>LVTN01000027.1:0-600000 GCA_001649415.1 Musa itinerans | reverse complement strand
GAAAGCCAGAATGTCCCTAAGTAGTTGTAGTCTAGTAGTAAGCCCTAAGTCAACTAGCCCTTATTATAATTCGATATAGGGAGTCTCCACCGATCCCCTGATAGACTATACCAAGACTACTTAGAGATTGAACTCTATTTATTAAGTCTGACAAACTCATAAGGTAGAATGAAAGAATGCAACACTGTCGAGCAAGACTGAAACAAAGCAGTCAAGGAATTGAGTGAGCAAGGACAAGACTGAAACCGGTGTTGCCAAGCCTGATGTGGTGGACTACAAGCCTGATCCTGGGTAGTTAGGGAATGAACCTAAGTTGGCAAGTTAGGAGTTAAAGAATGGAACTCAGTGGTATAAGAATTCACCTAGTTGTCTCCTTGTCTAGTAGTTACTTTGCCCTGTTGTTCCAGTTCTTGTACTTGTCTATCCGTTGCTTGGCCCTGCTTCAAAGCCTCCAACTAAGTCATGTGTTTGCCAGTGCTATAGCTACACTCGGAAAGGTATTAATTGCTCGAGTGAAGGCAACTAAGTAGTAACAAATGTTTCATGTAGTCCAGCTCTTGTTCTTTGTACATCAGGTATAATTTCTCCGAGGTATACATACTAAAGGCAGAGGTGAGCTAGTGGGAAAGTAAGAAGTCGACTCCCAATTACTTAAGGGCTTACTTAGTTGCTTGGCCTTTTCTACTTCTTAGTTTGATTATTAAATGACTTATTGGCTCGGTTAAGCCTTCGAAGCTCCTGCTGCTAGGTGAGCTAGGGTATCTTTTTAAGGGTAGTAAGTCCGATGCCATGTCTACATGGTCTAGTATGATGGGGTAGCTAGTAAGAATGCAACCTTCGATAGGGAAGAAGTCAGAATGCAACCTTCAATAGGGAGTGAGAATAAAACCCCGTAGTCAAACAATGAAACCGTTAAATCAAAGAATAGAGCTCACTCTACAAAGAATGAAATCAGGTGCTAACCAGTCTTCACTCACTTACAGCAATTCAGTAGTTATGGAATGGAGCTAACTAAACTCAGACTTAAACTAACCTTTACTTAAGGGCTTACTATAAGGGTCCGACTTAATATAAGGGCAACCAGAGTGACCCCAGGGAGCGTAAGAATTGAACAATGCACCACTTATTATAATTCCTCAAACTATTGCTAACCAGGCCGGTACTGCACCCTACTATGCTAGGTATTGGTCCTCAGAATGCTGCTTTGGTGTTACAAGCTATCTGACCCGAGTCTAAGAAGGGAGCTAGTGAGTTACAGAACCAAACCGGTGCTAACAAGACCCCGCTAGGAGGCCAGTATTACCAGAACAAGACTAGGGCTACTAACTACCAGCAATCAGACTTAAACCTAAACCACTGAATCAAAGAATGATACCGGGCAGTGAAAGGCACTACTTTCATTCTACTGCTACTAAGCCTGCTGCTATTGAGTGTAAGTAATTCAATAAGTTGCTGGGGAGTTTACAGAGCCAAGTAAGGGAATTCATCACTAGGGAGTTCAAGAGTTCAGAAATAGGATTGAAGAAGGTATAGTAGCCCCAGTTCCAGTTCATAAGTGAGGAAAGGGGAAAGTGGTTTTATTAGAATTCTAGTGAGAAGAGGCACTTCTAGTAAAGTAAGTTGGTAAGCTATTAAAGGGGAGTTCTTGCCCAAACTAGTAGTGGAGTAGTTTCTTCAGTAGTAGTAGCAATAGGATAGGTAGGCTAGGGTCCAAGACACGGATAGCCAAGCTAAGAATTCCACCAGTAAGTAGAAGGCTATGAAGCAGGAAATCATATCTGACCTATGAAAAGAAACCCGATTGAGTGTAAGAATTCCAATAGTGAGTAAAGGAATGAAACTCTTTAGTGCTAGTCTAGTCAAGAGGAATTGAACTCTGTGGTTGGAATGAAAGAGACAATAAATACGGAGTTGCGCCTAGTAGGGGAAATGATTAAGTGTGGCACTGGTAAGAATTCCACTCAAAGCAAAGAGACAATAAGTACTGAGTTTAGCCTGTAGTAATAAAGAGTTGGTTTCCAGACCCTTACCTTTAACTAGTAGTAGAGTAATTGGCTCTTAAACTTTAGTTGCTTGGCGAGTTGCATACCGGTATTTGTAGTTGAAGGCTGGTTGCCCTTATATTAAGTCGGGTTCTATTCTTGACTTCCTTGCTCCAGCAAGTATTTATTGGACTCTCTCGTTTCGTTCTGCCACTCCCTTGGTTCAGTCTTTATAGTAGTAGTTCCATTCCGTTACTTACTAGCTCCGTTCTCAGCCAGTACTTATAATTTCTGGCTCCATTCTTTCACTACTTAGGTCCCGAACACAGGACTTATAGTAATTTCCTACTTGCAACTTATAAATACTCGGTTGGGAATGCATGGAATCATTGGGCAAGGTAAGAATTAGTCAGTCGAGTTGAAGAAAGTAAGTAATTGGTAGCCCCTGTTTGAGTCTTGCTGTTACTAGCACTGGCTCTGGTTGTTAGGCACTGGTTTCATTCTGATCGGTTGGGGGATGCCTCAGGCTTGCTGCTAGTGGTTTGGGTTAAGTCGATGCCCCACTGGTTGGAGTCTGAAACTACCTAGCTCAATTCTTAGTGGTGCTGGTTTGACTCTTTGCCTCGGGCCATTATTGTAAGTAGCCTGTAACTACCGAGTGGAATTCTGTAGAAGAGGCGGCTTTTGCATCTCTAATAGAACACCCAGCTACTGGAGCAGGCTTTGTTTAACTCTTTGACTACTTAGTTCCATTCTTACTCCGGGTGTTCCAGTGAGAGCTTAACAAGTCAGGTTAAGGCGTGAGAGGGTCCGCTTGTTGGGGATTAAAAACCATCCTTTGAGTCCTGTGTTCAGCTAGTTCATTCCTTTAACTAAAAGTTTCAGTCTTCACTCTGTTACCGAAATTCCCCCTTTAATGAATATATTTACAGGAGGGATAGATCTAGCCAATTAAGTAAGTACGATCTAGCCAATTAAGTAAGAAATAAAGAATACAGTGTAAGAGGAGAGGTAGTCCAGTTTTTGACTCATTTATTTGACTTATTTCGGGAGATTGGAATTGGGCATAACCGATTGGAAGTTGCATCAAAACTAGCTCTTAGCCTTATACCTAAGGAACTAAATGAAGTTGTAGTTCGGTTGGTTGGCGAGAGGTGAGTTATAACATACTATTGGTTGCTACCGATTAGTAGTTGCTTGGTGGTGGTTGCTACCGATTAGTAGTTGCTTGGTGGACTTGAAGTTAAGAAAGAAGAACCAGAGCTGATTAATCACCCTTCTATTAAGTAGCCAGAGGTATTAAAGAAGCAAGTAGGAAGGAAGGTCTCAAACTAAAGATCTAAAGTCCAGTGTTGGTGTGGGAAGGACAGCTTTAATATAAGTGCAGACGAGTTGAGGCAATCATCCATTTGCTACCCCAAAACCCCGGTTTCTTCCAACTTTTCATGAAACTGGATCGGTATGAAACTCTCACAAGAACAGGAGAAGACCCACTTGCTACTTATAAATACCCTAACTTACAATAAGTCAAGTTGTATTCTTTCCCTTGCCAGCTCTAGTCTCTTTCAATATGAGTTCAATTCTATATCTCACTTCTGTGACTCCTTAGGGACATTCTTATCTATGTAGCTATCGGTGCTGCGGAAAGCTAGTAAGAAGGGCCCACTACCCTAACTAGTATGTCACCGGCCTACCAAGTAAGTCAACCAAGTCAGTAAACAAAACAACCCGAGTATGTAAACCAGCCTAGCCTAGCCTAGTTGCGGAATTCCACAGGGCTCCATTAGTTTGATAGGCAAAACGGGACCCCTACCCTTACTTGATCATCGGATAATTCATACCTTAGTGACTTGGCTCTGGTATTCCCACTTTTGAGGATAGCTTTTCTTACTTGAGAGTTTTATTCTCACTATCGAGAAGGACCTTTACTTTCTCCTCTTCTTTAGCAATAGGTCCGTACTGAATTGCACGTTTTCTACCCACTACTCAAAAGCTGTTCCCTTGCTATCCGACCAGATGGTTGCAATCCGTACCCTCGACTAATAATGACACTAGAACTTCAAAAAAGGGAACTTACTCTAAGGGCAGATTATTAATCTGGTCTTTAAGAACAGCCTTTCACCTGACTTGAGAACATGCACTGAGGATTCCACTTGGTATTCAACAGCCAAGCTACTACTAACCCTTACCAGAGTATAAGAACACTCCCGTAGTATTTGTTTAAGACCGAGCCCCAGTAACTACTTATAAATGTTCTCCTATAAGAAAGTAGATACGAGTTCCAACCCTCGCCCCCAACCAAAGAGTAGAATGGAATTGCACTCGAGGAGAGGAAGCTAGTCAAGTAAGGAGAGGAAGCTAGTCAAGTAATAAATAACATAGGTAAGCAAGGAGCTTGTCCATAAGGTCAAGTAACTACAAGGAATCCGTTCTCCTATATAAGATAGGATTTCAGTGGTTCAGGACACCCATAAGAATTGACCTCTATCTTGTCAACAACAAATAAGTCAAAGAATTGACCTCTCCTCTCACTAGACTTTCTTCACTAGAACCAGAACATTACTACTACCCATTAACTTAAGGGCAGTACTAAAGGTCTTCAACTCGCACAGGCAATTATCTTTATTCAACTCGCCCAGCTACTACTAGTGAAGTTGTGCCTTATAGTAAGTTCTGATAATAATAACAGATAGATACACCCCCAACAAGTATTGGAATTCTACAAGCCTAGTAAATGAAAAAACGACCCTAGTAACTTCATGAAACAAGAAATCAAGAATACCGCTGGCAACTATTACAAATTCCCTTAACCTAACTTTTGTACCTTCTCTTTCTTATTCTTTGGATATGAACTTCACTTAATTGGAGAGAGAGCTTTCTAGTAAGTCCCACAGTTAAGGAGGTGGGCAAGGAAGATAGAGTTAGTTCACTTAGGATTAGTTAGCTCCATTCTGATTCTTCTACATACGGGTTGAATTCCTATACTTCTTAGTGTAGTGGCATGGATTCCTATTCTTACAGGAGAGTTCGTAAGTGGAGAGCTCCATTCTCATTCTGAAGCTACCCTTGCCTAGTCACTGAATGAAACAACTGCCCTAGTAACAGAGGAATAAGCCTACCCCCCCAAGTCAGTAAACACTTCTTTCAACAAGCCCTGCTGCTGGTTAAAGGATAACTTACTAAACTAGGGATTCCACTTACTACTATTGATGAAACAGGACTACTGTACTACTTACACCTCTGATGAAACAGGGAATTAAGTCCTGGCCGGTATGACAATAATCATAACTGCCCTCAATAACAGCATATCATCTAGAATACCTAAAGAAACTCCCTTACCTGTCAACTGGACTACTACTAGTTTCAGGGTAAACATCTTGATTCTCTGGCTCATATAACTCAGGCATAGCGGTGGTTTCAGGCTAGTTGTTAGTTGTTTAAGTCTCACTAGTTGCAGTCCAAGTCTACCTGGTTTCGTTCTTTAACTACCTTGTTTCTTCATTGGACTAGCTCCATTCCTCTACTCCCGAGTTGAATTATGTAATTCCTCCTTCTTAGTTTGTCTCTTACTTCAAACTAGAACCCCCGGATCATCCACCCATACCCATGGCAACTACTGGCTAGGCCAACTTCAATCTATGGCAACTAAGAAAGTTAGGGCTCCTAAGCCTTTCACTCCATTTCATGGAAACACGGTAAACAACCAACTTACAATAAGGGCGCGGCAGCGAATACTTGACTTCGTAATAACTCATACAAACCATATTATATTAGTTCTGTCATTTCTATGTTTTTGGCTGTTCCTTGGCGGATAGCAAGGTATACTTATCCAGTACTACCAGAAGTTACCAACCCGATCTCTACTCTGTCAACAAATACTGTTATGGTTCTCATCATCTCTAACACCCAAGAGCCAGGCCGAGTAGACCCAACATAAGCCTGCAACTACCTGGTTTCAGTCAATGAACTTAATTACTGGCCCCCTTTGTTTCTAGTTCGATTCTTTCTCCTACTAGCTCCTTCCCCTACTAGCTCTTTACCTTACTCGCTACTAGACATCGGATAGAATAAGCTCTTATAGTAAGTTAACTGGCAGTGGTTCCATTCTGTAATTGGTTTACATCATTCCGAGTCGAATTATAATAAGGGGTAGTGGTTTTAGTCTTAGTTTAGGTAGCTTCGTTCTCTAACTCACTGGTTGAGCTCTAGCTGGCACTGGCTTCATCCTTTCCTACCTAGGTTGATTCTTTAGCTACTTAGTTTGATTCTGGTAGTTAGTGCTTTCATTCTTAAGTACCAACTAGTAGACAGGGAAGACTTAATAAATAGGGTATTCCTTACTACAACTACTGAGTGGAATTCTTAGACTGCTGGGAGGTCATCTGATCTTGGGGAGGCCAGAACTTATAATAACCGGTCTTTGACTCCTGAGTTACATTCTAACTAGTTCGTTCCATTCCTTTTGCTTGGCCTTCTACTACTTAGTTCCGTTCTTACTCGGAAAGGGGAATTAATACCTTAGTGACTTGGCCCAATCTCTACTTTCTTTCTTTCCTTAACCTACCACTCCACAGTTATTGCTCCTCTACCTCATTAAGTAGAATATATTCTTTGCTTACCTCCTGTCTTTCTCTTTCACTACTAGTCGGGGCTGGAAACTGGGATGAAACTAATAAGTAAAATCATTCAACAACTACGGAAGGTAGAAAACGACAGAATCAAGCCTACTACTTGCAGAATAAACCCTGCTTCAAAGCCTCTCTTCTGGGGCTACTACTACTGATTCTACTCGCTATGAAGCAGCTAGCAACTACACCTCTGGCTCTGTGAAAACGAAAACTAGACCTTAACTACGGAGTTGCATTCTTAAACTACTTAGTTCAATTCCTTAATTCACTCCTAGAAGGGCAGTGTTTCATTCTTAGACTGCTGAGGTCGATTCTTTCATTCCATATGCCTAGCCTAGCCCGAGGGAGTGCAATTCTGAGTCATATGAGTTAGAGACCTTAGCTATCAATACCAATACTCGCTACCAATGCTTTAAGCCTTCCACTGACTAGCTCCAGTCTTTGACTACCTAAGTCAATTCTGAGAGGTACTTGTTTGAGCCCTTATAGTAAGTCTGGGGCAGTGTTTAGGTCTTAGTACCTAGGCAACAGTACCAGTGGTGTAGTACCAATACCTAGCATCGGTCTTACTAGCTCGGGTTTTAGCCTTGGACTCTTGGGGCACATTCCGATATTAGTTAGCTCCATTCTAGGACTTACTGGTTTTAGTCTTAGTACCACTAGTTGCATTCCCAATTAATAAGTTCTGGGCTTCGGTGTTTCAGTCTTGTTGTTACTTGTCTCAGGCTTGGGAGTTAGTAGTTGAAGGCAGGTTAGGCAGTGTTTGGAAATTAAGTAAAGGCACTCAACCCCAGAGCTTCAGTCTCGCTACCCTTGCTTTCGTTCTGTAACTATCTGGCAACTGATTAAATGCTGCCCAGCTACCAAACCATACTGATTTGACACCCCTGCATCATCAGGCTTGGAAGCAATGGGTTAAGGCTAAGATTGACTAGCTCTATTCCGAGTCTACTTAGTTCTATTCTTGTTTAGTAGTCCTATGTTTCATCCTGTTTGCCCTTATATTAAATCGATTGAATTCTTGCTCTGTAGCTACTAACACCCGGTTTCAGGCTTAGTGGGCACTTATTAAGTCTTGGGGTTAGTGGTTTCATTCTGACTTGACTACTGGCTTACCTCTTAGTTCTAGTCTTTAACTAATGAGTTTGACTCTTAGTACAAATACCTAGCATAGTAGGGCACCGTATCAGGCAGGGCAGGGAATCAGTTGTTGGTGTCTAAGTAGTACTTGTTTCAGTCTTATCCCATCAGTAGCAGTAGTACCAGTCGTTAGGGGCAGTGTTGCATTCTTATACAACCCAGTTTCTTTCTTATACATACTTATTCCATTCTTATACTAGCTACTAGATGCGGAGAAGAAGCTCTTCTAGTAAGTTCACCAGTGAGTATTGGTTTCACTCTTGAACTCCTTAGGTCAATTCTTTAACTACACCTTGTTGAAGTCTGAGTCCTGTTGGCAGTGAATGTAGTCTTTGTGGTTCAGGGGTAGGAGTTAAGACGGATTGTTAGGTGTCTTGTTCTGAAGCTACATACCTAGCAGGCACCTTATCAGGCTTGGAGTTAGTAGCTCCATTCTGAGGGTCCGCGGACTGGTTCTGTCACTCACTTGTTTCTTTCTTGCACTTCCCTGTTCGGTTCTTTAACTACCCTGTCTCAGGCTTGGGTGCACTGGTTGAACTCTGATCTTACTACTAGCTGCCTCTTATCTTAGTTAGTTCAATTCTGCCTTCCCCTACTTAGTTGCCCTAGATGCAGAGAATAGCTACCCTGACTACGCATAGGAGAATTAATACCACCAGTAGCAGTAATTACTTAGCAGCACTAGTAATACCCAGCTAGCAACAAAGCCTTACTATTAAGCCCTTGGAACCTTCTAGTAATTTGCCACTCCACTTCTTTTCTTTGCCTACTTAGTTCCCTTCCTACTTTCCAACTTGGTTCAATTCTTATATAAACTAGCTCAATTCTATACCTTAGATACCAATACCAATACTAGCTACTAAACCTTAGCTACCCGGTTTCATTCCTAGCAGCCACCGTATCAGGCTTGCTCGCCCTTGTTTTAGTCCGATACCCCTTAGCTCTATTCTCGGGTAGTGGGCTGGAACTATAAGTACTGGCTCTCACTCGTTCCATTCCGAGCAGTACTGATTGAAGGCTTGGAAACAGTGGCTCTATTCTCTAGCTACTCAGCTCCATTCTCTGGTTAGCACTGGGTGAAGTCTTGCAGTCAGTTGTTTTAGTATGTAACTCCCGGGGTTTAGAACTTAATTACTGTCAACTCCCTAGGTGAAATCTTGTTACTAGTGGTTTGAGTCTGGTTGTTGGTAGTTACTAGTACTGGTTGTAGTCTTGTACGAGTGAGTTCAATTCTGATCTTAGTATCAGCTGCCTAGCTCACCGCGGTAAGTGAGTGAAGGCTTGTACCTTAGTTGCATTCTGACTTTCACCAGTTCCATTCCTGCTTCCTAGAACTTAATTACTTATTACTCTGACTCCGAGACTAAAGGTAGTGACTTTTCCCCAACTTACAATAAGGGCCAACTAATACAATTCTGGGCTTAAGGCTTAGTACCTTTGCTTTCAGGCTTAGATACACTGATTGAAGTATTAAATGAGTTAGCTCCATTCCGATCTATCCCGCGGGTAAGTATAAGTAGAAGACTTAATAAATAGAATTGATACCTTAGCTACCAATACCAGTAGCTCACCTCTTAATTCAATTCTTAGCTTTGAGTTCACCCATACTAGGCACAACTAAGTACATCTGGACCACTACTTGTAAATAGGCACAACTAAGTACATCTGGACCACTACTTGTAAACTGAAGAGAAGACTAACCAAGGGAAGGGATGAAACAGCAAATCTCTCTTCGACTTAATAGAAAGGCTACTCGGGATGAAACAAGGGATTCTACTATCCACTGAGTACTAAGGAATTAAGGAATTGAACTCATAAGTAAAATACCTCTCCTCTGGCTACAAATACAGACTAAACTAGGGATTCAGCTGGCAACTACACCTCCATTAACTTAAGGGCTTAATATAAGGGCAGATTATTCTGGTTCTTCTTTCTGAAACTACCCTCTCTCTCCTCGCCTGTAACTCCCTAGGCAACTGATACTTACGAATTCTAATAAGGGGTACTAGTATATGTTGTTGCTGGCTTAAGTCTTGGATTCACTGCTTTCATTCTAGCTACTTAGTAGTTGTTTCGTTCTTTTACTGCTTAGTTGCATTCTTGAATTGCCCTGTCCCGTTCTGATCTTACTACTAGCTGCTAGGAGAATGTAGCTATAGAAGGATGGGGAGCTACTACTGGAAAGGATACAACCGGCGCTTTGAGGACTTGAACTAGTGCTTCTCGGAATCAAACACAGAATACAGGATATGGTTAGTATAGCATAGAACCGACCTCTGAGTATAAGAAAGTAAGTAAAGGCACTCCCAAACACAGGGAACCGACCTCTGAGTATAAGAAAGTAAGTACTTGATTCTAATTCTCCCAAACACAGGACTAAAAAGAAGGAGTGGAATGCAATTATTAAGGCAGGTCAATTATATCCCTTGCTAGCTGTGACTCCGCCGCTCCATTCTATCCCTGATCAGCTCCATTCTAAGTAGGAGTAGCCACTGATAATTACTTGCACTCCTGAGTTGAAGGCTTGCTCACCCTTGTTTGAGTCTTAGAGTTCGGGTTGAAGTCTTAAGCACCAATATCCGCCTTGCCAATTACTATAAGTTAGAGTAAGTGGTTTGGTTCTTTGGTAAGTCCTGTCGCTAGTGGGTTGGTTCTTGCTGGTAGTAGCTCTATTCTTTGATTCCCTGCTTTAAGCCTTAGATCCACTTGTTTCAGGCTTAGTGACACTGGTTGGAGTCTGTAACTACCTAGCTTAAGCCTGTGACTCTCTCGTTTAAGCCTTACACCTACTAGTTACATTCTTACTAGCTACATACTCATACTTAGCAGCCCCACGACTAGCTCACCTCTCTTAACTACGAGCTCACCTCTTTCCTACTTGCCTACTTATGAGTTAGTCTCTTGCTTGCCTACTAGCTCACCTCTGGCAACTTAATAGAAGGGCAACTCCCAAGCTAGTGCATTTAATTACAAGCTCGCAGACAAGAAGGTGTTAAAGCCAGGCAAGCAGACACAACTAGGTGAATTCAAAGACTACTTAGTGGAATTCTAACTCCTCCCCCCCGCATGCCGATACTGCAACTAACCAGTTCCATTCTTTGTATCAGTGGTTTCATTCTTGGACTTATTGGTTTGATGTAGCTCAAAAGTCAGTAGTTGCATTCCTTCGATACCTGGTTGCGTTCTTTCCCTCACTTGTTTCAGCCTTCCGAATTCTAATAAGGGTGATTTATCAGCACTCTTTGACTTACCGGTTTCGTTCTTGGTTGTAGTGGCTTAAGTCTGGTAGTTATGAGTTTAAGTCCTGTTGTACTATGGACTGCATCAGCCTGAGTAACACTGGGTTAAGTCTGATTGTTAGGTCGGATAGCCTTTGACTCCTTAGCTACATACCAAGACCTCAGTGGGCAGTTGAAGCCTAAGTCGACTTAGCTTCATTCTATGCCTTAGCTCCATGACTAGCTGACCAATGAGCATACCTAGCAGCACCGGGATCAGTCTTGTTAGCACTTGTTTGAGTCTCTCTGTCCCTGGTTTGGTTCTTAAACTACATAGCTCCATTCCTGTTAGCTGTGGTTCAATTCCCAATTAATAAGTTCTGGCCCTACTGGGACTACTACTTTACTTGGAAACTTCAGACTAAGCTAGGGATTCCACCAATTACTTACTTCCTGGACTAGAGCATCTCATCTACCTCTGGCTACTACTACTTCTGAAACCCCTTGCCCAACCTGTATTGTAGTCAAGGCAAGGCTAGCACTTCTTCCTCGACTTCAACTTATATGCTCTTTTCACTCTTGTTCTTTTATCTATCCTCTTGTTCTTTTATCTCTCCTTATGATATTCTTTCTTTTATCTCTCCTTATGATATTCTTTCTTTATAATAAGATGAAACTCGGGATTACTTGAGAACTGAACCTTCTCCTGCAGATGATCTAGGCGCCAACACTGATGCATTCACTAATGTAATGGCTTCCGAGCCTGTACTTGACTAACCCCTGTAATTAATATAGGATTGATGAAGTAAGACGTTGACTCCTTTCCTCGCCTCGCTCCCCGCCTAAGTAAGTTACCAGTTAGATTTGAGTCCTGTTGCATCTGTATTTGTAGACGTAGGATAGTTCTAGTTACCAGAGTATAGGTATTGTTTGACCCTTCAACTAGTAGTAGAGCTCTACTAATTACTTATGAAACCACGTTAGGTCTACTCAAGAATCAGCAGTGTCGCCAGGTATACTTTTCATCTTCCTGCTGTGACCAATCTTCAGCAATGGTGAATTCTTATGTTTCTTACCTTGGATCAATGAAGTTAACCAGAAGAATCTTTTCACTGATATGCTTTCTTTTATCTTTATAATAAGATCAAACAAGGGAATCAACTGGGGATATTCAACAAGGTGCCAAGCAGGCATACTCGACTTTACTTCTTCTTATGCTCTAGTATTAGTACAGGAGTGCAAGAGGAATTAGTGAGTTACAGACTCAAGTAAGTAAGTAAGTAGCGGCTAGTTCAATATGGTTTCCGACTTACTTACATAGGGGCAGCAGCCCTAGATGGTGTTTTAGACGAGAGAAGATCTTATCCTGAGTTCACCTTAGTTCGTGGGCGGCAGTGTTTATGTGTTCGCCTGTAAACTAGCAATTATGTATTAGGGCCCGTCTAACATATACTAGAACAACATAACATATAGGAGAGCACTAAATAACATAAGAATTGACCTCTGGGGGCTCTCATCTAATCTCATTTGCCCTCTTCAGCCTTACCTTCACTTACTTTATCACGGGAGAGCAGGACTCTAATCTAACTCTCATCTAACTTAAGTCAACTCTATTCTTTAGTTCAATACACCATTCTTTTGTAGGAACAGGCGAGGAAGCAAAGTATCCAGTTTCAAAGAGAAGAGGCTTGCTTTATCATTAGCTACACTGTATCGAGGTTCAGTGAAAAAGTAAGCTTAAAGTGGTTTAGGTTCGGCGGTAAAAGAATCCATAGGAGTTAGAGAAAGAATTATTAGTTGCGGGTTGTTCTGTTCTTGTGTTGGCAACGAGCCAGCTCCACAGCACAGTTGAAAGGTGGAGTGAAAGGAAAGTGCCCAAGAGAGTCTAGGTAGCAAAGGGGAAGAATAAGATTTCACGTTTTCCCGAGACCAGATATATAAGTGGCACAGGACTTGGTCATATGAGTGGAATTCTTGCATCCCGTATTCTTTGTTTTTTAGTTTCATTCCAACCCTTATAGTTAGTTGCGCTTATTGTAAGTTACATAAAGGAGAGTTCCGGAAGAGAAGTAAACAAGCAAGAGCGAAGAAGGGAGAAGAAACGGATCTAACAACTCAGAATTGCCCTACCTATCGCTCACCAACCTAACCGAGTGGCCTCCTTACTTCAATTCAGAAATCCAATGCAAATGGTACGTCATCATGAAACAAAAGGTACTTTCTCTAGCGCATAGAAACAAGTAATATAAAATACAAGCCTCTGAGAATAGGTACTCAATCTCTGGAGAAGAACCAGTTGTCACTTCTATTATGGTTGGCGATGAAGAAAGTCGAGTTCAGGGAGATCTGTTGCCCTAACGTGAGAGGTGCTAACGCTTAGCGAGTTTTATTCCTGTCTTCAGCTTATGCAAGGGTAAAGAGGTGAGCCAGTTATTATAAGTGCGGAATCAATTCCTTCTAAAGCAGTTAATGTAGAAAAAAGAAAGCGGTAAGCAGGACAATAAACAAGCAACGGAATAAGGGATAAGAGTTTCGAGTATGGATGTCGGTAATCTGAGTCAGTCCAGTTTTCTGCATTAGGAATTGCAAATGCAAATGAGAGTCAAATTCAGGAATTATAGAACATGCACAAGAGAGAGATATATATAATATTTCAATTGATTTCAGCGCTCGATAAGAATGAGGGTAGAGCTTCGGCCCAACAAGAACAAGTCGTGCTAATGCTTACTTCTGGGGGTAAAGCGATAACGGAGTTACTGCAGCAGAATAGCCTGATTCTTCTTGTGCCTTTAACAACCTGGATTATGGCCTTATGAAGTTCAGCGCACTTCAGTATAGGAGTGATGTTCTCAAATTCCAGAAGAGTCGTTTCCCAAGTCAACAACAAGGAAAGTTCAGTCTGGGGAAGAACAAAAAGATGGTACAGGCTTTGTGTGTACCGAAGTATCATATCTTTACGCCCTTAAGTTCAATGGGTCCAGTAGAAAGTGACGTTTGAGCTGGAAGAGCAGGTGGGGAAGAGAAAGTATTAGCTGCGGTATCTTTACTGAATTCTATAACAGGTGTTCGAGAAGATAGATATTATCAAATCATTCACTTAAAGTATAGGCTAGGTAATAGTGAAAAGAACCAGAGTATTTATAAGTTGAGGGATGAGATCGAGGTAAGTTATTCAAGTTTAGTTGAAAGTAGAGTTTAGGGTTAGAGTCCAGTGCCACTTAACTATTTGCATCGGCGGACAAGATGGAATTACACTCAATGAAACCAGGAAGAGCCGGCTAAGATATGGACAAACTTATAAGTAGGAATTACCTGCATTGAAAGAATCCCTCGAAAGTCATAATTTCACTCCGTTGTTTCATCCTGGATTAGTAGCCAGAGGAGAAGTAGATGAGCAATAACAGTATTTGTAGCAAGAGGCGCGGGAAACAATAAGGCTTATCAAGATAATAGAGATTAGCTAGTAGCAAGAGGAAAGAGATATTCTAGTCCTGATCGACCCAGTGGTTGCTTGGCGAGTTGAATACCTAGTTTTCATCCTTAGTTTACTTACCTAAATAAGTACATCTTCTACTAACCCACCGGAGGCTCACTAATGAGTAGTTGATTGGCGGGCATGGATTCCTCTTCTTACTTATGAGTTAGTGATTCCTATTCTGACTTATGAGTTAGTAAGTGGGGAGCTCGATTCTCATTCTGAAACTACCTATTATTACTAGGCTGGGAAGCCCCTATTTCTTAAGTCTTCCCCGCATCTTGTAGTAGTTTGCCTACTGACTATGTGGTTCGGGAGCAAGAGAGGAGCCAGAGTTAGATTATATGAGAGCCATAGCGGAGGTATAGTAGCCGGAGGTGTAGTAAAGTAGTCCAGTTCAGTTGCATCAGTAGCTTGGCTTCCAATCTAGTAATTTCACTAAGTAGGGGAGTAGTCAAAGAATGAAACTAGGCCTGCTTACGTAGCTGGGTGCTTGTTGAATTTCACTAATAAGGTAGAGTTAAAGAATAGAACTACGTAAACTCGTTTAGGAGCGAGTCTTTCCTTTGTAGCAATAAGTATAGGCTTGAAGCACCTTCTCCTGTTCTTGTAAGAGTGATAGTGGAATGAATTCTAATAAGGGGGTAGCCAGAGCTATAGGAGCCGGATAGATATAAGATCAGTATTTTTCCCAGTTGTCATAGGTATAGGAGCAACAGAGGAGCAAGATCATAGGGATAGGGGCAAGAGGAGAGTAGCCACAGTAGGAGTGATTGTTTAAGTGCTCTAGTTTAAGTGCTCGTAATGTCTATCCGTTGCTTGGCTGTTTGTACTACTGGGCACAGGACTTGAGCCTTTCTTTTCCCCCCGAGAAATCATCCTTCTGAAGCTTTGCCTTGGACAGCTACTTGGATCTCTTTACTACTCTACTACTTGTTTGGGCAGTAACCCAGAGTAGTGGTAAGGAAACCATATTATTGAATTCCCACTTTCACAAGAGAGGAAGAGTCGAGGGTGGATAACAGCAAAGGCAGGATATATTAAAGCTGCCGCTTATAAAGAAGCAGGGTTAGTTAGGTCTACGAGATCAGAGGCAAGACTTTATTGTAAGTTGGAGAGATTATCCATTTGCCGAGTTATGACCAAGTCCTGTGTTAGCCTTTTATTGATATTAGTAGTGCCTTGGCGGTCTAACATAGTTACTAGCCTAGTGTCTTGTCTATACGTAGCTTGCCCTGTTGCTTGTCTCTTACTTTCCCACTTTTGAGTTTCATTCCCTTCTTTAGTTGTTGAATCCTGAGTTGACGAGCCCCTTATTCTAAGTTCCCTTCTAGTAAGTTGACAATAAGAATATGGAAAGAGAGTAGACTTAACACTTGCATAATAACGGAATTCCTCTGAAAAACAGGTAATAAACTACTTGGATTTCTCATATACCGACACAGTAGAGGAAATCATACTCAATTCTATCTTATCCTCATATAGTAGGGGCCAAGCCTTAACCTTACTTTCGAACAGGAACAGGAATTGGAAGTAGAGCAGGAGTGGAAATAGAAAGAAAAGAAGTATTTGTTTCCTCGGCGCTAACGGTAAGGAATGTAGAGTTAGGGTCCCAGGTATTCTAGATGATGGGCAGTTTCGGTATTCCACGCTCACTCGACTGAAACTTATGCTCTGTGAACTCAGACTCCTATACTGTAGTCTTCAAACTCCATTCTATTCTCACTTTCCAACTTGCCTGAACTTAAAATAAGGGAACAACGAATAAGGGCAGATTCTTCTGGCACTACAAATAAGAATTCAAAGAGTACTTGCTTTGCTGCGAGGTCAAGTACTGCCTTTGATGCGAGGGCAGCTTTAGATGGCACTGGAATTCCATCTTATATAAGAAAGAGAACTGATTCAACAGCTTCCCGAAACTGATTATAGAGGCCTCGACCTGGATCACTCCTGTTACTTGAAATCCATATGTTGCTTGCTTGAGTTAACCCACCCCCTGTTATGCTTGTGTCCTTCTAAACGCTATCAAAATATCTGTTCTTATTAAGGAAACCAGATGAAACTCGGGATATTAAACAAGGGATGAAACTCGTAATTGCTTGGTTGCTCTAACATTCTCTTCTTTAATTCCAGTAAATGGTGCTTTCTCTCTATAATTCCAGTAAATGGTGCTTTCTCTATAGTAGTAGCTTGGTCCTTTGCCAAAGCTTCTTATCCTTATGCTTTCACCGGATACAGCATCCCTATTTCCTACTTCGGCCCCGGATACAGCTTCCTTAACGGATTCTTATTCTATTGTCTTATATCCCTTACCCCCGGCTTCCTAACCTCAACTTTACTTTCATACCAAACTATATACCTTTTGCCAAACCCTACAAGAATAGCAGCTGACCCTATGAAGTCGGAAACAATAACTCTACAAACAAGAACAAGAACAGGCTATTCCGTAGCTTCTACTTACAAAATAGAAATATCTCTTTCCGAAACTTATAAATACTGGACTATCACTGCAGCTTACTTTGGCACTAAAGTCAGTATAGTAGATTTCCCTACTCTTATATTCCAGAATTCAGAAAGAAACTATCAAGTATGAATTGACTACCCTCGCCTCTGGCTAACAAACTTGGATTCTTTATCTAGAAAAGAACTGGACTCTCCTTCTTACTTAAAAGCTTACCTTTCCCACTCCGATCCTAACACTCAGGGCCAAGGCCTCAAACTAAACTGGGCCAATACACTGCTAATGTGTAGCCGGCTGTAACGAAAGAACTTCCCGCTTATGATCTTAGAGCTGTCAATGGATGAGGAACTCTATTGCGCCTGTAGGAACCCAGGTACCGTACCCAGTGCCCGTAAAGTCAAAAGAAGAGAAAGGAGCTATCCTAGGAAGAGCGCAAAGATGAAAAGCTACATTTCTATTGAAGGAGCACCACCCACTTAGGAATACATCATCTACTACACCTATCACGGTCAACTCCCTTTCCGTTTGCAGCTAACGACTAAACCACTTCTCATCTAATTACCCAATCATTATATACTCAATCCACTTGCCATTAACCATAAAGTGGGCCTGGTAATACTTAAGCTTCCTTCAGTCAACCTGTATTCTTTCCTTGGAGCTTAGATTAAAGTAAAACAAATAATGAAACAGCCTTTACTTACTTGAGAACAGAAGAGCCAAGTAACCACTAGACAAGTAAAGAGACAAGTAAAGGAACAGGACCTTATAGTCATTTGCAAAGTAACTACTAGACAAGAAAGCCAGTACTACTAGACAAGAAAGCCAGTACTACTATCTTATTCCCCTTATTCCCCTCGGAAACTTGATTTGATTCTCGAGCGTCAGTAAGCTACCAGTTGTGCGGTAGTGGCCAAGCAACTTAGAAAGGCGGGGTAGTTGTAGCCTGAGGAGAGTTAGAAGAGCCTGAGCCCTTATAGTAAGTTGCCCTTATAGTCAGTTGGGAAGCTATGAAAGTCTAGTTCAATTGTATAGTCAGTGTAGCAGCAGGAGCCCTGAGTTGGAGGAGTTTCAAGAGTTAGTCTAGTACCAGCAGAACTTATTAATTGGCCCTTAAGTAATTGAACTCAATGAATAGAGGTCAGGTCTTTAACTACATCCACTACATCCAGAGTTAAGGTAAGAAAGCAGTCAACTAGTTAGTTAAGTGACTTAGAGGAGTAGCGGGCAAAGCGTATAATAGTGGAATTAGTTTCATACCGAGTGGAATAAGTTCTGTATCGAAGTTGCTGTAAGTCATTACTAATAAGGGGTTTCTCCTAGTATACGAGTAGTTTCATCCCCAGTGGAATCCGCTGATTAATCACCCTTATATTAAGCCCTTAAGTTAATGGGTGGTGAGTTGACTTTCCTAGGAACACTAGCGTCAGTAGCTCTTCGAAGGCTTAACCGAGCCAATAAGTAATTGCAGAATCAAACTCAGAAGTAGGAAAGGCAGAATCAAAACAGTTAGTAGAAGAATGCACCGGGTTAGCTAAGTAGAAGTCTAAGAATACAACACTGCCCTAGTAAGGATGAAATCCCCTACCCCATTTGTAGTTGCCAGCTGTATTCTGTATTTATTGTTGAATGAAGCTAGTTGTCGACTTGGACTTGTTGAATGAAGCTAGTTGTTTAGAACGGCTTCTTACCGAGTAGACCCCCTTTCATCGTTTGATCGTTATCGAGCTAATTCATCTGTTTTCGTCGCCTACTTGTTGAATAGGTTAATAAATCCGTCTGAGCTGAGGGAAGTCCTCGTAGCTCGAAAGGAAGTATCTTCTCGAGTCGTTAGTCGGGCATACTGTCTTAGGTAAAGTGGTAGGGTCCCGTTTACCGAGTCTGGGGGGCCAATCTTATTTGTCTCTCCGGGCTAAATTAAGTATGCTTAAGAGAGCAATCATCTTTTTCAAAGAGTTCCCATCTTCATGGGCTAGATTCCAGATATGTTAAGGTATCTAACCCAACTAGTAAATATGACTGAACTCAACTAGCAACGTAACAAGTAACCAAATAACGTCACAAGCAACGTGAGCGGATTCGCGCCCATCAATGAACCGACTAGAAGCATAGGCGTCCGTTCTGGGAACCGACTAGAAGCATAGGCGTCCGTTCTAGAAGTTCCATTCAAGAGGGTCTCAAGTCAATCTTCTCAGGCTCCATTTGATAACAGCGGAACAAGCAACTGTCTTGACTGCGCGCTAACGGGGAGTTTCCATTCACGATTTGACTTGTGCCTTAGGAAAGGGAGTTGACAGTGAAAGTTTTCGAGATTCGATTTGGATCTCCACTTACTTTTCATAGAATGAAGTAACTACTATATTGCTTTTAATAGAATGAAGTAACTACTCTATATTGAATAATTGACTATTCTCTGCATTTATAGTACTTTTGATGTGAGACTATATGGATTTTAAGAAATGACTTCAAAGCCCCCGTTATAGGATCTCATTGATAAGGTTGAAGTGAAAAGTATGTAGCTCTCGATTCGTTTAAGGTAAGACTGATTAACTTGCCACTCGTAAAATTGACTTTGACCTATTCTATTGTGTTACCCTAAGTGCTCAGCTGCTGCATTTTAACCTCGCAATATGTCCTATTATCAGCTAACTCATAATATAGACTATCGCTTAAGTAAACTAACTCCTAGCGTGCCGCACATTACCGTTGTTAGTATCATCACTTGAGATTTGGATCTTCCTCACTTCACTCTCATAGTAAAGCTTGATCTCGTCTTGAATACCCGCTTTTACAGTATACAGTACTATAACAGTCACTGGGCATTCTCATACTCTCGCGCCTCTTCTCGATCTTCATATCTTTCAACCGAGTCAGTTCGAGATCGCTCAGGTGCTGATATCAGGGTTGCATTCATGTTTTCATTTATTGTTTCGCTGACATCTGCCTTCTCATCGCCTGCTTGTTATTACTGTCATTGTTGTTCTTCTCTAGAATCCTTATTACAACCCCTTTGTATCTTGTTTCCCGTCAATTACCTTCCTATCTGGTTACTAAATGCTATACATACCCTATTATTCCTATTATTCCCCTATTATTCCTATTATTAGGTATCTGAGTAAAGCAGCTTCCTAACCTGAACCCAACAAGTAACTACTAGACAAATCACTGCTAAACAAAAAAGAATGGGCAAAGAAGAAAGGACTTCAAGTAAAGTTACCGGTTCTTCACTGAAAGAAGAGGTTGGCAAAGAAGAATCCGCAGGATGCGATGATGGATAAGAATAAGGATCTGACTGTTGTTCGAGTGTTGTCTCGTGGAGAATTCCCTTACGCTCTAGCAAGTGAGTTCGATTTAAGGTGGATTGAGTTGATGCTGTAGTAGCTCCTTCGCCTCTATCGAAGGTACCTTTATTTAATAGAACTCCTAACTCAGGTACTAACTCATAACTCATAACTCCTTTTTGACTCTCAACTCCAAACTCATATAGAACTCTGGTATTTAATATAACAACTAGAACTCTTATCCTCTACCTCTTGCTCCTCTCTGGCTCATTCTTATGTTTCTTCCCTTTGATCAATTCCTTTCTTATACAAATACCAGATGCGGAGAATTTATACCTTGTGATACTTACGAGTTTCATTATTACTTGCTTGCATTAAGACCTCTCTTGCTCCTCATACTCCCCTATCATCCTATACCCCTGCTCTGTTGCCAATACCATTGTCTGCACCATTGCTTGGCCCATACCCACCCCTACTAGCTCAAATGACTTGTCGACTGGCAAACAAAGCACTTGGTTCACTGGTTGGATTCTTGCTTTCCCGTATTCATAGTTGTGAGTTGAACTCTTTGGAATTAGAATAATGGCTAGCTGAATTCTGAGCGGCAGTGGCGAACACCCGAGCTGCACTGGTTGAAGCAAATGACTATAAGGGCAGATTATGAATCTGGCTATCCTATGTCTACTTGGAAAACAGCTCTGGTTTCTCTTTTGACTTAAGTAAGCAGTTTTGAAAGTCATTACTATACTTGCTCATCTACCAACTTAGTATACTTATCCATTACAGGGTTCAATTCTTTAACTACCTTGTTTCAGGCTTAGTAGCCGTAGCCCTTATTGTAAGTATTAAGTCTTGTAACTCACTAACATCAGAGAGTAGCCCTTATTGTAAGTAGCCTGTAACTAACTAACATCAGGCTTACACCCAATAGCTCCCGAAACCAGACTTGAAACAGACAATCTCTCTTCTGATCTTGCCTCTTCTCTTGCTACCCGGCAACTGACTATAAGGGCAGATTCTTAATCTGGCTCTTACTTGCTTACAAAATCCTCTTTTCTTTAGCTAGTTTTCATCCCTAGTTGCATCTGTTCTCCTACTGGTGGTGCTGCCGAATTACTAGAAGTTCCAGCCCTTAAGTTAATGGCAAGGATCTATGTGAATGGAGTTAAGTATCAAGGTTAAGGCGAGGAGCTGATAAGCCTTTTGTTGGAGTTGAATCTCTAAGATTCGTTTCTGTTTTCTAATTCTTTGTTTAAGCCGGGAAGTAGATGAAAAGTAAGGAAAAGAAGTTGATAGAGCAGATACTTTATTGTATTCCAATCCAATAATAGCTGAGGAGTAAGGAAAGTAAGCTGAATCTCCTCGCGCATCAGTGGTCAAAAAGGAAGCTACCCGCGTAAAGTACCCTGAAACTTGCGTCATATCTTTCATTTGTGTCTTTAGGCATCCTTTGAGAAAGGTAGTAAGTCAGTGAGCAAGCAAACAAGCAACTATAGAAGCAACTACATAGTATTTTCGGCTTTTTCTTCCCTCTACTTTCGGGCAAGTCAAGTTAGGGACGCTCGTAAGTATATCTTTCGTTTGCGCACCCTCCGGCTAGTGGGCTCGTTCCTCTAGGGCTATCGGTTCTCCGTCCTTATATTCTCTCTCTTCTATGGCTACCGGTTCATAAGTCAAGCAGTTTGTTCCTTATATTCTCTCTTTCTCTTCTATGGCTACCGGTTCTCCGTCCTTAGATTCTCTCTTTCTCCTCTTGGTTCTAGGGCAACTCGTTGAAACTACTCCTGGATTCCTTTATGTTCCAAGCGCTTTGCTTTCTCGTTAGAGTTATAAGTATAGTGGATAATATTCTTTTCGATGCGGAAAAAATAGACGCTAGTTTAGTACTCTTTCATTGTTCAGGGTTCTTCGGTGACTTGATGCTCGTCACCCTCTACTCAGCACTGTGCTACATCTGTAAGTTCTATTCTTTTCTAGATGGATGCTTAAGTCTATTTGTGGGTTTGGTAGGCATAATAGTCGTAATGTTTGCCTTTAGGGGGGCTGCGTGGAGGCTGTTATGCTGATGTCAGCTGATGTACGTAGGCACGTGTTTGCCATAGTACTAGTCCTAGGTAGTAAGAGAAAGTCAAGTATGGATCCTAGGTAGTATTCGAAATTCAAGGATGCAATGGTAATAAGTAGCCCCGTGTGCTAGTTAGTGGGAGTTATGATGAAGTCCTCTGTTTTCACGGCTGGGAAAGTGAAGCCCTAGCACCCAAAACAATTGTCTATTATTTGATCCCTATCTAAGCCTCTATCAACAAGGCCTAAAACTCATCTGCTTGTAAATTCATAGTGTAATATACTCCAAGTACTCTTTAATGGCAAACAGGGCGTCATAAAAATGCACTGATCAGGTGCAGGTGATAGTCAGTTTCAAGTTTCATCTGTGTAAGAATCTGGAATACCTCTTCCAACCCGTCCCAGAATGGGCGTTATGGCAAAGAACAAGAAGAAGAAAATGGAAGGAATTTGTCCAATAGTAACAAATGGTGCCTCCACTGGTTGACATCCGATCCAACCTAGTATTAAGCGATCTGCCAAAAGCAACCAAAAGATTCCTTGGTGAATCGGGCGAAAACTGGAACTACGAATAAACATATTTTTCAAAAAAGGTAAAGCCAACAGAGATATAAAAACTGGTGCTATTGCTGCTACACCTCCTGCTTTGTCGGGTATACTGCGAAGAATGGCATGAATCGGTAGGAAATACCATTCCGGCACAATATGAGGCGGGGTGGACATCGGATTTGCAGGTATATAATTATCGGGATGCCCCAAAACATTAGGAGCATAAAAAATCCAAATAAAAGAAAAGATAGCAAAAGCTACCCGACCTACTAGATCCTTTACATAAAAATATGGGTAAGAAGTGATTTTATCCATCTCTGAATGTACACCCAATGGATTATTTGATCCATATTGATGCAATGCGGCCAGATGAATAAGACTGGCGCCTACTAGAAAAAGGGGGAGTAAATAATGGAGACTAAAAAAACGATTTAAGGTTGCATTGTCTACGGAGAAACCACCCCAAAGCCAAGTAACTATGGTATCTCCTACTACTGGTATGGCGCTAGCTAAGCTTGTAATTACTGTAGCTCCCCAAAAGCTCATCTGACCCCAAGGTAGTACATATCCTATAAAAGCTGTAACAATCATTAATAGGAATATGACAACTCCGAGACACCGAACAAATTCCCTAGGACTGCAATAACTCGCATAATATAGACCACGAAAAATATGAAGGTGAACCACAATGAGAAACATACTTGCCCCATTAGCATGCATATAACGGAGCAACCAGCCACCTTCAACATCTCTCATAATGTGTTCTACGCTGTTGAAAGCTAGATCCACATGAGGTGTGTAATGCATAGCTAAAAAAACGCCAGTTACTATCTGAATCACTAAACAAATACCAGCTAACGGACCGAAACCCCACCAATAACTAATATTGCTCGGAGTTGGATAATCTATCAAATGCTGGTTAAGTGTGGAGGGTATGGGTTGTTTAAGAATAGAGAATCGTTGGTTCCTTAGAGTCATTTATCTTCTTTCGTGAAAACTCCTCTTCCCCTTATTTGATCTCTTTGCCTTGATATAGAAATGGGCTTCGCTGCGCCCTGAATCAGAAATAAGCTGCCTGCATTAATCCAATTTGGGCGAGAAGGAGGCAGTGGAAGTAAGAAAAAGCACCAGTACTTATAATTCCAAGCAAAAGAAACTGAGACTTGATTTCTTAAGGCTTCAAACGACTAGTCATTAAGATAACCCTATGAAAGAAAAGCAAGAGAAACCCTATGAAAGAAAAGCCTTGAATTAAGAAGTGCCCTACTCCTTTGGAAAAGAACGTAGATTTCTATCTAAACTAAGAAAGAACTCAAAAAGACCAATGAACAAACCAAGCTACTACAGTATGTACTGATTAATTGCCCATTACTTATGGAATTTCGACTCCTATTACTTGAAGGATTTTGCTTGCCTTGTGGAGCTTTGGAAAGGAGAGAATCAGAAGTGTTGAAAGTGACTTTACTCTCGGATATACTATTCTAGCTTTTTATTGGACGAGAGAGAGTCAATCAACTAGAATATTGTGAAATTAGCGTAGGTTCTACCAACGAAACGAAGAACATATTGGTCTTTATCATTTGGAACCCTATTTTGTTGTGTTAGTAATGGGGCCCACTTCCCAGACTCAGACTTAAATGGTGGGCTCAGCACGTAGGCGTGAACATGAACAAGAGTTCTCTGACAATGGAAAGAATTGTTAATAATGTCTTGTTGGTGCCATTCGTAACTTTAGATGTTGTTCACGCGGTGATCTTCTATCTTTCCAAGAGTACTACCCTGCTTGCTTGAAGTCTATGTCTGATTCGCCGGTTATTATAAGTTCTGGACTTCTAATTTCAACGATTCCCGTGCTGTTATCATCTCTGATGCGAGAGTTGGGATTACTCTATTAGGTCTTTAATTACACTTAAGGGCAGGAGCCATATGGTAATGTACCTACAACCCTTGCTTGTGTACCAGCTTCGGAGCTATAACCTTTGTTGTGCTACCAAGAGGATTTCTTAATCCCCATCAAAGGACCTCGAGATGCTAATCCACGAAAAACAATACGAGAAATTCGAAATAACTTCACTACGGAACGAGGGCGACCCGTGGAAATACATCGGTTTCTTATTCGTGCAAAGGCACTATTTCTTGGCAACATGGACAACTTATAACGATGCTTGTCCCGCATCTCATACGGAAGATCTGAATCCTTACATAAGGCTTTATAAAGCTTT
The DNA here is from genome assembly GCA_001649415.1 of Musa itinerans. Taxonomy (NCBI): domain Eukaryota; kingdom Viridiplantae; phylum Streptophyta; class Magnoliopsida; order Zingiberales; family Musaceae; genus Musa; species Musa itinerans. The sequence goes on along the minus strand of LVTN01000027.1, from coordinate 574,983 downwards.
CGTCTCAATTCATATTTAGCCGCAAGCAATCTACGTTTGTGATCAAGTATATTTCGCTTCTCCGACATCTTACTTAGTCTCCCCTTAATCTTTTAGCAAAAAGCCGCTCCACAATGGTAAAGTCTCATCTTTTGTGTTGGCCGAAGTAACAATAGTAACATTGAACCCTTTAATATGCTCGAAGATCTCGAAATGCTCTTCCAGTTCCGGGGAGAATTCGAAAAACTCTGTTTCCATCGAGAATTGGATGGGGTTTTCCCGTATTTCGACCTGAGAATCTAATATAGACATTACCATCGAGATTCTGACCATCAAATGTGACATTCCAAGCCCTCGGAGAGCGCTTTGTCGTTCAAAGTAACTGACATATGCAGTGTCTTTTTCAGATCCCAAGAAAGTATTGGCAAGTACATATTTCGACTTTCCCTTTCCTGCTTGGAAATAAGGGCTCCTTTGTGTCTGTATGAATCTCTGACCGCACTCCATCTCCATAGCTAACTTAGAAAATGGAATAATGAAGGCAGCTGATGGTACTAATCTGATTTCACACGATCCAGGAACTTCCATAACGTTGGCGTGATTCGGTTTGAGCAACGGATCCTGACGTGAGACATCTTCGTAATGAAAATGGAGTGGAAATATCATGATGAGTTGGCTTTTCCTATGTATTTTGGAGAATTAGCACTGTTGACTATCCGCTTCCAAAAGGATAGTTAATAGCTCTCCAATCCAAGCGCTTCCAAAAGAAAGGATAGTTAATAGCTCTCCAATCCAAGCGCTTCCAAAAGAAAGGATAGTTGATAGCTCTCCAATCCAAGTAATGTAAATGAGCTGCAAAAGCATAGCAGTAGTAAGTCAGAATTGATCCTCATTTTTATTCAATTATGAAAGAAAGAACTCATATTGATGGAGATTTGTAGCATCATTCAAGTAAATACAGATTGAGATCGTAGAAACATGAGCTTGTAATATAGCTACACCTAATTCCGGACCGGTTAATGCAAGAACTATAAAGAAAGGACCAGGATCTCCTATGAAATAGAATACATTATTCAATAATAGTATAGTCCAAGCAAACCCACTTAAAATCTTCACTGAACTATGACCGGCCATCATATTAGCAAATAAACGTATTCCTGAGCTTAATGCACGAAAACAATGAGGGATTAGCTCAAGGAGTACTAAAAAAGGTGCTAACGGTAGTGGGACTCCCGCAGGTAATGAGAAGCTAAAAAAATGAAGCCCATGTCTTTGAAATCCAACGATCGTAATGCCTATAACAAGAGAAAATGAGAGAGTCAAAGTAATGAGAAAATGACTTGTAACTGTGAAACTATAGGGTATCATACCCTGGGGATTACAAAATAACGAAAAAGTCAAAGTGACCGAGATGCAAGGGAAAAACTTTTGGTTAACATTTCGACCACCTATTTGTTCGTTTACTGGGTTCAGCACGAAATCATAAAGAAGCTCTACCAAGGATTGCCAAGCATTTGGCACTGACTTTCCCCCTCCCTTTTTCGTAACCAAAAAAAGCAGAAGTAGGACCAAACCGAGAGTGAGCAGCAGAGACAAGGATGGATTTGTGAATGAGAAATAATAGTTGCCCGTACGAAGAAGAATTAATGGGTGAATGGTAAATTGCTCAAGTGGGCTGCCGCTGTTGCAGTCCTTTATCCTCATTTCAGCACTCAATCTTGTTATTTCCTTCAAATGGGGAAGAGAGTCTATTTGCTCACTTTGTACTTCATCATTTTGATAGTGTATTTTCTCCATTAGTAAGTCATTCTTATAGTCTATTTGATCAATGAGTATTTCCGCGTCTATTTGCTTACTTTGTATTTCCTTGGTTTGATATATGTCACATCCCCAGAAGAACTCTTCCATTATTGAAAATAGCTATTCTTTTACTGCTCTGCTCCCGAAAAGTGAAAGGAGACAAATTGTTTGACTTGGCGTTGGGTTTTCCAACGAAAGTATGATGGGAGAATGGCATACAATACGCATTATTTTCAATAGCTTGAAGAAATAGTAGAACACCCACACAATATAGAGAGACCGCGCAATTATATAAGTGGACAAGTCCTGTATTTGGTCTTCATGGCGGCAGGAGCGCAACTATAAGTCTTGGCAAATGGCTCTCCTCTCTTCTTGCCTCCATCTCTTCTTTACCTTTTCCATTTTGATGACGCACGTGCCCAGTCTAAACTACACTTACCAAACCAACTAAACCGCCATGATCCATCAAAGGTTCAAGTGATCGGGTCCAAGAAAATACTGGGAACATCCAGGAACTAGGTTATTTTGTATTCGATGAGGGCCGGAGCTCGTATGTATACATGACCTATAACTTATATGAGGCCTTGCACTAAGCACATACTCTGATAGGGTTGCGAAGTGAAAAGATCCGGTCTTTGACAACCCTCATCAATCAGGACTAAATAGAACCATATTCACCTGTGCCCTTAATTACTGCATTCAAACTAGCCTGTTATAGGTAATGTGTGTTTCAACCATATTCACCTGTGCCCTTAATTACTGCATTCCAAACTAGCCTGTTATAGGTAATGTGACACTAACTCTAGCCAGTTATAGGATGATCACCGAGTTGCCTTCTGCTCGATTAGGCGAATGCGAGTAAGGGATATGCTTTCCCCGCCTAGTTCCTTGGCCCCTAACCCTAAAATGGAGAAAGTGGGGACGGGACCTAGCCTAAGAATGAGCAATGCAGGTAACAGCAAATGGTTCCTAACCTAATCCAAATCTTAGTACTAAATATCCTAATATCATTAGCTTGGATAAGTGAGGCGATGAACCTCTTTGAATGCCAATTGGACCTTGATAGTACCGAATGAATATATGCTCTCCCACCCGAAGTACATTACTTGTTAACTCTATGTGCCTATTTAGCAGCTTAAGTCACCACTTACATTAGCATTGGATTTCCATTTGCTACAGGGGTTCTTCATCACCCTCTACTTTATAGGCTGGCTCTGCAGATACTGGCTTTTCCATCTCCTTTAGTACCGAATAGTAATGAGTGATGCATGCTAACATACTTGATCGATTCTTTAGTGCCATGACGAAAGAAAGAAAGATTGATTGACCAGTTCAAGTGGACACTAGGAATCCAATAAGAAGCCGTATGTATAGTTGCGGGCCTCACTTTACACGAGTTAGGGTGTAAGAGTTGCCTTACTTTCCGTGTTACTACTAAATAATTGCTTCTAGACGAAACATACACAACATTTATTCATTACTAAACACTAACTTGATAAGGAAAGCTTGAAACTAAGAAAGAGAGATATTACTTATTAGGAAGAAACTAACTAACTTGATAAGGAAAGCTTGAAACTAAGAAAGAGATATATGCCTAAGGCAGCATGCAACTGTGCACGCTAAGAGAAGGTAATAGTACATACAAAAGTGTTCCAGTTCTTAACAGCAGCTCTTTCTTACCAGTCAACCAGTACTTCTCATTTCTGGACTTGCTCCGTTTCGCCTTTCTTATACTAAGCTCCGTTTTCACTTGGCCAGCTTCCTTCGCACGAAAAGCAGTAAGAACTTAATTACTTGAAGCACCTTTTCATTGTTACCCGCAGAACAGAAATAGCATCAAGGAGTGAAACGTATAAGTATTTTCAAGAGGATCAGGGCGTCGCAGTAATCAGTCTTGGAACCTCCAGTACTTATAATTCCATAGTGCTGCTATACAATAGTCAAAGCATTTCTTATAGCGAGTCGTATTGAATGAATAAGTCTCGATCGAGTTGGCCAGCAAACATCTTTAGGAAGCAGCTTCTTCAGATATCTTATATGACGTGTGTGCCGTTGCTATAATAAATAGAAGAACTCTTTAGTTGTAGCTTTAGCATAGGAGTCCGGTCACAAGAAATGGGGAAGCCTCAAAAGAAAGGTTCGGCAATGTAGACTAATCCGTCGTTGGGAAGGAATCAAATAGTCGGACAGTTTCAAGGGTATGACACTTATTGGCCTAAGTAAGGAAAGCAGCTGAAGCAAGAAAGAATCAATCCCGCTTGCTGATCACTCCAACTAGAAAAGCTAAATCAAGTACGAGATAAGTATTCATCGCTTTTCTTTCTAAGAGATCACATTCCTTTTAGTACACTCGTTCTCAGAGATCCAATGAACGAGCTGAGCCCAGAACGGAAGGCCGAGCTGACTCCACAAGAAAGACCCAGTCCACTTTCAAGAGAAAGCTAAGAAATATACAATTGCATAGCGAGTAGGTAAGAGCAGAGTTGTTGAGAAAGACCGGAACTATAAGTACTGGAAAATTCCATATTAGTATGATTGGTACTTGTTGGCAATTTCGATCTGGATCCTGTGAATGTGTGAGTTGAAGACCAATAGTACTGCTCTCTCTTTTGCTTCTCTTCCCGTTGTTAGGTGCTAACCAGCTAACGATTTCCTTTCTTTCCCCCCCTTCCGAGTCAGCTATCTCCTACATTCTATCTTGTCAAGTTCCAATCCAATAGAGATTCCAAAAGGAAAGGAAAGTCAAAGTAAAGGATGCAATGGAAGTAATAAGTAGTGCTTGCTTGGAAGAATGATACTTTTTGTCAAGTAGAAAGAAGCTCGTATATGAACAGTAATATTGAGAACTATTATTCGAGTTAGAGGGAGTCAAGTAAGCAGTAATCAGTGCTTTTGACTATGTTTCTATATTGATTGGGAGCGCTATCAAATATGATGTTCGTTCAGTGAAACCTTATTAATAGGGCAGCAGTCAGGTGGAGCACTTGTATAATATTCCAGCTATCTTCTCCTTTTCCGGCGACTAATACCAAGCTATGTTCTTAAGAAGAAATGCACATCTTAGAAAAGTCACTTCTCTTAACTATAGCTAATATCTTAACTGTTATTTAAGTCACCTTCTTCATAATCAAGTAACAACACTCCTGCCTTTACTGTATATTTAGGTTAGGACTTATTAATTGGCCACTTATATATCTGCCTTCTAGCGTGAGTCTATTTCCTGTGCCCGTAGCCCTAAGCCTAAGGAGAAGTCAAAGCGCACTTAAGAATTCCCCTAATTCGCTGACGTGAGGTCTAGCAGCCTCCCGAAGACAGGACTTGCGAAAGGGTGGGCTCGCGTAAGCTTCAGCAGATGAAGCATTCAAGATTCTCTTTTTCTCCGGAACTTAAGTAACTGGACTTATAAGTTCAGCCAGTACTTATCATTTCTGGGATGAAACAACACCTGCTTACTTACTTTATATAGCTTCTTATCTAGCTTATTCTCCCGCTTTACCAGTTTCTGCTCCATCAATAACCTCTGATATCGGAGACAAAACCAGAACCTTATTCAGATCTTGTTCCCGCTTCAAAGCACTAATATTCAGCTTGCATTTCTTATCGAGCACATGAAGCTTGCATTTCTTATCGAGCACCGGGTATAGAATGGAGTAAGCTTGAAACTAAGAAAACACTTGATTTCCATCTCTCGCCTCGGGGTAAACTCGCTAACTTGTTCCTGCTGCTTGTTGAGAGATGTCTTTAGTTGCTGAATTTCCCGAGTTAGCATCAGCATCAGCAGTAATAGGTAGAGCAGAGTATTTATAAGTTGCACTTGATGATTTGATTCCCAACACGACGCTCAGAAACGACTATTGTGCTACTACCTCACAGCTTGTTTGCTTGCATCACTCTAACTGCGAAACTCCAATACGCTCAGAAACCATTCTGCTACGCCACTGCTTGTATTGCCAAGCATTTGGCACTGACTTTCCCCCTCCCTTTTTCGTAACCAAAAAAAGCAGAAGTAGGACCAAACCGAGAGTGAGCAGCAGAGACAAGGATGGATTTGTGAATGAGAAATAATAGTTGCCCGTACGAAGAAGAATTAATGGGTGAATGGTAAATTGCTCAAGTGGGCTGCCGCTGTTGCAGTCCTTTATCCTCATTTCAGCACTCAATCTTGTTATTTCCTTCAAATGGGGAAGAGAGTCTATTTGCTCACTTTGTACTTCATCATTTTGATAGTGTATTTTCTCCATTAGTAAGTCATTCTTATAGTCTATTTGATCAATGAGTATTTCCGCGTCTATTTGCTTACTTTGTATTTCCTTGGTTTGATATATGTCACATCCCCAGAAGAACTCTTCCATTATTGAAAATAGCTATTCTTTTACTGCTCTGCTCCCGAAAAGTGAAAGGAGACAAATTGTTTGACTTGGCGTTGGGTTTTCCAACGAAAGTATGATGGGAGAATGGCATACAATACGCATTATTTTCAATAGCTTGAAGAAATAGTAGAACACCCACACAATATAGAGAGACCGCGCAATTATATAAGTGGACAAGTCCTGTATTTGGTCTTCATGGCGGCAGGAGCGCAACTATAAGTCTTGGCAAATGGCTCTCCTCTCTTCTTGCCTCCATCTCTTCTTTACCTTTTCCATTTTGATGACGCACGTGCCCAGTCTAAACTACACTTACCAAACCAACTAAACCGCCATGATCCATCAAAGGTTCAAGTGATCGGGTCCAAGAAAATACTGGGAACATCCAGGAACTAGGTTATTTTGTATTCGATGAGGGCCGGAGCTCGTATGTATACATGACCTATAACTTATATGAGGCCTTGCACTAAGCACATACTCTGATAGGGTTGCGAAGTGAAAAGATCCGGTCTTTGACAACCCTCATCAATCAGGACTAAATAGAACCATATTCACCTGTGCCCTTAATTACTGCATTCAAACTAGCCTGTTATAGGTAATGTGACACTAACTCTAGCCAGTTATAGGATGATCACCGAGTTGCCTTCTGCTCGATTAGGCGAATGCGAGTAAGGGATATGCTTTCCCCGCCTAGTTCCTTGGCCCCTAACCCTAAAATGGAGAAAGTGGGGACGGGACCTAGCCTAAGAATGAGCAATGCAGGTAACAGCAAATGGTTCCTAACCTAATCCAAATCTTAGTACTAAATATCCTAATATCATTAGCTTGGATAAGTGAGGCGATGAACCTCTTTGAATGCCAATTGGACCTTGATAGTACCGAATGAATATATGCTCTCCCACCCGAAGTACATTACTTGTTAACTCTATGTGCCTATTTAGCAGCTTAAGTCACCACTTACATTAGCATTGGATTTCCATTTGCTACAGGGGTTCTTCATCACCCTCTACTTTATAGGCTGGCTCTGCAGATACTGGCTTTTCCATCTCCTTTAGTACCGAATAGTAATGAGTGATGCATGCTAACATACTTGATCGATTCTTTAGTGCCATGACGAAAGAAAGAAAGATTGATTGACCAGTTCAAGTGGACACTAGGAATCCAATAAGAAGCCGTATGTATAGTTGCGGGCCTCACTTTACACGAGTTAGGGTGTAAGAGTTGCCTTACTTTCCGTGTTACTACTAAATAATTGCTTCTAGACGAAACATACACAACATTTATTCATTACTAAACACTAACTTGATAAGGAAAGCTTGAAACTAAGAAAGAGAGATATTACTTATTAGGAAGAAAGAGAGATATTACTTATTAGGAAGAAAGAGAGATATTACTTATTAGGAAGAAAGAGAGATATTACTTATTAGGAAGAAACTAACTAACTTGATAAGGAAAGCTTGAAACTAAGAAAGAGATATATGCCTAAGGCAGCATGCAACTGTGCACGCTAAGAGAAGGTAATAGTACATACAAAAGTGTTCCAGTTCTTAACAGCAGCTCTTTCTTACCAGTCAACCAGTACTTCTCATTTCTGGACTTGCTCCGTTTCGCCTTTCTTATACTAAGCTCCGTTTTCACTTGGCCAGCTTCCTTCGCACGAAAAGCAGTAAGAACTTAATTACTTGAAGCACCTTTTCATTGTTACCCGCAGAACAGAAATAGCATCAAGGAGTGAAACGTATAAGTATTTTCAAGAGGATCAGGGCGTCGCAGTAATCAGTCTTGGAACCTCCAGTACTTATAATTCCATAGTGCTGCTATACAATAGTCAAAGCATTTCTTATAGCGAGTCGTATTGAATGAATAAGTCTCGATCGAGTTGGCCAGCAAACATCTTTAGGAAGCAGCTTCTTCAGATATCTTATATGACGTGTGTGCCGTTGCTATAATAAATAGAAGAACTCTTTAGTTGTAGCTTTAGCATAGGAGTCCGGTCACAAGAAATGGGGAAGCCTCAAAAGAAAGGTTCGGCAATGTAGACTAATCCGTCGTTGGGAAGGAATCAAATAGTCGGACAGTTTCAAGGGTATGACACTTATTGGCCTAAGTAAGGAAAGCAGCTGAAGCAAGAAAGAATCAATCCCGCTTGCTGATCACTCCAACTAGAAAAGCTAAATCAAGTACGAGATAAGTATTCATCGCTTTTCTTTCTAAGAGATCACATTCCTTTTAGTACACTCGTTCTCAGAGATCCAATGAACGAGCTGAGCCCAGAACGGAAGGCCGAGCTGACTCCACAAGAAAGACCCAGTCCACTTTCAAGAGAAAGCTAAGAAATATACAATTGCATAGCGAGTAGGTAAGAGCAGAGTTGTTGAGAAAGACCGGAACTATAAGTACTGGAAAATTCCATATTAGTATGATTGGTACTTGTTGGCAATTTCGATCTGGATCCTGTGAATGTGTGAGTTGAAGACCAATAGTACTGCTCTCTCTTTTGCTTCTCTTCCCGTTGTTAGGTGCTAACCAGCTAACGATTTCCTTTCTTTCCCCCCCTTCCGAGTCAGCTATCTCCTACATTCTATCTTGTCAAGTTCCAATCCAATAGAGATTCCAAAAGGAAAGGAAAGTCAAAGTAAAGGATGCAATGGAAGTAATAAGTAGTGCTTGCTTGGAAGAATGATACTTTTTGTCAAGTAGAAAGAAGCTCGTATATGAACAGTAATATTGAGAACTATTATTCGAGTTAGAGGGAGTCAAGTAAGCAGTAATCAGTGCTTTTGACTATGTTTCTATATTGATTGGGAGCGCTATCAAATATGATGTTCGTTCAGTGAAACCTTATTAATAGGGCAGCAGTCAGGTGGAGCACTTGTATAATATTCCAGCTATCTTCTCCTTTTCCGGCGACTAATACCAAGCTATGTTCTTAAGAAGAAATGCACATCTTAGAAAAGTCACTTCTCTTAACTATAGCTAATATCTTAACTGTTATTTAAGTCACCTTCTTCATAATCAAGTAACAACACTCCTGCCTTTACTGTATATTTAGGTTAGGACTTATTAATTGGCCACTTATATATCTGCCTTCTAGCGTGAGTCTATTTCCTGTGCCCGTAGCCCTAAGCCTAAGGAGAAGTCAAAGCGCACTTAAGAATTCCCCTAATTCGCTGACGTGAGGTCTAGCAGCCTCCCGAAGACAGGACTTGCGAAAGGGTGGGCTCGCGTAAGCTTCAGCAGATGAAGCATTCAAGATTCTCTTTTTCTCCGGAACTTAAGTAACTGGACTTATAAGTTCAGCCAGTACTTATCATTTCTGGGATGAAACAACACCTGCTTACTTACTTTATATAGCTTCTTATCTAGCTTATTCTCCCGCTTTACCAGTTTCTGCTCCATCAATAACCTCTGATATCGGAGACAAAACCAGAACCTTATTCAGATCTTGTTCCCGCTTCAAAGCACTAATATTCAGCTTGCATTTCTTATCGAGCACATGAAGCTTGCATTTCTTATCGAGCACCGGGTATAGAATGGAGTAAGCTTGAAACTAAGAAAACACTTGATTTCCATCTCTCGCCTCGGGGTAAACTCGCTAACTTGTTCCTGCTGCTTGTTGAGAGATGTCTTTAGTTGCTGAATTTCCCGAGTTAGCATCAGCATCAGCAGTAATAGGTAGAGCAGAGTATTTATAAGTTGCACTTGATGATTTGATTCCCAACACGACGCTCAGAAACGACTATTGTGCTACTACCTCACAGCTTGTTTGCTTGCATCACTCTAACTGCGAAACTCCAATACGCTCAGAAACCATTCTGCTACGCCACTGCTTGTTTGCTCTTGCTTAACTCTGACTGCGAAACTGACTTATTGAATGTGAATGGCAACGAGATACTTGACTTCGAGCTGTAGGCTGAGTGTTCTGCTACCTATCTTCATAGCCTGTGTTCGGTAAACAAAGAATTGACATTAGATTCATAACTCACAAATGCCATAAACTCACTTACGCTATAGGGCTTTCTCACTAAGGCACAAGCCAAGTATAAGTAAGCTAACAAGTAATGGAACAAGCAGGGGAACAAGCAACGAATAAACAAGTCGACAAGTGCTGTAGTTTGTTGCGCTTACGGAGTTCTTTTCTTCAAGCCGTTACTCGTTTTTGCTACCTACTGACTATTGGAACTAATGAAGCAAATGATTGACTTCTAGGTGCTACCTAAAACCTATGGGTCTCGCTCGAATAAGGGTTCTTAGCTGCCGTTGATTGGACACTTGAAAATACTTACCTTAACAGATCCCTCCTTCTCAGAGGATGCTTTCTAGTACACGATAAAAGCGAAAGTGCATAACGTGGCAGGGGTGAGTCCAAGCAAAAAGGAAAAGGCACCTTATGGGTTCCCTATAGCTATTGGTCCAGTGGGCTCAGGCTTTCATGATCGTTTCAATTCCTTGAATTATAATAAGGGCTAGGGAGCATATTATTAGTTGAGGTTTCCACAATGAATCTATCTCTTGGTTGGTATTTGATCGCTAGTGGGCATGTTATTAGTTCTGGCTCTAACTAGGAGATGCTAACTGCCCCAAGGGATCAACACATACCATGGTAGGCCGGGATCCTCCTCTGAGCGCTTTAGACTAATAGCAAGGGCAATACATCAATCTACTACCAGAATCAAGCCTCCAACCCCAAAAACGATTGCAAGTAATAGGAGTGGTGGGACTCTCTCTTCTTTTCTTTTCTTTCCTTCGCTTCCTTCTATCGTTGTTCTTTTTGGTAAGTGATTCGCCCTTTCTCTATTTGATGAGTTTGGATTGGATTCTTTCTTTCGTTCCCGCGAATGAAATAAGGGGCGAGTAAGATATATTTCTTCTGCCCGTAGGTTGAGCTAGTTGTGGAAGAGAATCAGAAAGTGTAAATCAAAAGAGCCCCTATGCTAAGATAGAATTCCTCGTTTGGGCATACATATAAACTGGTTGGTTGGAATTATAAGTACTGGGATCCGATACACTGCCTAAGCCGCCTAGCACTTGGAAATCGGCTTTCCTCTTAAGTGAGTGCCTAAGCTTTAAGACCCGAGAAACTCTATTCCACTAGAAATTGGGATTGGATTACTTTGAATTATAATAAGGGCTAGCTCCGGATTGGTAATTAGGGAGGTACTGGATACGTTCCTCCGAATAGGTGGTTCAGGTAAATATAGCAATCAATAGAATATCAACAATCAATCTATATCTCCAGAATTCGATTCTCTCAATATTCAATAGTAAGGGGGTGTGCGTGCCTCTATGCTCTTAGAATCAATCCGTTGAGTGCGGTTCAATCCGCAGGTTTCTATTTGTGTACCGTTCAATCCGCAGGTTTCTATTTGTGTACCGATATGATGGTATTGTATGAATGTCCCCAACTTCTATCTATGTCGATCATCTTCTTTACCTGCCGTCCCAGTTGTAGATCGGAATAGCCAGCCAATTCTATCTCCTTGAGTGTAGCGCCTACCCAGCTGTACAGGTTTTCAGGGGAAGTTCCAAGGTTATGGTGGCATTGCGTGCTTACGATAGGGGTCAATCAGCGCAAGCAAATAGTTTTGGGTGCCGCTGACTTAAGTATTTTTGGGCTGTTGGGTCGAGTCGTGGCTTGGTCTTCACTTACACACTCTACTATCTCTCTTATATTCTGTTTCTGGTTACGTTTTTGTTCAATATGAGCCCACTAAGACATTCTATTATGAAAAGGCGCTTATAGAAGATGGTTTAAGGCGCATTACATCAGTCTTCCCCGGGTGATTCTGTCGAGGAGTTACCGATCAAAGTATGGGATCTGTTAAGCGGAATCCAAGTGCTTAACCCGGAACAAACAATAGAACTTTAGTAAGTATGAGAGGTTTCTATCATATCAGATAAATGGAGGAGTGATGTAAGAAACCATTGGTTTAGAAAGTGATTCCTCCCTTTTCGACTGCTAACTCTTTGAAAGATAGATCTTACCAAAATCATCATAGGAACGTTATCCCACCTTACGAAAATCATCATAGACCCTGTTTGTTATCCATAAATGAAAGCTGCTCTAACTACAGTTACGCACCTATTCCAAATTCAAACTCCCTATTCCTTTACATAACTTATCCAATGTAAATGTCTTACTCCTCCTTTTGTCTCGTTCATAAGCTGCCTTCCCACTATAGTTGTTCATGGTAGGTATCAGCTTATTGTCATGCTCACCTTTTGTCTAAGCTTTGATTTGGCTATTCACCAGGATATCAGAGACAGATCCGCGGCTATTCACGCTTGAAAGAGAGTGGAAGCTGGGGACTGAACTTATGAGAGTAAGGCTTCAGCCCGGATGGCCGGCGAGTGAGTTTGGGAGAAATGAAGTGGAGAAGAAAGATATTGGAACTCTTGTCGTCTAACGCTCAAGAAAACTGTGTTATTTTGGCTTTGTACTGGACAGGCATAAGAGGCGAGGAATGCTCTGCGTAAGAAACAACTAGTGCCAGAGAACAGAGGATTGAATAGGCCCCCCTATCAATTGATTCTTTCTTGGCTGCATAAAAGTACAAGCCCACCAGGGCAAGCTTACTAATTCATCCCCGAGAGGCTCACTAAAGCAGAAGTAGGAATACAGGTTAAGTAGGACAAGGAGGCCGAATTGGATTTCGTTAGAAATGCCGCCCAGTGACGTGGAAGATGATAGGGGTCTCTAAGCCGAATTTCCCTGGATGTAGCTATGACGATACCAAGTCATTTCCCTGGATGTAGCTATGACGATACCAAGTTACCTCAATAACAATTCTCAATAGATTTTGGAGACATCTCTCTCGTCAAGCCAATTTCACGGAGTTGATGGAAGCTGGAACTAATACAATAACCTCTTTCTTTTTGGAGAGTGAAAGAATAGTAATGAGCAATTAGGAGTAAGTGGGAGACTATACTGTATCATTCACTAAAGCAGGCCTTGGAAGAAGAGAACTAGGCTATTGACTGACGAAGAAGAGAACTAGGCTATTGACTGACATAGTGGTTGGAATTTCCATACTGTCCTGAGATTCAAAATAAGGTACTAGCTTAATAACCTATCTAGATGACCAATAGATATGGGATTCCAATAAATCCAATGCTAAATTGCTAATATCAATAGACGTTAAACCGATCCTTTAGCTTATAGATTGAAGCATATGTTTCATAGATTGAAGTATACTAGCAAGAATCAACATTTTGGAACCGAAAAAGGAGTGAGAGTCAAAAGAATGAAGAACCGTGTTCATGAAGTATGCATGAGAAAGCCACATTGAATGGAAATGTGAAAGGTTGATAAAGACCTGTAAGTTTGTTTCTTTGTATAACTGCTGAAACTAAAAGAGGAGTGTGGAATGATACAGTTGTGATGCCGAGGGCATGATACCTAGACGAAAGAATTCCAAACATCCAACACATTGCTCAGAACAAAGCACCCGATCTAGACGCTGTTCCACATGACCATTACCCTTTCCATTAGTCCATGTAAAAGAAGTACCTTTTGTATTGAGATGGAGCAATTCAAAAAACACTAGTAGTTGCTTGCAATTACTTAAGTGCTTGTTTTAGACTCGTAACAATTCTGACTGTTGATCTTGTTCTTGTTCCTGCCCAATTAGATGCTGCGGCCTTGACTTGTACTTGAATGGCAACTTAAGGAATTTGTTCCACCTGAAGAGAGACGCTATCATTAGGATGTTGCTTGTTTGCTTGTTTGGTTCCCTTGCCAGTAGAATGGATCTTTTGACGCTGAGTGCTCGGCCGGGGTATGACCGATAGAAGAAGACAAAGTAAAGAAATAGGGTGGAATATTAGATTGTAGTAGGCGAGAGCAATTCAATTAAGTAAACCAGAGAATGACCGATTCTATAAGTGGTGGTAGGGGATGAGAAACTAATACCTAAGAGGGGACTCTCGCAAAGTTACCATAGTTACCTTCCAAAGTGGCCCTATCGATTTGGAGAGGCGTGCCAATTCCTCTTCCAATGTCCGTCAAGATACGTGGATGCGAATATTCCAAACTTCCATAATAAAAACAAACCCGCCAGATTAATAATCTGCCCTTATATTAAGTCTGAGTGAAAGGATTGAAATCTAGACGCCATGGTTGTAGCCGCATAACACCTAGTTTGAGGGACCAAGCACCGGCCTTTGTAACGCTTTATCCGAGAAGTGTCTTTAGTATAGTATCGTAGACCTAAAGAGATGATTCGCCATGATGCTTTCTACGTCCAGTCCAGAGGTGATTCATCAATTCTATAACACAGCTATTACACGGTTTGATTGCTTCTCTGGAATCGCAACGATTCTTCCCCGTTCAAGAAGAACTGTTTTCGTGATCGAATGACAAAATAGATATATGAACTGTATAGGATCATTCGCTGGAATGGGATAAGTGATTCTTTTATAGGATATCAAAGGGATCGTAGAAAACACTAAGGATGCTATAGGTATTTGTGATCGATCAGCTTCCAGTATTACCGAACACTTTCTCTCTGGATCCAGAATAACGACACAATCAGGTTGTTGGCCAGTCTTATTAATCCCTAAATTGATCTTCTTCTTTCTCGAACGTATTTTAGCCCCTATAGTCAATCTGGAACAAGAATGGGTGAGAAAAGCCCCGATCCGACATTGAGAATCATTTATACAGCTCGCCATTTCTTCCATTATATATGAGATATTATTATTCTGTGTCTTTAAAAGGAAGGAACGGCCTTTTTGACGAATGAGAGATCCTATAAAATGAAAAGCATTTCGTAAACAAATCAGTGTCTTGTCTGAATCGAGAATAGCAATTCCATTTCTAGAACCACATATATAGACTTTGTTGAAATGGTGAGCAGCTACCCGACGGCCTAGATGTGCCTTCGTACTCAGTAATTTGTGAATGACAATAGAATAGATTGTCATTTGGAGTTTTCCTTTATTGAGATAGAGGTAGTAATTCATAGAAGAGAATGGGTTTGCTCCTTATCCTATAACCACTCAGTAGAAGATAATAGGTTTGCAGCTAATCCTCTAACCACTCAGAGTAAGGGTAAACATAAAAGCCAGAACTTATAATAACCGGCACTCAATGCCAACTGTAATGATTAAGTGGAAAGCAGACGCGAAAAAACAAACTGGTGTCGTCTACCTACCTACCTATATAATGTGTAAGAAGAATAAGGTTCACAGCACAAAAGGGAGTTAAGCGTAGAAATATGGAACGAAAAGGTCTAAGCGAAGGAAGGTGTTTAATGCCACGAGCAAGTCTTTCGTTCAGAGTAATGCCATCTGAATCACCAGAACGAAATTGTAGTGGCCATACTAAACTCTTAGCAGAATGATTGAATGCTTGACTGTAGCCACTACTAATAAGCGGGGGGAAAACATAGCCCTCTTTCCATTGGTCGCTACTAGGTAAGAAATGATCGCTACTAGGTAAGAAATGATCCTTCGACAAGAACTGGACTATTTATTAAGTCCCTGCCTATGTTCTTGTTGCTGTTGGAAAACCTCATAGACTGATGGACAACTCTGCTTTATGTGCTGCTTGCTTCTTGCTCGAGATATTGACTGATTGGACCGCATACAGGGCCTGGCTACCCCGCTTCAAAGCCTTACTTATATAGAGATTCTGCCTGCTGCTAGCTTTCTTTAAGACCAAGCTGCTGCTAGCTTTCTTGCTACTGGACTACTTGCTAGCGTTTGAAACCTTCTTGGCGTTGCTACTTTGCTCCCGACAGGACTGTTCCTATAGACTACATGCGCATCTAGTGCAGGCTACCTTGACCATCTTCCGAAGTTCTAAATAAGATGGAGCTCAAAGGCTTCCGTTGCGGGCAATTAATAAGTTTCTACGCCTAAGAGTGACTTCCGAAGCGCTATGGACGGTACGAAATCCTTCATTGGTTTCTAACCTGCTTCAAAACCAAGTGTTTTTATTTGATGCTGTGGTTAGCTGGCGAAATGATTCCATACCATAAGGGGGCGGGAGCCGAGTGACGTAGGTGCACAAGAGTACTTCGCGCCACAACCATCTCTTTTTTATGGGTTATATGGACCGATGCCTGCTGCTTCATCTGGTAAAAAAGATTCATAGATATGCCAGTAATAAAAAGGAAGAACCGCCATAAAAATATTCCTCGTGTATCGTCTGTAGCAGAACTATGAACGGGAGCTAGCAATCCGGACCGTATTGAGGAGGTTCCTAAGACACAGCATGGAAGAGTCACAATATTCAAAAGCGAGGTAAAAGAATGAAGAAGCGGAAGAATTACTGAATGAATACAAGCTGTGGCTAATACCCGAGGCATAAAAGACGCATTTTCTACGGGATCCCGAAACCACCAGCCACCCCGACCTAATTCATGATGAGCCCACCAACTTCCTGGCGAGATGCCTACGGTTAAAAACAACCGACATGTCAAGATCCAAATGTGAATTGGTTCCTGGTCCTGGTCAGAGACCACTGTGTTTGCGCCGGCGGTCCAACTAGTAGTTGTATCTTGATTTATTCCATTATGAACGACACGCCCGGTTATTATAAGTTCTGGCTCCCTACCCGTGTCCATTAGCGCTCCTGTCCAGAGCGAAGAGAAGCCGAACCTAAGCTGCATGAGCAGGCTTCTATTTCTACGCAACAATGGAGCAGGTGCACCGCCCACAAAATGTTGGAATGACCGGGTTAAGAGCGAGCTGATTATATGGGAATTACAGTAAAGGGCGCATCCAGCAGAGCGAAGCAGCGTTCCATTCTTTTCGGCGGCATCCTTCCGCATTGGAGGCGAGTGGAGTGCAACAATCCCATTCATCATTTTGGATCTACATAAGCTAAAGCCTATAGCACTGGCGACGTCTCCGGCATATATACAAGGAGGATGTATAGCTGATATAGGATCTTGTGAAACTGGATTTGATTCTGCAAGCGGTTCGGTACAAACGAAGACATTTCGAACAAAAGGATCGGAACTCGCTGATAGGAAAGGAGAGAAAAACAAAGCAATGCCAAGAGCTCCGTCAATCCGATGTTCATCGATGGACTCTGCTCTCTCTTTTGCTTCTCGTGCCAGATGCAACAAAAGATTAGTCCTTCTGCCTTCTAGCAAAACACGGGAGCGCCCAGCGTCCAGAACTGAAAAGCTCATTTTCGGGTAGTACGGCGCATTTAAAAGCCCTGGGTATACGTTGATTATGGCTTCCGTCAGGTTCCTTCGCGAACTAAGTGCAGAATCCCGTTGAACGAAGGGAGTGTACAACTGGGGCGCTGCTGCCCTACTTTTGAGTTGGAGAGATAGAATTGAGTTATTCAAAAAGTTAGAGACAAAGGAAAAAAGAAAGGTGTATCTATTGCCTCTTCGTTTTGAGACATTATGGCTTTTGCCCCGGTAACAAAGAAGGAATCCATAAAAACTTGGGATCCAACACCATGATAAAATACTACCCTCATGATTAGACCATGTCCCTGAGATTTGATAAAAGAAAGGTGCATTAGCGGTTAAGACATTGTAATTGGATAAGTTATTAGGAATATGACAGAACGAAAGACCAAGGAAAGGAATTAGAATGCAAAAAAAAGAAAGTGCTGCACCAAACGCTGGTGGTTGTTTCTTGTTGTAAGTGAATGAAACGAAAAGACCCGGAAATAACGAATAATGAGAAAATTCTGTTATTGACATTGAGTGCTCCACTATATTATTTCGATTATTTATTTAGTTATTCCCAGCATATAGTAACCACAGGCCAATGAAACTTACAGAGCTTCTCAGTAAACTAAGGTAGGCACTATCCACTTACATAGCTTCAGTAAACTAAGGTAGGACCTATAGATATTTGTAGGGGCACTATAGTTGGTTGAAAGTAAGCTTAAGAGAGAGCTGTTGATCGACCACTAAAAAGCTTACCTGTTGTCAGACTAACTCGCTCCGCTGTCATAACACTATGACTAATCAAAGAACGGAAGTATATAATCTAGTCTCTGAATTTGGGTAATTAACCAGACCACCGGGTAGCTGATTGGTGAGAGAAACCACTGGTGCAGATATATAAGTGGAACTTCGGCAGGTCATCAAGACAGAATACGAGGTTCACATACTAAGTTGAAGTTAGAAACTAAAAGATATCCTACTTATTACTACTGCATAGTAGAGAAAGTAAGACTGCATAGTAGAGAGAGAAAGTAAGACTGCATAGTAGAGAAAGTAAGCATCCAGCCATCAAGTAAGGCACCCGACCGCATGAAGAAAACTTGAGGGAGCTACGTCACGAGCAGGACTATAGAAAGTTTCTGACGTGATTAGGCGGGGCTAATCAATATATTTCAGGCCACTATACTCATTCCGTCTTCAGGTCATGAGCCTCATGAGTCGACCAATTACTATACACCGCTTATGACTCAATTATAGGGAAAGGGAAGTAGTTAGAAAGAATAGAATTAATGTAATAAAGAAAGAGAGAATGGAAACAAGAAAGAAACAAAGAAAGAGAGAATGGAAAGAACAAACAAACAAAGATAGGGAAAGGGAAGTTGTTGGAAAGAAAGAAGAAAGAATATGAAACACCCCAATAAAAGAAGAAGGAATATGAAACACTATAAAGCAAAGAAGAAACAAAGTAGATTGAGGTTACTATTGGTAAGGACCGGAAGTGAATAAGCCAAACTATGTTAGGTGCCCATCTGGAATTGCTGGATAGAGCTATAGAAAGGAATCTGGCTACCGCTCTTACTACACGCGAGAGACAATGACATAGAATGAAATGCTCTCATGAATGAGAGACTAGATATACGGATAGAGAGAGAGTAGAAAGAAGCAACTAGCACTTACATGGTTTATTGCACTTCGATTGAAATAGAGCCCGTACATTTAAGCTTCGGCGGGGAAGCATATAGAAATGACTGGGCCAGGACCCCCGAGATCTTACTTTAGTTGTTCTTTACCCCCGAGATCTTACTTTAGTTGTTCTTTGATTCGCGAGAATGCATGATCTATAAAGATGGACAAAGTACCTGAGATCAGGAAAGAAGAGCGTCGCATTCGCATAAATGCTATCCATCTTTTAGTCAGTCCAAAGGTTACTCACTTGTTTGTTCAGTCAATAATAGAATTAAGCAACACTCAATGGGAAATGTAGAAATAATAGAATTAAGCAACAATGGGAAATGCCTAAGAGAGTTCAAAAAATCACATATAGATATTGATTTATATTTCTTATTCCATATATAGTAACCACCAGTACTTAAGTTCATTACTGCTTATAGTAACCAACTTCATTTAGGAAATAGGCTTCTAATAAAGGGAATGGAATGTTGCCTAGCCCCCTACTATAGCTGGACCTGACTGACGGGTCATGAGGTGAAGATGGGGATCAATTTGCTGAGCTCTTTGGGCTGCTTGCTAGGATTCTATATTTGATTCTAGTCTATACATAGAGTCTGTCTTTGCTTATTTTTGGGAACCGTAGCCTTCATGAAGTAGATGTCCCGACAGATGATAAAGTACGTAGGTGTGATGCAATGCAAGGATAACCAGTATAAGCAATGGAAGCCAAGCATCTTCAAAACATCTACTCCGGGAACGGGCTGGCTATCTTTAGCTCTTCGTCCGCTTACCGGATTGCCATTGAATGGGGTTATAGGAATATATTCGATTTCAATCTAGCTTTACACTACAATAAGTCAATCTAGCTTTCCACTACAATAAGACCGTACGCCATTTACAATAAGACCGTACGAAATTCCCATTTATGTGCTTGAATTTCTCCAATCAGCTAAGATCCATCCGTCGGGCAATGCATTATTTTCCCTTCTGAAACACCCCAATATAAAGGAAAGAAGAAAGAAAGTAGACCACTTAGTAAGATCATCTCTTTACTAACGCGCAACGGAAGTAAGCAAGTGAAGAAACAAGACTAAGTGCGCTAACGTGAGTTCTTACTGCTCTTGTTCTTGTTATTGTTAGTTCTTACTGCTCTTGTTATTGTGCTTGTTAAGTATACTTGTTCTGCTGCATATGATACTTATACTGCAGTTATACGAGACCCGGATTCTTCACTTGCTATACCTATTACTGCTAGAACAATACTGGAATATGGAACTACACTTGATACCAGACCAGGACTTTTGTAGTTGCTTGGCACCGAGAGTACTGGTGTAAGGGAAGCCCCATGCTACAAATGGCTTCTAAGTAAAAGTAAGAACTACAAACAAAAGGGGGAAAGAAGGTTTAGGAAATAGAAGTCTAGGGGGAAAGAAGGTTTAGGAATAGAGGTATTATTTGCTATATGTTGTAGTTGTAGTCTGTCTGCCTGTATATCTGTCTCTGCTCTTTCTTTCTCTTTATTTCTTTTGCTTCCCTTATAGTTGCTTCAAGGTCAATACATCAATCCATTAATACTTTTTCAAAGTAGGCGAGGCACACTTAAATAAAGAAGAAATTCCAATACTAGTTCTTGATCAACGGGAAATGCCTAAGATAGTCAAATAGAATGAAACACTTCTATGCTCTGGGTTAGAGAAGCCTATATAGGAATCCAAATGTTCTTTTTGCTGTGTATAAGTCGTTGTTTTATTCTTATATTGCAATTTGATCTACCCGTAATATACTAAATAACGAGAAAAAGAAAAGGACTACCGAGCGTAAAAGAGCTAACTGGCATGCTAGATTTTCCTTTAGTTAATTTCTATTCAGGATTTGGATAATGTCTATCCATCGGGGCAACTAAGCACTTCAGGTACCGCTGCCCCCTCTTCCCGTGAATTCTATTCTCAATTTCAAAAGAAAGACGGGGAAGTGCCTTATATACACTAATACAAAAAAACACCAACCAAACAAAGAAAACTTGCTAGAGTAGCTTGTGTAACTTCTTTGCAAATCAGATTATCGGCTTCTTGTAAGCCCTTATAGAGATTCATTGGAAAAAACACTAGCAAGGTCGGTGCTGTTTCCGCTTACACCAGCTAGGCGAACTCCTGCTCAGATCAAAGCTAACCCTCTTGGACGCTCGGCATTCTGTTGAATGTGTGGGATAATTGCTGAAACCGCATTTGTTTGAGTTTGATTAATGGGAAGAATAGGAGGAGATATGATTTGTAGGGGATTAATGGGAGCTCAGTAATGATGAGTACAGGAATGATTAGGTTGAGTCTTCTTACTCGGAGCGATCGTATGTGAAAGAATTCTACGCGGTGTATAATCGTTAAGGCAAAATCTTGATCCGATTTGACTAATGTGAAATAGGTCCGTGTAGCTATGATCAAAGGATCTTTAGCTTAGGGTAGCTATACACTTGATCCCCTTACCCTAAAATATGAGTCTGAGCTCTTTCTTTTACCTCGAGGACCCAAGTCATTCCTTCACACGTGGATAATGCCCCTATATGATACAAAAGAGGATATCTAGTCTTAAGAGCACATATGGCTCCGTTATTTTCAATCAAGTTTATGAACGAGAGCCCTTGTTATTAGTTGCGGAAGAATTAGGATTTTCACCAAATTATCGTTTGATAACGAGCGCTTTTTAAGAAATTCGTTGAAGTAGGTAGTTGAAGTAGGTATAGTATAGTAAAAACACACTTTTCGTTGAAGTAGGTAGAGTAGTAAAAAGAAGCTTTTTTCAGTCTATTAATACGCTAAGTTACACTTTGAAACACATTTGTTCTATGGCCCAGTGGATTACACGGAAAGGGCCTTTTCGAAGCGCTTCCCTGGGCGGATGGGCACTCGGCTTTCTTTCCTCCGGCCGTATCATTTTGGTACTAGCTTTCTGGCTCTACCACAGCCTTAGGACAGTTATAACACGGGCGAATTCCTACACTCACTGTACCCACACACGGGATTGATTTCAATAAAGAGTCTGACTCATCTACTTTACCTGCTAAGTACTGATGTGAATGACACTAATTGAGGCAGTTTCAGAGGCCTTTGTTTTGGTTTTTGGATGCTCCATTTATCAGCGCTAGAAAACTATAGCGTATCACCTGTGGATGCGTGCTTTGCCAGCTCTGTGGTCTCTTGGTATCGATGGAAATTAGCCTAGCCACACACTAAGGAAGGCTACAGGTTAGCATTATGAGCAGAAAAGCAGACTTCAACAAGGAGAGAATTTCTTTTATGAATAGGCATTTTCAAATCTTGAAATTAGATGATATAGATTCGACTAGCGACGCTTTTAGCTTTCACGTAGCTCATTTTCCATAGGATTATGTACCCAAAGCATATACGAAAGAAGAGGGGTGGAAGCGGACATTATGAAAGTATCGATTCGAACAAGCATATGGAGAGAAAGGCAACTCCTCCTTTCCTTATGATTAATAGCTTTAAGAGGTAACAACCTAATTAATGGGCTAGCGAAACGAACTCTATTCTATAACAACTGCCGGGAACACCAGTACTTATAATTCCGGCGGAAGGGATATCGGCTTTAGAATATGCTTACGACGGGGTCTCTTAAGAACTACCAGGGTATCTTAAGAACCACTAAAGGTTTACTGAGCACTGGCCCAACTGTCCCTACTGATGGAGAAGTTAATGCTTTACTTTTCTTTGCTGGCGTGATACAAGGCTGACTGACTCAATAGCTTTAAGGTTAGCTAGTTTGCATACAGCACTGGGTTTGCTTACGGGGATAGCAGCTTACTCGCACCTTACTTCTCTTCTAATCTATCTTGTATCCGGGTTTGAGGGTATGTATACGAGCTGGACGGTTAGAGCGTTAGCTTGATTCCAAGATTACCGTTAATTAAGCGATTCGCTCAGTAAACGAGTAGAAATCCAGCCCTTTTTTCAGTCTAGGTCCTATATTGTTGTTTCTATTAGCCAGTCCGTCCCTATATCTAATGGGGGAGTTTCACTATCACCCTGTATTTCCTGCGAAGATCTTTCTTAAGAGTCAAAGTTCCCCGCTGGAGTAGTGGATCATCCTATAATATGGGGGTGGGTCTAACTAACTCTCTTTCTTTTCTATTATATATAAAGTATTCTATTAGCAGCTTCAAGTCCTAGTGCTGATAGCAATGGAAGAATCTAAAGTAGGTGGTTAGGATGGAATCTTAAACCCGTGAGAAATAAGAGAGCAAATAGGGATATCATCAGCAAGAGAGCAAATAGAGATATCATCAGCTATAATTCAAGCTGGAAGGAAGGTTAAGAATGAGGCTAGCCTAGCTCCACTTTAAGACAGACGACTACTATGCTTATCAGTTATAAGAGGATTGAGATTAGATGCTTATCAGTTATAGAGCAAATAGGGGATTGGGATTAGATGCGGATATTCTATTAAGCCCAACCAAGGCCTTGCACCTTCATTAATTGGCTAAAGCCCTAGAGGGTTACCTGTTGAGACCTGCTTGCTTTTGTAAAACTATCCTGAATATCTGTCTTTCCCATATTAGAGTTGGAGATAGGTACACGCGTAATAAAAGAAAGCTTTGTACAATAAATCCAGAGTTCAGTATAACAACCGATATGCTATATGATTATGAAATAGTTCACTATATCAACAACAAGTTGTAAGAGCAGATATGCGACATCAGAGATATAAGAGTAAGAGCTCCTATGCGACATTCAACAACCACTGTATCGAAGGAAATCAAATCCAATATACCTTTCCTTTCTGCTGGGTCTAAGATTAGTTCTAGGGCAAATGGAATCTATCTATCTCACACTCACAATCGAGTTCTGGTTCCGCGTCAGAACCTTTGAGAGAACTTCTTTTATATAATAGTTGCTTATGGAAGGACTACAACAACATTGTATATGTTCCTGCCTTTTGTATAACTCCTATAATAAGGAGCTTTGCTCTAATAAGCTTTTCCTCTAATCCTTCTCGCGGGTTTGTTTTAGATCTATTTCGAGGCGATAAAGAATCAATTGAATTACGAGGTATTAGTCCGGATGGAAGACAACTTCCACTTAAACCCTTCCACTGTAACAGGTTAGCATCGATATGATAAAAAGAAAGATTCAAAAGTTCTCGCGCAGGAAATATCTGAACTCTGGAAATATCTGAACTGTAACGGGATCTCTGCAAGCAAAAGAAAGAGCTTGATAAGTCTATGCCCTAAGAAAAGGCAATAGAATTACCCCTAACTCTCCCAAAAGCTAGAGATTCGGAACAGGCTGAAATAGAGTAGGGACTGGTAATATTTCTACTGATAATATGCAGAAATAGACGAACTCCTCTATCTAACTATATGGACTAACTGTTCTATCTAACTATTCTATTATATAATAGTACAAACAAACATAGTACAAACAAACAAGGATAACTATTCTATTATATGATGTACTTACAAGGAACTCGCCTAGCTTGAATATAGTAAGTGCAACAGAGTAATAATGCTTTACCGCAAACGTAGATTATCTAAAGCTTTCTTCCAATAGCTCGGCTGGCCGATAGAAGGAATCAAAGGGATAAGAAAATCAAATGAAAAGTAAGAAGGCATGGATGGAAAGCACTACAATTAAGAAGGCATGAATGGAAAGCACTACAATTGGATCTTGATTTTAGGCTTGAAACACTTACTTTATGATAATGCCTTACACAAACCCTTAGGAGGGACAGGCACTATAAACTACTCAATCAATGGCACGTTACTCTGGAAAAGAACCTATTGCCAGTAGGGCCCGCTACTTTAGGTAAAGGGAAAGCTACTTCTATAGGCCAAAAGAATCAACTTCAAAAGGAAATCCCCAGGTAATAAAAGAAGACAAATGGGCATATATGCGCACATCTAAAATAACTTGATTGAACAGGCTCTCAAACCTTTCTTTTCCTTCTCAAGCAAGTAAAAGCTAGCAGTCATAGGGTAAGAAGCCCCTCTAGACAATCCTTGGTTTAAAGCTATCCTTGTGGGAGTCTTTGTACCAGCCTTTGCCAATCCATCAGTACCATACAACTATGTAAGTGATTTAGCCGCCTTCAGATAGTATGCTTATTGGTCAACTATCATAAGGTAGTGCTCCGCCCGAGGATTCCCTGGGAGATCTAAGGCGTTAATTGATACATTTGGGGTTTTAGTTGCTTGCCAGACGTAATAGAATCCCTTCTAGTTTTAAGCTATTCCAATTCCAAGCCTGTCATAAGCCCTTCCTATCTTAATCCCTCGCATGTCGATCCAGACGAGAGAATAGGGAGAGTCAATAGTCGTTCCTTGGTTACATCCGGCTCAAAAGAAGACATTTCGACGTTTAGTATAGCATCTTTTTCACAAGGACAAAGGGTACTTCTTATCTGCAACTACTTATAAAGACTCCTTAGCATGATGGCTCTCATAACCTAAGAATAAGAAAGAGGTATTTTTGGAGATGACTATTCCTTTATTGCTTCCAAAGATAGAGGTTGTGTTACCTTACCCAGCTAAGAAGTGTTGTTCCTTTATCCTGTGAGCGCCCCTAACCTATTGAAAAAACCGAGTGCTAAAGCCGAAAACTGACTCCTAGTATTATGTATTGTATTGCACTCACTCTCTTTTGGGTTAAAGAATAGTTCTAAGCTTCCTGAAGAGAAGGTATTCATTAATAAAGAAACCCATGGTATTCGGACGAGAGCACTGGCCCCGGTTAGTGAGAAACTTCCTTCAACAACTTATTTGCAAACAACCGATTCCCGCATCTAGGGTTAAGCCTTCAACCAGTGAATATCAGAATCAAACTCGGTAGTTACAGGCTATAGCTGCCGTCAGCTGCTAAATGAGCTTGGGTCCAATCTCTAGGCCAAGTGCGGTTCGCTTTCTATGGAGATAAGCACAAGTAAGCACTGGCCCTGGCAAGCATTGGTTGGAAGAATAGGGATGAGCTAATAGTAATAATACGGGGGTCGATCCGGAGACATGAAATGCAGTAAAACGTTTCTATTCAATCCGCAGCGTCAAACCCCCTCCCAGAATCTTAGTGTATGAAATCATACGAACTGGATCAATACGGCACCAATGATGATATAGATTTTCTCATAAATGATTAGGCCCAACACATGGCATCCAAGAGCCACCGTGATCCTGTCCTTAGAATGCTGGGTAAAACACATGTTTCATTGGACACTTAACCATCTCTGCTAGTCCAGATAATTGACCACATCCGGATGACAAATACTAGAACTTCAAAGATAAGGATCTGCCTTTGCCTTACCCTACGACTTCGCTACACTTGCTTATAGAAGGAAATTACAACCTTTAATGCCCTTAGTACTATTTGCACCAGATTCAATTGCTTCCTTTTCTCGGCAAGCTTTTATCAGACGTCTTATTCCTTGCCTAGCTCCTTGACTAAGGCTCAGGCTAGAGAGTTGGATAGATGCCACTTCACTTATCCTTAACACATTGACTCGGAAGTTGGTAACTAAGTGAAAGAATGTCTCTAACGAAACTCACTGTATTTCCGCTAAAGCATACAAAGAATCATTCTATGCTTTCGTACCCCCCTGCCTTAAGGTTGCTCGGGAGAAAGATCCTTATTACACGCGGCTATCCTCGGTTCTATCTATTTAGGGGTATCCTGTGTTACCCGGCCAGCAAGACTAATAGCGACATATCCGTTTTTCTCCTATTTATGTAGACAATTCCTTCTTTTAAATAAGGCTTTCCTATATCCAAGAATTGAGCTGAGCTGAACTACTGACCTTGAGTTCCTCCCGCTGAGGGCGCAAAAGAAAGAAGCTTATATAACTACCAGATATGGGACCTATAGCTGCCTCTACACCTAAAAGAAGACGGAGCGTAGATGTAATCGAGCTCTACTAAAAGAAGACGGAGGGTAGATGTAATCGAGCTCTACTTTCTGGATAGGGTACGAAGTGATTTCGCTTTCTTTTTTTAAGTGGATTGCCCACCCTTTCTGTCTTATTGGGAAGTGTCTGTCTTATTGGGAAGTGGTTATTTAGAAACTCTCCTATTTTCGGTCTGGCCTTTTTGTGTTTCTTCTTTGCCAACGAGGATTTCATAGTGAAAGTATGGGTACCCCGCACGACCTCAACCAAAAAAGATCATCCGATGAAGTGTTTGAAAGGGAATGTTCTCTTATACTAATTCCATACCTGTTGATTCAATGGTGGGTTTTTGATTGATTTATATAGTCTCTGGGGATTCCATAGTCCTAGGAAGGCAACCGACGCCTTTATTTCACTCCTTGCTAATTGTTTATTGACTTTGATTCCACCTTGTTTTATATGTTATAAAGGGTATGTTCCAAAAAACGAATTATACTACTAGTCAAGTAGGAATACGGTAAGCTTGCCTTTTCTTATTTGTTCTGTCCATTTTGTTTTGAAGTAGATGAATGAGGGTTTGACTACTTACCCCTTTGAGACTTTGTCGTTCATGAGAAGTAACGCTTTAGCTCTATTGACCGAGAACTCCTGATTGGCATTCATTTCGGGCTGGATCTTTAAGTGTTCACGTTAGTCTGCCAGCTCGTAAACTAGCGCCTCTTTACCCCTACTAACTATTGTAGACTGAGACCGAGGGGTCCTCGAGAAATAGTATATAAGTAGGAAGCAAGGGATATTCTTTCACATCAACTAAGGCAGCACCCGACCGAGGCAGAATAAGTGATACCAGCTACAGCAGGCATTTACGATACATCAAAAGATTAAGCGATAGCGGGCTGACTCTGAGGCACTAGATACTTTTCAGATTCAGATATAGTCTCAGCAACCAAAATCAATGAAGCAGTAGCGCTCGATTCCACTTAGTTTTCCGTCATCCTAGGACTCTAAGAAAGAAATAAGTTCTCTATTGATTCAAAGTTACATCGTTTATATAATATGAAATTCAGTATTGTTTGTCTAATTCTAAATAGGATGTTAATTGTCTAATTCTTAGGAAATGGAATGCTTTTTCCATCCACTCTTTCTCAACTCTTTCTTTATGCTAGACCGGAGTCGGATAAAATACCAATCAATTGACCAGGCTACTCCCTGCCTAAAAACAGAACCCGCCCTTTCTTTCTTGTGCCCCCCAGATTGGAATGCATTTGCTTTGGGACCCTGCTCTTCTGTGTACCATCTTCCTTCCAGATATCCTTTGTACATCAACTTCAACAGCCTTACTATCTAAATCCAAAGGGATGCCATTACAACGATCCCAATGGAGTGCATCCACTCATTCTAACCGATAAGCCTTGGATTATGATCAACTCTAGGAGTCCTCGTTCTTTGGCTTAGCACTTGTTGTGCATGTCTGGTTCTCTCTCCTTCCTTATGCAGAGGGGCTTGTTCCCTTATATCCCACTCAAGAGAGGGAAGTGTTTCATGCCCGAGTCCGTATTTACTTTATGCATTCCGGTTCCTTGTTTTATCTGTCTCGTTTTTGTCTTACTTCTGGGCCAAAGGACTGTTATTTCAGAATCCCGGGATGGAGTTTGTTAACGTTGTGAGGCAGCAATGCGAGATCGCCCTACGATATTTCTCGTAGCCTCTTTACTTATTTATGATTAACTCAAACAAAGAGTTTCTACTATCAGCTTCGGGTCTTCTTCCATTCCTCGTGTTAGCCAGGAAGAATTCTTTAGTAGGCTTAGTGGTATAGAATCCTTTATTTCATAATCTAAATGGAGTAGGCTCAAAACGGAAACTGCCTTTAGTTTAGCGAGCCAGGAATTGTCTCTAGAAGCCTTAGGCCGATTAGTGAGACTGAAGAAGCCTTAGGCCGATTAGTGAGACTGATCTTTGGATAGTATGAAGCACGATATGGAAGGCCAGTGCAGCCCTAGTTGAAGTCACACAACTAAAGATGAGATTTGATTCTTTCTCTTTTCAATTAAGAAAGAAATTGAGAAAAGCAATGAGTCTATCTACGGAAGCTATATCCTTAACACATGCACAAGTCTAACGTTGTTTTCGGCCAGAACTTATAATAACTGGCAATTCTTTTATTAGTTCCAAAGACGACATAGATTACCGAGGGCCCTTCTAGATGGAGCCAGGTTAGGTCACTTCGATCGCTTAACCCGGAAGGTTCCATACTTCCTATGCCTAAAAGATGGTTCTTCTTGCTGAAGTTCCCTATTAGATTGATTGAACAGAACTTACTATTAGATTGATTGAACAGAACTTATTGCTACATAGAAATGCCCGGAATTATAAGTATTGGCCCTACAAGACAGAGTAATGGGAAATGCTTAATGCGAACTCAAAGAATGGACAGGGGAGATATTGAACGGAAGCACGGGAACAAGCAAGGGCTTACTTGCAAAAGGAATGCTTGCTCTTTATCTTAGACGTCTATCTCACTCTTTCTTTCACAGTTCCTATCGAGATTCTTAAAATACCCCTCCCGTCCGGTCGAGTTTCATTCCATAAAACCTTTATGTAGTAAAGCAAGTAAATACGTGGACTGAGTCAAAAGCAAGTGCTTTGGTGTACGGCAAGCCTCAATCCCCAGAAAAGAATGAATGTAACCTAGATCCTTCATAGATAACAGTGAAGAGAGTATATAAATCAATGAACGAAGAACAGCTAATGAAAGAACCGGTCAAGCATCACTATCTCAAAGGAGGATCGCCAGAGAAACCCTGAATTTAAGGGGGAGCAGCTCGACTACAGCTAAAACTCTTCAATCACAAGCTATACGAGCCTGTAGTAAACCATAAATCGAACGATTGAACTTAGAGACATGTTTAGAATAAACAGGGTAAACAAAGCGAGCAGGGAATATATTTCACACTAAACGTATCCCGCGAGGAAGAGGAAAATCAAATACAATAATAATAGAATAGAAGATTGGTAACGCTATTCGTTGTGTGTAGGGCTTTCTTTAGAAACACTCAGGGATTCAATCCGCCCTATCGCTTCGGAATCAATGCTTTTATAGCTGCTTCCCAGAGAAGGTGGACTACTGGAATGAGTCTAATAAAGCTAATATAGAAAGAAGACCGACCTGGAATGAGTCTAAGAAAGCTAATATAGAAAGAAGACCGACCAGGAGTTAGTCTAAGAAAGCCAATAGAAAGAAGCCTGGGTCCACATTTCGCTTAAAACAGCAGGAACTTTATATGATTTGGATTTCTGGATTCAACTGTAGCTATAGCTATGATGAGGCAACAAGTGAGAGAATCACGATATGATGCTGAGGATGATCAAACTGGTGGCTACAGTTCTCAGCCCGGATGTAAAGACTCTCAGTCATAGAGAGATAGGGTTGTGCGGAAATATAGTTAGCGAAGCATTAGATTCATCCTCTTTTCCCCACAGCGAACCCATATCCTATTTCTTTCCTCTCTGACGGCGCTGATACTTCGAAAAGGGATAGGATTACAGGCACAGGTCACGGATTCCAGATCTGCTGCACCAGCTGCCTTTTCTTATACATACACCAGCGTCTATTACAGCAGCTTCTAATATATAGCATCGGGTTCTTTCTTTTCTCTCAGGTTGATCCGATCTTCTTTCAATAGCAGGTGGATCTCTATCTCTATTCTATTTGAATCGATTTCTACAGGATTAGCGGCTGTATACCTATAGTTCTGAATTCTCTATTTTGGATGTTATATGACGCTGTCCAGAGCTGTAGATAGGCAGCAACCATAACCAAACCCCATTTTGGATTTATTCAACACCATAACTAACCCTATTTTGGATTTCTTCTGGGATAAGTAGGGTAACGCAAAAGAATGCTTTAGGAAAGAGGAATCTTTGACTGGGCCATTAACGTAAGGGCTCCTCCTTTCTGAACCACACGATGAAAGTAAAAAAGCAAGCAAAAGGATACTAATATATTGCTGCTGACCTAGCGCTTGCAGATGACTAACTCGATCCAGCTTCTTTTCCAGATACCGAATTATTGACCTGCCTATATTAGAATGATCCTCATACAGATTTCGCCGACCTTACCTCTACGGATTTGGCCGACCTCACCCCCTTCCCTTTAGGGCTTTAGTAACTCACTTCACTTTAACTGTGAACTTCAACAACTCCCTTTCCTAATGCGCCAAGGAAAACAGGAATGGAATCTCTATCTTACCCTGATTATCAAGATCTATATTCAACACCCCCAACACCCTTGCTTGTTTCTGGTAATCTACCTGTAGCTGTTTATTCCCTAAAGCTTGATCCGTTATTCTCTATTTACTGTTTCTATATGATACACAACTTTTCTTTTGCCGAACTCGTATACTCAGGTCAAGCCAACGGAGTGAGTTTTATCAAAGAGACACCTCATTGACTTCTCACAAGACATACTTGAAGCTTTGAGTACTATTATTAAGGAGAATACTAGACTATACTTTAATGGTTATAAGACATTGGAAATTTCAAACTAGCAGCCCTTCACAACGACTCGCGATGTCACCTACTTTCGGGTAGATAAAACTTCCCTCAGACAATCAGTTAGGAATAACTCTAGTAGTATGATTCCATCTAGCGGTAATAACTCAATGATCCTGATAGGGCTTATTCTCTCTACGCCAACAGCCAAGCTAACCTTAGCAACTATACAGGCTACTAAAGTCAAGAGTGAACCTGTGTTCATGGCGGCAGGGCTGCTATGCTTTTCAATCTTGAAACCGCTGATTCTATAGTTTACTTAACAAGCACCGATACCCGAACTATCCTCGAAAGTCACTTATTGTTTTCCCCGACCTAAACTCTCACTGCAACACACTAGTAAATAAAGCCAAGCCGTTAGCGCCCCAACCCCAAAACCAGAAGTTTGGAAGATATTCTTTGCCGAAACTGACTATAGAGGCCAAGAGCAACTACTACTAGATACGATGAATTAGCCTATGGAGCTACGCACTGAACCAACTCACGACTCGGTTAAGGCTTGAAACACTTTTCTTGAGAGTACAAGGCTAGGCGGCAGTCAACCCAGAAGATTGAGAAGCGGGCTCACTTACCTTCTTTTCAAGTACTTAGTTCTCGGGCTGTAAATGGCACAGGACTTGCTCAAGGCACCGGACCAATACCAATGTATTATGTTGTTTCATTCTTATAGTAGTGGTTTCATTCTTTTATTGTTGCATTCCTTTACTTACGAGTTTCATGCTTATACTTACTTGTGAAATTATGTAGTTAAGTATTGCCAGGTCAAGTGCCATAACAGTACTACGGGTTTGTTTAAAGGAACATCCGGCTTCGGCTCCCCTCTCTACTACTACTCATAAGAATAAGGTGCTGCCAGAACTTATAATTACTGGCTGGTCTGAAACTCCGGAGTTCTTATTTCATTCTCTCTTTCAATTAAGAGAACTATAAGCACTAGGTTAGCTACCCGTATCTACTATTCCTACAAAATCCTCTTTAGCTAGTGCAACTTAATATCAGGAAGTCAACTAATTCTTCGAACCTAGACAATTGAACTACACTTTTCTTAACTTCAAGTCCTTTGTTCGCCTTTGAAAGATGCTTGCTTTCTGTTCTATCAACTAATTCTTCTTTCTTCACTTCAAGTCATGTGTTCGGGTGCTTTGCTTTGCCTACTTATTTCTCATGCCTGCTGCTATTGTTCGGCAAAAGAACGATCCTCTTCTCTGGCTCTGGACTACTCTACTACTTGTTTAAGTGCTCGTTAAGTCTAGGAAAACAGGGCTACTGCCACCAAGTGAAGTGTTCGCCAGTAAGTATAAGGCTAAGACACACCTATGAGCTGCTGTAGATCCAGTAGTTCTAGTTCTATTCCTCTACTCCCAAGTTCTATTCTTTGATTTAGTAGTTTCATAAGTAGTAGTTGACCAAGTCCTTTGTTCGTGTGTCGCTAAAGGCGTTCCCGTTGCGCGGTAGCGAGCTAATACACGTGTTGCGCGCCAGAACTTATAATAACTGGCCTTCTCCCTTTTTAAGTCTAATTGGTACCAGTGCAATTCTTATAGTGAGTAGATTATACCCACACAGTTCAGTCTATCAGGGTAGTCGTCAATTCCTTATTTATCAGAGAGAAAGTATTAGTGAGTTGCGGGCGTAGCAGTTCTGTGTGTCAATGTGTTGGAGCTATGCCCGGCCCAAACAGAACTTCTTCTACTTCTAATAATAGAATCGATAAGTGATTGTATGAATATAAGTTAATAGAATACGGCATTTCAGAAATCAAAGATAGAATGATAGGCATCGGTACAGTTTGAGAGAAGGGAGGGGCAGCTTCCGCTGCAGGGGAATAAGGCTTGGTTTGTTGTTGTAGTAAGTAAGGCTTTGTTATTGTGTTCGGGGTCGTAGGCTTCTACTACATCATATAACTGCACTTTCAATACTATTAGAATCTACTTGAGTTTGTATTCCATAATATAATATGGAAAGAGAATATGGAATTGACTAAAGAAAAGAGAGAATTCAAGTCAGGAGAGGCATACTATAATACAGAGTAAAGTAAGCCTATCGCGGGGAATGCCGGTTATTATAAGTTCTGGCTAGTGGAATCAATAAAAAAGTATGGATTTAAAGAATTAGGGGCAACCCCGTAGGCAGGGATCTGGATCCGGAGTCTTATAATGAAGTTGTTATGTAAAGTAGTTAGAATCAAAGGGGGGAACTACAGGATGAAAGTAAGCGTAGTCAGAATCAAGTGCACTAGTTAAAGAATGCAGGTAAGGAGCGGGCTCTATGAAGTCAAAGTTAGGATCCGGCCCCCACAGTTAAAGAATACAGGTCAGTAGATCAAGTTTGAAAGCCAGTAAAGCAAGGTTCAATTTAAGTAAAAGAAGTATTAATGTTAAAGCATAAGTCTTGTTAGCGGTGATTTATATCTTAGAGGTACCAGTGAAGGCCTTAAAAGCACTAGGCTTGAAGCACCTTATTAGAAGTTCAAAGCATGATAAGTACCAGCTCCATTCTTATCGGTAATAGTGAAAGAATAAATGTAAGGGTAGTCAGCCTCGGGCTCAGTAGCTCAACTCCTTTTCTTAAGCCCTTAGAGTAATTTGGGGCAGCTACTAGTTAAGCCTAGTGAACATTGGGTTCATACTGATAGGCCGGAGAAAGGAAGAATCTTGGAGAGTAATAGAAGGCTTAGCAGGAGTAGGGGAATAGACAAACTAGGGGATTGAGGTCAATAGCTTAAGTTGAAAAGCAAAGAGGAGCAGACTAATAGCCAGTAAAGACAGAGTGATAGGTACGAGCTACAGGCTCAGGAAGTCACAAGCAAGGTTTGGTTCTATTAGTGAAAGAGTAAAGGCAGGCACGGAGGCAAGTAAGGTAAAGAGGTCAGTAGCGGCAGGCTAGGTTTGCAGTTACAGCTATAGAAGCAGTAATCGTAGTCATGGTACTGATTAATTGGCCCCTACGCTTACTAGTAGTAGATCGACTCTTATTGGTATTGGTTTCGTTCCTTATATCGAATATTAGTATTAGCATCCTGACTGTTGAGTTCGAGGAAGAATAATACACATCACCCTAAAAGCTATGAAAAATCCGAATGAAAGAAGGGAATGACAGACCAATAGAAGGTGCTGGAAGCCTACTTTAAGTGAGGCGCGGTAGGATGAAACAGGAGCATAAGAATTGGATGTTGGATTCCCTACTACTGGTTCTTTGACAACTAGGTTTAGTGACTACTGGGTTTAGTTCAGGTTATGCCCTCCAACGACATGGCCCAAGCCAGAGTGATGTTAACTACAACTAGAATATAATAATAATCAAGAAATTAGTAAACAAGGCTCTAAGCAAAGATAGGTGGACTCAACCAAGGAAGCACGGGGCTTAGAGCAGGGAAAGTTGCAAGAATCAAAGGTTCAATATAGAGTTAAGGTGTTATGGGCGTAGATCGAGTGCTGGGCAAGCTAGAGTGAAATTGAAAGTGGTGAGTTATCATATGAAAGGCAGCGTTGTAAGTCCCAGAGCTAGTTGTGAAAGCCTAGTTTTGAGTTCGAGCCTTGTTAGCAGTGATTTCAGCCTTAGACCTCTGTCTTTCATTCCTATAGTTGGGCTTGATTCGTTAGGTGGGGGGTAGCTTTGAGTAATAGTGAATCGTAGTTTCATCCGGTAGTTTGTAATTTGATTCTAATAGTCTCATAGTGTTATTTGACTTCTTATATAGTAGGCGGCTTTTCATTATGTTTTCAAGTTGAAGTAAGAAGAGGGATGTTACTTAACGAATAGGTATGTAATTTTACTTAACACCGGAACAACTTTCTCTATAGTTCAATTCAAAAGTAGAGCTGGTTTTGGACTGCTTTTTCGCCTAGTTTATCCGCTTTGGGGCCTAGTTTAGCTAATCAACATAATAGAAAATCATATATCTTATATAAGTTAACCGAATACTGAATTGTCTACATCGAAGATAGAATGAAAGCAGGAAAAGAGAGACTTCCAACTAGGGTTACAGTCTTAAAGACAGGAGAGGCGGGCACTTATGGGTGAAATACGGAGTGAAGGTGGGTAGTGGCATACTTCCAGATAGGTTTGTGAGGTTGAAACCAAAAGTGTGGGTAGCGATACAGTTGAAGTGCCCAAGATATAAGAGTGAGATCACGGAAGGTAAGACTTACTGCTGGGATAGTAAGACCAATAGCTCGTAAAGCAAGGTTAGAGATCGGTATTGAATTAAAGAATAGAAGTAATCTAGGAGAGACCAATAGGCAATAGTAGCAGTCTTTTCATTAGATGTTTCCAAATCAAAGTAATGGTTGTTAGAATCAAGGTAAGAAAAGTCAGACTGATACCAAGGAGTGGAATAGGCAAACTAAGCATGTGGGGGGCCGGTACAAGTCTTATTTCTGAGTGAGAGTATTGCTATTACTAGTGAAGTTCCCATTGGTGCTAGTTCCATTATTGTGAACAGTGATTCTATTTATTGCTAGAAGAGAAAACGATCCGAATCAGGAGTCTTAGAAGAAAAAAGTAAGTAGAGACATGCTCTGGTTTCAGAGCAAGAGACTTGGAGACAGGAAAGTCAGGCTCTAACCTGGGGCTAAGGAATTCTAAGAAGTAGTGTAAGTTTGTAGCTAGCCCTACCAGGAGCGGACAGCGATAGAAGTTCTAAGCTAAGTCCCTACCAGGCAAGGTGTGTGGGGAGCCCCGTGGGAATTAGATAAAGTAGCGTCAGACTCATGGGCAGTGAAGCAAGGTTAGTAGGCTGGAGTCACCGTGTTTTCCGTAATAGTGGATTTCTCTCTTGACTGCCTCCACCCCAGTTGTTTGCTTCAATCGTGGAGGTCGCAGTTAAAGCAACAGACCTTTATGGCAGTAGCGATAGACCGATCTAAAGGATAGTTAGAATTATAGTAAAGAAAGTAAGCCTCAAAGTAAGGACAGTCAGAATAGTATAAGGGGGGAATGGAGGCAGCTTTTAGGTCAGCAGCGAAAGTGCTATTTATAAGAACGAGTATTGTTGGCATTGGGAATTAATACCTTAACTACCTTGCTTTTGCTTAGCGAGTTCTATATTATAAGTTGGGGTACGAGGTTCTACTCTGCATCTCCCTTGTTGGATTCCTGCTCTATAGGTATTTGTGTTCGGATTAGTGGTTTGGAACCTTATAAGCAGTAGCTCTAGTCTGTCGAAGACATAACGTAGTAACAACAAATAATAGACACATTATGTAGTATTTGTTATTTCAGTTGTGTTCGGGTGTTGGATTCCTTGAGTTAGTAGTTACTTGGTTTACTTAACACCCAAACCATAGCTCCTATCGTGAAGTGAAATAGTAATCTCGTTCTTGACTGCTTTTTGCTCCAATTACTCTGAGAAACTACCCCAGAAACAGGAAGAAAACTAATACAATAAAACACATATTAATATTAAGTGAAAAAACCACTTATGATATGATAATTGAATACAGACATTGAAGTATGAAAAAAACGCCAAGCTACTACTAGGTAGGTAAAGTAGAAAGAGTCGGGTCGGTAAAGTAGAAAGAGTCGGGCAAGTGGGAAGTTCCCTGCCGGATAGTCTTGTGTTGTTCGGGCAAGAAGAGAAGAGATGAGCTGCTCTGTAAACTGGATCGGAAACTCATTACTAATTCTTATCGTAGTGTTAGGTCACTCTACTACTATATTCATTCTTATAGGAGTTGTGTGAAGTCTATTCATTTCTATTACTTACTTCTACTGTGTCGGTATAGTGGAAAGGGAACTCGAAAGCAAAGCAAGTAATAAATACGTTCTAATGAGTTATTACCGAGTCCTGTTGTATTCCCCGTGTTTTTTCGCTGTTTTATGGTAGATTGACTATTTTCTATATCTGGTGCTCGAAATACATAATGGTGCTTCAAGCCTACTTATTATCTTGTCGACTCAACATTCCTGCCCGTTCCCGCTTCGCTTGCTGGTTCTTTTTGTTGCACTAACGGGAGGGGACAACTTACGCATTAGTAAAACAAGCCGGTGAGTTCCAGTTTTCGGCTTCCTCACAAGCTTCTTCTTCTGGAACAGGTATTCAATGAGAGAGAGTACACCGTGCTTCTTTCTTCCTTTAATTTCATCTTTCGATTCTTATGATTGTTACTTAATAGTTGGATTAGGATCAAAGTCAAGCACAACAGAGTCAAGCACAACAGCAGCTACTTAGACTGCCCGGAAAGTCACCTAATGCTGCTTGCGCACTAGTACTTGATTATGCAAGTGAATGAGTTTACCGCGAGTCGAGGAGAGGAGAGAGATTCAATGAAATGATATTCAACAAACTACTAAGCAAGAAAAACAACCGAACCGATGTTAACGAGTTACGAACGCACTAAGTTCAATGTCAACAGAACATGCAAGGGTAGCACAAGTAATCAGGTATAGCAACGGTGTTAGGCAGTTTTGTTTGAGCAAGGGTAGAGCAGAGCAAGTAATCAGGTATAGCAACGGCGTTAGCACTAGGGCTTTCAATGTCAACAGAACAAGTAAATAAGCTTAGGCGAAGGGAATAAACTATAGTATAGATTGAGAATGGAAAAAGAAAGGAGGAGTTGTTGTTTGCTGTATTAGAATCATAATCAGAGGTCTTGCAGTGAAATGAAAAAGGTGATCTCGCGTAATAAGGAGTTATTGAAATAGAAGTTATGAGTTTGACAGGGTGATGCTTGCTCGAAAGATAAAGTAGTTGTTGAAGAGAATGTAGTGGAGTCTCCTTGTGTATAAGGCAAGGCCTGGCAATTCAATTAAGTTCGACATCTACAATAGAATAAGCAAGAGGGAGAATTCTCATAAGGATATGAAGCTGCTATAAGGTATAGATAGATCAAAGTCAGAAACAGGGTACGCGCAAGGGAACACTCACACCTACGAGCGGCGAGTGGGACAATCAATCTGGTCAGAAGAGTCGTTTAAGTAAAGGTAAACTCAAATGATAGGGAATCTACTATCTTAACTAGGAAACCGGGGCCAAACAGACAAGTCAAAGTATAGCCTTTTGTTTATCATTCCATTCTCAATTCCGTATTTGATTCAACTGGACTACTCTACTACCTGGACCACTACCTAGCCTAGACTTTCGACCTCCACTTAGCCTTCTTGTGCCAAATGGATAAACAAGACTATATTCTTTTTCCCCGACCTCAACTCTCACAGTAGCTGACTTGCGAACAGCTTCTAATCCAGATCCAGCATCGGTTGATTCTAGTCATTGGGCTTCTTTTCTTGATCTTGATACGACAAGACTTTTTGCTTACTTTGCGCTTGCGGATGACCAACTTCTCATATTTCTTGCTTGTTAGAATCTTGCTTGTTCATCGCATCTAAGTTATTAGAATTACCTGTTTGTTTCTTCTGTACTAAACTCTCTTATCTGATTCTACTGTACCAGATCCTGGCAGTACTTAACACTTCTGTAAAGTCAACTTGAATAAAAACAACAAACACTGGAAACTGGATACAAAACAAGAACCTAGGATTCCTCTCGGCTTGAAAGACCCTGACCCTCACACCCTGACACTGAACCTTGAAACCGCTCTGATCCTGCTTTCACTCTTGATCCTGCAGATTCTCTCTACTCTATCTTGGAACTGGCAATTCTCCACTTAGCGCTTCAGCCAAGCAACGTATACAAAAGCAGACAGCTTGTATATAAATAAGGGAAAGCGAGCCTACCTAAGAGAGCTACAACCTCACACAGTGCTCTTAACCAACCTGCTACTACTATACTAGTGCAACGGGAACAACGCAAACAAGTGGTTTCCTAGAATAGGATTGAAGGTTCAAAACAGAACGAAAAGTATTGTTCGGGAAAGGTAGAGTTTCCAGATATATGGGTATTGTGTAGAATCTTGTAATAAAGAGTAAGAAAGGTATTAATGCGGGATCGGGGGGAAATCATCTAGTAAAGGTTCGAGTGTTGGTGCTATAGCTCCAAGTCTGGGTATTGCTCTTGTGCGAATAAAGTATGGATTCGGGCTATAATCAATTCCAGGATTTGACTAAGCACTGAGAGTTCCAGAAGTAGAAAGAGAATGCCCACGGAGAATCCGCAGTGTCGCGATGAAGAAAAAATGAAGTGTTATTAAGTCGTCAGCAGCAAGCGGTGATGTTGAAGAAAGTAAGTAAGCTTCACAGGCTGTTACTTACTTGTTGAATGAAGTGACTACTGAGGTGCCGAACACAGGACTTGGTAATAATCAGTTATAACTTACTATTATTGTTGCTGCCGCGCAGCTAGGATACAGATATTGTAATAACTTCGTTATGACTCTTATTGGCTGCCGCTTTCACTCGCTACCGCCCAAAACACATATACGAGAACAGGACTTGGTTATAGCTTCTGCCGCGCAACATTAGTAGTTGCTTGGCCGTTATATCTATTACTGTTGCT
This sequence comes from Musa itinerans, assembly GCA_001649415.1. Lineage (NCBI taxonomy): Eukaryota > Viridiplantae > Streptophyta > Magnoliopsida > Zingiberales > Musaceae > Musa > Musa itinerans. The sequence continues at coordinate 535,192 of LVTN01000027.1, read as the reverse complement.
ACCGCACAACGTCTTTCGCCGTTGCTTGGTCGTTAGTAGTGGCTTGGTCATTAGTAGTTGCTTGGCGCGCCGTTGCTTGGCCTTTTCCGACTTATGAGTGGAATTCCTACTATAGAGCACAGAGCACCCGGCTTCAGATCTTGTTCCTACTCTGGCTCTGGCTTCTGCTTGAGCCTATTCTTCTTAGTACGATGACACTTGATACTTTACTTAACCTTTTCATCAATTGCGTGAAAAGCCTATATGTTTGATTCTGACATGTATTAGTAGAGAGCTAGCAAATTATGTATTCTGGCCCGCTTATCTTATACCCTGACTTCATTCTGACTTGCTCAATTCATAACTATTGATTGCTCTTATACTTATCCTATGTCTACTAATACAGATGAAACTGGACCACCTGTGTTTGAGTCCTTTTTCCGTCATAGCGGCAGTAACGAATAACTCTGTCGGTAGAGTAGAAAGAGAACCATTTGCCCGGAAAGAAAGAGAACCCGAAAGCAAAGCAAGTAATAAAGTAGTAATAATTAAGGGAAACATAGTCCTGTATTCGGGAACCAATTCAGTTGCCAGGAAGAACACTAGCGTCAGAGGATTTAGTAGGAAAGGGAGAATCTGTAACCAAGGAACAGAGGTAGGCAAGGTCAGTTTAGTTCGGGCAAGAACAGATAGAGAGAGCTTTGGTGCTAGTGTTGTCGGCGAAGAAAGGATAGCTCCCCCCGGTGTTGAAGAAGTAGGATCGGAATACAGATGCGGAATTCACTGTTCTTGTTTCATCATATCTTATAGAATAGCCTGGTTAATCAATTTGGAAGAAATGGCCAAGACACGTATAGACAAGTCGACTCATATTCATCTAATATATAATAATAATAATCTAGTAGGGACCAAGCATATACTAATGTAGTGCGGAGGAAGTCTGTTTACTGTTCACTTGTATATAAGGGGAGTGGAAATCCCTCTTTGTTTTCAATTGAGTGTAGCTATTCCTAAAGTGTGCAGTAACTTCTATTCCTATTCTTATATCTGTCCTATTCATTGAAACCCGAACCCGAGTCACTTCATGAAACCAAACTTACAATAAGGGCCTAGTATTGGAATTCAACAAGTCATTCCACAAGCCCAGCATGCAAGGGTGGAAAGCCCAGTAGTTGTTCTAGGCTAAAGTCCGCTTAGAAGTGGAGAAAGGATTCTCACTCTCAATTCCATTAATGATTCCACAATTTACTTAAGAGCAACTACTAAAGCAGCGAGAACTAGAGCGGCACAAGACTCTTTATTGTTTGGCAGGTGCTAGCGGTTCCTCAAGTGTAGTTCTTTGGGAAGAAGATAGGGCTTTGAAGCAGGTGAGTAAGACAAAGTAAGGAGCCCCGGTTGACAGCCCGGCAACTACGAGACTTGCTAACCAAAGAATACATCTACATTACCCTATTAATTATCCAAAGAATACATGTAAGAATGAAACACAGAAGTCGGAATTTCACTCCGTAGTAAAAGTGCTCTACCTTATAGCTAGTGATCAAGCTACTTTCAATTCGAAAATGGGCCATCAAAGCGTATACTACAGTAGCGACCAAGCAACTAAGTAAGACGTAACCAAGTCCTGTTTTTGGCTCCTGTTATGAGCAAGTCCTTCCTAAATTCCTTTGCCCAGTAGTACAAAAACACATATAAAGTAAGGAATAATATGTTAATTGCTGTTGTGACCAAGTCCTTTCTTCGTGGCGTCAAGTCCTTTGTTTGAGAGTCCTACGAGTTATGAGCAAGTTCTGTGCTCTCCTTAAGTAAAGTATTTCTGTAAAAACTACCTATTTGCTATTAGGCAAGCTAACCGCTGCAACTACAAAGGCAACACTCCTTCTTGCTTAGCTAGAGAACTCTCCCGTATTTCTTCAGTAACAAGCACCGGATAAGGGTGGCTCTTGCTCTAGTACTTTAGCTTTAACCTCCATTTGAATGAAAACAGTGTGCTCAAGTTGTTACCGAAAGTAGGGATTGATTCTTGGACTTACGCCTGTTAGAACTTAATTACTGGCCTGTCCTGGTTTACTTGGTCTCAGGGAAGACTTGTTTACTTGGTCTCAGGGAAGGGAGTTTCTAGACCTAGACTGGACTTGCGCTAATGGAGTTTACAGATCCTGCTCTTCATCCTGTACTATATGAAGCATCGGAGCTAGACTCAGTACTAAGGGGAGTTGGGTCAAGAAGATCTTTGCTATGTTTTTCCCAGGGTTGCTACAAGGCAAGCATATACTGAAGAGTGAAATTGAATTGAAGCTGTTTCAAGAGAAGTATCCGGGGCTGGGCAAAGAGCCCTTCTAGTAAGTCCAATTAGAAAGTCTGGGCTTTACCAGAGGCCATGGAGGCAGGGAGAGTGGAATCTGTATTTGTTGGGTCTGCAAGGGAAGTTTACTATGACCCGCTAAGACACGACTAATGTTTAGCGGCAGTCCAACTGCATCTAGTACAAAGAATTGAACTCAGTATTGAGAATGATACCGGGTAGTCAAAGAATGGAACTCAGTAGTTATATGACTCATCTTCTGCATTTAGTACTAAGATAAAGAATTGCCAGTTCTAGTTCGAAAGTAAGGGTTACTTAATTAGTTGTGGAATCTCTAGTCTTGTCTTAAGTTTACAAGTGGTGGCCCTTATAGTAAGTTCTCTGGTTCTTGTTTCATCCCGGTAGTCATAGTCCAGTTTCATCCGCCAGATAGAAATCTGCCCTTATATTAAGTCGTCGAGGTAGGCAAGGGGAGCTTTTAGAGCAGTTATCAAGTCAGCTGCAAGCGGGGAAGAAAGGGAAGCTTTGAAATTATCAGCAACAAGCAGTGGTGTTGGCTTAGAGAAGATACGTCCCTCCTGTCCGGAGTGGAATTAATACTTTTGGGCCCCTGTTTCTTACCTTTGAATGGAATTCTTTACCTTAGACTTTCATTCTAAGTGTGATACCAGATGCGCTATCTCGTACCTGCTCGATCTATCCCTATTCTTCTCTGGAAACTTTACCGAGCCGAGCAATTATTAAGTGGCTCCTGCCGCCCTGAATACTGGACTTGGTAATAGCTGCATTAATAGATATTAATTGAGTTCTTTGCTTTCATTTTCTTTTGTAGTAGTGTCTTTGCGGAGTGAAAGGCTTACTTTAGGCTTAGCAGCACCTTGTTACCAATCCTAGTAAAGAAATAAGTTGAAGCAGAATCTAAGTTCTTAAATACCGATAATGCCCAATTCCAATCACCCGTTAAAAGAAAGGGAGATTGAAGGGATTTCAAAGGGGTATAGGTTGCCTGAGAGAGAGCACGGATGAGGGGAGAGGGCTGCGGACATAGAATAGAAAGAAAAAAGGGCAGCCACTAGAGAGGATGGAGGATAGCGGAAAGAGAACAATGATATATGGTACAGGATGGAACAATGATATAGTCTGGGGCAGCTCACAGAGAAAGCAGATGATAGGGCACCCGACAGAGAACAAAGAGCAGACACTAAAGAAAAGAAGAAAAGAGATAGAAACACACTATTGATTGATTTGAAGAAAAGAGATAGAAACACACTATTGATTGATTGATATAATATATATATATATCGATATGTAAACACACTATTTATTTCAATATGAATGAATTCGGTGCGCCAAGCGTGGATAAAGGAGCCAATGAAATACCAGGTACCTTCTCTAACCCTAGCTACGAACCTAGACAATCCCTAGCTACGAACCTAGACGCCCAGTCACTACTAATGTGATGCGAATGAAACCTAAAAGTAGGAATGACACTCGAAAGCGGGGTTATTACGCGCCCTGTCCCTATCACAAAAATCTTTATTCGAGAGACCCTCTCATGCGAGGCACCAGCATCAAAGCCTGGCCCACTCTACACTTTCTCCTCAAATAATAATAGATATTTTTATGCAGAATCGATGAACCAAGCGGCGTGCTCTTGATCAACATTTGTAGCCAGAGGAGTGAAAGGCTGACTAGCGATTCTTTGATAGCAGACTTATAGAGCTACAGCACCAGCACGCGCATTCCCTTCTTTTGTTGTTGCCAGAGGGGAGATTGGAATTGGTCATATAGCACAAGTTGTATAGTAGTACATAGGTGAGCCTCATTCTGTTAGTCAAGATTAACGGGTATCTGCTTAGAATAGGGATAATCGAGCAGGCCCTAATACATAATAGCCAGCGCATTGGGTACATAGATTAGTTAGTAAGATCTAGTAGAACACTAAGAATGAATAAACTAGCCCTAATACGTAATTGCTAGCGCATATAGTAGAAGACTAAGAAGCGAGGACCTTCTAATAATTGCTAGCACATTTACAACTAAGATAAAGAATTCAATGAATCCAAAAGTGAGGTTGTTACGCCGGTGAGCAAGAACTTAAGTACTGGACTTATAATTCCTGCTGCTCTGTTACTCTGATTAATATTGGTTTTATTCCCGGCTTGTCGCTATATATCCTTGTTAGTTAGGGCAGTGTTCGAGTTAGTAGTTACGTCCTTTAAAGCAGTGGTGAAAGCCCTAGCTCTTAGGTTCCACTTTATATTCCTTGTTTCTCTTGTGGATTCTTTCCATTAGTAGCTCGATTCCCTATTTCTATATTGATATTGACTGTTGCTTGCCAGTGTTTGACTCGCTTAAATCCCTAGGGCAGTGACCCAATCTCTAGTGTTCTTGTTTTTGGACTGCTTTTTCACCCAAAAGAGTGTAGCGGCCCTATCCGCGCAACACGTGTAAAAAGCCATTTTGATAACAATTCCTTTGTTCGTTCAAGGGGTTGGTTTTGGACAGAACAGTACTACTACGGGTTGGTTTAAAGGAACATTAGGCTTAGGATCCTCTCCTCTCCTATAGGTCGGAAAGAGAATAAGTCTCGTCTCTTTCACAAGGGAAGAAGAAGAAAGGGAAGCTACGTTACTTGGCGAGTGGAATCCAAAACAAGTAGGTGTCACCCATGTAAGGAAAGGTGTTGTTGTTGCCAAAGGAATGCTAAGCTGTGTCTTTCTCTACGTTTCAAGATTAGAAACAAGATCTGGATCATCATTATCCTATTCCTCTATTGTAGATGACACTCGAACTACTTCTTAACTTGGGCCTGGACTCTATACTTAACCTGGAAAGATGACTCCAACAGCATTAGCTTCAGCAGTATATATTATTCGCAATCATTATCTATTTTCTAGGGATTCCCAAGTGTCAGATCGATTCTTCTTCTTTCTATAGTCTAGTATAAAACACTTTGACTTACGCCTTAGGAGCTCACCCTTTTCATTTCATCTTTTCTTTGTAGCGCACTGGGTTCAATCCTTTCTTATCTTGCACTCGGTATAGATCTCAGTAAGGACACATATCCAGCTCCTTTTTCTGCACTTGTTTACTTTTGCCAAGAACCTATCTGCCCAGAACGTCTCTCGCAGGCCAATATATAATAACTGAAACTCCCTTTCCTTGAGCCTCTCTACTAACGCCAATTACTTAAGGGCACAGGACTTACCAATAACTCACCAATAACTCACCAATAACTCATACAAACTCCGTAAGCTAAACTGAAATTAGTAGTTGCCTAGTATTATAAGTTCTGGCTTCTTAAGCTTCTTCTTCCTCTGGAACTGGTCTTCGATAAGAGAGAGTACACACCGCTACCCTTCCTTATAGCTTTAACCGCTACATGGGCATTCTTATCTAGTTGTGAGATAAACAGGATCAATATTGGATGCTGGATCAGCAGCAAGCGTGAAAGGTTTAGTTTCCAGAGCAGTTTCGCTGGAACTGATTAATTGGCCCCTTACTAACGCCCAAAACAGGACTTGCGCCAAGTGTGAATATAAGTTCCGGAGTAGAACCACTTGCAGCATTAGCAACTGACTCCTTACTAGGACTAGACTCTAACTTCGATGAAACAAGAACAGTACTCGCAACCTCCGAAACTATACTGGAATTCGGATGTTTAAGTAGATGAAGAAAGGACTTGCTCATAACTACTGACTAATGCCTAACGCGCAACAGTAGCTTGTTCCGACCCAACCTATCCTTTAAGTACAGAATTGGATCTATCAAACGATGAAGCGGGAAGCAGCCAATACTTTTGTATTACTTAATTAAAGTCTAGTTTCGGATGTTTAAGTATAAGTAGATGATTCTAAAGCCTCAGCCGAAACAAGATTCTAAGCAGGATCCGGATCGGTACTAAAGTCAAAGTAAGTTACAATCAGGTATAGATTTTGGGAAGATTCCTCCCTTCCCTTATATACTATCTCATAGCAAGAAAGAGGAAATGACGTTAAGTAAGGCAGTCCCGGTCTAGTCCCTAACATAATGTCTAGTCCCTAACATAATGAGTCAAACGACTTTCTTTGTCCCCTTGCGCCCCAAGAGAATCCGCTGGCTAAGAAGATGGAGTTCCACCTACGAGTTCTATTGCAACAAGGAGTTCTGCAAGTGGAGAAGGTTATGGGGCAGGCAGTTCTAAAGTCAAGCTCTGGTTTTTGTTACTTTTTCATTACGAAAAAAGAAAGAGATATTTTCGAAAGTCCAAGTACGAGGATCAAATGAATGTATGAACCAATTTCTCTATTTCCATAGACTTAACTGAATTCAAGTAGGACTGCATATAGTTAGTAATATGACCCTTACCAAGATCCATGCCTTTAGGACTGCATATAGTTAGTAATATGACCCATTACAAAGATCTATGTTGTCACTTACGTAAGCGCAGAATTCAATGAAACAAGCGAGTTTAGGTTAGGGAACAAGCAATGTTTAGCTTAGAGTACGGAAGCTTTAGGGAAGAAAGCAAAGCAACAAAGCTCATGCTCATTATGGTTTCGGGATGCTAACGTATCGGTGTTAGAGTGTTGTGGAGAGTCGATGGAATTTCTCCTAATATATTGATTGTGCTAGGCTAGAGGTAGATTCCATTCCTTCTTTTCAAGTAATAGCTATTTTTTTCATAAAGTAATAGCTATTTGTTTCATTGATTCTATACTAGCAGCGCAAAGGATAGATTATTGGATTTCGCCGTTGCGCAAGGGAAGGAATAGTAGCTATGCCTAGATACCAAAGTCAATCAGTGTAATCTATTAACGAAGCTGTAAGAGTCAAGTAGATCAGAGAGGGAGAAGATGAGGAAGAAGCGGGATCCTCTGATGTGATGAACCCTGCTTCAAAGAAGGACATTAGAAAGCTGACTCCACTGGGTAAGATCCTGGCACTGAAAAATACGATACTTATTGGCGACGAGAATCTCAGTTCGACAGAACAAGCACCACGCGTAGAGAGTACTCTCTAGTCTAGGGTTCGGCTGCCTATAGAGACAAAGAAACAGAACGAGAGCTCACTAACGCGAATTACTAGAAATAAGGCCGGGATAAAGATATTCTATTCTGTGACTTTCTGGGGTAGCTGCCTCAATCCACTCTTTTCTTTAGAGTCAATTCAAGTAACCAAGCTTAGGCGAGGCGAAAGTGAGCTTATTGTCGGGGTGCTTGAGCGGACTTCTTCGGGCAATCAGAATCACTAATAGATAATAGAACGGAGGTATATGCACTGTGTATAGATCCACTCCGCAGTAACCAAAGAGATAGGGTAGCGCCCTTAGCCTAATCAGTTGTCAACGAGAGAAAGATAAGAAGCCTTAGCTGTGCTTGGAAAGTAAACTCTTGAATCAGAGGTGCAAGCAGAATCAAGATCTTCATAATCAAAAGTGAGCGATTAGACTGTTCCTTTATACCTCAACAGTTGCTAATTCAATTCTGTCGTGCCGAACTTAGATTGCTGGTTCTATCGATTCACTGCATTGCTGACTTTCAAGACTAACTACTAGCACACATTGACTTTATACCCTTGCTTCCTTCTTCTGCGGATTCTTAAGTAGACTTTGGTCAATAACCTCTGCTACCGCCCAACTACTTACTATGTTGCTTGGCCCCGCTTAATCACCTGATCTAGCTTAAGACCAGTATTCTGTTGCTTCTGGATTAAAGTAGCAAAGAAAAGGCTTTATCGCGTAAGCACCTGCTCCAGCTCCCTACGAGACTTGAACTTTCACTTCTATTGCAACAACTGTTGTACCCGTGGGGCTAGTAATGGATTCTCACTTTAACCGTAAGCCAAGCCAGTACTTTATTCTTCCCAACATTACAACAGGGTCTATCTAGATTAATTAGGGTGGAGTACCCGTAAAGTTCTATCTCTCTTCAATTCCTTAGTTCGGGGTGCGGGGTGCCCATATTGAGCTTAGGTCATAGGTTGTTTCCTTTGTTCTATCATTCTTCCTTTCATAGGTTATTTACACAGTTCATTTGTCTTTCCCATTCTTTACCCCTAACCAGCCCAGTACTTATAATTGCCAGTACTTATAATTCCGGCACTTAGAAAACGAACCCCATAGATTCCCATATGAAAAGTAAGAGTAAGAGGGAGGACGGAGGACCTTAACGCTCTAATTAGACAAAGGAAGGAGGGCAGGGCTCTTTCATGCAATGCAATCTTGCTTATAGCGATGCGATGTACTACAATTCCATTACTGCAATCTTACTTATAGCGTTGTACTAGAATTCCTTTACTTCTCGATGATATCTTTGAATTGGAATCTATGTATTGAAAAGCATAAAGCGACATGGTTTTGTTACTTCATTATATCATATGTGCACCAAATGAATATAAGTGAAGGATTCTATCAATTATGAACCTGACTCCTGACTGAAAGTTCTCATATCGGAAAGAGTGAGGAGTGAGACTTTAAGCCATTACTGAATCAATCTTCACCTTAGCTCGCGATAGGAATTCATAAGCTAGAGCACAATGGAACAAGGTTTAGGCAGAAGTACTTGAGTGAGGAACCCTTCACCATTGAGGACAGAGGCATAGGAACCCAGAGTTATCCATACTTTATTATTGACTTAGCCTTTCCTTTACCTGTACAAGATAAGAGGACCGCCACTCATTATATACTGAGGAGAGCGTTCACTAATATAGATAGAAAATAAGTAATGAGGATATAAAGAAGATTTGATAGCATTACACACAAATCCATTAGAAATTCTTCTTTTGAAAAACAATGCGTTGCTTCCTTTCAATATAAATGACTGATTGAGGAGATGCTGTATAAAATGGGAAATTGATGCATTCGCGGGGTGCATTAGTATGAGTTATTCGAAAGTCCTGTTTGGGGGGGTTGCTTGTTTGCTTGTTTAGTTGCGGGTATACAGCGCAGTGTACTTCATACGACTCTCTTTGAAGTGCAAGTGTTGTGTGCTTCATACTAGTTTAGAAGCCCTATACCGAGTGTTGTGCTTCATACTTGTTTGTTATAGAAGCCCTATAGTCTTAATGTGCATGTTCTTGCGCCCTATGTCTTAACCCGCTACAAAAAGTCATATTTCTGCCTTACATCCGCTCACTAAAGTCATATTTCTGCCTTACCTGCTAAAGTATTATCCCTTACACACCCGCTCGCTAAAGTTATGGTTCCGCCTTTACCTGCTAAAGTATTATTGAATTATCCATCTTTCCATAGTAGTGCTCGGCTTTCCCTAGTAGTGCTTGGCTTTTCCTAGTAGTGCTCGGCTTTCCCTAGTAGTTGAGTAAGGTTTCCAGTTATTTATTGCTACATGGGCTACTAAGAACATAAGTGAGTTGAGTTACTTGTTCCACTTGTTTGCTTTAAGTTAGAGAGAGTTGAGGCAGATGGAGATCCTATACGCATGAGGGCAGAGGCACCGCTATCCCTACTTGACTTGAACGTTACTTTATACTCTACTTTAGACTTGAACGCTATCGCATTAACCTAGCAGTCAAGAGAGTTGGGCCAAGAGAAGAGAGTGTTGGGCCAAGAGAAGAGAGTTGGGGGCCAGTGAAAGTAAAGTAAACCAGAAGTCAACCAGCAATAGAATATAGCTATCCATAGATAGTCGTAACCTAACACCTAAGCTCAATCCGTCTTAAAGTATAGGGTACCTCACTCAGAAACTTACTTATCAACAGGAATGGAATAAAGAATAAGTGACTAAAAGAACTCACTAACGTCCTTGGTTGAACCTAATGTTACGCGGCAGGAGCGGCACTTTAGGGTTCCTTCTTGCCTGTTCCTGCTCGAGTTTAATCCAGAGAGGGGGAGAGTTGCCTTACTTATATTACGGAAAGTTCAAGTTCTAAAGTCAATTACGATATTACTTGTTGCTATAGAATAGAGCTAGGTTCACTTTTTTCATCCCGCCAGAACTTATAATAACAGGTAGTGGTCCAATCGAGACCCATCTCCTTGCCCATCAAATCAATCTATTGGGGGTCGGGGCAGAGTTAGAGGGTAAGTTTCCGTTGAAGTGAAGAGTTTTGTATTGTCCGCTTGGCTCCTACTTTCTTACTTTAGAGTCGAATTCTTATACTTATGAGTGTCATTCTTATAGATACTTTCCAGCTCTTGCATTAGTAATATAGTTGCCCGAGGAGTTCAAGGCTTATTTGATGCTAAGGGTAATAGAGAGGACTGGTTTAGGTATGAGTTGCTTGCCCTCCGACTTACTATAAGGCTGGCTAATGAGTCTGTTTCTCTATCTCCTGTAGTTGATCTTGAAATTAGAAATCCCTACTTAGGGTTTCCATTCTTACTTTTTGCTAAGAGCATACAGTTCCGTTGGTTACCAGATTCTCTAACAAGTGCTCAATCCATTACATGCTTTGAAGCGGGAAGGAGAGTTCGGCTAGCTCTAGCTCTAGGTCAAGTAGAAGGGTCCAGTGCTAGGAAAGTAACGAGGGTTGGTTGTAAGTTAGGAATACATCTAGTCTAGAAACCTCCTTCCTACCTAGTCAAAACAAACAATGAAACAAGCCATGCTTCAAACTATTAACTGAATTCGGATCTCTTTTCTTCTTGCCTCAACTCCTGTACGAATTAACTCCCTGACTTTCCTCTTTCCCGTACTAAAACTATTCAATCCTCTTTCACTCCTCTACTAATACACTCACTCCTGTTTGCTACAGCGAGACTAGAAGCATAAGTAGGGTTTTCTCGGTGCCAATTCCATTCTGTTTTTAAGGAAGAAGATACTCTATCCGGGGAGTAGGAACACCTCTGCACTAACTTGCTACGACTTTGGGAACTATACTTAAACAGATGAAACTTTCTTTCTCTATAGTAGGATTCCTCCACTCGCTCAGTAAAGGAAGCTGTTAAATCAATTCTAAAGTCAGCTTATGAATTACCAGTTAGAGTTCTAGGAGAGTAGTAAACAAATATGGATTCCACCGGGGATGAAACCTGACCTCATGCCCTAACCTATGAGTCTGGGCTTGCTCATTATCTTTCTACAGCAACAGAGAACACTATTACCCTACCCGCGTACTGCAGATGATCTTTCCTTCCCGCCTCTCCACTTTATTTCTTTCTTGCCTTACTGAGTTGGCTTATACTAATGTCGAATACATGCAATTGCTTGTGGGTCTATCCAACTGCTTATTTGAAGGTTATGACTTTGGAGAAAGAGCCTATGGTTGGTGACTTACTTCTTTAATACGAAGAAAGATATAGAGAAGTCGTCAGTAGCAATGACAGGAAAGTCGAGTTCTAAAGAGCGGAAGCAGGGTGAGTTAGGTCTACGAGATCATCACAAGTCCTTTCTTCTTAACCGCTCTATGGGCCTTAGTTTCAACCTGTTCTTTGCCGCGTAGTGAGCTTAGTTAGTATAGGCGACTCTCTATCTGGTGTTGCAGGATCAAATGTGAAGCAATGAGGAAATCGAGAAGTAGTGGTTTTCGTTGAGGAAATCAAGAAGTAGTGGTTTGAGTTTCTATGCTTGTTTAGTCGTTGCTTGGCCCTTTCTAAGTTGCCAGTACTTAAGTTCGGGTGCCGTCTTGTCTAATCGTTGCTTGGCCTCCGATGATAAGAGCTAGTAAGGGTATAAATTCTCCAATGCTCCAGTGGAGGTAGGGGTTGTTTTGTTTAATGATCAAGTGGAGGTAGGGGTTGTTTTGTTGACTTACTTGTTAGGAGTGATAGCTTTGATGCCCTAAGTAGTTGATTGACCCAACTAGTATACGAGTAGTCTAGTCCTGTTTTGTGGAGATGAGTCATTACCAAGTCTCTACTCCGAGTCCTATGTTTGCGAACTCAGATCGACTTAATATAAGGTCAACCAGTCTTCACATTCCTTTCAGTATTACAGAACTCAACTCAGCAGTCGTCCAAGAATTCCACCACTAACAATCAGACTGAAAGCACTAACTTAAAAGACTGAGACTAACACCAAGCAGGCTGAAACAAGTGGTATCAAGACCAATACTATCTACTTAGCTACCAGAATGACACCGGGTAGCCTCGGCATTTAATCAGTACCAAGGGAGGCAAAGACTCAAACTAGGTACTATCAACTACTGGCTCAGACTTACACTCGCGAGCATCGGACTGAAACAAAGGAGTCCAAGACTTCAACACTGCACAACGAATCAAACAGGGAAGTTACAGAATGAACCGGGGGAATTCGAAAGTGAGAATCAACCTAAGTAGACCAATTACTTACTTCATTGCACTTGGTAGTAAAAGAATGAACTAGCGACACCAGTGGGATAGAATGGAGCTGACCAATCAAGGAATGGAGCGAGCCCGGTTATTATAAGTTCTGGAATGCAACCCGAAACAGGGAATACGGAATGGAAGAATTGAACTATCCTAGGGCTCCTAGTATACGCTTGGCTCGGTTGCCTTTGTAGTCGTGGCTTGGCGGCTCGGGAAGCTATTCCAGTTCTGGTTCTAAAGTAAGGGTAGTGGTCCTTATGGTTCTAAAGTAAGGGTAGTGGTCTAGTTTCATCAGTGATAGTTGAGGTCGGCAAGGAAAGACAGAGAACTAGTTGACTAGATCTTATCATCAGGGAGGAAATACCCTTTCTATCATCTACTAGACATCGGGCCAAGTCACTAGGCAAGTCGACAGGGAGTGAAAGAGTTAATAAATAGTATTTCAGTCTGCTGCCACTGCTCCTGCTCCAAAGTCAGATCGAGTTAGCCCTTCTAGTCAGTTTCGGCAAGGGAAGTAGGAAGTCTGAGACAACCTCAGAATAAGGAATTACAGAATTTACCTACTGGTCACTCAGGAAGGAAAAGGACGAAGCTATCCAAATACAGGGTTTTGGTAAAAAGTCTCTTTCTGTTCTTGTTTCATCCCGAGTTTCATCCTATTAGATGTTATTAGGAGTACCTATGGAATATTCTATTAGTCTGGGAGCAAGAGGATAGTGTTTGTTGCCAGAGAGGAGCAAGAGTGAAGCAAGTCATAATTCCAGTATTCTTAACCAGCAAGGGAATCCACCTGTTCTTGTCTTAGAGAGGGTAGGCAATGACATTCTTTTCTTAACTTCCACCTAAAAGGAGAGGGCGCGGTAACTATACTATACTCTATCTCTTTAGTATTTATATAACTACATCTAGAGTGGCGGCAACTATACTATCTTCTATCTTACTATTAGGCTATTTCACTCCTTTACTATAGTAGTTGCTATTTCTTAACGCAGGTAGGGCATACCTCTTTCACCATTCTTTCCTCTTTCACTCCTGTACTAGGAAGATGGAACTCCTCTCTTGAACTCCTAAGATACTACTTTCTTTCCTCTTTCTTAACTCTTGAACTCCTCCGAGTGGGTTAGTTACCGACCCTAAGGATATAGGTTTCAAAGAGTGGAATACATCTACTTGCCCTATACTCTGATTTCGTGCAGAGGTTTGACTACTCCCTTAGCACATGGGTTATACTACTCTACTGACAACACAACACCTGACGCCATAAACACGGGACTTGTATTTGTAGTTAAAGAATGAAACCATTCCCTTGATTTCTATTAGTTGGTTTCTGTACAACCGGTTATCAAGATCAAGTCCTTCCTTCTCTTCTGGGCAATAATGGATTTGTTGTGAACCTTTCGGGATTTTCATTACCGATTTCCATAAGAAAGATGCATTAACCCTATGTTCAACTTAGAGGGTTCAGCTCAGCTCCTTTAGCGCTACTGTAGTTGTTGCTTGCAATTACTTAAGTGCTTGCCGTCTTGTCTAGTAGTTGCTTGGCCGTTGTTTGGTGACTTCAATCAGTGTATCTAAGCCTGAAAGCAGTAACAACAAGAATTCCACTCAGGAGCCGGGTGTCGATGGTAGGGTTACAGAATTGACCTAAGTGGTTTCATCCTTTATTTGTAGTATTAGTTTACAGAGGAGTTGTATAGTTGCCGAATTCCGCAAGTAAGTAAACTACCCTAGTGCGACTTAATATAAGGGACTCTTCAATTCCATTATGACTGGGGTTCAGTCGAATTCTTAGTTTGGAGGAGAGGTAGGCAAGTCAGATAGCGTTAGGCTTTCAGCACCTTATGATTATTAGTAACAGTAGAGGTGTCTTACTTGTAGAAGTAGAGGTGTCTTATTTGGCTTTCAGCACCTTATGATTATTCGAGGGATAGTTGCCTGAGGCTAAATTAGGACTCCCAAGGACAGACTGTTAGAATGTATTTTGTTAGAATGTATTTCTGACTTGCTATGCGCTCGGGAGCCATCAATTGCCAAGTCCTGTTATGGGGAGCTACTTCCCATTCCCACTCCGATCATAAGATCTAGTCTGGCTACTTGGAAAACTGCTCCGGTTTCTCTTTATGACTTAAGTAAGCAGTTAGAGCAGAGCCAGTAGAAAGTGCTAGTGAATTACTAGAAGGTCGAGTTGAAGGAATTATATAAGGTGTAGCGAGAGAAGAGAGATTTGCTGTTTCATCCCAAACTAGGGTTACTGCCCAAACTAGTAGTGTAGTGGTCCTGTTCCTGTTCGAGTTAAGTTCTAGTCTTAATCCCTCCCTAGTTGAGTCTTCCAGGTTTAGTCTTCCAGTCTTGTTTTGGGTGTCAGGAAAGGAGTATACGCTTGTCTCTTTGCTTTGAGTAGAAGTAGGAAAGCAGGAAAGTAAGAATGAAACAGGGTATTCCACTGGCAGCTGTCAACTAGCCCTTATTATAATTCGAAAGCTATGAAGCAGGGATGAACCTTGGCAATCTTAGAAGAAAACAGGGGAGTCACAGAATGCAACTAAGCCTACCGACGACTAAGAATAGAACTAGTTATTAGCAAGTCCTGTGCCCTTAAAGTCATTGGCCCGTGTTTCCATGAAAAGATCAGATAAGTGAACCCAGCTAAGAAGGAAAATGACTAGGCTATCAAAAAAGCCGGGTTTTGATGAACTCAAAGGTAAGAATCCAACTAGTAAGTCAAGGAATGGAATAAGTTAAGGAATGGAAGCAGTGCTAGTAAGACTTAAAGCAGCGAGTCAAGGAATAGAGCTGGCATGCCTGGGGCTAAGACCACCTAACAACCAGACTTCAGCCAGTAACAACAAGGATGGAGCTAACTAATATAAGAATTGAACTCATAAGTTGAAGAACGAAACCAAGAGAGGGCTTGTCAGAATGCCACAGGGAGTTACAGAATCATACTAGTATGTATGAGAGAATGTAGCTAGCAAGGGAAAGCACCAAGTAGTTGAGTAGTTTGCTCTTTGCTTTGAGTGGAAGTGGAAGTGGGCAAGTAGTAAGTGGGCAGCTGGGCTGCTAAGTGAAAAGAGCTAAGTCGACTCAGAATGAAGCTAGTCTGATACTAACTTGAAGAATGAAATCAGTCAATCTTAGAATTCAATCAGTGCACCCAGGGTAGGGTAGTCAGATCCGAATGTCCCTAAGTAGTTAAAGAACGAAACCAGGGAGTTACGGAATGGAACTGGGTAGTTAAAGAAAGGAACCAGTGCTATCAGGAATGAGAGACTAGTGCCAATCAGACTTCAACCCATCAGTAAGTAAATAAGTGGACTCAAACTAGCTACTATCAGAATGCAACCCACATATGCCTAAGACTGGAGCCAGGTAGCCAAAGAGTAGAGCTAGGGAGTTACAGGCTGATGCGGTGCCTGCTTGGTTCAACTCTTTCCGTGGTGAGCGAAGTCTTGTTAGCGCCCCAGTAGAAGAATGCAAGTAAGCAGTTTCAGAGTTAGCTCTCTACTGACCAGAACACCGATACTAAGATAAGAATGCAACTCATAGGTGAGCCAGTAGTGGAGAGAGTGGAGCTAGCACCAGTAAGTAATAAAGTAAGAATGAAACCGGTAGATCAAAGAATTGAACTTAGGAGTGCAAGCCTGATACCACTTATGCTAGGTATTGGTACTACTACTATTGGTATTGATAGCTAAGGTATCTAACTACAGAATCCAACTAAGTAGACTCAGAACTAACCTCACAACTCGGAATACGGAATGGAAGAATGGAACTTAGTCTTGCCTAGTTACTATAGTAGTTAAGAAGCCTAGTAGCTGCAGTAGGAGCAGAGAAGAGTAAGAGAAGAGGAGAGAGAGGCAGGCTCCATTAGTACTTTTGTTGCCAGAGGCCTCTATAGTCAGTTTCAGGGAAGCCATAGTTCCCGTTCTTGCTTAATACCGAGAGGGAGAGTTGAAGACCGGTAGTACTGCTCCTGTTCGAGTGGAGAACTTCTTAATTAGGCGGTGAACAATCCTTATTTGTTGGCGAGACCGGAGAGAGAGGATAGGCAGTTTACGTTCTAAAGTCTGGTGTTCATCTACCTCTGGCTCATAAGTGAAGTGAAGAATTGACCTAGGAAGCAGCAGAACCAAGTCTTGTGTTCGGGAACTGGTTGTCTGCTTTAAGATCTTTGTCCTGTGCCCTTAAGTAATTGGGGTTAGTTCTCTTCTTTAGTTGTTGAATACCAAGTGGAGTCTTCAGTTTACAAGTAGTGGAATCAGTATTTGTAGCCAGAGATAGAGGAGAGCCCAGTGAAAGTTCTCAAGTATGGTTATGAGAGGTGAAGCTAGTGGGAAAGCCAGAATTACCTCCTGCAGTCTAAGAATGTGACTGGTAAGGCTAAGAACCCCTTCCCTCTGACTCAGTAGTTACAGAAATCAACAAGTAAGTATAAGAATTGAGCTAGTTTAAACTAAGAATAGAGCTAGTGGGTAGAAGCCTTAAGTCAGTGAAGTAAGCCCTAAGAGTCAAACTCGGGAGGGATAGAATGCAACTCAGTAGTAAAAGTCTTAACTCATATGACTAGAACACCTATACTAACTATCAGAATGAAACCAGGTATTCTTCCCTATTACTCCTAGAAGAACTACTATTGGTATCAATTCTTAGTAGCTATGGTCTTAATTCTCTACTCAGAATTCAACTCATAAGGCAGGAAAGTTAGAATTCAACTCGGTCATTAAAGAATGGAAACTAGCATGACCAGTAGGTGCCTAGCCTTTCTCAAGTGGGCAAGTGGGAAAGAAAGTAAGAGACAAACTCAAAACTAGGAATACAGAATTGAAGAATTCACAACTGGGTAGTTCAAGAATTCCACTCATATGCCCAAGTCTTGTGTTCGTCCCCTGTAGTTACAGAATGAAACTCAGTAGTTGTAGTAGTGGACTTACTTGCTAGTTAGGGCCCTTTAAGTTGTGCCTATTGCCTAGTTGGGGGTCGGGTAGTTAACTCACTTTGGTTACTGGCTTGGCGGGTAGGCTCGGTAAGCAGTTAGAATAGAAGTGGGTGTACCAAAGTCAGAAAGAAACTAGTTAAAGAGTGAGACTGAACCCAGTCAATCCAAGGCTTCAACCAGTGCTATAGCTACTCGGACTTAACCCGGTGCTAGGCAGTAAGTATCAGTGGGCTACTAATGTTACCACTTAAGTAATTGGCGAGTGAAAAGCTTAAGGCACTTGGACTTCTTTCTAGTCCTTTCCCCGGGGAGCCCGAGCCCCCGAGTTCGAGTTCGGGTCACTTTATGTGGTAAGTCTGGTTTGTTGGTTAATCAAGTATAGAGTAAGGAACAGTATCATCAGCAGAATAAATCAAGTCTCCAGTTAGTGGTTAAGAAAGAAAGTATTGTGTTCAGAGAAAGAATAGAATCTATTG
The DNA here is from genome assembly GCA_001649415.1 of Musa itinerans. Taxonomy (NCBI): domain Eukaryota; kingdom Viridiplantae; phylum Streptophyta; class Magnoliopsida; order Zingiberales; family Musaceae; genus Musa; species Musa itinerans. The sequence goes on along the minus strand of LVTN01000027.1, from coordinate 517,268 downwards.
AAGCTCCATTAAGGGATGCAGTGTAAAAGTATATAGAAGCGGAGCGGGTAAGAGAAGAGCTCCGTTAGCCCAAGTAAAAGATTCAATGAATTCCCCTGCGGATGAAGACTGTTGAGTTCGGGTGCGAGGGAAGTCTGCTGCAGCTGTGAGAGTTGAAGACCAGTAGTAGTAGTCCAGGTCGAGGTTAAGAAGAAAGGGGAGTGGAGAGTTGCTAGTTGTCTGCTTTAAGATCTTTGTTCTGTGCCCTTAATTCATTTCGGTAAGTCATACCCAGTAGTTTAGAGTTGATAGTGGAATTCTTTGTTTCGTATCAATAGTTTGATCCGTTTTCCTATATAAAGTGAGATGGCTAATAGTTTCTTGGCCCTGTTCCTGTTCTGGTTCCTGTACTTGTGTGAGTGGAATGAATTAGAATAAGGGGTTGAGCTCGGGGACTTATGAGAGGTTAAGGGTTTCCAAGGGAAGCTGTGAAGTCAGAAGTAGAGGCCAGTTATTTAAGTAGTACTTTCCTAGACTTAACGAGCACTTAAACTAGAGCACTTAAACAAGAACCAAACAGTGCACTACTAAGCCCGAAAGCACTGCTACTAGTTATAGAATAGAGCTAACATAACTCAGAAGTCAACCAGTTGCATCAAACCCAGAAGTCAAAGAATGAACCTAAGCTTGCAAGGGTGGAGCTAGTGAGGACTTATTAGAATTTCTGAAACAAGTGCTTCCAAGACTTATGCTTGGGCGTTACATACTGCTGATAGGTATGCTCAGAATGCTGCGGTGTCTTCTACTCGCAACTTACTATAAGGGCTGATGCTGGTGCTACTCGGACTGATGCTAGTTCGAGTTAGAATGGAAGTAAGTAGGTTAAGAACGAAACTAGCTCAAGTTAGAATGAAACTGGATAGTCCAAGAATTCCCCAGACTTATTAATTACCCTTATTCTAATTCGGAAGAATGGATGAAACTCGGGAATACTAGCTTAAGGAATGGAACCGGGTAGACTTCAGACTGAACCTAGGAAAACTAAGAATCAAACCGAGGAGGGCAAAGCTTAAACGAGGTAGTTACAGACTTAAGCAAGGGAGTGCAAGACTAAGACAACTGCCAAAAAGACCGATACTGATGCTGCCAAGACTTATGCTAGGTATTTGTACTACTGCTACTGATGCTAGATATTGGTACTAAGCCTTAAACCCAGGGTAGTTAACTCACTTACCAGCTTGTCTCTTGCCTAGGGATAGAATTGAACCGGTCAGTATAAGGCTAGTATGTAGCTTGCCGGTGTGAGACAAGTATCACTCAGAATCAACCTAGGTACTATCAACTTACCGGGCTAAGACCGAAACAAGTACAACTTGGGATGGAGCTACTCCTACTGAGACTGGAGCTATGCACACGGAGACTGATACTGGATCCGACTTACTAGAAGGGCTTAACCAAGAGCTACTAAGACTTAAACCTAAGCTTCCAAACCTGATGCTAGTGTCCCTCAGAATGGAACTCAGTAGTAACAAGACCGAAAGGAAGAATGGAACTCGGTTGAGCTAGAGAGGTGAACTAGTAGGCAAGTAAGAGACAAGCCTGTACAAGAAGTAACCAACCCGACCCTCACTTTCTTCTCTTGCCTCTGCACTTATAATTAATGGTAGACCTAACTGGCACTGTGGATTCCACTATTTCTCTTTAGAGCACCCCACCTTAGTAATAGGAATGAAACGAGCCCTACCCATTAACTAAACACATGATAGGCAATAGGAACCCCGACACGAACCCTTTGTTACTTCTTTTCTTAGCCTAACATCTTTATATCCTCACCTGTTATTTAGTAACCTGTTCTTTCTCACTTTGATAGTTATGGAAGCCGAAGAGAAGCAGTGCCCTTACTGGATTAGTTACAGGGTTCAATTCATTGTATCCAAGAGTTTTTCTACCTTCTCTTTGGACTAGACTACAGATCTTTTGTAAATGACATCTTATAAAAACAGGGCTTTCACACCGGATTGAACTGCAGGAGTTAGTTCAAAAGGAGACTTATTCACTCATAAGAAACAACAGCAAACAGTAAGGGAATGGATATGACAAATCTTCCGCTGTAAGTACACTATTGATGGCAACCATAGTAGGCCAGGGGAGCAGTTAGAGCAGAGCCTGTAGATGGAATTGAAGCTGTTTCAAGATCTGAAGCCTTAGAGTGGTAAGATAATTGCCAGTTCTTTACCTTAGTTGTATACGAGAATGGCTTGTTCAAAAGGTTCACTCTGGACTCAAATGCGGGACTTGTTTATAACCCAAACACAGGACTTGGTACTATTGCTGCTACTAAGAAAACGGAATTACTATTTGTGAGTTGTTAGTTTCATTCTAACTTCCTACCTATACTGTTTCATTCTTTGTTGAGCCCCAGATCCACCCTTCACATTAAACAAATCATGAAACTATTCCTACAGAGCGATAAGGAACTTCTAGCTTACTCTACTAGGTCAGCTTCCGTACTTTCTACTGCCTCAACTACAAGATCTGCATTATCAGTAGGATCCGCAAGAGGGCGAGCCCCTTATTCTAAGTTCCCTTTATTGTAAGTTCGGGGATGCTCTTAGATCAGTAATATGCGCTTTCCCTTTCTTTATGTGGTTTACCAGAGAATGAATCCGAATCTGAGGTGTCAAGGCGGTAAGCTGCAATCGGGCTAGTTCCAGTTGCGTGTACTCTTTCCGCTGTTCGTATTTAATAACCTCTGCTTGTGTCTTTCGAAACATAAATCTTAAGAAAGTTCTATTGATTTTCTCTTACTGTGTCTGTACTGAGTCAAAGGCTGTTGTTCTGTTCAAGTTTCTCTAGTGTTTTCTATTTTCTTTAGAATTGGTGCACCTCCTACTTTCTTTCAAAACAAGAATATCTCTTTCTGCTACTGAGGGGATTCCTCAGGGGATGAAACTAGACCAGACCACTATGCCCACTCTAATCCCCAGGAAACAGAATCATTTGCCCACAGACTTTAGACTTGTATTGAGTAAAATACAGGAATCAAAAAAGCACTTGTTTATAACGCAAACACGGGACTTGCTCATTAACCTTAGGAATTGAACATCATTTCTTGAGAAAAACAGCAATCTCTTGTCTCTTGACCCTGGATCGGAGGGAGTCAAACTCGATACACTGAATCTAGAATTAATAGTAAAGGGCAGTAATCTTATTTGATTCTATAGGATTGCCCCACCCCAGGCTAGTATTCATACTTCAGAGAAGGAGCCACCTACCGGTTACCTGACTGTTGCTCACCAATGACTTAAGGGCTAGAACACAAGAACAGAACTTTTGTACTTAACCAATGGCTGAATTCTTTCTTTGATGCGCTAAGTCCTGTTGAGTAGGGTGTGTTTCATTTCCCTGGCTTTAGGGGCCTGGCCCACCCAGAAGAAGAGTATTCCGTGTTTTCTACCTTCCCTCCCGTAGTAGTCAATTGTTGCATCAATCCCTGGGTCAACTTCAATGAAAACCGTGTTTTTTGATAGCAATATAGAGAATCTCTTCTCTTCTCTCGGCACTGCTCTAACTGCTTCCCTTGAATAGATCTTAGTCCAATAAAATGACTAGGCCAATAACTTCCCTCCCCTTTTGCCGACCCAACTGCTTCTTCTCTTGTAACTGAGTTTGATCCGCTGAAGTAGACCTCGCTTCCTTGCCTGTACTTTACCTCTAAGGGGCCGAAAACATGACTTGTTCATAACGAGCTATACCTCATTATTCTATTCCTTTCACTTATTCACTCACTTATTAACTTACCGCTTACTATGGATTAGAACAGCATACAGAGTTGGTCTCTTCTTTGGGGTCGAGTAACAGTAGCGTCTCAGAAAGTGTGACCTGTGTTAAGCAATGAGTCAAACCTAATTAGTCTTATACTTACTAGTGGGATTCTTTTACTTCTTAGTGGAATGATTATACTGAACTTACTAGTGGAATTCTTTGTCGAGAGAGACAGAGTACTTAGCACGCACTAGGTGGGAAGGAACTGGCACCAACTTAGTTGCTTGGTCATGAGGAGTAGCTCGCCGGGTTGGCAAGAAAGAAGTCAACTAGTAGCTATCAGTCCGAAGCAACGAGGCACTATGAGGAATTGGGTTATTACCTCAGCAACATTAGCTACAGTTGTTTTATTACCTCAGCATGTGACCAGAAAACCAATTGAGTCAAAGAATGCAACAGGTATAGCAAGCAGAAGGCTAAGAATTCGAAGGCTAAGAATTCAACCACTGCTAAAAGGAATGAAACTGAGTAGTCCAAGACTGAAACAACTAACAACTAAACTAAAACTAGTAACTATAAAGACTGGAACAAGTGCTACTAAGACCTAATAAACCACTATAACAACAGGACTACAACCAGTGCTAACAAGAATGCAACCGGGGTAGGGGAAGTTAGAAGGAAACCGGGGGTAGTCCAAGACTTAAACAAGTGCTACAGTTTAGCTTTCTTATGGACCAACTCCGACTACTGCTCTCTGTATCGTATCTCGTTAACGTAGAAAGAACACTGTCGTCGCTTGGCTTCCTACTCCTTATACTGGGCTTCTCCTACTCCTTATATTAGATTAGATTCAATGAGTGGAATAAACAAGCTAGGGCGCAAGACAGATGAGGGCTTCGCTATTGAAAGTAAGTCCGTCCTATTTGAAACATAGTGCGATAGTTGGCAGTTAGCAAACAAACCTTCTATCTATAGGATAGGTGGGAAACAAGAGAAACTTGGGATTCAACAGCCAATCTCTCTTCTCTGGCAACTAGCAACAAATACAGTTATTGCAAACTTACAATACTACTCTACTACACCTCTGATTCCACTAGAACAGACAAATACTAATATCCCGACCTCTCTTTATGACTTTATTGCATACCTCTACTTCTGACAGAACAGCTGACCTTGTAGACCTCTCTTTATGACTTTATTGCTTACCTCTACTCTTGCTATCATCTCGCTGTCAACTAAAACTATCCTCTCTCTTGCTCTCAGCTCATCTAACTCAGGCTGCTTGCCCACTTGCTATGTGCTCATGAAACCGGGGAGTGAAAGCCTTAAGAAGTGACTTCGAGAAGCAAGAGTCAAACCAGTGAGGGAAAGAATTGAACCACTAACAACAAAACTGGCGCGGTGTCCAGGCAGACTGCTGCTAGTGGTACCGATGCTAGGTATCGATTCCCTGCTTCTGCTATGGGTATGCCAGACTTAATACAGTAGTTACAGGCTGAAGCTAAGGATAGCTAGACTTAAACAAAGGGAGTGAGCAGGCTGAAACAAGTGAGTTACAGAGCCAACCCGGTAAGGCATAGGATTGAGCTAGCAAGTAAGGGAAAGAATTCACTCCCTGGTAGCTAAAGAGTTGGAGCTAGGCTAGTAAGGGAAGAGACCTGTTCCAGCCCTGAAGTTAATGGTTAGAGTTGAACCCTGACTTATTAAAGCTGCTTGCCTCCTTTCTATGTGTTTGGTTTGGGAGTTAGGTTAGTTGAAATAAGTATGAGTTTACAGAGGTGAGAGAGGTGAGCTAGCAAGGGAGATAGAATTAAGCTAGGACAACTCAGACTTAAATCATTGCCCACTACTACTTAGAATTGAACTAACTCCTTTACTAGTAGTTTCTTTGCTGAGTTGGAGAAATAAGATAGTAGGAACAGTAGGAGTGAGTGAAAAAGTCAACTATACTAGCCTAGCCTCTTGCTCCTTTCTATCATACAGAGGGAGCTAATTCTACTGTCATACGTAGGGAGCTAATTATACTGTTCTGTTTCCGGACTTACCGCTTCCAATCTCTTATTCTTAGTATTTTTGTAAAAGTAACAGGGGAAGCTCAACTAAGAATTCTACTCGAATGAAACAAGCCAACACCTGACTTTCTTTAATAAGAGGGTATAGGATAAGAATGAAGGTATAAGATCCGAATGAAGTTATATAAGATGAAATCAGGCAAGCTACCACTAATGGAAAAGAGCAGGGAACAGGCTACTACTAGTGAGGCAAAGGCAAAGAGAGACTCAAATACATTGTTTAACCTACTTGAAACTCCTCCTATGGGAAATGACTCATTGAAACTAGAAAAACACAGGCCTTAGAATTCATTTAGTGCCTATAAAACCGGGCTATGTTGGCAATGACTTGCCAGACTTATTAATGGTTGCAATAAGATCGCCCCTCTCACTCGCTTAACTCTAACTCAACTTGAGGAAAGGAACCGAATGCTTAAGTCGTACCAACCGCTTAAGACTAAGAACCGACAACACCGCTCTCTTACCGCCGAACCCATCTTGGTCTACAATACAAGCACCAAAAGATACGACAACAGAATCACCTCCTAATACTAATTGACTTCTTCTGCAACATATCTGATAAAAGGAACTGGCCCACAAGGAGCTACAGCAGGATAATCACCGAGCCTCTCTACACGACCTTACTCCGCCACGAACACAGCACTCGTTTTACCGGGGGGAGTTAAGGCTTGCTGGTTCAGGTTCAGCTACCAATACTCTTTGTCCACCTCCTCTTGAGAAGCCTTATTGTCTCCAGTTAACTTGCACTTATTAACGCTGCCGAAAACTAGAATAGTCATTACTTCGGTAGTAGTAGTCCTGTTCTTGTTATAGTCCTCATCCCTTGTTTCATACCTTGTTTCATAAGAAAAAGAGGCTCAAGCCGAAGCTAAAGAAGAAGTCGGCTTATCTGTCTGCTTGTCCCACGTTAACTCCTTCTCTTACCCAGCCAGAGTTTCTTGTCTCTTCTACTGTAGAGTGAAATTCTGTATTAGTAGCTCTAGGTGTAGTAGAGTGGTGAATTACTATAAGGTCTGGTTAGAGTATAATCTAGGTAGTAGTAGTACAGGTAGTAGTAGTCCAGGTTGCCAGCCCAGAAGAAATACTAACGAGTAGTTTCATCAACCCCGTGTTTTTTGATAGTTAATGTAGAAATAGTACTTGACTTTTGTTCGGCTTGTCTAGTAGTTGCATGTCCCAGGTAGTCCTGTTCGAGTAAGTATAAGACTAAGAATTTCACTAACAACTAGGAATAAGGCATTTAAGAATGAAACCGGGAAGTAGAATAATGAGCTAGTTGGCTCACTCGTCTAAGAATGGAGCTAAGGAGTCCAAGTCTGAAACCAGTGGATAACAGCCTTATCCCAGTGCCAACCAGAATGTGCAACTACTAACAAAGAGTAAGTATCAGTTGCCTAACAACCAGACTCAAACTACTGCTAACGAGACTGGTACTCTGCCTAATAGACTGGTACTACTGGTATCGGACTGAAGCTAGGGAGCTACGGGCTTAAACAAGAGCTGAAAAGACTGATGCTGCTACAAGGGTACTGAGATACCAACCCATGTTTCCAAGCCTGAAACAAGGAAGTCAAAGCCTGATACTGTGCACTAGCAGAATGGAACACTAAGAGATCAACTAAGACTCAACCAAGGGAGTCAAAGGCTACCAAGTGCATCCAATTACTTAGTTCCTTCAAGCTGGGGTAGCGAGATTTCACCCAAGGGTAGCGAGACTGAAAGAGTGCCAAGTAAGGCTCAAACCAATACCAACTCAGACTTATACCACTTGCTAACCAGCCTTCAACTACAGCTACTCAGAATCAAACCGGGGAGTTACAGAACTAAACTCGGTAGTAAAAGAATGAAGCTATAAAGTTAGGGCAAGAGAATGACACTAAGTAGGCTTAGAGTGCAACTAGGTAGGCTTAGAATGCACCTAGTAGGTGGAAGAATTGAACTAAGTAGTCCAGAAGTAGGAATTACTGACTTAGTTGCCAGAGTTAGATGAGCTAGTAGTAAGATCAGAGTACCGGTACCGCTACTACCTAAACTTGATTTGAAGAATGAAACTAAAACCAATAAGAGTGAAACCACTAACTATCAGGCTTAACCCAGTCAATCCAAGAATCGAACTAGTTACAAGAAGGCTAAGACTGAAACTAGTGCATAAGGTATAGTAAGCCCCTATTTATTAAGTTCCCCTGCATCCAGCAGAAGACTAAGAACTCAGGGGCGCAGTTCGAGACTTAAACCAATACCTATTTATTAAGTCTTCCCAGTGCCTAGTAGGTGAGATCAGAATGAAACCATAACTTACTAGAAAGGCGAAGGCTAGTACTTGTAGCTTGCCGGGTTGTGTTGGGGAGCTAGTGAAACATGGAACTAAGAGGTGAGCTTCAGAATAAAGCTAGTCAGTATAAGCTTTCAAGCAGGCCAGTACTTATAATTCCAGCCTACAGATTGCCAGAAGTCAGTTACGTTGCCCTTATATTAAGTTGTGGAAGTGAGAATTCAATTCGATGTAGTCAAAGTAGGAGTGAAGCCAAGTAGTAGTCCTCTTTCATAAGAGAAGATATTGGTATTAATTCCTCCGATGCTAAGGAAGAATTGAACTCAAGTCGAGGTAGGCTAGGAATACGGAATGCAAGAATTGAACTAAGTAGTGCTAGTCTAGTCAATAAGAATTTCACTAAGTAGTTTCAGAATTCAACCACGGATCCTAGGTAGTAGATAAGAATGCAACTACTTAAACTCAGAATGGAGCTAAGGAGTAGCGGAATGAAAGTAGTAGTTTACTCGGTATCAGGCAAGGGAGATATAAGTACTGAAGTAGGGAATTTCACCAGCAAGTAGGGGGATGGAACTTAGTAGTGAAAGTAATAATTCCACTCCGCAGACTCAGACTGTCCCTCTAAGCAGTCTAAGAATGAAACTGGATCCGAGCCGAGCCAGGAGTTCTTGTTTCAAGTCAGAGCCAAGCGTAACAGGGGATGGGTGAACTCTAAGGTCATAATTGACACTCTGGTTTTGGTGACAGTTTACTTAATTGCTTCTCTTTATCCTATACCTCTGGCTACAAATCATGTACTCTTTCTTGCTCTAGTACTAGAACCAAGTCCTGTTTAAAGGTGAATTGATTGTATGCCGCAGCTTTCCCGTTGTAAGTGACGCTTGTATACTTGTCTGTTTGTCTGTTTGTCCGCTCATGACTCCTACTATATACTTAGTTGAGCTCCCGAAAGCCATAGAATAAGGACTCGGCTCGGCCTAGCCTAACACTCCTTATCCTGTAAGTCTATGAATTCTTATAGTGTAGTGGTTTCTCAAGTTTTAAGTAACTCTTTGCCTTTGCCCAACTAGTAATTGAATTGAAATTACTATAAGGTCTAGTTTTCTCTGTGTTTGTTGGTGATGAGTCTAAGTCTACTTCTGGTCCTGCACTACCTTTCTTATGAGACCTCCTCAGGCTTCCAGAGGTATGTATTCTTATTACTAGATCTTAGTATCGGAGTTTAGGGTTGTATTGGTTTATCTGTTGACTATAGGAGTTTTTCCTGATATCCCTTACCAAGTAGTAAACAAGGAATGAAACTGGCAGCTCGCGCTTCTAAGACTTTCTCCCCTACCATACAAGAAAGAAAGAACCAAGTGTACTATAGACCTTAACTCGAACCTAGGAATAAGGAATGGAACTCGTGGTACTCAGACTGAGGGTAGCTGGTAAGGGTATGGGGTATCTAAGGTACTACTATAGGTATGGGTAGCTAAGGTCTCTAAAAAGTACTACTTAGACTCCAACCACTGCTACTAAGGCTTAAACCAATACCAACTCAGAATCAAACTACTAACAAAGAGATTGAAACAGGTACAAGCAGTAGAAGGCTAAGACTGGAACTCTGAGGTGAGCTAGTAGCTAAGTAAGAATGAAACTGGGTAGTTACAGGTTATAGCTGCAACAAGTATAGGTAGCTGAGGTATCTATTATGTAGCTAAGCTAAGGTATCTAACTACTAACAACAAGACTAAAACCACTGCCGCTCAGGCTTTAAACCGGGGAGTGAAAGAGTAGGGCTGCTAAGGCATAGGATGGAGCTAGATAGTTTTAGACTTCAACCAGGCAGCATCAGGCTCAAACCACTAGTAACAAGAACCAGCGCTATACCAACTCAGACTTAACCCAGTGCCAGCAAGAACAAAACAAGTACCGCCGAGAACAGAGCTAGGTAGAAACAGGCTTACTACCCACTCGCTCAGGCTTCAACCAATACATCTGAGAGGAGGGATTTAAAGGCCAAGCAGCTAGGTAGGGATAGAATGAGCTAAGTCAAGTATCGGAATGGAGCTACCTAAACTCAGAATGCACCTAAGCAGTAGAAGGATGAAACCAGTGTCAGGGTAAGAATTACACTAAGAAGTAGGAGCCAAGCAGAGTGCTCATGCCCACTACCAGTTATTAAGTCTGTTACTAGGCTAAAGCCCCTATTTATTAAGTTTGCACGAACCATAGATTGAACTCACCGATTATAGACTTAACGAGTTCAGCTCCTTACGAGTTCAGATCCTTTGCCAACTAGTAGTGGTGGAGATATAGGTTCTTCTGCCCTTAAGTAATTGGGCTTTGAAGCAGAGCCGGAGCCAGCAGTAACCAGAGAATCAGTAGTTACAAGACATGAAGTTTCTAGTTGCCCTCAGCTTGGTTCAATAAGAATAGTGAGAGGGGCCGCCTACTACTATACTAGTGGAATATCCCTAGTTGAGTCTTCCTGCTGTTACTAGTTTCTTGAGATCTTACGTTTGATACCTTCCCTGCCTTAGTTGCTTGTAGACTTGGTCCTCTCTTTGTATTTGTAGTAGTAACAGGTGTTCGCCACTAACTACCAGTCAGTCTTAACTCACTTAACGCAATGACGCTACTCCTACTTATGAAGCAGTTAATAGTTGTAAGAGAGGAGAAAGAGTGGAAAGAACTAGAGAGGAGGAGTTGAATTCAATACAGGCACCCGGGAGTCCTGTTCTTGTTCTTTTTGAATACCTTTAGTTGTAGTGACTTCTAGTAGTAGTAGCCCAGTTTCATCAGAGAACTTCCCTTATTACTCATATTCTGCACTTCTAGCTTCCTCGCCCGCCAGTCGAACAAAGCACTTGTGGAGGCCCGCCACCAATTAATTAAGGGCAAAGCACTTGTGGATACTTTCCTTATAGTGTAGTCAACTCTATTCTTAAGGGAAGGAAAGGAGGTAAACTCTATTCTTACGTTTCAAATACAGATCGGGTGCGTTAGCCGTTTCGAAAGAGACAAGTGTGCTAGTGAGCTTTGTCAGAAAGTACGCTCTAATGCAACTCAGTAAAGTAAGCTCTATACCCTGAGATGAGAGTAAGCCTTTTGGGTGAAGCGAACTGAATAAAGCTACCCACTTATTTCATGCTTGGATCACAATGAAAAGAAGAAAGCTATGAAGGGGGAAATAAGGCCATTCTCCGTAAACTTCACTCGAACGAACAGGAACCAGACTACCTGGGGTGGAAATAGAAAGAAAAGAAGAAAAGAAGTATTCTATATGGGCTCTCCTCTTGCAACTAATACAGTAGTTGCCTGGACTAAGCCCTTCACTCGACCCTAACTTTCTACTTGACTTTACCTCGCCTATAAAGTCACTGTGTTTAGGATCTACCTTGCCAACCTCCACTCTTGCAATAAATACTGATGTTACTGGCAAGGAAGCAATACTGATGTTACTGGCAAGGAAGCACGTAAGGGTGTTGCAATACTAGAGAAGAGGCTAGATCCGGAGCTGGCTTAGTCATAAGTCTTTACTTGATGTTAAGGGTAGAGATGAGTTTGGTGCTTTCCCTTTGTGCAAGTAAGTAGAATGCCCAGTTCTAGTTCATAAGTGAGGAAAGGGAGTTGCCTTTATATTAAGTAGGAGGTAAGTTATTCAAGTGTAGTTGAGAGTTGCTAGTCCTGTAGTTGACGAGAGTGGAGCTAACTAGTCCGAGAATGCACCCCGTAAGTGGAAGGCTTTGGAGGCAGACTATTAATTAAGCGTAAGGCTTTGGAGGCAGACTCAGAATTAAACTCCATAGACTGAGTGAGACTGTCCCTAAGTGGTTCAAGAATTCACCTAGCTGTCTGCGAATTCAACTCAGATATGAGAATTGACCCAAGTAGGCTAGTAGCAAGTCCCTATTTATTAAGTCTTGCCTGCCTATGTCTACTCGGAATTGAACCAGTAAGCACTAGAATGGAGCCAGTAAATCAAAGAATTGAGCCAAGTAGTGAAAGTAGGAAAGTGAGAATCAAACCCATAAGTCCAAGACTTCAACCACTCCTACCAAGACTTCAACAGGAGTGACAGAGTAGAGCTAGCCAGTATAAGCCTTAAGCTGCTCTCCAGGATACGGAATTTCCCTTAGTAGTCCCAGGGGAGGTGGGCAAGTAGCAAAGTTAGAATTCAACCCATATGACTAGAAAGCCGAGGTATACCTATGAAAAGTACTAAGATAAGAATGAAACTCGTCAGTGGAAGGCTATTCAGAAACAGGAGACCCGCCAGTAGTAGTAGAGAGTAGAGCTAGTGGGTATAAGCTTTAGGGAGCAGCTAGTTGGTAATTGAATGGAGCTAACTAAACTCAGTATGATACTAACCGGTCTTCTTTTCTCCGAAGCTAGTAACTAAGATCAGAATTGAACTCATTGGTGAGCTAGTGGTCAAGTAAGAGACAACCTCAGAAGTTGTAATTACAGAATGACCGGGAAATCAAAGAATAGAGCTCACTCGGCTAAGGCTGATACCAGTGCTGCTCGGAATGGACCTTATGTTGCTAAGTAGAAATACCCCAGTTGCTACTGTTTCTAAGGTTTCTAAGGTAGCTATTCTCTGCATCTAGTATACGCTTGCCTCTGTTAGTAGATCCCTTATTCCTATTAGTAGTAGTAGTAGTTGCCATAAAGGGATAGAATGGAACTCAGTCGACTCAGAACGCAACTAGGGAGTGCAAGAGTGGAACTAGTGGGTAACAGCCTTGAACTACTGAGGAAGAAATACAGAATCAAACCACTACCAGCAAGAACAGGAGCAGTACCACCGAGAATGGAGCGAGCAAGGGAAAGCCTGAAACCAACTCATCGCAGAACCAACCCACTAGGGCAAAGACTTCAACCGGCCCTTATTAGAATTCGATAGAACGAAACCAGCTTGATTAGAATTTCCCTTATTAGAATTTCTTCAACCAATACATACCAAACAGAATGAAATGAGTGCATCTAAGCCTTCAAGCCGTGGATCTAAGACTTCCACCGGTGCCCCTAAGAATGGATGGAGCTAATGAGTTACAGGCCGATGCGGTGGCTGCTAGGTATTGGTATGTAGCTACTACTACGACTATCAAGACTTCCACCCCTTATTCTAATTCGTGACAGGCTCAACCCAGGGAGTGCAAGCCTGAACCCAGTAGTGTTGCTAGGTATGTTGACTGTCGGGTGAAATGAATTGTTGCCAGAGCTAGAGTAGAGGAAAGACTTCAAGTAGTGAATCCCCCTTATTCTAATTTCTCCAACCAGTGAATCAAAGACCCAAACTTAGGAGTCCAATTAATACTTACTGCTATCGCCAAACCCCTTCTTTTTTGATAGCTTCGTGGTTGTTTGTCGACAGATGTATGTATAGTTTAGTTTCCGAATGAAGCAAGTAAGATTGAAGTTGGATGAGCCAGAGAGAAGAGGAGAGTGTGAGTTGAAGACCTTATTGAAATCTCCTAGTTGTGAGCCTTTACTAGAATTTGTGTAAGTCAGTATTTCCAGTAATTATAAGTTCTGGCAGCACCTTATTCTTAGTTTAGTATCTTACTTAGTTTAGTATCTTATTAGTGGATCTCCAATTCTTATTATTAGTAGTAGTAGTAGAGAGGGGAGCAAGTAGTAGAGTAGTTTGCTCTTTTAACTCCACTTAGTTAGTTTTCTCTCCGTTTTGTTTGCTTTGCTACTTACTAGTCTAGTCCTCTGCTTATTGATTCCCTTTCCCTATAGGTTATGGGTGCCTTTGCTCTTGTTGAAGAGAGAGGGGTTTCTCTTAAGCCTTAACCGAGTGGATGTTCTTGATACCTGCTTTATACGATACTTTAGACTTTAGACGATACTTCTCCAGCACTAACAACTAAGTAGGGAGAGTTGGGCTAGGCGACATAATCAAGATCAAAGGTCTACTTCTACTTTTTGTCTCGCTCTAGCAAGTAGGAATTCAATAAGTGGTAAAGTATCGGTGCTTATGCTCTTTCTAGTGGAGTACGGTATCAAGGAACAGTCGCAGAAGAATCATCAGCTACAAGATGGAGCAGGCGCTTTCGGATTCCAGTAATAATCTAGTTCCGTGCGAGTCCGGAGAGGAGTGAGTTAAGTCAACGATATCAAAAGCTAGATGAGGAACACGAGAATCAGCTGTTCGAAAGCAATTGTAATCAGAATCAGAGGATTGATCTGCGCGTAAAGAAGGAGTTGGGGAAAGCGGAAAGGAAAGTGTAGTTCGGAGCAGTAAGGATAAGGTTAGGAAGAAAGATCTTAAAGCAGGATCTGTGCGAAAGAAAGGTGTTGCAGTGTCTCATTCAATTATGACTTGATAGATAGAATTCTTACTTAATCTTTCTTGCCCTATTATAGAAATATGGAATATTACCTTTACAAATTTCCATACTCTCTAGTAGCTTCTTCAACTTATTCTTATGTGTTCCGCGAGTCAACTAATACTTAATTAGGATGGTAGGATTGCAGGAGCAGATTTGATCGCAGAAGAGCACTGGTTAACTCTGGAAATGACCATTAATAAGCGAGTGAAGCCTTATTGTATCCCAGGCCTCTCCTTTGCCCTATTATTAAGCACTGCCTCTAGCTCTAGATAGGCTTCAGGGTGGTTGACTTCATACGTGCATCTATGGCTTCTCATACGTTAATCTATGACTTCATGTGGTAACCAACATCTATTACTTCATTTGCTAGTCATGTGGTAACCAAATCTATTACTTCATTTGCTAGAGAGTACCAGCAAGTATTCCGTGTTTTCTACCTTCCCTCCCGCTTCTCACTTATTTGAAACATAATCCTATATAAGGTTAGACGGGGTTTCTTATACGTTGTTTCTCACCAGTGTTTCTCAATTCCTAAAGTGTGAAGTCACTCCCTATTTCAGTTCTAGGTCAAGCAGAAGGGACCAGTGCTAGGAAAGTTTCTAGGGACAGCTTTCATTGCTTTGAAGCGGGAACGCAGACTTGTTCAATACTATAATAATACTTGTTTGAATAATACTTGTTTGCCATGTTAGCACAACGGCGAACTCTATCACGCAGTCTACTTAAACTAACCGACGCAGAGCTTCCAGATACGACTCGAATTCCCCTTTCGATAAGGGCAAGCAGAACAGTAAAGTCAGTCACATAAGATCAGAACCATAAGCAGGAGAAGTAAAGTAGAAAGTATAAAGTAAAGTCAAAGGTATCTCCTATGGTGATAGAATAGAATGAGCAGACCTACTTACTGAAAAGCAATGTTACATTTTATGAGTTAACCCGAGACTCGAATCAAAGCCAATAAGACTTGTATGCCTGGTGAGCTGTTTGATTCAATTCTACCCTTCAACTAGTAGCTCCGGTGGGGCTTGTTTACATACATGTTAGGCTAGGGTGGTTCCAGAGAGTTAAGTGACTTGTATGGGTGGTTTACGGCAACTACATCTTATTTGTGAATCTTATATAGAATAGAAGCCTCGAAGCCTCATCTCAGTTTTCATGCCCGCGGTGTATCAAGTGAGCGAGAAAGAAGAGAGATAGAATCCTTATTCGCATAGGTTACCATAGGCTAGTAGACTCAACTCAAATCGTAGGGCTTGACCGAGAAAGAAAGAAGCTCCGTATTTGCCTCTTGCCCAAGCTCACGTTGCTTGTTCAGTGTACTTTACTGATGGATCTGCTCTACCTAACCAAACTGTCTAGTCGACTCCCCGAGGTAACCAAGCTGCTTACTCTCATATCTAAACAAAGCCTCTGTCCTGAAAGCCGTAACTGGGGTCAACCTCTTTTGAGCCTAACCTAGTGCTTAAAAACGGACTGCTGACTGCTTTCATTGCACTACTCATGTATCTGAATCTGAGTAACCAACTCTAAACTCACTTATTGAAACAAAGTAAGGCGGGAAACTCACTTATTGAAACAAAGTAAGGTGGGAAAGACAGAATGGAAAAGTTGAGGAATTGAAGAAGAATTAGTTGAAAGCCAGGGAACTCATTCCTTAAGTCAATTGCAGTGCAAGCCAGAGTCGAGGTAGGGGCAGTTCTATAGAGTCTCTTTTCTTTTGGAAATAGAAATAGATGCATTTGTAGTTGACTAGGGTTAAGCTACCTATCGCACAGGGCCCTTATTGTAAGTGTGGTTTACTTCCTTGCTTGCACTGATCTGGTTTACTCCCTTGCTCGTGGAATCCGTCTTTGTTGTATTAGTTTACTCCGGAGAGGTGTAGTTGCCAGAGCTATAGGGGAGATATAGTGGAAAGTCAGAGACAAACTCAGAAGTGGGAAAGGAAGAATTCAATAGGGGAGTTAAAGAACTCAACTCGGCAGTCCAAGAATAGAGCTAAGTAAGGGAAAGAGCCAGCAGTAGTAGAGAGTGGAGTTACTAAGATCAGCCTGAAACTAACAAATAGTAATTGAAGAGTAGAACTCCAGGCCAGGAATAAGTCATTAAAGAATGCAACTAAGCAGAAGCAGAATGACTGATACTAAGACTTCAACAGTGCCCCTGCTTACTGATACTGGTGCTTCAGAGACTTTACTACTGTCCGCTCAGGCTTCAACTAAGCAGTCAAAGAGTGCAACTAGTTCAAGTGAGAATGAAGTGCTAGCTTACAGATCCGATCCAGGAGTTCTAGTTTTGAAGTAAGAATGAAGTGTGAGTTGCCCGAGTCGAGGTAGGCAAGGGATAGAGTGGAGCTGGTAAGACTTTTGCTAGGTATTGGTATGGAGCTAGTAATACTGCTACTGGTGTTGCTAGGAATGCAACTCACTCGTCTCAGACTTAAACAAGTGCTAGTAAGAATGTAGCTAGTCGATATAAGAATGAAACTCGTTAGTAGTAAGCCTTAAGTCAGTGAGTATTCCCTATTTCTTAAGTCTTGCCCGCATCTAGGCTAGTGAGAGAGGTGAGCTAGTCAGTAGTACTAAGTCAAGAATCGACCCCAATTAGTAGTTGTTCAAGAATCAAACCCCTTATTCTAATTCGGTTAAAGACTTAAAAACGGATTGGCAGCAGCTGGGCTTGTGGACTTACTTGCTTGTTAGGGTTTGCGTAGGGCTTGTGTAATTCTGTATTGGTAGTGGTCTGGTCCAGTTGCATCTGTAGTAGTAGTATTAGTTGCTCGAGTTGGATGAGCCGAGCCAGAGAGGGAGTAAGCCCACTACTAGTTAGGAAGTCAGTTACTAGGCTGAAGATAAGGTGGATGAGCCAGAGTAAGAGTAGTAGCTTGGTAGTTGACAGAGGATAAGATGAAGTGCTTTTGTTGACTTACTTGGTAGATTTATTTCTTAGTGCTAGTAGATTTACTTGATTTCTGGATTTCACCTTACTTATAATTTCTCCTGCCGCGCAACATGAGTAGTTGCTTGGCCCTTCCCGCTTCAAAGCTACTCTGTTAGTGCTTAAGAAGCCAAGCCCCAGTATTAGTGGAACCCCTGTGTGAAGTAGGAAAACCTCACTATAAGTACTGAGTTGTCCTCGTAAGAAAACCGAAACTGTTAAATGCCCAAACTTGTAGTAGAGCAGTCTAGTGGTCGTGGTCCAGTTGCATCTGTATTAGTTTACAGAGTGTATTAGTTGACAGAGTAGAGGTAGGCTTAAGTTCATGTGTTCAGCTTAGAATAAATAGATCACCTTAGTCGGCTTTTCTATCCTTAAATGGCTTTTCCCCTCATACTATAGAGATTATCTTTCTACGGGATAACATTTAGGATGAAACTAGGAATTAGTAACAACAAGACTTAAAGCAGTAAATCCAAGACTTAAAGCACTAACTCCAAGGCACCAACATGTGCTCACAAGAGCCAAGCCACTCAAAAGTTAGAATCGAACCAGTGAGTCCAAGACTACAACCAGTGTTACTCAGAATGGAACCCCAGTTCGGGGCTAGTAAGTGTAAGAGTCAAGTCCAGTGTAATGAACCCGGGTAGACCCCTTATGAAAAGTTCTGACACTAGTGAAACTAAGAATCAAACTCTGGAGTCAAGTCCTATGTTCGGCTTGGAAGGGAGAGAACGGAGCTGACTAATTAAAGAATTGAACTAGTATGTAGAAGCCCTAAGCAAGTGGGCATCATCTAAGAGTCAAACCAGCGAATACAAGACTTAAACCAAACCCAGGTAGCCAAAGAGTGGAGCTAGTAAGTCAAAGGATGGAGGTGGAGAGAGTCGTTTCTGAACCTGGGAATGCACCTCACTAGTAACAGCCAGACTACAACCACTACCAGCAAGAATGGAACAGACAGTCAAGGAATAAGAATGAACTCCGCCACTGACTCAGGCTTCAACAAGAGCTACTAAGACTCAAACAAGGGAGTCAAACTAGACTTAACCCAAGGGGTAGTTACAGACTGATGCTTTAGGTACTCAGCCTGATACGGTGCTCCACGGACTTCAAGCGAGGGGGCAGCTAATTGGTATCAGAATGAAACTCATAAGTCGAAGAATGCAGTCAAGAAAAAAACCACTAACAATAAGAGGTGAGCTAGTAGTTAAGGAAGAATTCCACCGGTATATGCTTGTCTCTTTCCCTCGGGATTACTACTATGGGTATCAATTCTAAGAGTCCAGTGAGCTAGGTGAGCTAGTTCAGTAACAAGAGGGAGAGTTGAGCTAGGCAGACTTAAAGCAGTAACAACCAGACTACAACCAGTGAATCAAAGAACCAAACCTAGGAGTGCAAGCCTGAAGCAGTCACATGCATGATCGGAATGAAACTGGGTTGTATAAGAATTGAGCTAGTCTAGGGAGTATAAGGCTTTGAATACGGGCGCAAGAGTTGAGATGTAAGCGGAGGGCTAAGAATGAGAATGGAGCTAAGCATCTAGTAATTCTCTTGCTCTAGTACATAAGGCGAACATAGGACTTGGTCATAACTAGTTATAGCTTACTATTTCATGAACTTACTATAAAGCGCGCAACAGTAGTCGTTGCTTGGCCTCTGATATCGATGGGAGTAGATCAGAATGAAAGTAGTGGATCCAAGGCTCAAAGTGAGGGCTGCTATTCTCGTACTGCTGCTAGTGGGACTGGAGCTAGGTAGTTTTAGAATAGAGCTGGTCAGTCAAGGAATGTAGCTAGTCGATGTAAGGCTTGAAACAGGGAGTTTAAGGCTGCTGTTGGGTAGTTATAGGCTTCAACCACTGCTAACGAGTCTTAACTCACTCCCTATTTATTAAGTCTTGCCCGAAGCCCTTATTCTAATCCGCCAGAGGAGAGTTAAGAAAGGAGTGAGTGTAATAGTAGGTATATGAGAAGGATCTGGGTTTGAAGATAGCAATTTACTATAGGGCTTTCCTTCCCGTTTCAAAGCCTCTAACAAAGGACTTAGTGGTAGCTTTGCTGATAGCAATTTCATTCTTCTTTCTGGCTCTAGTACTGTTGCTTGGCTCTATGCCTTCGGGTGCAAGGAAATTCGACTCTGGAATAAGAGGCTAAAGGAAGGTCTAGGCTGGCAAGGGAACCAGTTTCATCAGTATTTGTAGAAATCGGAGAGGATTAAGTGCTTGTGTTTGGCAAGTAGTAAATAGAGAAGTCGTTCTGTTCTATTAAGTAAGAATACCAGAGCCAAGCATATACTAAAAACTAGACTTTCACTGACACTCTAGCCACTGAGTCTGGGCCTGGAGAAGAGTACCCTGGCCCTCAAACTAAGGAATGGCAACACGAACTTAATAACTAAAGAATGGAACACCCGGCCCTAAAACTAAGGAAATCCATTTAGTGCACCTAAACTAGGCCACCAAGCTTAGGTTGGACAAGTAGGCAAGTAGAAGTAAGTAGAATAGGGAAGAAGGAGCTGAGCTAGCAAGTGAAGTTGATTCATAAGTTGTAGTAGTACTTTTCTAGTTCCAGTGAGAAAGTAGAGTTCCTGTTCTTTTTCTTGTCTAGTAGTTGCCTGCCCTGGTAGTCCTGTGTTCGCCAGTGTTACTCAGTCTGTAACTACTAACTACCAGACCGAAACTACTCCTACTCGGAATGGAGCTGGCAAGGGCAAGCCTTAAAACCGGGTAGTAAGTAAATAAGTGGACTACAACTAGTAACTACAGGGCTAAGACAGCTAGCAACCAGACCTGAAGCTAGGCATGGTAAGACTTAAACAAGGTAGTTAAAGAACCAAACCAGTGTAACTTAGAATTGAACTTGGGAGTAACAGGCTATAGCTACTACTATCAGGAATGAAACCGGTGCCAATCAGACTTCCAAGCACTGCCCCTCGGAATGGAGCTAAGTCGACTGAGGCTTCAACTGTAGCTGGTTATATTAAGTTCTGGTGTTAGCCCTTATTCTAATTCGGGAGACTAGAGCTGGTGCTGCTGGGTATGGAGCTAGTAAGGAATAGAATGGAACTGATCGGTGTAAGGATGGAAACGGTACCTACTTTTCAAGCCTGATACCGGGGAGTTAAAAAAGTGAGCTAACTAAACTCAGAATCAAACTGGGTGTTAGTAGAGTTCGGGTGCTAGTGTTAAGCAAGGAGGAAATAGAGAAAGAGAACGACGAGAACCAGTCCTGTCCGGCCAAGGTGTTAGTATAGCAGTTGTTCAGTCCCTTTCCGTTCTTGTTTAATCTGTATTTGTTGACTCGGTATCAGGGAAAGGAGTTCATCACTAGAGGGAGTTCATCATCTGTATTTGTTGACTCGGTATCAGGGAAGGGAGTTCATCACTAGGGAGTGAAAGACTGGAACTACTACAGCTAAGAATTTCCCTGGGTAGTAACGGAGTGAAACCAGTACAACTCGGAATGGACCTAAGAGGTATAAGCCTTAACTTGCCCACCGAGTTCACAGAGCCAGAGGTGTAGTTTCCAGCTGCCAGTTTCATACCGACAGAGAGTAGTAAGCTTACTACGAGGATAGAGTAAGTCCCTATTTATGAAGTCTTGGGATGAATCAATTTGGCAGAAATGCAAAATAAGTGAAAACAAAGTGACATAAAAAACGATAAAAAGTACAATTTCTCATATACTAATAGGATTATGTTTAGAAAGAGAGAAGCTCCACAGGGGATGGATTCACTCAAAGGGAAGAGATTGGACTTGGCAGCAAGGAAAGGTAGATACAAACTACAACTAGTACTAGAGCAAGAAACCCCGGACTTTGACCTGAAGAATGGAATAAAGGAGCAACCAAGCAATTCCTAGTTTCATCCCTAGTTTTATCAGTTGGTCTTGGCTAAAGTCATCAGCAGTGAGAGTTGAAGACCTGGTTAGGGTGGAGGTCGGGTGCGAGAAAGCCTTTCCGGGCAGTCAAAATAAGGTGCAAATTCATTCTTTCAAATATGGATCTTTTTTGATAAGTATTTCCCATCAACACTAAAGAAGTGATGAAAGAAGTATTAGTAAAGTAAGCCCCTATTTCTTAAGTCTTGAACGATGCCATAGTACTAAGATCTGAATTGAACTAAGTTGTAAAGGAGGAAAGTGAGAATTCCACCAGAGTGCCAATCAGAATCAAACCCACGAGTGAAAGAATGAAGCTGGAAAGATAGAGAACTAGATGTTCAGAGCAGAGTTTAGAGTTGTAAGTCGAAGGCTAAGAGATAACCAAATAAGGTAGAGTTAAAGAATGAAACTAAGTAGTAGAACCTCCCCACTAGAGGACTGGGAGACAACCAAATAAGGTAGAGTGAAAGAATGAAACAAGTAAATCACAGAATGCAACTCACTGGTACGTACTAGCTTGGCTCTTTGCTTTGAGTGGAAGTAGTCCTGTTTCATCTGTATTTGTTGACCAAGTACTGTGTTCGGGAGCTAGGTAGTAAGGGAATTGAACCACTGCTATCAGGATTGGTGATGCCTCTATTTCTTAAGTCTTCCCTGCCATTAGGGGAGTTACTTAAGACTGAAAGCACTAACTACCAGAACCAGTGCTATTAACTGAGAATGAACCTAAGCAGAACTTATAATAACCGGGAACCAAACAAGGGAGTTAAAGACTTCAACACCAGCGCATCTAGTAATGTGGAAACTAAGAATTGACCTGGAGCCGATCAGAACGGAACTAAGCATCCAGTTTACTGGGATACCTATTTCTTAAGTCTTGACCGAAGTAAGTAGTAAGCATCTAGGTCTAAGAAAGCACTTGATAAGGCTTTGTTGCTAGCTGGGTAAGCCAGGGAAGCGAGGTAGTAGATCAGAATCAAACACCCGGGAGTCCAAGAATTCAACCAGTTGCATCAAAGCAAGTAAGATAGTCTGCCCCTACTCCTAGTATAGGAATGAAACCAACCAGTACTGCTCGGAATGGGGCTGTTAGGTGTAAGCCTGCTGTCTAGGTATGCTCGGAATGGAACTAGTACCGGTAAGTAGGCAAGTAAGAATGGAAGTAAGTAGTTTCAGAATTGAACATGCCTTGCTGTATTGGTATGTATCTAAGGTATCTAACCACAGAGTCAAACCAGTACCAACAAGACTTAAACAAGTGCTAACCAGATTCTCCCTTAACTACAGTGGACAGAGCCAGGGCTTAACTACAGTGTACAGAGCCAGAGACAGTGGCCCTTATATGAAGTCGCCAGGGCTTAACTAAAGTGGCCCTTATATGAAGTCGCCAGAGTTAGGTGTTAGGGTAAAGATCAAAGAGCCAGCCCTTCTAGTAAGTGTCAAGTATCAAGTGTAGTTCCAGAAGACCCCTTAGTGAAACCAGTAAATCGAAGAATTGACCTAAGTTTGGAAACCACTAACAACCAGTTGGAAAGTTAGAATTAAACCCGATTGAGTGTAAGACATAGTCAGATCAGAATGAAACTCACTAGTAGTTAGATCAGAATGGAACTCAGTTGTCCCGGAATGGAACTATTGGGTATAAGGATTCAAGCGCCTAGTAGTAGTACGCAGCTGGGAAGAGCATCTGGCTGGGAGGAGCATCTGCAGGTGCTGAAAGCCTCGCAACTTGAACCAGTGGATAGGGTGAGTTAGAATGCCAGAGCTAGTAAATCCAAGAATGAACCTAGTGGCACTAAGACTTAAACACCTAGAAACAAGGCTGAAACAAGGTAGTTACAGAATGAACCTAGTTGTCTGCGAGTCTAGTAGTAGCTTGGTCAGTAGTTGTAGTGACTTCTAGTAGTTGTAGTACTGTTATGGTTCTCAAGTAGTAGTACTGTTATGGTTCTCAAGTCAGAAGGAAATCAGTAAGTCAAGGAATGGAATTAAGTAGTTACAGAAGGAAACCCGGTGTTAGTAGCATGGAACTAGTGTGTTAGTAGCATGGAACTAGTAGCTATAGAATGACACTGAGTAGGCTCAGAATCAAACTCATGAGTCCAATTAATACTTGCTTAAACAACTAACTACCAGCAACCAGACTAAGACAAGTGCTACTAAGAGACTATAACTACAGCTACTAAGATTTCAACCAGTACCACCGAGACTGAAGCTAATGAGTCAAGGACTGGAGCTGGGTAGCTAAGGTCTCTAACCAGTACTGCTCGGAATGCAGCTAAGAGGGGGTAGAATGTAGCTATGTAGTTTAAGGATCGAACCTAAGCCTGAAAGCAGTGAATCCGAGGCTTCAACGGTGCACAACGCCTGCTTCTAGGTATGCTCGGAGTGGAGCTGGGTTTAATAGGACTTGATTCGGTGGCTGCTCGTGCTAGGTACAAGACTTCACCCGGGTAGTTCCAGTAATTAAGTTCTAAGACCGGGTAGTCAGGTTTACTTACTTGCTTGTTAGGGTGTGGTAGGTGGGTTTCATGAAGTGACTCGGGTAGGCAAGAAAGAAACAGAATCCAGTCAGAAAGGAGAGTTCCTGGTCGAGTGCTTAGAGTAGCTAGTTATAAGTAAATAGCTGAGTTTAGGCAGAACTTCTAATAACCGGTCAATTCTTATTTATTAACTTCAAGTCCTGTGAAGAAAGTAAGGTGGGTGTGCACTTATATACAAGCGAGTTCAATTCTTGATTAGTAGACATAGGTGTAGTAGAGTGGTCCTGTTTCACATGTAGGCGGAGCAGATAAGATTGATAGTTGTTATATTAAATACAATACCAGAGTGAGATGAGACGGAGGTGTAGTAAAGTAGTCCAGGTAGTCCTGGTTTACAGCCCCAACTAGTAGGAGAGTAGTTTCATCTTTATTAGTTTACTCCCCGGTGGATGAGCCTTAGTTCCAAGAGCCAGACCAGAGTCGAGGGAGATGAGAAAGCTGCTCAGTAGTAAATATTAGAATGAGGGGATAGGATCCTTAAAGTTGTAGTCCTGGTTTACAGCCCAAACTAGTTGTAGTCCAGGTTTACAGCCCAAAGAAGAGAGGACCTTATTGTAAGTTGGCTGAGTTCAATCTATTTATTGGAATGATTTGTTGAAAGGGGAGCAATTAAGTAAACTGGGAGCAACTAGAGGAGTGATTGTTTAAGTGCTATAGTGGAAGTGCTCTAATGGAAGTTAGCCTACCTTTAAGGGTTGATAGTAGTAAGGTTTATTCAGTAGTTTTATACCTTCCGTAGTAGCTTGGCGAGTGGAATCCCTTGTTTAATATCCCTTGTTTAATCCTTTTCCTATATAAGATAGAAATTAGATCTATGGAGCTGGTCTACTTTGAAGTTTCATTCCCAGTTTCATCTGTATTAGTTTACAGAGGAGAGGCGAGGAAGCTAGAAGTACGCGGAAGTCAAGAATGGAACTAAGTTGGCGAGTGGGAAAGTCAGAGCCAAGCAGGCGAGCAACTACTAGGAGCCAGACCAGAGTTCAAAGAGGAAGTAGAGAGGCCTCTAGAAGTAGTTTCGGGGTGTAATGTAATAGATGTGTGGGTGCCTCGCCTAGTAAGGGTGCCTAGCCTGATTCATCCCTAGGTTAATCCGTTTTCCTTACTTAAGAAGGAGTTTCATCCGTTCTCCTATATGAAGTTATCCGAGAAAAGATCTTAAAGCAGAATTCGAGTTTAGGCCCTCAAGATGTTAGGAAGAAATGAATTCTAAGGACAGTTTCTTAGCGGAAATGAAGGATTGAGAGCACTGGACTGGGTTAGTGACTTCTTCTATCATATCCCTAGCTCAAATCCATTATTATTATGTTTTTTACCTTGCTTGATACTGCTCCACCAGTAAGTAGATATACCCCAGAAGTAGGAATACCAGAGTTAGGAGAAAGAGCCAGAGAAGAGTAGACCCTATTTCGACTCCGATAAGAATATAGCAATAGAAGAGGGATAGATCTAAGAATATAGCAATAGAAGAGGGATAGATCCCCTCGAGTCACAGAATGCAACTAAGTAGTTAAAGAATGAACTAGTTGGGGTGTAGTTACAGAATTGACCTACTACTAACACAATCAGACTGAAACTAGCCCTTATTATAATTCGAGGAATTGAACTAAGGAGTAAGCGAGTGAGTCAACCAACCGCTACTAAGACTAAGAGGAGCTCCGTAAGGCAAAGAATCAACCGGGGAGTGCTTTATAGTAAGCTGTGGAACTGGTGGGTATAAGCCTTAAGCATGAGAACTAGGGGTAAGAATGCAACCACTAACTACAAGTCTTCCCTGCCCAATTTCTTAAGTCTTGCCCGATGCTAGTTTCTGAATTGAACTCACCCGATGCTAGTTTCTGAATTGAACTCATAAGTCTGGTTCTTGATGAAGAGACAAGCTACTACTAGTTTCTAACTATTGGTATTGATTCTCTGATGAGCTAGTAGGAAAGTGAGAATTTCAAAAGAACTCAAAGAATAGAACTAAGTAGTACCCCTTATTATAATCCGAGGCCCTTATTGTAAGTTTCGGGTCGAGTATAGTCGAGTATTGCCTGTTGGGGAGTGTGAGTAGAATACCTTTAGTCCAGGTTCCCCAGCCCAGTAGTAGTAGCTTGGTTAGTAGTTGGCGCCTACTTTCTATGTGGTTGGGGAGTTAGGGTAGTTTCTCGTTGTCAAGCAAGTAGTGGAGTAGTTTCATCACTGGTGGTACTGCCCCTGTGAGAGTGAAGTTCTAGTCTTCATCTCGTTGCCACTTACTATAAGCGCAGTGTCTTGGCTCATTTATTTGATTGTTACTTGAACCCTATAAGTAAGTCAACCTGCCTAACAAGTATGTAAACTACCCCGAGCCTAGTAAAAGACTTCGGGGAAGACTTAAGAAATAGCATCTAGTGAGAGAAAGAATCAATTCAGTAGGTGGAAGAACGGCACTGGCGAGTAACAGCCTTCACTCACTAACAGCAAGAACCAAAGTACTGCACAAACAGGCTACTTACAATAAGGGCCCGAGTCACAGAACAGAGCTAGGTAGAAACAGGCTGATACCACAACAACTACCAGGCTGATCCTAGGCATAGGTAGACTGGAACCAGTCAATCAAAGAATCAACTCACTACCAGCAAGACATCAACCAGTGCTCCCAAGTTTGTCTCTTTCCTACCGATTGCCTTAAGTCTAGTACTGTTGCTTTCCCCTTTAAGTCCTGTTCTTGTGCTCCGATCCCTGGGTTTCTGGCTCTAGTACTGTAGCTTGCCCCAACTGGTAGTCGAGTAGTTTCATCTGTATTTGTTTACAGAGCCTAGCCAGTAGTTTAAGAATCAAACCAGTGAGTTAGAGAATGGACTAGTGAACACAGAAAGAATGATACCAACAACTACCAGACTCAAACAAAGGCTAGCAAGACTTATACTGGTGCTAGGCAGCCCTTCAACCACTAACAAACAGAATGAACTGCGGGTGTCCAAGGCTTACACCGGTGCTAGGCAGAATGAAACGAGTGCAGATCCTTTGCCAACAACTGGAACAAGCAAGAACCAGAACAGGACTACTATCTTCCTCCCCTACCTACCCGCTTCAAAGCATGGAATTGATTCTCACCTTAACCCTAAGAGGTGAGCTAGTAGGAAAGTATTCTTCTCTGATGCCCTAGGTACTAGATAAGAATGAAACCCTGAAGTATAAGCTTTAAAAGCCCCAAGTAGTCGCTTGTCCCCTTGCCTACCTATGCTCTGGGCTCGATGAAACAGCAAATCTTAATTAAGTTCTAGGAGCGGAGGCACCTGAGTTAGCCACTATCAGAGCCAAGCAATGCCGAAACAGAATGAAACCACTGCTACTAAGAACCAAACCCAAGAGTCCAAGGCTGAAACCGGGTAGTTCAAGAATCAATCCAGTATACGCTTGTTAGTTGCCCTTATATTAAGTTGTGGAAGTGAGAATGCAACTCGATGTAGTCAAAGTAGGAGTGAAGCCAAGTAGTAGTCCTGTTTCAGAAGATATTGGTATTAATTCCTCCGATGCTAAGGAAGAATTGAACCAAGTCATTAAAGAATGTGAAACCAGTAGTAAGCATCTAGTAAGAGATTGAACTCACCAATTCGAGTGAGAGACTATACCAATACCACTGATTGCCTACCGATTCCCAGAAGCTATGGGAGGAAGTTAGAATCAAACTCCGTAGTCAAAGTAGTAAAGTGAGAATGAAATCAGTAAATCAAAGAAATAAACTAAGTAGTCCCGGGTGCAACTCGTACTTAAACCAGTGAATCCGAGAAGGCTTTCAGCACCTTTACTTAATTTCTACCCGACCCGAGGCAAAGCATTTAATCAGTTCGGGTTTATTAGTAGCATGGAATAGCTATAGGTAGTGACAGAA
The DNA here is from genome assembly GCA_001649415.1 of Musa itinerans. Lineage (NCBI taxonomy): Eukaryota > Viridiplantae > Streptophyta > Magnoliopsida > Zingiberales > Musaceae > Musa > Musa itinerans. Next base: position 489,634 of record LVTN01000027.1, on the reverse strand, counting down.
TGCAGCTAAGGAGTAACAGCCTTGCGGGGTAGAATAGAGCTAACTAATATCAGACTGAAACATGCTCCTACTTCCTACTATGCTAGGTATGATAGCTAAGGTCTAAAACCACTTCCCATTTATTAAGTCTTCCCTGCTTCGAGTTAAAGACTGAAGCTAAGGAGTCCAAGCCTAAAACTACTCCCTATTTCTTAAGTCTTCCCCACCAATACCACCGATAGCCCGAACTTATACTAAGACGGAAAGCAAGGAAGGTGAGAATGGAGCTATTGGGTATAAGGCTACTTACAATAAGGGCCCAACTGCAAGACTCAAACGACTACTACTCGGCCTGAAAGTGAGGGTAGCGAGCATTTAATCAGTTCCCGGTGCCAGTAACAAACAGGACTAAGACAACTGCCAACCAGCCTCAAAGCCAGGGCAACCAGACTGAAAAAGGGAATATCAAGAACGAAACAAGGAAGGGCAAGAAGAAAACTCACACCGAGCAGGCTTCAACAAGGGCCAATCAGACTCCAAGCAGTGCCAACCAGTCTTCACACTCACTTTACTTTTTCAGACTTCAACCAATACTATAGCTACTATGACCGGAACTACACTGATTCCCTGTCTGTGATCTACTTCAGGCTTAAACTCACATCAATCAGATTGAAAAAGTGCACTACTCGGACTGAAACCACTAATAAAAAGAATGAAACTGGGTTGTATAAGAGTGGAACTAGTAAGTAGACGCCTTAAAGCCAGGGGAATGTAAGTCAGTCAAAGAATGGGGATAGCCAGTACTAAGATAAGAATGAAACCAGGGGGAGTGTAAGTAGGCTTTCACACCAGATAGAGAGTGACTTGGACCATAGGGAGAGTGACTTGGACCATAGGGAGAGTCTGATAGTATTGTTTCGGGTGCTTGTTTCATCCCGAGTTTAGTCTTCTCCCTCTACTACTGCTCCTGCCCTTAAGTTAATGGTAGAAGTTGATGAAGTATTTGTTGCAAGAGGAGAGGAAGCAATAAGTACTGAGAAGTCAAGAATGGAACTATCCTCTGCTACTATTGAACTAGCCTCTGTGAAGTCCTGAATTGCTATCAAACCAGGTAGTACTGGCTTGGGGTTGCTATCAAAAAAGCCGGGGTTAAGTGAACTTTACTAGGAATGGAACTGGTGGGTAAGAGCTTTCAAGCGAGGGCAGCTAGTATTGGTATAAGAATGAAAGCAGTGGCATTAAGACTGAAACAAGGAATACAAAGGATGGAAACAAGTACTACTAAGAACGAAACCGGGGAGTCCAACTACCAGATACCAACTAGTGCATCAAAGAATCGAACCACTAAATCCAAGAATTGAGCTAGTAACAACCAGGCTTAAGCAAGTGCTAGGCAGACTTGATAAGGTAGCTTACTGGTATGGGTTTCAGGTGAGGGTACTCAGGCTGATGCTCTGTAGGTACATATAGACTTCACCCAGGGCCTAATCAGACTGGTATTAGTGCATCGACTTACTATAAGGGCTCAAACCGGTACCACTAAGAATTGAGTCGGTGAGTTGCAGGCTTAAAGCAAGGGAAGCGAGACTGACCAATGGGGGGTGCAGTGCAAGACTTAACCAAGGTATTTACGGAATGCAAAGTGTATAGCTAGTATGGGGAGAGGAAGGTATACTAAGACTTATGCTAGGTAGCGGCGGTCTAGTAGCTAGTAAGTCCACCGATGCTAGGTACTAAGTAAAGAATTGAGCTAAGTAGTCCAAGAATTCCACTCAGTCTAGTCAGTATCAGAGCTAGTCCACCGATTCCCAGCTTCTAGTAGAGAAGGATCAGAATGCACGCACCTTAGCAGTTACAGGCCAAGCACTAACACTAAGAATTGACCTCCAGGCTAGGAATACGGAAAGTCCAGAACGCAACTGGTAAATCCAAGAATGGAACGAGTAAGTGACTTCCGGTATTCTTATAACACTTATAGCTATGCCACTACTCCTACTTAGAATGACACTCCGTAGTTACAGAATTCCACTCACTGGTTAGCTAAGTGGGAAAGTCATAATTCTCTCCTGCAGTCAAAGAACGAAACCTGTGCATCTAGACCAGTAACAACAAGAATGGAACTCAGTAGTAACAGTATATGTTCTCTGGTCTTCTTCTAGGGATCTACTAACCGGTCTGCTATACGCTTTGGAGTTTACAGAGTAAGTAGTGCTAGTAGTTTCAAGTCAGAGACAAACTAATAAGTAGTAATTTAAGAATGGAACTCGAGTCGAGGTGGGCTGGGAATACGGAATGGAAGAATTTACCTAAGTGGTCAAAGAATGAATCTAATTGTCGACTTGCCCGCCTTTCGTCGTTGCTTGGACGTTTGGAGTAGTAGCTTGGCCCAGGTCTGACCTTTCAGTATCTTTCTTGCCCACCCATTAACCAATGCTATCCAAAATACCGGGTTTCGTGAAGTGGAAGTTTCAGTGTCTTGTTTCATATGTTTTCCTTAATAAGGAGTTTAATCTGTTCAAGCTTGAGTGGAAGTAGGCAAATAGTAAAGGTATCAATTCACTCAGTACTACGGGTTGGTTTCTAAGCTAAGCTAATGGCCCTAGTAAGTTTGCTTTACCTTTGCGTGGAGTACACGGTTTCAAGTTGGCTTGCTCCTGCACTTAAGTAATTGGTGAAGTTTCAGTCTTCATCCCTAGTTGGAAGCTTAATTTACAGGCTCGGAGTCAGAGTCAAATAAGAATGAGTTTACTTAGGTATAGGATAGAGGCCCAGTATCAAGTTGAGTTTCTAGTTGCTAGTGGAATGATTTAGAATGTGACCAGAAGAAATCTGCCCTTATATGAAGTCGGTCGAGGTAGATGAGAAAGCAGTTAAGTAGTTAATATAAGAATTCAATCAATCAGTAAGATAGCTACATTGCTTCCAATACTATAGCTAGCTACTAAGAGAAGAATGGAACTACAAAGTACTAAGATCAGAATGGAACTCACCCCTAGTAATAAGTCATTACAGAATGGAACCACGACTCAAAGAAACAGGAGGTGCTGAAAGCCAGTAGTTTATGAGTGGAATCAAATAACTATAAGTCCTGTGAGAGTGAAGTCAGCTGCCCCAGTTCCTGCCCTGACGTTAATGGTTTTAGTTTCATACCTATAGGGAGAGTTTCAGAGGCGCAAGAGAAAGGCATGGGAGGTTACCTTCCTATATTATAGCTAGCTCAATCCTCTTATTCTGTTCCCTAGTCCTGTGTACAAGGCGTCAGTCCGGAAAACCCTTCAACGCAGGAAGAAATTAGTAACAGCAGTAAACCACCCTAGTACAAGTAGTAGTAGTCCCGCTCTTGTTCTAGTTGAAGACCAGATATCCCTCTCTGGCTCTGGCTCTGCTTCCTGGCCTCTCCTCTCGCCCGTTACTTGTCTAGTTACTTGGCTGATAGCTTCTAGTAGAGGCTCTTCTAGTAAGTTTGTTACTTGCCTACTTTTCTGCTTGCCTGGCTTTAACACCTGATTTCGAGTCACCAACAAACACAGATGATACTGGGGATTCCACCATTAACTTAAGGGCTAGTCTATTATACCTCTGGGCTCCCGGCTAAAGCAACAAGAAATACGTTATAACAACAATTCCGGAGTGAACCTTCATCTGCAATTCCGGAGTTAACCTTTCTTTCACCACCCGTTTTTGATAATGATAACCAAGTCCTGTGTTTGCCAATTGAAAGATCAGAATGAAGCTAACTTGTACCAAGATCAGAATGAAACCGGGTAGTTAAAGCCTGATGCTGGGCATACTCAGTCTGAAACAAGTGCCTATTTATTAAGTCTTCCCTGTCACTAGCTTGGTACTTAAGCCTGAAAGCACTAACAACGGGACTAAGACAACGCATAGCAAGCCTGAGCCCAGGGAGTCAAAGCCTACAACCGCTGCTAAGGAGCTAAGGAGTCCAATAAATACTTGGCTACCCCATCAGAGCTGCTTGGCTGCTAAGTCTTCTGGTTTCCACCTTCCTGTTTTCTTCTAACTTTATAGCTCTGCAGATATTGTAGATGAAACTCGGTATTAAACAAGAACAGTAACAGGACAAATACTATAAGAATAAGGGATCGGGGTGGACTGGAAAGCTAGGTCGGTAAAGAACACTAGGCTAGTAAACAGTAGAGGGTGCCTCTATTCAATAAGCAAGGGCAATAAGTGGTTGTCCTCGAGAGTAATGGAATCTCCCCTATGAATGGTGCACTCAATTCTCTTGTTTAGAGTAAAGAGAACAAGCATGCATGGGAAACAAGGCCTCAACCTAGATCTATCCCTCTTCTACCTCTTTTCCTTGGTGAAAGATTCTCCCTTTCCTACTAAATCCTCTTTAGCTAGTGTTCGCTCTTATCCTAGACCTCTGGGGCTCCCCTGTCAACTAATTATTATTTCTTAACTTCAAGTCCTGTTTTCGGCTACCCCTTATTAGAATTGATGGAGCTCTAGGCAAACGGAGAATGGAGCGGCGGAGATGCTAGTTTCAGAATGTAGCTAAGTAGTAAAAGTAAGTCAACCAGAACTTAACAAGAAGCGCAACTTACTATAAGGGTTGGAATTCAGAGTTTAGGAATACAGGTACCGTCGAGAGAGGCAAGGGAACCAGTAGAACTTCTTATTTAGGGATTTGTTGCCCTAGATTGAAGTTGGCAGAGCCTATACTAAGTGGGAAATTAGAATCAAGTCCTGTTCTTGTGGAATACCTGGTTTCATCCGTATTTGTTGGGTCCTTACCTTAAAGGGAAGTTGAGTTTAGGCTTTGTATTGTAGTAGTTCCATTAGTTTTAGTAACGGGACTCAGAATGGAACGTCGTAGTATAAGTAGAAGGCTAAGAATAGAACCAGTAAGGAAATAGTGAAACCAGTACTACTAACTATAGGACTAAGACTAAAACCAGTAAGTAGAAGGCCTATGGGTACATTGCTTCCAACTAGCAACTAGAAACTACTGGCAAAGAAGAAAACTAGGAAGCATCAGAGTGCAACTTAAGAGTGGAACTCAGTGTTGAGCTAGTGGGAAAGGCAGAATTGAACTATAGGTAAGCTAGTAGGCGAGAAATTCTTATAAGTGACTTATTAATTGGCCCTTATTAGTAATTGAGTGAGAATTGCACCCTTATGATAACCCTTATAGTCATTGGCAAGAAAGGAGCTAACTAAACTAAGACTCCCACTACTACTACCCCTTACTATAATTACGGCCAAACACCAGTGAGAAGCAGGCTCAAACCAGTACTACATATTAAGTTATTGCACTCTAATCTAGGAATAGGGAATTGAAGAATGAAAAAAGTAAGTCAAACTCTGGTACCTACCCCCACGCTCCCATAACTGCATTCTCACTTGCTTGTATAGTAGTTCCTTGCTTGTATATAAGGGGAGGCCCTTCTAGTAAGTTGTGGCTTGGCTGCGGGGCTGCTAAGAGATAGGATAGAATGGAGCTAGCACCAGTAAGTAGGGGAGAAAGCTAGAATCTAACCACTAACAACAAGAATGACACAAGCCCATACTTATTAAGGGTTCCCAGAAGCTATAGTACTAAGATAAGCCAGCATTTCATAAGTTCCACTAATAACAAGAGCTGGGTAAGCCAGGGAAGCTATGAAAGGAGTTGGAAGGGAAGAAAGAAAGAGAGGTGTATTAGATCAGTATACGAGTAGTTAGAAGAGTGAAAGAGTTAGTCTAGTACAAGGAATTAATAGTCGCCCTTCATTAATACCCTTAGCAGTGATGCGAGAGGTAAGACACCAACCAGTGCATCTAGAGGAGAGGAGGAGCTCAGAATTCCACTAGCTAGTCAAAGAATCGAACTCATATGACAGAGCATTTAATCAGTTGCTAGTGAGTGCAAGAAAACCAATGTATCTGAGACTACAACCACCGCTTCCAAGGCCTGATACTGATGCTGCTCATACCGAAACAAGTACATCCAAGACTTAAAGCAGTAACAACCGGACTACAATCAGTACCACTCAGCAGGTGTAAGAGCATTTAATCAGTTGCATCCCTATACTGGTCTAGAACAGTGAACTGAGGAATGAGACTAGTGGTAGTAGTAGTGACGTTACTTATAGTAGTTGTGCTTGAGTGTAGTGTCTTGTGTGCTTTATTATAATTCGCCAGAGTATAGGTCTTTTACTACTTTACTGGTCCAGATAAATCTGCCCTTAGATTAAGTCGGTATAAGCGAGGTCAGTTATTCCAGTTGAGTTCGAGGTAAAGTATAAAGTGACATTTCTAGTTGCTAGTGGAATGATTTGCCAGTAGTTGATAGTAGCAAGGGGAATTCTTATTTGTGGAAGTAGAGAGGTCAACTCAGTAGTTCAAGAATCAGAATTAGCTCCTGTATAGTAGCTCTAGTTCGAAAGTCAGAAGGGAAGAACTTATAATAACTGGTGCAACCACTACTCATAAGCGTTCCAAGAATGAAGCTAAGTAGTCAAAGTAGTCTAGTAGTTAAGAGTAGACTAGAGCAATCAAAGTATTTGTTTCACTACGGAAAAGAATGGAATTGACTAGGAACAAAGATGTTAAGAGCCGAGACAAGCAAGAGGGAAAAGAGCATTAAGTGAAAGGTCTAGTTGTTGTTGAATACCGGCAGTAGTAATTGTAGTAGTAGCCTTAGGCTTTGAAGCTAAGCAATAAGTACTTCAGTCCAGAATTGCTATTAAAAAACAAGGAACTAGCTCCCGAAAACAGGACTGGGTGAAGAAACGGAATCAGGGGACTTAGTAGTAGCTGGGCTCCCACAAAATAAGATCTGCTCTTCATATAGGAAACCTGAATCGGCTTGGATGCCGCTCTCTTAGCTCGCTACCGCTTAAAACTTGACTTGTGAATAACGAGTTATAACCCCCGAAAGCAGGAGTCGTAGTAGCTTGGCGTATTTCTTGTTTGCTATGTATTTGCTGAGGTAGATGAGCCTAATTCTTTTACTAGTTCAGAGTTAGAGTAGAATGAATTATATAAGGGTTTGAAGCCTAAGCCTAAGTGAAGTCCCAGATGATTTCTACTGATATGACCGTTGCCAGCAGCTAGTGGAAATAAGTATTGGTTGCCAGAGGAGATAGCACTAGGTTCAGTTGCTTGCCCTTAGTTTGGTTTACTTACTTGTTTAATGAAGTTACTAGGCAAGGGGAGTTGGATTATAATAAGGGCTTAGTAGTAGTTGACTTATAGGGTGAAACCCAGTGTTAGTAGCATGGAACTAGTAGCTCTATAGAACTAAGCGGCGGAGTGAAAGAATCCAACCCCTATAGCTGACCAAAGAATGCAACTAATAAGGAAACAGAATGAGGTAAGTGACTATCGGCAGTAGCTTAAGAACCATACCCAGAAGCCAGGCTTTATATTAAGTCCCCAGTAGTGAAAGAATTATACTGCTGAGACTAAGACTGAAACCCAGTAGTGGTATTAATGACTATTTCTTAAGTCTTGCCTGTACTGATTCTCTGCTAGATCTTAAGTAAGGCGGAAGCCCTAAGCCCTAAAGTAAGTAGTAAGCCCTAAGTGCAAGGGTAAGAATTCCACTCGTTAGTATACGCTTGGTGGACTTGGTCAAGAACCAGAACAGGGGCAGTACTACATGAAACAAGGGAGAACTAGGCTGACACACTGCCTAACAGGGCTACTTACAATAAGGGCCCGAGGCAAAGAGTAAAACTACTAACTAGCAGAACAAGACAGCTAGCAACCAGACCAATTACTATCATTCTACTCCTACTTAGCCTTAACTCAATGCCAATCAGGCTTTTGATGGGTAGTTACAGAATGAACCTAGACTTGAAATAATTGGCAGCATTTAATCAGTAGCCGGTGAGGCAAAGAACCAAACACAGAGATATCAGAAACTGTGCTAGCAACTGAGAATAGAATAGAGCCCAGAACTTATAATAACGGGCAATTACTTACTTCAACAAGAGCTACTAAGACTCAAACTCGGGAGTGCCTTATATGAAGTTCTACAACCAGTGCATCTAAGACTGAAACCACTGCTACTACTCTAAATCGACCCCTTATTCTCATTTATGGAACTGGTGAGTATAAGACTAAGAATGAGACCCATAAGTAGAAGGCTAAGAATACAACTAGTCCGTATAAGAGAAAGGCATACAAGCCGAACAAAGTCCTATCCTAGGAGTTCAATTCTTTATTAGTAGCTCTGCTCTAGGTGTAGTAGAGTGGTCCAGGTCGAGATAAAGTATCAAGTGTAGTTTCTAGTTGCTAGTTGGAATGGAAGAATGAACCAAGGTAGGGCAAGAATCAAACTTAGCAGCATCGGAGTGCAACTAAGCAGTATCAGGATGAAGCCGGTGCCAACCAGAATAAGCCTAGGTAGTCTGGGCCAGTAATTTAATCAGTTCCACTCCTAACAAGACTTCAACCAGGACTCCAACTAGTGCATCTCAGCCTGTAGCTAGTGGGAAATTACTAGAATAGAAGTCCTGTGCGCCTGCCCCTGCTGGGTAAGTAAGTATCAGTTGCCACTGCTGCTAAGCCTGCTGCTAGTGAGTTACAGCATGTTATTAGTTGCTGTGGAGTTGGGGAATGAAGCTAATAGGTGAGCTAGTACTTAAGTAAAGCTGCAACTTACTAGAATAGCTTCTTCTCTCCGATGTCTAGTAGCTAGTATGGGTATGTCGCTAAGGTACTACTAGTGGTATTGATACTAAGACTGAGGCTGGTGCATCTAAGAATGAAAGAAAGGGTACTCAGCCAGAAAAGCACTACCAACAAGAATGCAACTAACATCGAGCGGACTCAAGTAAGCTACCAATCCAGTAGTTTCAGAATTGAACTAAGGAGTTAGATAATGGAGCTAGTTGTCTCCTTACCTAGTAGTGGCTTGTCGTAGTTACTTATCTGCTTTCCGGCAAGTCCTGTGTTCGGCACCTCAGTAGTAACAGAGAAGGGATAGAATGGAACTCACTGGTATAGTTTCATCAGTAGCTGAGGTAGACTTAATGCCCTAGCTGCCCTGGTTAAGTCATGTAGTGGCCTTGCTGCCCTTAAGTTAATGGTGTGAGTCTTCATCCCGAGTAGTGGTTAGTTGAATACCTAGTTTCATACCAAGTGCCTTATTATAATCCGCAAGAGAATAGGTCTAATTAATAGAGTTTCGCAGAGGAGAGTCGTATTGTAAGTTTGCAATCACTTTATTTGTAGAAAGACAGAGGTAAGATCCGGATCGGGTACTGTACAGGCTTAGAAGCCCTAAGTTAAGTGAATGAGTTGCCGAGTGCCGAATCAACCAGCAAAGGAATCCTTCTTTCCGTGCAACACCCAACTTACAATAAGGGCGCTACACTGACTCCGTTACTGGGCGGATAGCAAATAGTATGGGAGCCATCAATAGTGGTTGGTTGTCTGCTCGTCTCTTACTTTCCTACTTTATTGTTGACTCTGTCTTTGTTGGGTAATAAAGGGAAGTGAAGCCTGAACTTAAGTACTGGACTGTTATTGTAAGTAGTGAGGCAAAGCGTATACTGGAGCAAGAGCAAGAAATCAGAATGGATGGAATTAGTTGCCCATTAAGTCGCACTAGCGGCAGGCAAGGGAGCTATAAGTACTTAAGTTCAGAATCAAACTAGTAAATCCAATACTATAGCTACTAGCTCCATGCTACTAACACCTGGGTTAAGTCTGGTTGGTACTTGCACTGGTTCTGGTAGTTAATGGAATGGGTTGCTTCTGGTCGGTAGTGGTTGAAGGCTTACACTCCTTAGCAGCATTCTGAGTTGGTATCCTGTTCCATTCTGATCGGTGTTAGCTTCAGTCTGGTTGTTTAGTGAGTGAAGCCTGGTTGGGAGTAGTTGAAGTCTCGGAAGCAGTGTATTTACAACCAGCAAGGGAACCAGATCCTATAACTCTGGGTTCTGAGTGAAAGTCTAAAAAGTAGTGACTTGCAATTACTTAAGGGCTTTCTAAGTTGCCTGAACTTATAAGTACTGGTGCTTGGCCTCTGATGCTCTAGTAGTAGCTTGTCCACTTGCCTACTTTCTATGTGTTTGTGGAGACAGAGGAGAGTGATAGTGGAATACCGAGTAGCCAGAGTAGAGTTAGAAGAGCCATAGGTATTCTTATTCTATGGGAGAGTAGCCAGCTTCCAGTTTCATACCGAGTGTATACGCTTGGTGAGGAATGAAAGTAGTCGCTTTATTAGTTTAATACCGGAGTAGTAGTAGTAGTAGAGCCAGAGGAGAAGAAAGAAAGAAACTGGAATTCCAGAGGAGAGGAAGCTCGTCAAGTCATCAATAGTCAAAAGAGAAACCGGAGAAAGCCATATAGTAAGTTGAAGAAGAAAGTACTGGGTTAGAAGCGGGGAATGGCTAATTACCTAGAAAGCTGGGTGCAGCGGAAGCCACTGGTACGGGGCCTGGCGTGGGAAAGAAGGGAATTTGAGGTTGGAGATAAGATCTGATGCCGACGAGTGGGGATGTAGAATTAGAAGAATAGGGTTCAAGTGGAATTAGAGGAATAGTGCACTAACGGATTGATTGTCTCAGAAAGCACTTACTTTTGGATGGCCAGTACTTATAATTTCTAGGGAAGCTGTTCAGTTGCCAGTTGCCATAGGTATAGATAGGTATAGATAGAAGCCAGAGGTAAAAGAGACAGTTGAAGAGTTGACCTCGCTGTGAAAAGATACTGTTTAAGAGTTGACCTCGCTGTGAAAAGAGACAGAGGAGAGTTGTCCAGAGCCAGTAGAAAGTGGTAGTCCTGCCCTTAAGTTAATAGTGTGAGTTATAGTCTTCAGTGGAACTCGGTGTTGTCGGTGGAATGGAAAGATAGAAGAATGTACCTAAGTAGCCCATAAGTAGGAATGAAAGAATTGACCTCAATAGTTTAACAACTCATTGGTGAGCTAGAGAGGTGAGCTACCTAGTAAGTAACACCGGCTATGTATTGCAGCTGGGCTGCTAAGTGAAGTTCAAAGAGCTACTCCGGTTGGTTGTTTGCTCTATGTCTTTGTAGTTGTTTGCCTACTGATTTACTAATATCGGTGCATCGGTGCATCGGTGCATTTACTGCTATTGGAAAGAGTGGAACTAGTGCTTGTAAGGCTCTCTAAACACAACTTACTAAAAAGGCCTCTCTACTTCTAGAAAGACTTCTATAAAAGAAAGTAATGGAATTGGAAATAAAGAAAGAAAAGAAAGTAATGGAATTGGAAAAATGCAAAATAAGTGAAAAACAACTCATATTTATCATGTACCCATTCACTAATAGTTTCGAAGGGAAAAAGATAGGAGAATTTTATCTATCTTTATTAAGGATTCCAGATGAAACAGCCAATCTGAATGAAGTTCTAGGATCGGAGGTACAAGAGGCCCTTATTGGTTGTTTGCCATAACTGTATTAGTTGACAGAGAATAGGTAGGCAAGTAGGAAAGTAAGAAGTCATGTAGTCAATATCAGAATCAAACCAATACCAACTCAGCCAAATATTAATTACACTGCCAACCAGAATGTAACAGTGCCCCTACTGCCTAAGACACCTCTAAAAAGCCAACCGATGCGAAGTTAATAGTTGAGACTCTAGAGTAAGCCCGAAGTCTTTTACTAGGAGTAAGCCCAAAGTGTTGAGTAATCCCTAAGTTATTAGGAAGCCCCTACTTATTCAGGCTTGCCCGCATCTAGACTACACCAATACCCTATTTCTTAAGTCTTGCCCGCAGTGAGTTACTGGGCTAGGTCAGTTAGTCGTTAGTAAGCCCCTACTTAGTAAGGGTGGCAGCAGACTTCAATCCTCTTTCTTAACTCTTTCACTCCCTGTAGACTTGCCTATTGACTTGTCCCGATGCTCTAGTAGTGACTTGGCGCATCTAGTATACGCTTGTCTGTTTGTCTAGTATACGCTTTGCAGAGCCATAGGATCGTTTTAGTAGCCTGAGTTTCGCTCGGGTACTTCTTATAGGTGTCGGGTTTCCAAAGGAAGCAGCATACTTAATAATAGAATAGGGCAGAAGTAGAGTCCAGCTCGAGTGATGTGATTCAGAGAGAAATCAACAAATGAACCAGGTGATGTGATAAAGAGAGAAAGAACCAAATGAACCCAGGTGATGTGATAAAGAGAGAAAGAACCAAACCACTAAGAACGGGACTACATCCACTAGCTGCATGAACCAGTGCAACAACTACCAGAACCAGTGAACTAAAGCCAAGACTTAAGCGAGCAACTCCAAGCCTGAGAGCAGTGGATCCAAACCTGAAAGCACTAACTCCGAGCCTAAGACAACCTTGAAATAATTGGCAGTAAGTATCAGTTCCGACAGCTACTATGAACCAAACCCGTAAACAACCGGGCTATAGCTACTAACAATCAGAATGTAACCACTGTGGGCAAGCATGTTATTAGTTGCTAGTTAGACTCGTAATTGCACTCAGGAGGGATAGAGTCAACCCGGGGAGGCAAAGCATTTAATCAGTTACCGGATAGGCTCGGAATGGAATTAAGTAGACTCAGATTGAAACAACTAACAGCAAGGCTCACAACTAGGGCGAGCAAGAGTGGAGCTGGTTAGCCTAAGAACGGAGCTAGTTAAACTCAGGCTGATAAGGTAGAGCTACTGGTATGGTATGCTAGGGTAAGGTCTCAGGCCGATGCTAGGTATTACTTGGGACTGATGCTCTGTATTGGTACTAAGAATTCAACTCACTGGGTAGTAACAGGCTCTAAGTAGTCCACCCATTCCCTGGCAGGAGAGAAGGACTAGATCAGAATTCCACTAAGGTTGGAAAGTGGGAATTTCAGAATGAACCAAGGTAGTTTCAAGGGTATCCATAGGAGAGCAAGAATGAAAGCAGGGTCAGCGAGAATGGGGAGCTATTGAGTGTAAGCCTGATACTGGGTAGGCTCGGACTGAAGCTAGTGGTGCTGATTCTAAGTATTGTCAGACTGAGGCTAGTGCTGCTATGTAAGTAGGAGCAAGACTAGATCAGAGGAAGTAGATAGGTAGGTTTGATAGAAGTAGAGAGGTGAGCGCTACCTAACAAGACTGGAACCACTACTAATAAGAGCGTTCAAGCCTGAAGCTGGGTAGTGCCTCTTATTAAGTTCTTTGGACCAATGCCCCCAGTGTTAGAGAATGGAACTGCTATGACTCGGTAAGTATCAGTTCGCTAGGGAGTTAGAGAACCAAACTCAGTAGTTAAAGAACGAAACCAAATACCACCGAATCGAGTGATAGAATGACACCGGGTAGACTCAGATGGAAACACCAGTACTTATAATTTCTGCCAGACTTAACCCAGGGCTACTGAGACTAAAACCACTGCTTTCAAGGCGACTTACAATAAGGGCCCAACTGCAAGAATGAGACCACTGATACTAAGGCTTCAACTAAGTAGTTAAAGAATGAACCGAGTGAGTTACAGAATGGAATTGAACTAACTTATTAAAGAATGGAACTGAGCATCTAGTAATTGAATTGAAGAATGAAACTAAGTAGACCCGGGAATGGAGCTATCAGGTGTAAGACTTCAACTAGGGCTACTCCGCATGTTATTAGTTGCTGGGTAGTTAACTTACTATAAGAGCTTCTTCTCCGCATCTAGTACTGAAGTAAAGGTAGCTACTAAGGTATCTAACCACTAAGGGGGCAGTTCTCTCTCTAGTCCAGAGTCGAGGCCAGCAAGCTCATCATACGGAATGAAAGAATTGACCTCAGCAACATCAGACTGAAACAAAGTGCTAGTAAGAACCAAACACCTAACTACTAGGCTACAGCTACTAACAAACAGATTGACCGAAGGGAGTTAGAGAATGAAGCTAAGGAGTCATAGCTACATTCCCCCCGATTGCCCCTTGTCTCTTTCCCCCCTTTTGCCCGATGCTAGTTTCAGAATTGAACTCATAAGTTGCAGTCTAGGGAATCAACCCACTACCAACCAGAACCAACCAGAGAGGAGAGGAAACTGGCTTCAACTCATCAGTAATTAAATAAGTGGAATCAAAGCAGGTGCCCCTAAAGAACCAAACAAGTACCAACTTACTAGAAGGGCTGAAATCACTAACAACCAGGCTATCTGACCTGAGGCAAAGACTTGATCGGGTGCCGGGCAGGTTTCAACTGGTGCTGCTAGGTCTCGGGTCTCTAACCACTGCCTCCAATTACTTACTTCCTTCACTCGCTGCTAACCGGACTTGAACAACTGCTACTAAGAATGGAGCTCAGGAGTTACAGGCTACAACTTATTATTACCGGGCTAGCTCCTCGCTTGTTTACTTACTTGCTTTCTTCCAATACTAGGGTTCGGGTGTTGTGTTGGCGATGAGTAACTGAACTCTACTACTAGTTAGCCCTTAGCATCCCTTGTTTAATCCCTAGTTTCGTCTTATCTTCAGTTTACAAGTATTGGTCTGGTTCTGGTAGTTATCAAGTCCGTAGTAGAGTAGTCCTGTTTAATCAGTAGTTCTTAGTTGTCCGTATATTAAGTAGCCAGAGTTATAGGATAAGAATGAAGGTCTAGTAGTCAGTGTATAGTACTGAGAAGGTCTCTAATCAGAATTCAAGTGAACCAGAGGGGTCTCGTTGCTTGTCTACTTGCCTGATAGCTTTCATAGCTTCCCGGGGCCTACCTAAACTCAGACTTCAACTCATGGGTATAAGCCTTAAGAATGAGACCAGTCAGTAAGAATCAAACCACTAACAGGCTATAACACCTAAGAGCAAGACTTAAGCGAGCAGGGACAAGACTTTCTAGTAATTGGCCCACTTACAATCAAGACTAAAACTACTAATACTAAGACTCAAACAAAGGCTAGCAAGAATGAACCTAGATCCAAAACTGACTATAAGGGCTGAAACAAGTGAGTCAAACAATGAAACCAGGCCTGCTCTAGTGCATTGGAAACCCTTTCTTGCTTGTTAGGGTGTTAGGGTAGTTGTTGAATGAAGTGACTAGGCTCGGGTGGTTCCAGAAAGTACTAGCTTTGAGGCTAGGTCAAGGTCCACTTCAGTATCTACTCTTTCCGTTCTTGATCTACTCTTTCCGTGTTTGAAAAAGAATCATTAGCCAGCCTTATATTAAGTAGGGTTCAGTTCATAGTAGCCAGCTTCTGTATTTCTTGTTTCAATAAGTGGGCAAGTAGTTAAGTTAGAATACAACCTCTAAATCCAAGAATTGAACTACTAAGTAGAAGAATGAAACTCGTGAGTAACAGATTAAGAGTGAGCCTAGCAGCAGGATAGAATTGAACTACTAAGTAGAAGAATGAAACCGAGTAGGCTCGGAATTGACCTCAGCAGCGACAGAACGAAAGAATGGGTAACAAGACTGAACCCAGGTAGGCCCGGAATGGAGCGTCGGAGTAAAAGGCTAAGAATTCAACCACTCCCGCGGATTCCCTGCCTAAACTACCCCTAGTACTAAGATAAGAAGAAAACTAGTAAGTAGAAGACTTAAAGCACTACCAACCAGTGAATCTAGAGAAGGAGATAAGAATGAAACAGGGTTGTATAAGAATGAGATTGCCTAGGAGCAGCTTCCGTTTGCCCTTCAACTAAAAGTACTGGCTTTGAGACTAGGGTAGTTGACTTACTTGTTTGGGTGGATTATTAAGTGCCAGTAGTAGTAGCTAGTCTCTTTGCTTTGAGTGGAAGTAGTAAAGTAGGAAAGGTATCTAGTTTCAAAGGTATTAATTCGTAGAGTGGAGAGCCTCATTCATAAGAATTGAACTAAGTAGTCTTTGGATGAAACTGCTGAGTAAGCAAATGGTAAGCAGTTAATAGTTGCCTGAGTTAGATTCAACTTACTATATGGGCCTCTCTACTGCTACAAGTTGCTAAGGCCTAGATGCTAAGTTAAGTAATGAAATACTGGATGCTAAGCTGCTGTAAGTGGGACTGATTCTTATATCTTATATTCAATTACTAAGGGGTCAATTAATCCAGTAGTAGAACCCATCCCCTTGAAAGTAGCGAGGGATAGTGAGAAGAGGTCTTATAGTAAGTTGAGGGATGAGATCGAGGTAAAGTTGAAAGTATAGTTTAAGTGCTCGTCCTCTAGTGGGCGAGGGAGAGGTGAGCTAGTAGTTAAGGTATTAATTCCCAATGCCCTAGTTACTAAGATCAGAATTGAACTATCTGGTTATAAGCCTTAAAACCAAGGCAGTGAGAACGGAGAGGAGGTAGTGAAAGAACGGAACTCAGTAGTAAAAGGTGCCCTTAAGTAATTGGACTAACAACAAGAATGCAACAAGGTAGTGACAGATAGTACTGGGAGTCCACCAATGTAGTCAAAGAGACAATAAGTAAAGAGTTGCACCTAGTAGGGGTTAACTCAAAGCTAAGAGAACTAAGCTAAGTAGTTTCAGAATTCATCTATTCCTCCAAGTACTCTGGCTTTGAAGCAGGAATGGAACTTAGTAGTTACAGGCTGAAACAGGGTAGTAGGCCGGACTACCGTTTAACACAGGCTCCAGAAAGCATCTATTGAGAAAGGAATTGTTATAACAAGTTATAACATGCTATTGTTCTGCCGCGCAACATTAGTAGTTGCTTGGCCGTAATAACTATTAGTGTTGCTACCGCCCAACGTCTTACTTAGTTGCTTGGTGCGGCACATTAGCAGTGCCTTGGTCATTAGTAGTTGCTTGGCTCGACTGCCTTCGTAGTAGTGTCTTGGTTATTGGAAATCCTTCTATTAAATCCGGAAACAGGCCTGATAATGCATTTCTTCCTATAATCTGTGTTGGCTTCAGAGAACCCTGCAGGCGGAGTAGTTGCTCGTCTATTCTACTTACTATAAGAATTACCCAGGCTTTCAGCACCTTTACTTACTTTCTGGAGCTGGCAAGGCAAGGAGTGGTTTGGTGACCAGGTAGTTACAGACTTACCCTCAGTTCACAGGATCAAACTAGTGCCAGCGAGAATGAGACAACAGCTACTAAGACTAAAAAAGGGCCTACTCAGCATGAAACCACTATCAACAAGAAGCAAACTAGCTACTATGATGCTCTAGTACTATTAGTAAGCCTACCGATCAGCAGTCTAAGAATGTAACGAGTGAGTGCAAGAATGGAACTGGGTAGTTACAGAATGAAGCCAAGTAAGTCAGAAGGAGGAATTGAACTAAATATAGTAAGCCCATAGAGTAAGCCCACCAATTGCCCTAAGTCAACTAGTAAGTAGGAAGCCTCTATTTATGAAGTCTTCCCTGTATCTCTCTTCTAAGAATGCAACCAAAGCTACATTCCCACAGCAAAGTCAGTAGAAGACTTAAAGCCGCTTTACGGTTATAGAATGGAGCTAACTAAACTCAGAATTAAACCTGTTGCATCAAACCCATGAGTCGAAGAATGAACTAGCCCAGCAGCGGGATAGAATAAAACAGCTGCTACTAAGACTTAAAGCAGTAAGTATAAGCCTGAAACCAATACTATGTCCGATGCTAGGTAGTAGCTAGGGTATCAAACAACTAACTCCAAGACTCCAACCAATGCTTCCGAGCCTGTAGCTGGTGAGTGAAGGTCTCCAACCAATGCTTCCGAGTATTTATAAGTTGCTAGTGAGTGAAGGTCTCCAACCAATGCATCTAAGCCTTCAACCGGTGCTACTAGGACTTAAACCAATGAATCCGAGACTGAAACCAGGTAGCCCGAGCTAAGGGAGATCAGAGGAATCGGAAAGAAAGAAAGTAGTGAAGCTCTACCCCTTATTGTAAGTTCCGGGCTAGCTCCTCATTCAGTGACTAGGCGCGGGTAGGCAAGGGGTAAGATCGGAATGAAACAGTAACAGTAAAAGAAAGAATCCAACTAAGTGGTCAAAGCCCAGCTACTAGTAAATGATTAAGTTGCAACAAATAAAGAATTCACAAAGGTAGTCGAGGTGAGCTAGTAAGCAAGTAGGAAAGGGGTGAGCTAGCCAAGTCCTGTGTTCGGGAGCTATGGAGTCCAAGGCTATAACTGGTGCTGCTGATTCTCTGTATTGGTTGTTAAGGTCTATAATCACTGTTGCTAGGTAAGTATCAGTTGCCGGGTAGCTAAGGTCTCTAACCACTAGCAACAAGACTTAAACTAAGAGGCGAGCTACTGATAACCAGACTTCAAAAGTACCTCCTACTCGGAATGAAACCACTGACTAGCGGGGGTACTAGATAAGAATTGAACTGTGAAGACTAAGACTCAAACAAGTACCACTGAGACTGCAGCCGGTGTCACTGAGACTGCTGCTAAGGAGTCCAAGCCTGATATTGGTGTTGCGCCTTATATTAAGTTCTTGAACTAGCCTCAGGTATTGAAGGAAAGAAAGGATAGTTTAGGATGAAAGTAGAGAGTTCAATTACTATAAGGTCCTGTTCTTGTTCAAGTAGAGAGTTCCTGTTCCTGTTGTTGTTAGAGACTAGCTATGTGCTCGGTATAAGAATGAACCCAGTAAGGGAAAGAATTAAGCTAGTCATGCTAAGCCTTACCCCAGTGCCGGGCAGGAATCAAAGCAGTAACAACCAGAACCAGTGAAACAACTAGCAGAATAGAACGGGTGAGTCAAAGACTGATACCGGTGAGAAACAGGCTTGAACCGCCGACACCCAGGCTCCAACCACTGCATCTCAGGCTGAAACTACTAACTCCACAGGCTTGAACCACTGCCAACCAGGACTAAGACAAGTGCTAACAAGCCTTCAACAAGAAAGTGGGAAAGTAGGAATGGAATTGAAGAATGAAACCAGTGTATCTAAGGCTAACACTAGTGGTACTCGGAATGCAACTATACTCCTACTCCGCCTTAAAGCAGTGAATCAAAGACTTAAAGCCGGGGCTAGCAAGACTCCCACTACTCCTACACAGAATGAAACTACTCCTACTCAGCCTGATGCTAGGGATACTGACTCCGTAGTTAAAGAATGAGCCCAGCGAGTTAAAGAGTGGAGCTGAGTAGTCTGAGAATGAAGCAAGTACCAACAAGAATGAACCTCGGTTGCCAAAGAATGAAGCCAGTGCTCACGAGACTTAAAGCAGTAACAACAAGCCTGATCATTGGTATTAATTCCCCAAGCCTGATACTTGTGGTACTAAGCCTTCCACCGGTACCGCTCAGAATACAGCTAACACCGATCGGAATTGAACTAACTCATGAAAGAATGAAAGCAGTAAATCTAAGACTTAATACAGTTTCTTCCCTTGCCTACACTTTCCCAATCCTATTCCCTATGACCAGAAAGCTGATACACAGAATCCAACTAAGTAGTATCGGAACCAAACCCGTGCTAGCTATTATTGAATAGCCTATAAGATCAGACTGAAACAAGTGAGTAATAGCATGGAACTGCTAAGTGAAAGAATTCAACTAACACCGATAAGAGTGAAACCACTAGCAACAAGGATCAAACTAAGAAGTAGGAAAGCTAGTAGTGAATGTAAGAATGGAAGTAGGAAAGCTAGTAGTGAATGTAAGAATGAAACCGGGTTAGTAGGCTCGGAATTGACCTCAGCAGCCACAGAATGCAGCTCAGTAGGCAAGTAGTCGGTATCGGGGAATTGAACCAGTGAATCGAAGACTTAAGCAAGGGAGTCAAAGAATGGAACTCTGGTCGGTGGAAGACTCCAATCAGTGCATCACAGCCTGCAAGCAAGGGTAGCTATTCTCGTACTGCTGCTAGGGAGTCTGGGAATGGAGCTGACAGGTGTAAGAACCAAACAAGTGCTTCCAAGGCTATAACTACTACCAGCAAGAACCAAACCTAGGAGTGCAAGCCTGCAGCTGGGTCGCTAAGGTCTAGTGCCGGTGCTGCTAGGTATGTAGCTAGTCGGTGTAAGCCTGTAGCTATGTATTACTGGTCTTGGTATTGGCTGCTAAGGTCTAGTACCGGTGCCATTGAGAATAGGGCTGCTAAGAGCCAAGCAACGGCGCGCCAAGCAACTACTAACTAGAAGACTTCCACCAGTGTTACTCAGTAAGTATCAGTTGCTCGGTATTAAGTATGGGGTAGCTAGTATGGGGAGCTAGGAGGTTACTCTCAGGCTGAAAGCTAGGGTATTTCTTCCCTGTTTCGCGAGGAGTAGATCAGAATCCAACTAAGTAGACTCAGAATCAAACTCAGTAGCCAAAGAAGGAAAGTGAGCCAGAGTCGAGCTAACCGAGCCAATAAGGAATTGAAGAATGGAACGCGAGGAGAGGAAGCTCGTCAAAGAATGAAGCCAGTGCATCTGCATCTAAGACTTACTACAGTAACAACAAGACTATAACACCTAGAAACAAGAACCTGTCCTGCTTACCGCAATGCCGCTACTCCTACTTAGAATGTAACTCATAAGCCCAAGAACCAAACCGGTGCCAACCAGAATCAACCTTATAGGTAGGTAGTCTGGGTAAGTATCAGTACCACTCCTAATAAGAATCAAACTGGAGCCGAGTCGGGAGTGAAAGTTGAAAGTAGTTTACTATTCCTTCTTATCGCTATTTCTTCTTATCGCTATTTCGAGTAGCTAGTGGAAACTCAGAATGAACCCAGGAAGTGAAAGAATGGAGCTAAGTAGGTAGGGGTTAACTCACTGGTAAGAATGGAGCCCAGAACTTCTAATAACGGGCAATTACTTACTTCCACCAATCACTTCAGCTAGGTATACTAGGCATTTACTCAGTTGCCGGGCAGCTAGGGTAGTAAGTCAAGAATTCTACTCAAACTTACTAGAAGGGCATAGACTGAACCAAGGGCTAATCGGACTGGTGCAGGGTAGCTATGGTATTGGTATGTAGCTAGTGGCCATTTATTAAGTCTTCCCTGCTGCTAGGAGGGGACTCGGAATTGACCTATAAGGAGTCAAAGGCTTCAACCCATAAGTAACACAGAATCCAACTAAGCAGACTCAGAATCAAACGGAGTAAGCCCACCACTTTAGTCTCGGAGTAAGAGTAATAAGGCTATGAAGCAGGAATGTAACTAGCAAGGACAAGAAGAAAACTAGAAAAAAGAAACTCCCTATTCTAATTCCAAACAATGAAATCAGTAAATCAGTTGCCCTTATATTAAGTCGTAGAGGCCCTTATTGTTAGTTGGAGTTGGATATAGTAAGTTGGAGTTGGACTAGACAAGCAACGAAGCTGGAAGGAAAGAAAGTGGGGAGCTCCATTCTCATTCCCCTGAGTAACCTCTTACTTAAGGATTGTGGACCCTTCACTTCAACAAGTAGTAGTACAGTTGCATCTGTATTAGCTGACTCGGAGGGAGTCATTCGTTTAGATCGATTCTTCAAGTGTTGTTTCGAGGTCAGTTATGATTCTCCAGTTGACAAGTAGTAGTCTAGTTGGTAAGTAAGCTCAATTCTTAAAGGGGAAGGAGCCACTTAATCATTACTCGGTTTTGGTAGTGACTTTCGAGTTGAATAAGTATTTGTAGAAAGAGTAGAGTATTTATAAGTAGCAAGTGGAAAATGACTATAAGTCCTGTTCTAGTTTCATTAAAGTAGTAGTAAGCATCTAGTACTAAGATCAGAAAGAAACTATGAAGTATACGGCTAAGAATGCGGAAGGGAAGAATTAAGCACTGAGGAAAGAATTCAACACCGAATACAAAGAATGAATTTCAAGTTTCGGGAGCCAGAACTTATAATAACTGGCGAATTACTAGAAGGTCTGGTTATTGTTGAATCCCCCTGTTCTAGTTCGAAAGTCAGCTGCTGTGAGAGTTGAATACCAAACGAGTAGTATTGTAGTTGAATGAGTATTAGTAGCCATAGGAGAGGAAGCTGGGGAATAGAACTAGGAATGAAACAACTAACTATCGGATTGAGCTGGTGCCAGCAAGAATCCAACCAGTGAACCAAGTCCTGTGTTGCTAACAGGAAGGGAAAGAACTCAACTGGGTCATTACAGCCTGATGTTGGGTATTACTTTTATTGGTATGTAGAGTAGCTAGTAAGACTGAAGCTAGTGGTGTTAAGACTGATTCCAAGTAGTTAAAGAATTGAACTAGGGCTGGCAAGGCTAAGCACGTTAACTACATAACTAAGAATGAAATCAGTAAATCAAAGACTTAAAGCAGGGGTACTGAGTATTTATAAGTAAGTTCGCAAGTGGCAAATTACTAGAAGTCTTGGCCTGTAGCAAGTGGGTCCGTTGTTTGTAGTGCTATAGCTACTAGGATAAGAACTAGTATATGTATGAGAATAGAGCTAGTAAAGGAAAGAGCTAGTAAGGGAAAGAATCAAACTCATAAGTCACTTTAGATCCTTAGTTTTCTACCTGAATTAGGCTAGTAGATGTAAGACTGAAAGCAGTGGATCTAAGGCTGATGCTAGTGCTGGGCAGATTGATGCTAGTGATATTGATTCTCTGAGGTACTACTATAGGTATGTAGGTATCTATCACTGCTTCTTATAAAGCTACTTAAGACTTAAACAAGGTAGTTAAAAAGGATTAAACCCACGAGTATCAGAATTAACCTAGCTGTCGACTTGGCCCGATGCTATAGTAGTAGTAACTAAGGCTCACACAGGACCTTGAAGTTAAGGAATAAGAATTGCACCTCTGGTAGTCAACTCAGAATTCGTAACTAGGCAAGTAAGAGACCAACTCAGGTGGGTAGAATTACAGAATGAAACTCAAAACTAGGAATGCTGATACTAACAACAAGAGTGAAACCAGGTAGTAAAAGAATAGAACTAGGGCGAGAGGTTGGCAAGGGGTGAACTCGCACGGATAAGAATTGAACTGCTAAGTTACAGAATTCAAACCACTTCCACTGATTCCTACTCGGAACCAACACCACCACTTGTTGCTGTTAATTGAACTGATTCACTGGCCTACCTCTTGAAAGAAGTATTTTACACCTACCTCCTCGGTTAAGCCTTATTGTCTGCCACCACTGTAGTAGTAGCTGGAGCAAGAGGAGAGTTAGAAGATAGGAAAGACTGAAACTCGGGAGTGCCGGTATTAATTAAGGGCGACTTAGTCGGCTTGTGCTTCCAAGCCTTCAACTAACACCGATCAGAGTGGAACTCACTCATCTCAGACTGAAACAAGGAAGTCAACGCCTGATACTGATGCTACTAAGAGTGGAGCTAAGGAGTGCAAGAAAGAAACAGTGCCCCTAACGCCTGAAACCTGTGTTGCTAGGTATTGGACTGCTGTCCTAGGTACTCAGAATAGAGCTAATCGGTGTAAGGCTTTCACCGGTACTGGCAAGACTGAAAGCAGGTATACTCAGGCTTCACCTACTAACTCCAAGGCTCAAACAAGTGAGTCAAGGAATAGAGCGAGGTAGTTGGAGGCTATAGCTACTAGCAACCAGACCGAAAGCAGGTAGGCTCGGAATTGACCTCTACTGGCTCAGGCTTAACCCGGGAGTCAAAGGCTCTAGCTATCAAACCAAGACTCCAACTCGGTAGTATTAGTTCTCATTCTTCAACCAGAGTGTGTGCGTCCAGGGCTTCAGCGAGCCAGAACTTATTAATTGGGAATGGAAGCGGGGGAAGTGAGAATGAGAAGAGGTAGTTTTAGACTTCAACCAGGTATCACCGAGAACGGAGCTAAGGAAGGTGAGAATGGACTAGTGACACAGAAAGAATGATACAGTGGACTACAAGACTGAGCCAAGGTAGTTACCAGAACGAAACAAAGAAGTGCAAGGATGAAACACTACCTAGCAAGACTGAACCAAGGGAGTTAAAGAACTAGACTAGTGCTACCCCTTATTATAATTTCTACAACCAGTACTGCTTGGAATGGAGCGTCGGGTAGCCAGTATTGGTATTACTACGGGTAACTGCGCTCTACACTCATAAGTGAGAATTTACCTAAGTAGTTCAAGACTCCAACTAAGGAGTCAAAGGATCGGATCAAACCAGCCAGTGTAAGGCTTAAGCCAGCAACAACAAGCACTGCATCTAAGAACCAAACCACTAAAAACGAGAGTTCAACCCAGTGTTAGTAGCTACAGATAAAGAAATAGAAAAAAGTAAGGATCAAATGAATGGGTGTAGAAAGCAAGAATCCAACTGCCTAAACTCAGACTGAACCAGGGAAACAGTAGTGCCTCTTATTAAGTTCTGATGCTTAGGTGTTTAAGAATGGAACTGACCCTTATTATAATTCGTAAGCCTACAGCTGGGTAGCTCGGGTATCCGTTTCAAGACTGCTGCTCGGACTGATGCGAGTAAGACTTATGTTTGAGTCTTGATAGTAGTAGTTCTATTCTTTACTTAAGTACTTATTGCTTAGCTTTGAGGCGAGGGTAGTTGTTGAAGTCAGAAGACAACTTAGTATCTCTTTACTGAATGAAAGAATGAAAGCAGTGAATCCAAGACTTAATGCAGGGGTACATGGAGCTAGTGAGTGTAAGACTGAAGCTCGTGAGTATGGGATAGAATGGAACAAGGTAGTTAAAGAATCAACCCACTGATACCGAGACTACAACCACTGCTAACGGGAATGCTACTGGGTCGTTACAGAACGAAACAGGCAAAAGTGAGACTTAAAGCAGTGCTGGTAAGAGTGCAAGCAAGGGCCTTAAAGCCAGGGCAGCTAGCCTACTAGATAAGAATCCAACCCCTTACTATAATCCGTACTAGTTCTCATACTGAAAGTGGTAAGTAGAAGAAGTAGTGGTGGGTTGGTTGCTTGGATCATATACTTACTTGTTAAGTTGCTTGCCCCTGTTCTGGTTCTAGTTGCATCCCTTGTTTCATCAGTTGGTGTTGGCTAGAGTCAGCT
The DNA here is from genome assembly GCA_001649415.1 of Musa itinerans. Classification (NCBI taxonomy): domain Eukaryota; kingdom Viridiplantae; phylum Streptophyta; class Magnoliopsida; order Zingiberales; family Musaceae; genus Musa; species Musa itinerans. The sequence continues at coordinate 464,975 of LVTN01000027.1, read as the reverse complement.
GCAGTGAGAGTTTCGATCGGAAAGATATATTTGAGTTTTGAAGTAGAAGCTAAAGAATTGCATGTTCCTGTTCCTGTACCTGTCTAGTAGTTAGTTGGCCCGGTATGCAACTAACCCGGTCTGAAACTAATAAGTAAGCAAAAGGGAAGCCCGAAGTTAGTAGCTAGTAAGCCCGAAGTTAGAAGTAAGCCTACCCGATAGAATTGCTATCATCCAAGGAACTAGAAAGTCCTGTGTTCGGGGAGTCACAGAAGTAAGATATAGAATGGAACTGGCGCTTCCAAGCCTGAAACCGGCGTTCCTCAGACTGCTGCTAATGGTACTCAGGCTTCAACCAGGTAGTGCCTTATAGTAAGTTGTGGAGCTAGTAAGGCAAAGGATTCAAGCAGTAAATCAAAGAACAAATCTATCTCCTTTCCTTTGTCAGCTTTTCTCTTCCTAAATGAGATCTTTTTCTTTCTATAGGGAAACGGATTCCACTCGGTAGGTTCGGAATGGAACAGATGAGGGATAGAAATGGAGCTGCTAAGGCAAAGACTGATACCGGGTAGGCTCGGCCTGAAAGCAAGGTAGCTAGTTCTTTTACTGAACTCCAAGACTTAAACGAGGGGGGTAGTTATACAGATTGAAAGCAGGGGCTTATAACTCGCCCATACTAAATAAGGGCAGAGTAGTTGCTTGGTGACTGATGCTAAGTAGTTACAGGCTTCACCCAGGGAGTTACAGGCTTATGCTCGGGGTACGTCTTATATTAAGTTCTGATGCTTTAGGTACTTATGCTAGTGCTATGTAGCTAAGGTATTGGTACTACAGGTATGGTTATGGGTAGCTTCGGGAAAGAATGGAAAACTGGCCAGAACTTATTAATTGGGAATTGAACCACTGCTGCTAACTACCAGTAACAACAAGAATCAACCTAGCTACTATCGACCCCTAACTACAAAAACCAGACTTCAACAAGGCTTTCAGCACCTTTACTTACTTTCTCGAACCAGTATGTACGAGAATGGACTAGACAAAGACTTAAACATAAGGTAAGAAGTTGGAATTCAACATGTGAGTCTAAGCCTTATGCTAGGTAGAAACAGTGCCCCAACCAGGCTGATACTAGTGCTAACCAGACTTTCACCGGGGTAGTTACAGGCTTCAACTAGTGCTGCCCCCTTTCTCATAATTTCTTCAACCACGCATTCCAAGCCTGAGGCTAGCTAGTAAGGGTATCCAGTAGAGTGGAAGTAGTCAAGTAGTCAAGTAAGAAATCAACTAGTAAAGGCTATGAAGCAGGGAGGGGGGCTCTTGTGCTCGTTGCTTGGCCTCCGATGTCTAGTACTAAGATCAGAATGGAACCATAGTCTACTAGATCAGAATCAAACCAGTCAGATAAAGGCTAAGGACACTCCCCAGTAGTGTAAGGATGAAACCAGTGAGTGAGTAGAAGAATGGAACTGGGTTGGTCAAAGAATAGAGCTAGAACTTACTATAAGAGCTTCTTCTCTACATCTAAGGTAGGCTTAAGTGCTAGTGTTAAGCAAATAACAAATATGGAACCCTCGTTGCTTATTAGTAATTACTTCTCCCCTCTTATCTTATGGATTCTCTTTCTATAGGATATAGGATTACACAGAGGTCAGCAAGGGAAGAATGAAACTCAGGTGTCTAAGAATGAGAAACTAGCAAGGGAATGGATAGTTAACTGGACTAGTCAGAATGGAGCTACCTAAACTAAGAATCAAACTACTAACTACCAAACACCAACCACTGAAGCTCAGGCTTCCACTCAGTAGCTAAGGTCTAAAACACTTCACGCTCTGACTGAAGCTAGTGCTGCTAGGTCCCGGAATGAAACGAGTGAGTCATGGAATGGAAGCGGGGGAAGTTAGACTGCAGCTATGTAGCTAAGGTCTAAAACTACTGTTGCTAGGAATGGGGCTAGTCGATCCAAAGCTTGAACCGGTACTGGCAAGAATGCAACTCGGGAGTTAATGAGTGGAGCTGGTTAAACTAAGAATGAAACAATGCCCTCAGCAGGCAGAATGAGCTCCTGTAGTCTAAGACTAAGAATGGATACTACATACACTAACTCAGAATTGAACTAGCCAGTAGAAGCCTAAAAGCCAGGTTAGCAGGAGCCGGGTAAGCAGGAGCCGGGAATTGAGCTAGGTAAACTCAGACTTAAACCAGGTAGTCCAAGAGTAGAGCTACTAAGAGAAAGAATCAAACAGTTCACACTCAGTAAGTATCAGTTGCGGTGTCCACCGAGACAGGAGCTAGTTGGTAACAGCCTTAAAGCCAGGAAAGTCAGATACAAACTCAGCAGCCAAAGAGTGAAACCAGGCAGTCAAAGGCTTAATGCCGCTTACATCTTATTGAATAGTACAACACTGGATCAGAACCAACCCAGGGAGTCAAAGAATAGAACTCGGGAGTGCCCTTACTTACTTTCTTCCTTCACCCGGGAATGGAGCTAGTGAAACTCGGAATGGAGCTAACCAATCATAGAACTAAAAGAAGGAGTTAAAGAATAGAGTTAATAAGTGTAAGGCTTCAACTGCTACAAACAAGACTGATGCGGCCCTCTACTATGCTAGCCAGTGGGAGTACTACTTAAGACTTCAACAACTAACAAAGAGACTAAGACAACAGCTACTCGGACTACAACCAGTGTTAGCAAGCCTGATACTGGTGCTAACCTGAATTCCACCCCTTATTCTAATTCGTCTAAGAACGAAACTAAGAGTGGAACCAGTAGGTCAAAGAGTGGAGCTAGTGAGCCAAAGAATTGACCAAGGTAGTTACGGAATGCAACAATGCACAATCATGCTAGGTATTAGTATGTAGCTAGTAAGACTGATGCTAGTGCTCTGCTATGCTAGGTATGTAGCCTAAGGTCTCAGACCGATGCGGTGTCTAGTAAGAAGGAAACTGGTCGGCGGAAGAATAGAGCTAAGGAGTCGAAGAATGTAGCTAGGGAGTTAAGGTCTAGTAACTAGTCTCCGCCTTATATTAAGTTCTGATGCTTGGGTGTTACAGACTTCAACAAAGGAGTGATAGAACCAAACCAGTGCCAGCGAGACTGCAGCCCGTGAGTCAGAGAATGGAGCTAAGTAGCATCGGAATAGAGCTAGTCGATGCAAGGCTTGAACGAGGTAGTTACGGAACCAAACAAAAGGAGTTACAGGCTGATGCTGGGTACACGGAGAATGGAGCGAGCAAGGCAAGGAATGGAACTTCCCCCCGGTAAGATGAAAGAGCTGTTTATGTGATAAAGTAAGGTAAGGCACTGGTCAGAGGTCAGCTTCACTGAGAGTTTAGGTCAGGTACCGATGTTCTTGCTCTAGTGGAATCCCTAACTAGTAGTCTAAGTAGGAGTAGCGGGTCAAGCAACTGAGCCTCATTCAGTTCTACGTAGCCAGCAGTATTCTGTATTTATTGTTTCAAGAGAGAGGTATTAGTTGACCAGTAGTAGTGAATTACTATAAGGTCTGGTTCTAAAGTCGGGTGGTCTAGGTTGGAAAGGGAACAAAGATAACCCCCTTTTTGTAATTGGCTAGTCTAGGAAAGTTGCTAGGGATAGTGAGAAGAGCCAGCAGTAACCAGAGAATCAGTAGTTACAAGATCAGAAGCGGCTTCGGAATCTAGAATCTAACACCCAGCTGCTAGAGCAACAAATCAATAATTCCACTAATTAAGTAGAAGGCTATTCAGAGAGCAATACAGGAGTTAGGGAGTTCTAATACCCATACAGGAGTCCGGAGTGAAAGGAGTGTTATAATACCAATACTGGAGTTATGAGTATAAGACCGGAGAAGAAGAAAGGGAAGCATTGTACTTAATCAGAATCAAGGGAAGCTGTTAAGTTACTTGAGAGGAGAAGCTCTTATAGTAGGGGGCAAGTAGGAAAGCTAGTAGTTGAAAGTAGTTCTTCTTAAGTAAGAGTACCAGTTAGCTGGCAACTCAGTAGTTCAAGAACGAAGCTAGTAGGTATAAGCCTTAACCAGTGTCCAATCAGACTGTAACTACTACTGTCAAGACTCAACCAAGTGCTTCAAAGCCTGATGTGGGGTATTATCAGCCTGTTGCTGGGTAATATGGGACTGCTGTTGGATCGCTAAGGTCTAGTATTGGAATGGACCGAGTAAGAATGGAACCACTACTTGCTGTCAAGACGGATACTGGTACCACTGAGACTTGAGCTGGGTATACTAAGACTTCACTTGCTCCCCCACCTTCCCTGTCGTTAGGCTTGGTATTAAGACTGAAACCAGTGAGAAACTGGCTTGAACTAACTCCTACTCAGAACCAAATCAGTGAATCAAAGACTACAACCACTGTTAGTAAGAATTGTTAGCTATGTAGTGGCAGGCTTAAGCTGGTGAGTATGGGACTTATGCTGGGCTGCTAAGTTAAGTAGAAAGAGCTACCACTTATTGTAAGTTCCGGGGAAGTAAGTAGTTATAGTACTAAGATTTAGAATTGAACTAAGAATTTACCTAAGAGGTGTGAGCTCTCGTACTTAATTACTACCAATCAGTGTAGTTAAAGAATTGACCTAATAAGTCTAAGAATGCAACTAAGAGGTATAAGCCTTAACTTCACTTACCAGCTTGTCTCTTGCCTAGGGATAGAATGGAACTGGCCCTTATTAGAATTCGGAATCCCTATTTGAGTCTTCTCCATTTAGTACTGCTCCTGTTCTTGTGGAATCTGTAGTTGTTCTAGTTGTAGCCAGAGGAGAAAGTTCATAGTTGCCATCAAGAGTTCAATCAATAGGCTTTCTTTAATCACCTTTAGTTGTATTCTTTGTCGAGAGTGAAGAGGTTCGTATCGGAGTAGAAGAATGGAAAACCAATTCCAAGAAGTGAGAATGAAAACAAACGGTGGATCTAAGACTTAACTAAGGGAGTGGCAGGCTAAAACCCATTGCTAACCAGACTTGAACCAATGCATCTCAGCCTTAACCCGGTGCGGTGAGAAACAGGCTTCAAGCAGTCCCTATTTATTAAGTTGAAGCTACTAAGATCAGAGATCAAACTCAAACCGAGCAGAATGGAACTGGTGCTACTTGGACTGTCGCTGGGGAGTGACATAATGAAAGTAGTGCATCTAAGCCTTCCACCGGGTAGCTAAGGTCTCTAACCGGGGAGTCAAAGCCTGATACCAATGCCAACCAGAATCAAACCAGTTAGAACCAAGTCCTGTATTTGAACTTATAAGTACTGGGCATCTAGTAATGGAAAGTAGGAATTCAACTCGGCTCTTGATGGTAGTGTTCCTTACTTTATTGCTTGTTCAGATAGAAGAATTGAACTCCGCAGTCCAAGTCAGGGTAAAGATACTGGTTCGGTGCTTTATCTGTATACTTGCTATGTCTTTGTAGTCGTTACTAGCCCTGTAGCTTGACCTTTCTGATAACCATAAAGATGTTAGGAGTAAATGACCTCTAAGGACAGTTTCTTAGTGGAATGGTAAATACATCATTGAATAGGCCTAAGAGAGCAACGAATACATTTAGTGCCTATAAAACATGGCGTAGTTTTGTCATTCTTTTCTTTTCTTACCTATCTAAAAGTAGAGCTCAGGTGCTAAAACAAAAGAAGTAGGGTAGGGGTTAACTCAAAGAGAAGAGCAAGAAGTATCGGAGCCAGAGGAGGAGTCTAGTTGCCAGAGGCCTGATATTAAGTCGCACTAGCGGCAGGCAAGGGAAGCTGTGCGAGGAGGTAGGCAATAAAGAGGAGTGAATGACTAGGTTAGCTAGGAAAGAAAGAGGAGTTAATGACTAGGGAGTGTTGTTACCGGATTTGATTCTATCTTACCTGGCTGAGGCTTCAATCTGATAGTCAGTAGTGAAAGGCTTTAGGTTGTCTCTTTCCCCTATTTATGAAGTCCTCCCTGCTTCGAGTTACAGGCTTCACTCACTGCTTCCAAGGCTGATACCCCTGCCTGCTAAGTAAGTATCAGTTGCCCTGTAGTTAGGGTAAGTATCAGTAGCGGTGGCTGTTAGGTCTAGTACTACTTCTGCATATTAAGTTATGAAGCTATGTTGTTACAGGCTGTTGCCGGGTAGTATAAGGCTATAACTACTACTATAAAGACTCAAACAAAGCAGTCAAGGAATGGAAGCAGGGGAAGTGGGTTAGTATCATTGACAACAGCTACCAATTACTTACTTCCTTCAACCCGCGAGCTAGTAAGACTAAAAGCTAGCTACCAGACTTAATACAGTAACAACCAGAACCAAGACTTAAAGCACTAACCATCAGAATGAAACTTGGTAATAACTAGTTCTCAGTAAGTATCAGTAGCTTTGGGTGTTCCAGACTTAACCCAGTGCTAGGCAGACTTAAACAAGTGGTAGTAAGACTTAAAGCAAGGGTCGCTAGTATGGGTAGCTCCTATAGGGAGTTAGAAGAAAATCAGTGAATCCAAGGCTGAAACACGGGAGTGAAAGGGCAAGTAGTAGTCCTGTTTCATAAGAGAAGATATTGGTATTAATTCCTCCGATGCTATAGTACTAAGATAAGAATGAAACTCTACTGACTAAGACTGGAACTAGAAGTAGTACCCCTTATTATAATCCGAGGTCGGCAACTAGGAAAGTGAGAATTCACCCAGGTAGTCGAGGTGAGCTAGCCAAGTCCAGTGTTCGGGAACTGGTTGGTGAGCTAGGCAGTTAGTACTAAGATAAGAATGAAAACAGTAAGTCAAAGGCCAAGGTCCCGTGTTCGGGGCTAGTAAGGGTCTTGTCAGAAAGTGGAGTTTAGTGTGAAAGTCTGGTTAAGGGTGAGTGAAAGAATGAACGAATGAACTCAGGCCTAGGAATAAGTCATTTCAGAAGTCAACTCTTAAGTAGAAGCCTAAGCCCTCCCTCAACGTATGCAGAATGTCCATAAGTAGTTTAAGAGTGAACCAAGGGAGTTCTAGAATGAAAAGTTCTATAAGAAAGTGAGAATGCCGCGGGTAGACTTAGATTTGAACTAGCCGGTATAAGCCTTCAAGCAGGTCGACTTTAGGGCATTGCTTCCTTTCACCGAGTGTGGGCACGATCCCATCTCTGGTATCCCTTCCTGAAGAAATGAACTTATTGAACTCTAGTGCTAACCAGACTGAAACAGGGCAGTTCAAGGATCAAACTACTAAATCAAAGAATGCAACCACTACACTAATCAGCGTTCAAGCCTGAAAGCAGTAACAACAAGCCTGTAGGATAGAAATGGAACTACTAGCTATAGAATGGAACTAACCCCTAGTAATAAGGAATTGAACTAAGTAGTCCATAAGTCGGAATGAAAGAATGAACCAGTGAGATCCCTACTAAGACTGCAACAAGAGAGTAAAGGAATGGAACTAGGGCGAGCTAGACTGCACCCAGGAAGTTTTGACTCGCTAACCTGCCCTCTTGCCCAGTGGAATAAGTATTTGTTTACATAGGTATCGATTCTAAGCCAGGGGATGGGTGAACTCCCTGGTAAGAAGTCAACTCAGCAGTCCTAGAATTCCACTTGGTAGTTAAAGAATGCAACAGTTTATGGAGCAGCTGGGCTTGTGTCATTACTTGTTTACTTCTGGGCTTGTTTCATGAAATACCTTATCCTATAGTGCGAGAGCCAATAGTGGAAGAGAGAGAATCCATAGTGCCAGTTAAGGTCTATTCAATAATTAGCAGTGTAAGTTCTAAAGTAGGGTGATCTGAAGCAATAGAGGAAGCCGGGAGTTCAGGTATTGGCTTAGAAGCGGGAGAAGGAAAAGAGTGAGTTGAGTGAGGAACTGCAAGTGGTGTTAGAGTGGAACCCCTTCAAGTTGTAGTCCAAGTAGTAGTTGCTTGGTTAGTAGTTACTTGGTGCATCTAGTACTAAGATCAGAATTGAACTCACTCGTCCAAGAATGAAACAGGAGACCATCCAGGAGTGAGTGCTCGCTTGGATGCTAGGGAGGTTCGCAGTAGTGCTCGCTTTGATGCTATGGTAGTTAACTCACTTGTTTTGGTGGTTTACTTCCTTCAATGGACTATCTAACCTGCCCTCTTGGCCAGAGGCATAGGGTGGTGAAGCGAGCAGTTGATCTCTAAAGAATAGAGTGGTAGAGTGGACTTAACACCGTAAGAATAGCTTAATTTACAGATAAACAACTTCAATTTATCCTCTACCGAACGCTCTACCTACTAAGCTAAGTATAAGAAAACATAGGAGAACTTGGACTCTCTTCATATAGGAGAACACTTACTGCTTGCTGATGGATGAACACTAGCGGGTAGTATATTAGTCCGAGCCTCATTGCAGCCTTGAAAGGTAGAGACCAACTCATGGTGTAGAATGAAAGAGTGGAACTAAGTAGTCAAAGAAGAAGAATGCAATTGGCCCTTATTAGAATTCGTAAGCCTGTAGCTATGTATTACTGGTCTTGGTATTGGCTGCTAAGGTCTCTAACACTGCCTGCTAGGACTGATGCTGCTAAGGGATAGAATGAAACTCGGGAGTAGAGGAATGGAACTAGTGAGTAAAAGAATAGAACTAGTACATTGCATCTAGGGATGAAACCTGTGCTATAGCTACTTAAGATCAGAATGTCCCTAAGTAGACTCGGAATGGACCCTCTTGTCGAAGCTACGGAATTGACCTAAAAGCAGACTAAGACTGGAACTAAGAGGTGAGCTACTAACACCTAACTATCAGACTTCAACACTTCCCCTAACGACTGAAACTCACAAGTCAGAAAGGTAAGAATGAAAAGTGTTGCGAGGAGTGAGAATGAAAGTAGTGGGTAACAGCCTGAAAAAGCACTAACAACCAGACTGATTGATGCCTGCTCACCTCAACAAGAACCAGTGCCTAACACTTAGCAACCAAGCCTGAAACAGTGTCAAATCAGTATGGGCCAAGCAACTAAGCAAGCCGCTGCGCGGCAGCAACAACAGCCAAGCAACTACTAGACAAGTCGGCAAGCAACTACGACATTAGGAGTAGTTGTGCGGCAGTTGTTGGAAGTCCTGTTTTCGCGTGACGCGGCAGGAGTTAAAAGCGCGGCAGGGCCGCTTCCTATTCCCCCCCAGTTAGAACTAAGTCCTGTTTTCGGCTACGCCTTATATTAAGTTCTGAAGCTATTGGTAGTAAGACTGGTATACTGGGGTACTATGCTAGGTATTACTCGTATGGGACTGGCTCTGGGTAGTTACAGCATTTAATCAGTCGCTATGTATCTAAGGTCTTAAACCAGTAACTCCAAGCCTGCCTGATTTAGTGCTCTTTCTTGAAAGTAGGAATTCCAGAATGGAAATAGAGTCGAGGTAGTCAAGTCAGATATAGTTAGTTCGGGTAGGAGAAGAAGACCCGTCCCTTGTATATAATTCTAATCCAGAGTTTCATCTGTTCTGTATCGAAGTTGGGCAAGCAAGTAGTTGATTTCTAAAGAATTGAGTGGACTTACCGGTCCTATACTCAAGAATAGAGCAGCCACCTTATATACTTGTTTACAGGACTTAGCTTCAACCAACTCGGGCAAGGTAAGGGATGCCGATACTTAATGCGCTGGACCTGGCAATACACTTCCAGAAGACAGAGGTGGGCAAGGGAACCAGCTTCATCAGTATTTGTTGACATAGCAGAGGTAGTTTCGGGTGTTGGCGATGAAGTAGTAGTAGTTGTAGTAGCAAGAGGAGAGGGATAGTTGCCAGCGACCCTATTTGTAGTATTAGTTGCCAGAGTCGATGAACTCTTTATTTGTAGTCAGAGGTATAGTTGTAAGAGGTATAGGTATTGTAGCCTGCTGCTGGGCTAGTTGACAGAAGTAGAAGTGGTAGTCCTGTTCTTGTGATAGTGGAATCACTTGTTTAAGCCCCAGTTCAAGTTCTGATCAATGAAAGGCATTAATTCCCCGCTTCTAGTAGTAAGCATCTAGTATAAGACTAAGAATTTCAATCTCTGCAAGAGGTATAGTGGACATAACTGTATTAGTAGCCAGAGTCGAGGTAGGCAAGGAAGCAAGCTTGAGTGAAGGTCAGTTCATAAAGTTACGTTCTTGCCCCTTCCAGTAGTGTAGCCATAGATAGATGAGCAAGAGGGTAAAGATGTTAGGCTCAAATGCACTATTTCATAACTTTAGTGGTTTTATGGTCAATCATATTAAAAACAGCTCCATATTCGAAATAAAGCATTTTAGTGTATAGAAATTCTGGTCTAAAGTCTCACCCTTAATGTAGTGGTCCTGTTTCAAATCCTTAGTGTTCTCCTGCTAGAGTAGTGTAGCTCTTGCTCTTGAAACTAACCTAACTCCGGCTAATTAGTAGTTACTTGCCCGGACTTGCGCCGTTGCTTGTCTATCCGTTGCTTGGCTGTTGTTGGCAATGGATCTGAACCAGTTTGGTATGCCAGCGGAGTTCAAAGATATGGATTTGACTACTTAGTGCAATTCTGATTTCTCACCCCTCTCTCCGAGCCTTACTCTTAAGCTTCCCACTGGGGATGAAACTAAAAACTACTAATGAAACTTTACCACTACTAGTTGGCAAAGGATCTGAACCACTGTTTGCTGTAAACCCAACTACTATACAAATCTAACTCTCCTCTGGCTCTTTACTACTATACAACTAGTTGGCAAAGGACTAGTTTTAGTACTCGTTAAGTCTAGGAAAGTCCTTCCTACTTTAATAACTGACCTCGACTTCCACTTATGCTCTTTCTTTTAAAGAAGCTAGTTCAAAGGCAAAGGACTAGTTTAAGTACTCGTTAAGTCTCTAAGACTTAATAAATGGAGTTCTATCTCTTAATCAGGGAATCGGTAGGCAATACAGGGAATCAGCAGCACTAGCATCAGTCCTAGCAGCACTTGTTTCGTTCTTAAACTACCTTAGCTCATCCCAAGTGTGCCTAGCTTAATTCCGATACCGACTAGCAACTGATACTTACTCGGTGGTAAGGGGAAGTCTTGTTAACAGTGGTTTGGTTCTGTAACTACCTTTTTCAGTCTTAGCCTTCTCACTTATGTAACCCAGTTCCATTCTTTGACTGCTTAGTGGAATTCTTATCTAGTAGCGCTCCGAGGCAGGAATCAATGGAAGTGGCTTTATTCTTGTTGTTACGGGTTCCATTCTTTGATTGACTGCCTTAAGTCTTGCACTACCAGGTTGAAGCCTGAGCGGCAGTGGTTTAGGTCTTAGTAGCTACATACCTAGATCAGAGTTGTACTGGTTCCATTCCTATACATACAGGTATTCTTAGTCTACTACTAGTGAGTTTGATTCTTAGTTTACTACTTGCCTTCCTCTACTCTGGACTAGACTCAGCTAACTCGGGTATCATCTGCCTCGGGATTAAACTCTCCATCTGGTCTTCAACTCTAACCATTAACTACAGGGCTGGACCTTATAGTAATTCCACAGGGTCAGCTACTACTACAAAACTTAGGTATTTAACTAACCAAGCTACTACTAAACAAGTAGACAACCAACCACTGGGCTATGAGTCTTATGAGTTAACTACTTAGCTCCCTTCTTCTGGGCTTCCTCATAACTAGTAGTGGGCTTACTAGCCTAGTAACTTCATTCAAAAAGTAAGTAACAGGGACAAGGTACTCTCAATCTGGTGTAACAAGAAAAGCAAGAGAAGGATAAGAGTTAGACTTACTGCTACAAAGACAGGACTTGCTCATAACTCTACCGAACTCCTATCTATACCTATGCATCTCACTCTGGACTCCTAACTCATATATCACTCCGGTATTTCCAGAAAACTCCTAACTCCCATAACTCTTGCTACTCTAACTCTCCTCTTGCTCACAAACACATATGAGTCCTGTTTCCTAGACTTAACGAACACAAGAGCTATAGCACTTAAACAAGAACTCCTAAAGTCAAGTTGCTCACTTCCATTCCACAGTTGACATAGACTTAGGCTCTACAATCAGACTTCCTTTATAGAACTAGCACCTAGCTTTTATTCCACTACCCTAGCCTAAAAGAAAGAATGCCCCGATTACCCTATTCTTTGTTTTTGAATGGTACTCTCTTTTGACTACCCGAGAGCCTCGTATAGGAATAACCTGCCTGCCTACCCTACCGGAGTAACTGCATTCTAGCCTAGTACATGAACTTAAGGGCTTCCTAGTAACTTCCCTCAGGCTTACTCCTGACTTCGGGCTTACTAGCCTAGTAGGGGAATTCTGAAGTGTGGCAAAGGTAGGATCCGATACCGACTTAATCTAAGGGCAGATTTAGAATCTGGCTACTACAGTTATGGCAACTTACTATAAGCGCCTCTGGCAACTAACACTTAATTCAAATACTTCTACTAATAAGACACTTCTACTGTTACTACTAAGTTTCATTCTCACTTTCCTTGGTTTCATTCTTAGGCTTCTACTTACTAGTTGCATCCCCAGTTGGATTCTTAGTCCCTACCCTTACTACCGAGTTTCATTCTTAGGCAGCTGAGCTCAATTCTATATCCTACCTCTGCGACTCCTCAGTTCCATTCTTCAACTAACTAGCTAGCTCAATTCCGACAGTACTGAGTGAAGCCTTAGCAACAGTGGTTTAAGAATGAGTGTGCCTAGCTTCCCCGGCCTACCTCTCTTAGTCAGTTGATCCAGTATAGATCTATTAGTAAACCATGCTAACTAGTATTTCGTACCCACCCGAGTCACTTCATTCCACAACTACCCTAGCATCAGTAGACACCGCAACTTATACTTACTTTGACTCCTTAATTCTATTCTCATACATACTAGTGCATTTCTTACTTGCCTACTTGCCTACCTCCTTAACTTCTATCTTTCCCCTATAGCTCTGCTCTGGCAACTAGCTAATCTCACTCTGGTATGCCTGGCAGCTAGCTAATATCACTACTGAATCTAAGGGCAACTCAAGTTTTCTATCTTTCTAGCTTCATTCTTATCCTATAACTCATACTTTCCTTCTTGCTGAATGAGTCAACTATACATCTTGACTACTATACTGGTTGGGCAAGGAAGCAATAACGGAGAATGAAATAAGCTAAGCAGCTGGCCACTTACTTACAATAAGGGCATAGGAATAGAATTGAATACCAGCACCAGCACCTGCACCTGGTCAAGCTTAGTAGTTAGACCAAGGCACTAGGCTAGTAACGACTACAAAGACATAGCAAGTAGTCAATCAACTACTACAAAAGCAACTCCGATACTAACACCCGAGAACACCTAGCTACCTGGCAAACTCAACCAGACTGGAAGACGAAACGAGGGATGCAACTCACACCATTAACATAAAGGCTTGCCCACTTCACTTATACTACCCCGCTACTCCCACTTATACTACGGGATGCATTCTTTAACTACAAATTACAATAAGGCTCATTCTTGCACCCCTGAGTTTGAGTCAGGCTCGTTGCTAGGTGTTGATACCTTACTAGCACTAGTCTAGTTCTTGTAATCAGTGGTATTGGTTTCATTCTTATCTTAGTACTTTTTAGTGGAACTCTTAAAATCAAGTTTAGGTGGCATCGGTACCGGTATTCTGATCTTACTACTATCTGCCTAGCTCACCTATTAGGTACAATTCTTAGTCATATGAGTTCCATTCTTGACTTCCTAACTGATAGCTTCCTCGCTAACACCCACCTTACTTAAGAACCAGAACAGTACTCCAGGTCTTAAACTAAAACCATGAACTTTTAAGGGCAGATTATTAATCTGGTCATATGCTCTTTGAACAACTATTGATTGCTCCTCTACTTCTGGCGTATACTACTTATGAAACGACTAAACTACTCGTTTGGGCTGTTACTAATGCTCCTATACATCTATCCCTGTATAGAAAGCTTAATCTAAGGGCTACTAATACTTACAAGCGTACACTACTAATAGAGTAGCTGGCAACTACCTCTTACCTAAGTCAACTATACCCATTGCTACAAATACTTTTATGGCTCATCTACCACAATTACTATAAGGGAAACAAATACTCTCCAACTTACTATAAGGCTTTACATATTGCTTCCTAGAACTTAATTACTTGCACTCACCGGTCTCACTCTGGTTGGCACTGGTTTAAGCCTGTAACTCCTACTAACCACTCCATTTCTATACCTTTCCACCTTCATTCTTTTCCCGAACACATCGAAAGTCATAAGGACATCATAACTCATACATGAAAACTAGGCAATTCCGAAGTCCTAATTCCGCCTTCCTGGTTGCGGATGCCTGTGGTCCATTCTATTCCTCAGTAGTAGTAGCTTCTTCCAATTCTATTCCTCAGTAGTAGGAGCTTGTCTCTTAGCCTTCCACTTATAACCTGTAACTCCTGATTGGTAGGCTTACTGTTCCTAGCAGCTGGCAACTAGAATACCTATCCAGACAAGACAAGCAAGTAAGTAAACTCATTCTTCTTTCTGACCTGACCCGATTGCTGCTGTCAACTACCTCTTACCTAAGTCAACTATACCTCTAACACTGATACTAGCAATAAAGGTAGGCTTACTTCTACTAGAGCACTTCAACAAGAACAGAAGCCTACTAAAGGTATTCAACTTCAACAGGACTACCACAACAGAGCTAGCTACAACTTCAAATAAGGGGTTACTTATTAAATGCTGATAACCTAGGGCTCTGTCCCATACTAGCTACCAGCAGCCTGTTTCTACCCAGCTCCCTTCTTTAACTACTTAGCAGCAGCCTCCCTAACACCAGTTCCATTCCCTATTCCTAGTTTTGAGTTTCTTTCTTCAATTCCTTATTCCGAGGGGTTAGGTCAATTCTTCCATTCTTTGACGGGTGAGTTTCATTCTTATACTTGTACTACTTAGTTCTATTCTTATTCTTTATACTACTTATCCTTACTTGAGAACCAGACTTATACTATACTTGACTACCAGGGAACTTATATACTCCCCCAGCAGAAGCAGTACTAAATCAACTCAAAACTACTGATTCAAAAGGACTAGCTTGCCCACCTGGATTCGTGTTCAATAACATAATATAAGGTGCTGAAAGCCTCCTTTGACCTCGACTCAGGCTACTAAATACTTAGGAAACTACTCGTATACATGCTCCAAAGAAGCTCTTAACAACTCGTATATTTGCTCCCCGGCTACTACTGAATTAAACAGAATTATATAAGGGGTTCTATTCTTATTCTTATACTACTGAGTTCTACTAGATTGGAAGCCTAAGCTACAGATTAAACAGTACTAGACTACTACTTTTGGGGAAAGAACTCTACTGGAATAGCTTACCGACTTACTAGAAGGGCCACTGTAGTTGAGGGAGAATCTGAGTAATACTGGTTTTCTTCTTAGTTTTGATGGTAACTTCTTAAGGCTTATACTTCGTGGTTGCATTCTTGGACAAGTGATTTGATTCTTGATAGTAGTTGTCTTAGCCTTCCACTCCTTACCTTAGTTCCCGAACACAGGATCCAGTAATTAAGTTCTTGAGGCTTACTGCTTACTAGGTTCATGCTTTTTAGTACTGGTTTCACTCTTAGACACCCGAGTGGAATTCTAACTACTGATTCACAACAGGACTACTTATTCCAGGGGCAAGAACCAGGACTACTTATTCCAGGGACAAGAACTAGACTTTCAACTTGACTTCTGTCCTCTACCGACTTAAGAAAAGGATAGCCTCAGCTACTAATTAAATCAGTTATATCAGTGAGTTCCATCATAACTAGTAAAACACTTAGGGCTTACTTCTCACTACTCACTTACTCATCACTTATAGCAGACTATCTCACTTGGGGCTTACTTCTAACGAATTATAATAAGGGGGCTAGCTCTATTCTCTAACTATCTAGCTACTGATTAATTGCCCATACGAGTAGAAGCCCTCATCAGCCTGACACCCCATAAGTGGATTCTGAGTGGTACCGGTTCGTTCCATTCTTTGACTCCCTAGCAGCAGCCCTAATAGTACCACAGGCCAGCACCGGTTTAGGTCTGTTAGTGCAATGTTTGGGAATTAGAATAAGTAAGGCAGCCCCAGTGGGCACATTCTGATCGGTACCGGTTTGAGGCTGAGGAGCACCAGTATAAGGCTTGCGAGCAGTGGTTTGGTTCTTGAATGAGAGAGAGTTAGTTCAATTCTAAGTAGCGCTAGTTGGTGTCTTGGTTGTTGGACGGGGGCGACTATGAATTCTTGCTGCCACTCCCTAAGTTGATTCTGGTTGGCACGGGTTGTAGTCTTGCTAGCATTGGTTTCAGAAATGAGAATAAGGGACGCCCACCAGTTGTAGGCTCAGTAGGAGTAGTTTGAGAACTTAGCTACCCAGCTGCAGGCTTACCAGAGTAGGGAAATCCACCAGGCATACCAGAGTAGGGAAATCTACTTGACTTACTTTATCATCTCTTAGCACTTCTATGCAACCTCTCGCTACTACTACTGATTGCTCATTCTTAGGAATCTTACCTTGGAGAAGTCCCCTACCGGAGTAAGAGTAAGTTGCCAGAGTTCAAAGATCCTGCCCTTAAGTAATTGGTTGCGCGGTAGAGAGCTAGAAGGGCAGCACTAGCTTCAGTCTAGCTACTTAAAGCTTCAGCCCTTAAGTTCATGGTAACCTAAGCATCAGTCTTGAAACAGACACCCCAGCTACCTAGCTTAGTACCCACCTGCTTCATTCTTTCCCTAAGGCTTATACTGACTAGTTGACTTCTGACTTTCCTACTTTCCTCTCTCTCCTCTGGCTCATATAACTCCATTTTTGGATACCTGAATTATGATACTATACCTTTCCTATGAGACCCCTAAGGCGACTTTACCTCTGCTGGCTCCCGAGCGCAAGTAATAAAGAAATGAGAACGTGAGGAAGCATGAGTACATAATAACTAGTTCTAACCAAGTCCTTTTCTTTTGAGTCCTAACTTAGCCCTCCTGCTGACAACAAATAAAGTATTGGCTCCGGACTATTCTACTACTCTGTTAAAGCCTTATTGTATCCCAGGAATTATAAGTACTGGCTCTTTTCCTTGGGAAACTCCGACTGTTATTGCTCCTCTATGCTAATGGAATGAGGCTAGGCTCCTCTAATCTAACAACTTAATATAAGGTCAACTAACTACTACTGATGCAACAGGACCATACCACTCCTCCTCTCTGGCTCTGTCAACTCATAAAGTGGTTGCTCATCTACTTCTGAAACAAAAGAGTGGAATTCTGATCTATTCTACGGGCGTTAAGCCTTTGACTCCCCAGCTAAATACCTAGCAGCACTGATGGAATTCTGATCCCGAATGACATGCCTCAGGCTATTTACTTAGTGTTTCAGGCTTTCCCTCGCTCGTTCTATTCCTTGACTCCCTTGTTGAAGTCTGCTAGTTAGTAGTTTCAGTCTTAAGTATGTGACAACCATGCAGGGATGAGTAGGCACCGTATCAGGCTTGCACTGCTGAGTGGAATTCTTAAACTATAGCTCCCGGCTTGCTATTAGGTGTCTGAGTCTTGCCAACACTGGTTTGAGTCTCAGATGCGCTGGATATAGCCTGTAGCTACCCAGTTCCATTCTATCCCTTGCTAGCCAAATTACTTAAGGGCGACTATTCACTCTCCTTGGGCAACCCATACTTCTTTCAACAAGCAGCTGGCATTAACGGAATTAGGCTCATCTCCCAACTTAATATAAGGGTGATTAATCAGCTACTGTTATGGCTCTAGACTACTATACTACAAGTTTGGGCCAAAAGCTGGTTAACTCTGGGCTACTCTACTACTACTAGAAGCGGGGAAGTCAAGAAAGGGGAGTTCAATCAAGTTCTATGGTCCAGTTAATAATTCCCGATCTAAGACAACTACTACTGATTCCCAAGTAGTAAGTGGGCTGCTGGGCTGCTAAGGGATAGAATTGAGCTAACTAATTCCCTATGACCAGTGCATCCAGGGTAGTAGTTAAACACCTAACAATCAGACTGAAAGCAGTAACTCCAAGCCTTCAAGTGGAGGGTAGCTTATGGGACTGCAGCTGGGTAGCTCAGGTCTCTAGCCACTGCTGCTAAGACTACAACTATACTAACTAACAGACTGATACGCCTAACTACCAGAGTGAAACCAGTGAGAAAAAGGCTAGAACTGCTAGCAACCAGACTGAGACGAGTGAGTCTAAGAATTGACCTATCAACTAGAAGAATGAAACCTATAGTAGCTACTAACACCCACCGCTATGTTCAAGAGTGGAGCTAGCACAAGGGATAGAATGGAGCTAGCTCATTATGCAACTAAGTAGTCCTGAAGCTCTAGTACAAAGATAAGAATTCCACTGGGTAGTTAAAGACTGAATCCCTCTATATCAGGAAGTGAGAATTCAACCGTGTAGAGAATGGAACTGGATCCGATGATTGGTGAGCTAGTACATCAGGTATCTAGTCTCCGATGTCTAGTAGCTGGCCTTATTATAATTCGTATCTATTTTCTTATGCTCTTAGAGAACTAAGCCTAGGAATACAGAATATAAGAATACATAATCAAATCCGTCCCCCAACTTCACATCCCCACTGAGTCTCCGATGCTAGTTTCAGAATTTACCTAAGGAGTTCAAGAGTGGAACTAAGAAGTTGAAGAATGCAACTCAAACTTACTATAAGGGCAACTTAATAACTTTCTGTGCCCCAGCAGTTCAAGACTCAAACTAGGGCTACTCAGCCTCAAAGCCAGGGCAACCAGACTTATAGTAGTGCTAGGCAGAATGGAGCTAATCGACTCAGGCTATAACCACTGCAAGCAAGCCTTCAACCAGTCAATCCAACCCTGCTACTGATGCCACTCATTCTTCCACCACTGCCAAACAGAGTGAAACCACTGCCAATCAGACTGCAGCTGGGTAGACTGAGAACGGAGTCTAGAGTCCAAGCCTAAAACGACTCCTACTCAGAACGGAACAAGGGAGTTAAAGAACCGATCCATTAACATCAAGACTAAAACCAGTGAGAACCAGTAATTAAGTTCGACTTACAATAAGGGCCCGAGTCACAGGCTTCACTAACTACCAACAGGAACGAAAGCAGTGGATCCAAGACTTAAGCCAACAACTCAAAGACCTCAACCACTACTTACTCAGGCTTAAACAATTTCTTTCTACAGCCGAGAAGTCTATTCCATAGGTCCATTTGCCATCAAACATCTCCATATGCGAAATAAAGCATTTATAAGTAGATCAATTATGGTCTCTTGTTTCTTGTCATAGGGAATAGGATTTACTGGTTTCAGAAATTAGAATAAGTACTGCTAAGCATCACTCTTACTAGCACTGAACTGCTAAGCATCACTCTTACTAGCACTGATTGGATTCCTGTTACTACTGCTTTCCGTCTTGCACACTCCCTTGTTTAGTTCTATCACTGTCTAGAGTCTTGTTAACAGTGGTTTGATTCTGATCTCTGGATTGAGGTGCTTAGGCTATTTACTTAGTGTTTAAGTCTTTAACTACCCGGGTTCATTCTTAGTCCCGTCACCAGCAAGCGACTTATAGTCAAAGTAGAACTTCTGGGAAGACTTCATAAATAGGGGCTTACAAACAACTAGACTACTCGTATACTCAGTGGAAAGCCTTAGTGTATCCCGCGCCTACTTCTCCTCCTCAATGAAACTCGAAGGAGTGAATGAAACTCTAAGGAAACAAAGAATTCTAACAGCCAGAACTTCTAATAACCGGCTCTTGTACCTACGCTCCCGTAACTTCATTCTTAAAAACATAGAAAGTAGGCAAGTGGACAAGCTACTACTAGACCTTATAGTAAGTAGAAAGTCTAAAGAGCCCTTACTTAATTTGTGAATACTGATACGGAGAATTCCAATACCCAACTTAATATAACTCAGTAAACTCAGAGAGTGGTTGCTCATCTACCTCCCCTCTCACTCTGGCAACTAGCTAATCTCACTCAGGTATGCCTGGTACTGCTTCCATTCTATCCCGGTACTGCTTCCATTCTATCCCGCACCAGCTCCATTCTCATACTGCGACCTTAGCTACCCGGTTTCAGAAATGATAATAAGGTCCTCACCAGTATTGGGCTTAGTATACCTAGCATCAGGATTATAATAAGGGGCCGCATATGGGTTTGATTCTGATCCTAGTAGCTATCAGAGTGAGTTAAGACTGGTTGTTAGATGTACTAGCTACTGAGTTGCCCTCTGTGGATTATAATAAGGGCTAGGTTGATTCTTAGCTCTGTATAGACTGCTTAAGGCTTATACTCACTGGTTTCACTCTGATCTTACTACTTACTAGCTGCCTTGCTCACCTCTTAAAAGGGAGACTCAGATATCTTCTCTTACTTCTAACCAGACTAAACAAGGGATATGAAACTAGTAGTAGGCCCCTCTTACTATGATTATTGAAACAAGCCCGGTTTGAATAGGCTTTAAAGGAATGATTTCGCATCTTATTGAGTTTGATGGGCAAACCATAAGAAGTGATTAACTAGTGCATTTCCTCCTATAAGATTTACCCTATTGCTCATCTACCACCAAGCTACTACTTACGAGTTGAACGAAGACCTTCCCCACTTGAGAGCACTCGGTAAGTAGAAGAATCAAACTACTAACAAAAAGAATGCTACTAGTAAGTAAGGGAATGAAACCACTACAACATCTGGTAGAACACTATGAATTGAACCCCTTATTTTGGTAAACAAATAAAGATTCCACTGCCTGCTACAAATACAGATAAAACAGGACTACCGGTCTTCTACCCACTTCAATAAGAACAGGAACAGGAGCTGTACCAAAGGGAGAAGACTAAACTCGGTATTAAGTAATTCCACTCTCACTCTCTTGCTCTGTCCTCAAATACAGATTCAAATGGACTACTTTCATTCAATTACAACTAGATACCCTCCTACTTTATATCATCTAGTTAATACCCTTAATTGATATCCGTGAATTGATACCCTTATCTTATCTTATGAAACAACAACAAAGCTCCTACTTACTAGTTCAATTCTCCTACTAGCTCAATGGATACCCCGAACACAGGACTTCTAGTCATTTCCCAAACTACCTTACCCTTGCTGTTAGGAACACAGGAGACTTATATACTCCAGACCCACTTGCAACTTTGAAATACTCAGATAGTGAAAGTAAGTCAAGTTGGATCCAGTTTCATTCTTTGCCAGTAGTTTCCAGTAGCTAGGTGGATTCTTCGACTTATGGGTTTCATTCTGAAAGTGAGTATCAGCTCTTAGTACTTGCTGCGGGGAATCAATGGGAGTAGTTGAAGTCTGGTTTTTAGTATCACTAGCTCACCTACTTATAATAAGGGGTGGTTCTTTTCACTTAGCAGCTCCTACTCGCTCACCTCTCTTACCTTGCTCACCTCTCTTTCTTTCTTAAACAGACTAGAAGGGCAAACTCTATCTGAAGGAACTTGCTCTAAGGGCAACTTACTCTAAGGAAATTAAGTAAGGGCAGATTATTAATCTGGCTCACTTGCCCACCTCTACTCTGTAAACAAATACAGATTCATAACTGAGTGAATTCTTATACTATACCCCAACTTCATAGAAGGGCAAACTAATCCATAAACAATGAATTGCTGCTGGCAACGGATACTGAATGGACAAACAAGAAGTGGAATCCGTTTTCCTTAATAATAAGATTGATTTGGATAGTTCTTTTTTGCAAATTAGAATCAAGTTGTCTACTGTGTTAGTATATGAGAAATAGAAGTAGTTTTTCATCAAGCTATGGTTATTATGACAGTGTTAAGTCAACTAACCACTCCTTGTTTTCTTTTCCACCTTCTCTCCTTCCCGCTTCAGAATCACCTATTTGTTTGACCAGTATAGGTAGGCAAGGAAAGAAACTCAATCAGCAGGAGCTGTACTATCGGTCTGCAACTCAGGATTAAACAAGAACAGGAGACTTATCTATTTCCCCACTTTCTACTGGCTCTGGCTATGGGAACCCATTACTTTGACTTTCTTATATCTAGACCTCTGGCAAACTTACAATAAATAAGGGAACTTCTTATAAAGGACTCTATTACAAGGGTCAAGAACTTCCAATAAGGGAACTTAATTGACTCTTCTCTTTAAGAGCAGCAAACTTACAATAAGGCACCATGAACTTCAGGGCTGGCACTGGGTATTCCACTGTAACTTGACCTGGACCAGATTCTGTTTCTTCTAGCTCTGAGTTTCATTCAACAAGCAAGCTGCTTTCTAATCTACGAATTAATAGTAAAGTAAAGGCCCTTAAACTTAATGCTGCCTCTTGCTCATAAGTTGAAGTCCAAGAACAGGTAGAATACCACGAGAACAGGAAATGACTAGGGGGGAGTTGGCAAAGGCAAAGAGAGAAATCAACAAATAAGGTATACCTCATGACATAGCTGACCAACTTACTAGAAAGGCCTCTTCTCACCATACTTTCTTCACTGTACCTTATAGTAATTCGGCAGCACCAACAAACTTACAAAAAGGGCTTGGCTTGAGATCAGTAGTTTTATACCTTCCTTCTTACTTGCTTAGGCACGGTTACTGATTAAATGCTAAGTTTAGTTAGCCAATTAAGTCTAGTCTTGGACTGCTTAGTTTCATTCTTGAACTACTAGAAATACTTACTTACACAAATTCTAGTAAAGGCTCACAACTAGTAGCAAACCGACCCTTTACTCTTTATCACCCACCTCTCTTTCTTCCCTTGCCAAACTTACTAAAGGGGTACTGATGCAACAGGACTACTGTAATTCCACTACTACTAGATTAGATGCTTACTACTAACTACTTTCATTCCACTACTACTAGATGCGCTTAGGTCAATAATGACTATAAGGGGCCAATTACTAGAAGGGTTATGCTGAAGGGGTTTGATTCTATAACTACTGATTGGTGGTAATTAAGTACGAGCTTCTCACAAATACTCTGATAACTGACCTAGATCTCATCCCTCAACTGACTAGAATTCTATTGTAACCAGGTGGAATTCTGATATTTACTAATTCTAATAAGGGAGTTGCCAGTTGCTAGTGAAATTAAGTAATTCCTATTTGTGAGTTTGTCTCCACCAACTTAAGCTTAATATAAGGGCTTACTAATACTTTCAAGCTACGACTTATTAACAAGTCACTTTCATTCTCACTTTCCTAACTGGATTCTGTTCTAACCTTGCCAACAACTATCCCTTTCCACTCTAACCTGAACTACCGGTCTGTGAAACTCACACTCGACCTGGAACTGGGGAGTTCACTCTACTACTACTTGGACTAACTGGATTTTGTCTCCTACTTTACTAACTGGATTCTGAATAACAGCCCTGCCGCGCAACTTACGTAGTTGCTTGGCCCTTTACTATCTCTGCTCTGGTATGGAATTGTCTCCAAAGCTAAGGGAGTTGACATCTAAAGAATCCCTTTTTATGAATAAGAGTCTAAAGCCGAAGCCAAAGATGGATTGGATCCGCACCGCACGAGTGATGGTCTTCATCCCGATAGTTGTAGTGACTTATGGTACCCGATAGTTTGAGTTACTTATGGTAGTAGTACTCCTTTACTGCTCTTGTTGAATGAATTATAATAAGGGGATTGACTACTGAGTCTACTACTAGATGCTTACTACTAGTTCCATTCTTAGTACTTTACTACTTCCACTCAAAGCACAGAGCCAAGCGTATACTATACAAGGGGAAGACTTAATAAATAGAATTGGTACCTTACTATAGAAGTAGGCAAGCAAGAAAGGAAAGTGGGCAAGCAAAACCAGTAAGGTAGTCAAATACCTCTCCTCTTTCTACTGCCAAGACACTAAAGCACAACTACTAGAAGTAACTACTACCTACCCCTTTTCTAGTAAGTTCCAAGCTACAACTGATTCAACAAGAACAGAAACATCAACCCAGAACTCTAACTTCACTTTCTTAACTGACTTGACTCACTCTTCTCTACCAACACAGTATAGGAAACAATATATCACTTCATATATAGGAGAGTTTATTACCTTTGAAACTCCTTCTTAAGTAAAACAGATTCTACAGGGTATATGCAACAATGGATTCCACAATCACTTCACTCTCAAATATAAGTCACTACCACTTGGAACTTAGAAATACTCAGCTCTTGCTAAAAATACTGATGAAACAGGACTAGACTAAAACGAAACTGGTTAAACAGGACTATTCTTGGTGCTGTCAACTAATGATCCACTAGCCACTCCACTGGTTCTCTTTCCACTCTAACTCAAACTTACAATAAGTGCCTCTCTTTCCATTGGCACCTAATGCTATCAGCCAATCCACTACTACCCTAGCATAGTAACTGAAGTCAACCAGCCTACCCGAAACTTACAATAAGAGCCTCTCTACTTCTATAAAAGAAAGGAATGGAATTGGAAAGAAGAAATAAGAATAGAGCAGACTTACCAACTGGACTACAACTTGTAAACTCCGAGAATACTCCACAAGGGATTCTAAAACTACTAGACAAGTAAAGGCACAGGAGCAGGAGAAGGATCGGATCCTAATGAAAGGTATGAAACTAGCACACGAACAGAACTAGACTCTCCTTCTTACTGAACTACTTAACTTGCAAGACCCAACTAAGACAGATGAAATGAATTGAACAACTTACTAGAAGGGCCAATTAATAAGTTCTTTTTGGAAGAAAACTAGTAATTCAACAAGACATTAACTTAAGGGCTTTACTACTACTTGTCCACTTCAGAGAAGAGAAGACTAAACTAGGCATTCAACAAGAAAAGATAGCTACCTCTGGCTTATCCACCTTATCTTATACTTCTGGCAACTATTAACTTCCAATCGGTAGGCAAGCTGTTTGTACAGTGTTTGGTTCTGGTTAGCACTGGTTGCATTCTCCCTTTCCTAGTTGCCGACCTATCCCTGCACCTTGCTTTAAAATCTGTTGAGTAGTGGTTACATTCTGAAAGT
The DNA here is from genome assembly GCA_001649415.1 of Musa itinerans. NCBI lineage: Eukaryota > Viridiplantae > Streptophyta > Magnoliopsida > Zingiberales > Musaceae > Musa > Musa itinerans. The sequence goes on along the minus strand of LVTN01000027.1, from coordinate 440,141 downwards.
GAATGAGTTAAGGCTTTTACTCGCTAGTTCTATTCTTTAATTCCTATTCCTACTTATCTTATGAGTTTGCTGGCAACTAAACCTCTGGCGACTTAATATAAGGGGAACAACTTAATAACTTGGGGCAAGGTCAGGCTTATACCTAGCTGCGGGGAAGACTTAAGAAATAGGAGCCTACTAATAACTACTCACTTTATGGGGGGATTTGCAGTAAGTCTAGACTCCTACCTCATTTGGGATTCCACTGGAACTAGAAAAGTGCTACTACTACTTATGAATCAACTGAACTTGCTAGCTCAGCTCCTTAAGCTACACATTATACGTGACTTGGCTCCCAATCACTAATTCCCGTGTTTTTAGGTAGCAATTCAAGACTTAAGTACCTGAGGCTTGCTTAATTCTTTACTTCCCCGGTTTGGTTCTTACTAGCAATAGTATCAGTCTTGGAAGCAGTAGCTCCATTCCGAGTCTAACTAGTTCGATTCTTATCTAGTAAGCTAGGTAGGCAGACTTGTATATAAGTGCATGTAGGCGAGCAACTACACTTGAAACTTTCATAACTGACCTCTCAACTCCCCGGCGACTATTACAGGCTCGCTCACCTACCAATACTACTAGCTCACCTATTAGTGCAATTCTTATCTGAGTAGCCTATAGTACAGGTTTCCATAAAGCCCTCGAATTATAATAAGGGCTCGTTTCATTCTGATCTAAGTCTACTACTAGCTCACCTCTCTAGCGACCCTCTTAGTTCAATTCCAACTTTCTAACTGGAATCTCATCTACCACTACTGGACAAGCCGAACTAAAGTAAAGTACTATTTCTACATTTGCTATCAGCCAAGTCATTAAAACTAAAGAGAAGGAGCACCTGCCCGGGGTTTAAGGCTGAATCCGGCTTTCAGCTCCTTTCTTTCCTTCCCACTTCATAGCCTTCGAATTAGAATAAGGGCAGATTATTAATCTGGCAATTCTTTAACTCTCTCATTTCATTCTTACTTTCACAACGGAGTTTCCCTAGATGCTGGCCTAGGGGCTTAGGCTTACTTCAACTTAAGGGCTTCAACAACTACAACTTACTATAAGGGCTCAAAGCCAGTAGTACCTATAGCCTTCCACTCTCTAGTGGCATTCTGAGTTTACTACTTGCCTTCCTCTCTTCTTAACTGTATTCCTCTCGACTTCTTCATGGAAACCCGTGTTTTTTGTTACGGAAGTAGAATCCTTTTAGTATTGGTTTTGGTCTTAGTAGCGCTAGTTCCACTTACCTGGTTTCATCCTGATACTGCTTAGGTCGATTCTTAGTTGTTGGGGTGCACTTTCAGTCTGATAGGGTACTTTTGAAGTCTGATAGTGACTATATTAAGTCTGATTTAAGTCTGGTAGTTACTATATTAAGTCTGGTAATTAGTAGTTGTATTCTTATACCTAGCATAAGCCTTACTACCCTTACTTTAGCCAACTCCTGGAATAGCTTCTCTTGCCTACCTACTTAATATAAGTGCAACTGGCTACAATTCATTTTACCCAGCAGAGCCAGCTAGACTAGCCAATAACTAGAAAGAAGGGGGTTCTCTTGACATGAGACACTAAACTTCTCGTCCACTACAAGACGAGAGGACGAACACTTAGACCGATCAAAAAGAGAGCTAATTTATAGAAACCCGGTAAAAAAGGTAGCATCGGTGTTTTGCCTCCTGAAGAAGCTATTTGGAATTCCCATTTGGCGTTTTCCCGGGATTTTGAATAGCACCTAAGTTTTCCTTCCTGAGTGACCTGATAGAAATGCTCTTTGGATGTTTTCCCGGGATTTTGAATAGCATCGTCTACTTATCCTGTACTTACCGGTGGGATTCTGTAGTTTTCTTATCCCTACTTTTGAGTGGAATTCTTTCCTTCCCTAGCAACTAACTACCTCTCCTTCTGACTTAGCAGCTGAACTTCAAATAAGGGCTTACTATAAGGGTTAGAATAAGGGGTGGAATTCTGATCCTAGTACTATAGCATCGTAGAATAGATACCCTTAGAAACGACTCCTACCTGCCAAGAATGAAAGATAAGGTCAACTCTCTTCTTTCGCCAACTCCTTCCAGATAAGTCAACTCTCTTCTTTCGCCAACACCTTCCATAGCTTCCCTTGCCCAGTAAAAGTAGGTAAACTACCCGCGCCTAGTAACAGAGGAATTCTACAAGAAATAAAGAAACTGCCCACATCCCAACTAGTAAGTCAACAAAAGCACTTAAGCCTACCCGAGAGCACTGAAGCCTACCCTAGCCTAGTAACTTCATAAAACAACTACCCCCGACTTAATATTCTTCAACTAGAGCAGAGCGGAACTTAACTATCCAAACTTATTCTAGAGCTGTTTGTTACTCACCATTAGTAGTAGCTTGTCTCCTTGCCGAGAAATGGAATACTTTTAAATAAGCCAGAGCAGGACCACTACTTAAAGGGTATGAAACTCTAACTCGACTTCCACTTATGCAACTGAATATAAGGCTTAAACTCAAACTCGTAACTTCAACTTATACGCTCTACTTTCTCACTGGAACTATAACAGTACTACTACTACTGCCGGTATGAAACTCTCCCTCTCTCATCTAGGTATGGAGTAGCGGGCCAAGCAGACAAGACACTACTCATGACCAAGCCGGCCAAACAACGACGAAAGGCGTTGTGCGGCAGCACAACAAAGAGATGGTTATAAACAAGTTATAAACAAGTCCTGTGTTCTGGGCGGTAGCGAGCGGTTAGGAGCGTCAGTGAGTTCGTGTTGCGCGGCAGCAAATAAACTGTTATGTAGAAGTTATTACAATAGATGTATTCAGCGATAAGTTAGTGAAGACCTGGGCCCTCGCTTTAAGGCCTATACCTGCTAGTTGCATTCCGAGTCTACTTAGTTCAATTCCGTATCTGTTGGTGCCATTGGCAGATAAGATTCCAAAGAAAGGGATTCAGCAGTACGGGTTGCAGTCTCACTACCCTTGCTCGAAGTCTCGGTAGCTGTAGTACCAGCCTGTAACTACCTTGTTGAAGCCTAGTTAGTAGTGGTTGAAGAATAAGTAGGAGTCGTTTGAGACCTTAGCTACCAATACCTATACTCGCTACCCTTGGTTGCATTCCAGTTGTTGCTGGTTTGACTCTTGCTGGAAGTGCCCGTTGCTTGGCCTTTGATTTAGTGGTTCTATTCCGATACTTATGAGTTCAATAACTTAATCTAAGGCACAACTGCCTATAAGCTTATGGACTACTTTGTGAAATTCCCAGAACTTATAATAACTGGTACTCATTGGTGGAATTCTATTCTAACTTAACTACTAGCTTACCTAGAAGCAGGCAACTATCATACCTATCCACAAAAGCAAGTAAGTCCACCTGACTACCCTACCTGCAAAGTAAGTCAACTAGCTATCCCTCCTGAGTTCAATTCCGAGTCTCTAGTAATACCGAGTAACTGATTAAACGCTGGTAGTTAGTGGGTTGGTTCTTGAACTACCTCCTATCTGTCTCGGTAGCAGTGGGGTAAGCCTGTAACTAATTATGCTAAGGGGTAGCTGTCTGTTGTCTTAGCCCGTAACGACCTAGCATCAGCCTTAGTGTGCCTAGCTCTATTCTCTAACACCTAAGCAGCAGAAATTCTAGTAAGGAACACCCAAGCATTGGCCTGTGTAACTACCTAGCTCCATTCCCAAACTACCCAACATAGGATTGTAACTACCTAGCAACTGATTAAATGCTATCCCTTAGCAGCCCCATTACGAGTAGCCCTAGTTCCATTCTTTAACTCCCCGGTATCAGTCTTAGTAGGAGTAGCGACATAGTGGTGAGTGAGTTAAGGCTTATACCTCTTAGCTGCATTCTTATAGTAAGTAGTTGAAGGCTGGTTGGCACTAATGAGAGTCTGGTAGTTAGGTTAGTAGTTACAGACTGAGTAACACTGGTTGTAGTCTTAGTAGCTCACCGTTCTATTCTTATTCTTTGACTCCTTAGTTCTCTGATCTTACCACTGGGGAATCAGTGGGAGAGTTTCATTCTTAACTATCTACTTCTTTGGTCTGAAACTAATAATCATAAGGGATCTACTTACTCTATCTTACACTTACTATAAGGGATGGACTACAAAGTTAAGGTTTCTACTTTATACCCTTATTTCTATACAAAAGAATAGCTTTATTTCGAATCGGTAAGCATTTATAGAAAGATTTCCCATGAAACTAAGAAACAGGCCAACGAATACATTTCTTACTAACATCTTGACCCTATGGTGGCTCATCTACCAACTTAATCAAACTCTTTGAAACCCATTTGACTTTGACTTTCTTCTTTCTATACCTCTGGCTCATGAGTTAAGTGCAGAATTCACCTAAGTAGTCAAGGAATAAAAGGAGTTCCATTCTGACCCTGAGTGAACCCATACTAGGTCTCATCTCGCTGTCAACGAAAACTATCCTATGGCTCTCACTCAGCTCAACTTACTATAAGGGCAACTAAGTCAGTAATCCTTACTTAACTACTAGCTCACCTCTCTTAGTACTGGTTTGACTCTGTGACTCATGAGTTTGATTCTTATCTAGTATCTCTAGGCATTGTGAAAGCCTTACTAAGTCGGGGCTTACTAATAACTAGCTAACTTAGGGCGCCGGACTTCCTAGTAACTTAACTCAGGCTTACTACTAGACTACCCCTTGCTAGCTCCCTCCCATGCCTTGCTAGAAATTACTTAAGGGCACAGGACTTGGTCCACTACTACTTATTCCACTTTACCCATTCACTTAAGGGCAGCATAGCATCTTTTCTCTTTCTTTACCAACTAACCTTTTAGCCGGTTATCTTTCCACTAAAACTACCCTTACCTCACTTTAGCCAACTCCTTGAATAGCTTCCCGTGCCTCACTTTATCACTCGAACCAATTAATAAGTTCTGGCACTGGTGCAACTTACAAATACTCTGCTCTAATAGCTTACCTTGCTTTAAGGCTTGGACTTATGAGTTAGTAGCTCACCTATGAGTTGAATTCTTTAACTACCCAGTTGCTTTCTTTTACTACCTAGTTTGATTCTTAGACTTTGAACTTCTTGTTAATTCTTTACTTCCATACCTTAGTCGAGGGATAGTTGCCAGCTACCCATATAGGTATGGATAGAAGCATGAGTTCAAATAACCAGAACTTCTTAATTGGCCCTTCTAGTAAGTTGAAGAAGAAAGTACTTGCAGCTTACAGTATATTAATAGGGCTTTCCCCTTTGCCAACAACTAGAACCAGAACTAGAACAAGACTCTTACTTACTTCTAACCAGACTCAACAAGTAATTCAACAAGAACCATAACTTTACTACTACCTGGACTTTAGCCAACACCTGGAAGAGCTTCCCAAGCCTACCTCTTAGTTACATTCTGGACTTCCTACTTCCCTTGCCTACCTAGACCTTACTTTAGCCTCTTCTTCCGGAACTCCCCTTTCTTACCCACTTCCTATTGTTTCCCTTGACTACCTATACATTCCTTGGTAACAGATGATACCTTGCGAGACTTATTATAGAGGCCTAGCTGGCTACTATTAACTTCATGAGGCAAGGATTCTAGTAAGGTGCTTGGGCCCTGTGACTTGTGCCCTTATAGTAAGCCCTATTGCTCATCTAAACTAGCTGCTGGCTTCAAGACCTCTTATTCTTTGAGCTCTCCTCTGGCTCATCTAACTCTCCTTGCTTCGCTGCATACCTTCTGGAACTAAGATATTAGTTTGAAAACACTGCTACTGAATCTAGTACCCAACTTGAATCTAATAAAGCACAGAGGTCAGAGATGAGGGAATAGAAGTAAAGCACAGAGGTCAGAGATGAAGGAATATAAGCAGTGCGAATAAAGTATGTTTCTATCTACGAGCAAGGTTAAATGGAAAGTTCGAATGATACTAAAGGTACGAATCAGAGGATTGAGCTGGCATGGTAAGAGGATGGAGCTATATATTGATATTATATATGAGTAGGAGATATTATATATGAGTAGGAGATCTTCTTATCTTGTGCCGAGTCAAGAGCTTAGGTCAGGAAAAGATTGAAGCGCATCATAAGCACCTATCTCATATGAAGTGGACCTTGCCTTAAAGCCAGTACACGCTCACACTTATTCTTCTCTCGCATCTTCTCTGGCTCCTGCCCCAATGGTTGCCCTTTTAGCATCGTTTAAGTAACCAAGCTGCAGACAATCCTACAAGGAGACAAGAACTATTCTATGAAAAACAAAGAGAGAAAGAAACTAATAAATATAGTATGCGTTAGTACGTTGCCATGAGCAAGTGCTTTGTTTTTGCTAAAGTGAGTTATTACCAAGTCCTGTTTACTACTGCTAGCATTCGGTTTCTCTTGTTTTGGGTATTTTGTTCCCAATTGGTTCACCTCACTAGAAAAAGAAAGAAAGATTGATTCGGCTTCGGCATCTTCCCTCTACTCCGATAGTAATTAATAGAATCTAGTTCCGTCTTTCTTCCATATTTCCTCTTGTCTACTTAAACTTATACGCTCTCTTTGAACTAAGGCTTCGATACCTCTAACACTGATACTAGCAATCCTTAAAGTAAGCTAACTTCCACTATAGCACTTAAACTAGCCACTCTCAACTACACTTGATACTTGACCTCTATCCTAACCTTCTACTATTGTGCAACTAAATACTTCTTTCCACAAGAAATAAGAAGAAAGCTGGCTACTATCCTGAGAATAAGAATAAGGGTAAGTAATAAAGCTTCCTACAACTACATATGAAACTACTCTATAACTTGAAGGGGATTCTACTCGTTATTAAACAAGAGCAGGACGAATTCTTAAGTGCAACAACTACTGATTCAATTACTCAACTACTTAGCTCAGGGCTTTCAACCCAATTTCAACCCAACAAGCGAAGATTGATCTTCTTTACCTACTTAAGTAAAAGCACAAGATCCTCTCCTCTCTACTACTACTTCAAATGCTGGTCTCCCAAACACAGGACTTGGTAATAACAAACAAGATATGTAATTGATTAACAACACAGCTTCCTCCTTACTCAGAGAGGCAGAAGCACCCCTTCCATCTTACTCAGAGAGGCAGAAGCACCCCTTCCATTGCTTGACTTTCAGAATATAAGATATGCTTTCTTCTCCTGCGTAAGTATCAAGTAAGCAGCAACAAGCAGACGAATACTAGAGCTTACTAGTCAACTACCAGATGCGCTACCAATTATGTATTATGGCCTTCTATAGCTCCTTAGGATTCAGTTTCTTCTCCAACACCTTTCATAGCTTCCCGGGCCTACCCTGCTGTCAACTAAAACAGATTCAACTCGATCACTTGATGCTTACTTTGTTCAACTCGATCACTTGATGCTTACTTTGTCTACTGGTAGGGGAGTATAGAGCCTGTCCTGTCCGAAACAAGTGGTTCAGGTCCTTCAAGTGTAGTTCGGGTAAAGTCAGAAGAAAATAGAAAGTAAGCTGCTGTGACAGTGGAGTTACGGGCAAGTTACTTAACGAGTTTCTAGTTAGGAGCCTAATTCTGGTATCCTTGAAATGGAGTTAGTAGATGTAGGGTCCCTCTCGCCACTCCTTATAGTAGAATGGAATTGAAGAGTAGTAGAATGGAATTGCAGAGGCCCCCTTATTAAGTTCCTCTATAGTCAGTTTCAGATGAAGGTGGAATCCCTTTTGTTTCAATAGCACTAGAATAGAGTATAAGAGTAGCTGGTTGGTTAGTTAAGAGCAAACTCTATACTATGTTAGGGTTCGGCGAGTCGGTATGGTTGGTAACCTTTTTCTATCATACATGACGGGTAAAAAAAGAATAGGGAACAACCATCTATGTTATAACTCCCCTTATATACAAGTGAACAGGACTTCTCTTTCCACTCAAGCGTTACTTTCTTTCTTTCTAGGGTTGAAACTCCTTACTTACAGCAATTGACTTAAGGGCAAGAACTGGAGCAGTACTACTTGTTGGGATGAAAGAGATTCTACTTCCTGACTTAGATCAAAGCCAGTAGATGGGTCAAACTCACTAGTAGTTAGGCCAATGGAATTAGTTGACTTAGGTCTAGGAGCAATACAAGATCTGAGGAGAGCACACAGAATACCTTTAGCAGACCTCTCTACTTGAAGTTAAGAATGGAATTATTTGACCAGAGCAGAGCAATAGGTATGAGAAGCAGAACTCACAGAAGCTTACTTGCTTTCGTGCTTTTAAGTTAATAGTTGGTTTCCAGCAGTGGCGAAAGAAGTATTTGTTTCCTCAGCAGCAAGCGAGAAGTCAATACCAGCTATCTATCCGGAGTTGTGGAATCCCGAGTAGGTAGTAGCGACCAGGTAAGATAATTGCCAGTTCAAAAGTGTAGGAAGCTATAAGTACGAAGCTATAAGTACTATTGATCCCAGAACTACTACCGAAGAGCCCACACCTGAACCACTTGTTGCTTACTTTGGTGATGAAGCTTCTGACCTTCACCCGGTTCTTGTTTTCTCTTATCTAAAGAGAAGATATCCTTTAGTAGTAGCTTAGCCTCTATTTACTTCCAATAAGAATAATAGAGTTTACTTACTTCCTTCAACTCAGGATTCTCATTATCTACAAGGGCCCTTCTAGTAAGTTTTCTTCAACTCAAACTACAGGCGCGTACTTTCTTCTTTATCTAAGCTAACTTTCTTCTTTCAAAAAAGAATATCATATCAAGAAAGAATATCATATCAGTTATTAGGATCTTTCTTCCAAACACCCCACTTTCTCACTAAGAATAAGGGTAGCAAGTAATCCGGTATATTTCTAACTAAGAATAAGGGTAGCAAGTAATCCGGCTAAGAATAAGGGTAGCAAGTAATCCGGTATAGCAACGGCTTACGGGTCAGTGACATTGAAATTCCAGCGAGATAAGCGACTTTCTTCAGTGCACTTCATACTCTAATCTTTAAGTCACTACGCCGCCACATAAGGAAAAGAGGCCCGGCCAGGTTCTATCTCGGACACCAATGACTTAAGGGCAGGGGCAAGCCCTAAACTAATAATGGGCCGCACCCAAACAAACTTACAATAAGGGCAACTTAAGGGTTGGCTATTAAAGCCAAGTAACTTAGGATATCCATTGCAAACCTCTATTTTCATAGAAAAACGGATAGGATAACTGATTCACTTGACTAGTAATTTCCCTCTTGCAACAAACACAGACTAAACTCAGGGTCGAGAGAGGCACTTTACTAGCACTAGGGTGGGTTGGCGAGAAGCAACTGTCTTAGTAGGCGAGAAGCAACTGTCTTATATCCTCTGCCCTTGGTAGTCAATATAGAAAAGCACCTGCTCTTATAGTAAGTTAAGAAGCAGACTAAGCACTTGTTAGAGGCAGAATGACCAGTTTCCATTCTTAAGTAAAGATATGACCAATACTCTGCATATAAAAGAAAGTTCGAATTGAACTCAGAAGTCGACTCATCACCAACAAACACAGAGAAACTTAGACCTTCTAGTAATTTCCATTCTCCACTCCAAGCTAGGAAATTCAATAAGTGGTCTGCCCTGTTTTATGGGCATCAAATGCATTATAAGCTCCATTATAGGTACCCGAGCAGACAAACACAAGTAACAGAACTGTCTTCATGGCGAACTAAAGCTTCAAAGCCTTTACCCGATCCGGATCTTACCTCTGACTGGGGACTTAACTGCTTAAGTTAACCTTTTCTTCTATTGTCGACTTAACTCTTACTGGACCTGGACCTGATCCTTACTCTCTACTTTATGAATTGATCTTGTAGTTATGTAATTTCAGAGTAACCGAGCAGACAAGTAGCAAAGCAGACTTCATAGCCGTGTAACTTCCCGCTTCTTTTAGCACTTACTTTGGCACTGCTGATTCAGTTGAGAAAGCTTCCTCACCCGATCCACTAGTTTCATCGTCTAGCAAGTAAGGGTATCATGCAAGGGTATCATGCAAGTGGTTAAGAACGGGTTTACTCAATTTCCTGCTCTTGTGTTACTCGTGTTATCCTACTCAAAGATAAGAAAGAATTGATATTGTTTAGTCACCCTTTTCTATCATGCCTAGGTCGGGAACAAGACTTATTCTTTTCATTATCCATCTTCCGCTGGAACTACACTTTACTGAGCTATGGGCTACAAGAGCAATCCAATCACCTCTTTATACAACAAGGGAAGGAGGCTACGCACTGAACCAACTAACTACTCGGTCGGTTAAGGCTTAAATACCTGGTGCGCATTGAGATAGTTTTAGGCGAGGTTGACCCCTAGATTTCTCGTCTCGGGTCAATTACTCTTATGGCAAAGAGGATAAGCTTCTTTTGATTCGGGTTAGGAGTTATGCAAGTAGAAACAGTGAGTTGAGGTTAACAAGTTGCGATTCCATTCTTGAAGTTAACAAGCCAGGGAACAAGCGTAGGCAAAGCCCTATAGCTAAAGTGAGTTCGCAAATAAGAAACTACTATCAGGTACAGTAAAGGGTTGGGTCTATCTCTCCGGTACAGAGTCAAGGGCTAAATCAACGAAAACAGTCAAAAAACTACAGCTAGAAGCAATGGAATCATCAAGCAAAAGCGGTTCATAACTTCCATTTCCAGGAGAGGCCCTGATAGTCAGTTGAAGACAATAAGTGACTTTCTACTAATAGAGTTCTAGAGGCGAGGCCCAGCTACAATAGTAGTAAAGAGGAAAGAACACCGGGATTCCACCATGAAATAAGTCTGTCAAAAACTACCCTCTGTGACTTTAAGGAGTTTCCGTTCTTTAAGGAGTTTCCGTTGAAGAATGATTTGTTGTCAGCTGCAATCGATTCTTCCTAATAGATAGAAGCTTATATAATAGAACCGATTCCACTCATGGATTAGAATTAGATACAAGTAAAAGGGCCCTTATAGTCCGTTTTCTTCAACTCTATTTCCTAGCACTGATCCTTATACTAGACCCTGGGGATGAAACCACTATCAAAGCCTCAGTTAATTACATTGAAAGCGGGTTTGCTCTCTTACTAGCAATTACTCATTGAAACAAAGAAACTTGCCTTAGAATGCATTTCTTCCTTACATCTTTAGGGTTGTTCATGGTACAAGCAACGTAGCTAGTTAAAAAAGCCAGAACATGCGTGTATCAAGTGAGCTCTACGGTATTAAGTATACTATACAATAAATACAGTAAGGGCAAAGGTGCTTAGTGTTATAGAACTACGAGATCATCAACTGGAGCAGGAAAGTATCTTGTTTCTCTAGTTTTTCGAGTTAGGGTGTTGGTGCAAGTCAAAGGTAAGCTAAGCTGCCAGCCGATCTGATTCAGCGGTAGGGCTGCTCTTCTCCTCTCCTCAAAAGAAAGCTAAGATTCCGTTCTCCTAGAATAACTAGAATAAGATGTTCTCCTAGAATAACTATAATAAGATAAATAATGAGACAAGTTTATGCTTGGATCCCTTTACTTTGAACTAGCCTTACATCTGTACCCTCTTGCAACTTACTATAAGGCACTGGAGACTAGGAGATATTACCTAAGTTAAGTAGTCTATCTTCTTGACCCAACTAAAAGCTTAGAAGCGGGACAATCCGTTTACCTTTCTTATGGCCCAAGTGGTAGATAACCTGGATCGGGATCTTCAGCAGTTCTTGTTAAGTCTACTCGATAAAATGCAGTTGAAAGGTAGTCAGCAGCCCTTAAGTTAATGGCGAGAGTAAGTAGTTAGGTCTTGAGTTTTGTTAGCTTGTTCCTGTTCCTGTTCTAGTGGAATCCCGAGTTAAGGCTATCTTTGAAGCTAGTAGTAACATAGTTTTCATTCAAATGTTAGTATATGCTTGGAATTATAAGTACTGGTCTGGTTCTTGGCAACAAGTCAGCAGCAATGAGAGTCGAGTTCTTTGTTTCAAGTGTGGTTCTTGTTTCATCGACAACAGAAGATGCTTTCTATTTACGAGTTTCTATCCCATGTGCTCAATAAGAGAGATATGAAATGGAATTCTGAACTTCAAGTATAGTTTTGGTGATGACTCCCCTATTTCTCATCGTTTAAGGCCTTTTTACCCTCTTTTCTAAGATCTAGTTTCAGAAGCTGTGCCGGGTGTTGTATCTCTATCTCGGTCAAGGGCTGCAAGCGCTAAGTAAAGAAGAATAAAGTAATCAAACTGAGAAACAAGCAAGTAAGAGGTCAGTAGCAATGAAAGCGCTGGGTTCGTTCAGGTTATAATCTAGTACAGGTGCGCGATCCGTGTTTTCAACTTAGTTTTCAAGCAAAAGAAAAGGGAAGGGTTTTTCACCGCTAAGTCAATCATACGAGAGAGTGTCAAATGCTTGTGTCTAAGGTGATATTCCTATCTTCTATAATGGGGGTGCGCTTATAAGCTCTCAATTCCAGTCAAGTGATTGTCGACTCTCAAGATGGTGTGAGAGTTTAGGTCGGGTCGGGTCTTTCTCGCCTTTAAAGTATCTCGGTGTTAGAAGTTTTGCAAGTATAGTGTGGTGAGTTGAAAACAGAATCATGAGCCTGGTATTATAGAAAGAAGTAACCTCGTATAGCTCCATAAAGTACTGGATCGGAAGAAACAGACTCATTAGACAGAGGGGTTTTTCGAATTGAACAAGAGGGTACGATGATCTAGCGGATTAGGACACTAAGTAAACTACTTGAAAGTCAGAGGTCAGTCAGATCGGGAGAAAGTCAAGGCTTTGAAGCGGGAAGGTCAGTTCAATGGAGTTATAGTTGTTATATTCAATACAATAGCAGAGTTAGATGAGCCGAATGAACAGTATTAGTTGACTACGGTATAGTTGCAAGAGTTAGATGAGTCAGAGGAGAGTTATAAGAGCCCCAGAGGAGAGAAACTTGTAGTTGCTTGCCTACTTTCTATGTATCTGTGAGCCTCATTCCGTTTGTCAAGATATCTTCTATTTTGAGTACCTATAGTATAGTCAAGAATTAACTACATGCGTATTAGCTTGTTTCGGTACAATCCGTTTAGTGTGTTAGTTAATAAGTTCCTCCGGTGTGTCTGTCTTAATTAGTTCATATAGTGGAGCTCGGGAAAGCCTTATTGCCCTTATTTGCCAGTACTTATAATTCCGGCTCATCACTCATCAATAAATGTACCCAACACTAAAGGAAAGGAAGCCAGGGGAAACTAATCTTATGTGGAATCAACCATTTCCACTCCATAACCGCTTGCTGCAGCATCTGAACCTTGATACTTAACAGCTGATTATCCCGATCCCGCAGATTCTCCTGTTGCAGATCCAGATCTTGTTTCTAATCTTGAAACTGTTTATTCGCCAGATCCGGCTTACCCGTGAAAACAGGAATGGAATATCTCTCAACAAATAATGAATATGAATGGAATCTATCGTATCGAGCATCTGGTATAGAACTTAACTGAGTAAAGACCCAACATCCCTTCCCTGACGCACTGTGTTAGCTACCCATGAGAGAATACCCCCTGCTAGCTCATCATTCTGTTTCTTCACTCGCCTACACATCCTCTGGGTACAATAACTATCCTCTGGCTCTTTACTACAATACAACTCCTCAAATGCATTCTTTCAAATAAGTAGATGTTTTTTCATAAGGGTACTAAATAGCACATATTGAAATAGAATAGGTAACCTTCCCCAACAATGAACTCTTTCTCGCCAACTAACCTAACCGGCGTGCTCTTTCTTGAAAGTAGGAATTCCACTAGTCAGTATAAGGCTATGAAGGTATCAAACCATCGAACAGGATTTAGCTACGAAGGTAGAAAACCACTTAAGCAGGTAAGATCTAGCGCAAGCAAGGGAGGAACAGGAGTGAAAGGTGGATGAGCAATTACTTTATTTGTAGCAAGAGTTGAGCTCGGGGTTAACACTTCTTCTAGGTTAAGGGTTTACAAGAGTTATAGTTAGAGCAGAGCCAGTAGAAAGTGGTAGTGAATTACTAGAAGGTCTTGTTAAGTTCTAGTCTTCATCCCGAGTTTCATCAGTATTAGTAGCCATAGGAGAGAGAGCCCAGTAAGAGCATCTATTTTGACTTTACTACTAAGAGCGCAGGGGTGTTTTAGTTACACATTCTCTAGTATAAATTCGAGAGTCTCCATTCCATAGTATCATCCGTTCTATAGTATCCAGGCGGGGACCAAGAAAGATGTCAGTTGCTTCTGTTTCCTTATAGAACAGCTGCATTCTGACTTTCGATGTAATGAGATAATTCTTCTAATGCTCGGTTTGCTTCTATGACTTCTAGGTCTAATGTAGTAATTTAGTTCTGGCTCCTTTCTCTCATTCCGACCTATGTTTCTACTCCATCAGGTAGCTCAATTACATCGACCCTGTTGCTTATTTCAATCTTATGGGCACCGTGGTTCTTTTATTGTTTTCTCATTTTACTACACAGTGAATTCTGATCGACATTGAGTTGATTCTCTTAATCATTCCTTATTTCTACTTTGATTCGTATGCTTGGGGCTCCTCGTGAGTCTTAGTTAATATACTTGGTATTTGAGTTCTGTAGTCAAGTTACTGGGTATTTGAGTTCTGCAGCTACTATGAGTTTTCTTTATGTACTACTTGATTCCTGCTGGACCAAACAACAAACCCATCTCTCTGCTCGGCTTGACCAAACCTATCTCCTTCTCTTTCCTCGCGAAACTAGTCCTACCTTACCCAGCCTAATTGAAATACTAAGTCATTATTGAAGGCATCTTTCTTAGCGCGTACTGATGAGCAGGTTCCCTAACGTAACGAGCGCTTCTTGAACTCTGTAACTAATGCCTATGGGCCTATGTCTCCTATCTTGGATTCTAGGACTCCTTGCTTTAAGTCCAAACTAACACTATACCAGCTTGACTCTCCTGTCTATTGGCCTTACCTTCTTCCCACCTTAGCTAACTCCGCCTTTCACTCTTAAGCTCCCGAATCTATATCTGTAGTTGTATACACTGATCTAACATATGTATTTGTCTATACCCGAGCTCCAACTTAAGTCCTCCAATCAGCTCTTGATGGCTGTGACTCTGCCCTCAATGCCCTATGCTCGAGTGTTAGTCTGCTACTCCTTTCTCTAATCTAAGTATTGCAGCTTGGTGGCATGAGATAGTCCGCCCTTTTGGTCTGGTACTGCTTACTTAGAGGCTTACTTGACTTCCGTACCACTCTAGAACTTATGACTTTCTTTCTTCAAATATATACCTTACATACTTTCTTATTTTATTAACTTGAACTTGGAATTGCCCTTTGATGCTTAGCTTATTCTATTTATTTTAATACTCGCTTGACTTAGAATGACTTACTTATTTGTTGAGACAATACTTAAGGCAGGCAGGGCCGAGAAGATGAGTAATTACCAGACAGATTCGCTTGCTTTTCTAAGAAAGTACCCTTCCTATCAATAGAAACGTTTCTTATCTTATAGTGTCGAGTCGATCGTTTTAAAAGCCACTTACTTCCATATCGTTGAGATCAGGCCTACAAGAAGTCTTACGAACCTTCCTTCAGCTGAACAAACTAAGCCCCACTATAGAAGTGAAAAGATGTCAAGCAAGCTACTAGAATTCTACTGGAATAAAGAGATGGGCTTTTTCTATAAGACTACTGGAATAGGCTTTTTCCTATTGATTTCTTGCGGGGGCCTAAACCAGACGAAGGGGTTTATACCTTTATTGCTGACTTTAGCACTTCCTTCTGTAAGCTACTTAAAGAGAACTACCATATTGACCATTCGAACCTTTACTTGCTGGTAGATGGATACGCAACATTAGTGACCTTCATTCACTCCTCCGATAGCACTCTTTCATAAGTTGACTTCGGCTGGGCTTAGTACGATCGGTGATTCCGTACTCGTTTTTTGTTTCCTTTATAGCCGTGCTGTGACACTGCCTCTCCCGCCTTCCTCCAGGCCAGTACAAACCAACAAAGATGGAGATTGATTTGGGGAAGACTTTCCTCTCAATACGTGGCCCACATAGGATCATAGGTTCATATAAGCCTGCGGGGGGCGCCCAATAGAGATTATTCTGACTCATTTAATGAATGAAGCCTTCCTTAACGCATTCTTATTCTTGTGGGGAGAACTTCGCGCATTAATAAAAGAAAGAAACCCTGTGAGTCCTATGAAACAGGACTACTTGAATGAAACGAGTCAGTATAGGAATTCCACAACTACCCTCGCCTCAAAGCCAGTATAGTACTCTATGGAACCACCCTGCCCCCTTGTATTGGAATAAAACTAGTAATCCAACAGGAACAAGAACAGGAACTTGAAATGTAGACGCACTAACTTACTTATATAAGAGAACAGATGAAACTCGCCAAGCGTATACTAGACAAGGAGACAAGTATACAAGCATATACTAAAGAATTTCATGGAGTAAGAGCTACCCTATTCTTCCACTTAGTAGTTACATTCTAATACTTACCTCGACCACACCTCTGGAAGAGTATTCTCCTTTCCTTTAACTGCTCCACCTATTACTGCTGGCTCAAAGCTCTAAAACGACTCCAGTATTTGAGAGTTATGAGCGCCAAGTCACTACTTTTATTCTGAAGTAGTTGCCCGTTGCTTGGCCTTGTCTAGTAGTTGCTTGGTCACTTCTTTTGTTTTATTACCAATCCCCACATGAAAAACATCTCAAGATAAGAAATACAGCATTTGATAGTAGATCAATTATGGTCTAAAGTCTCTTCTCTTGCTTGGCGAGTTGAATCCTATGATGATCAAGTAGTAAAGGTATAAATTCCTAACTGCCGGAAGAATGAGCCAGGGAAGATGGAATCTGGTAACACTGTCGGGAAAGGAGGAGAAGATTAAGAGCTTGTGTTAAGCCATGATCAAATAGAGAAGTTGTTGTTTTAGCTTCTATACTTGTCTAGTAGTGCAATTATTAGTAGTGCTCTTCTCTTTATAAAGAAACTGGCTCTTCTCATTATAAAGAAAGGATAACTGAGAAAACTGCTTCTCGAAACTGACTAGAAAGGCAACTCTACTTATGGATAAGAATTCAGGTAGAGCAATAAAGTAAGGTTATGACCAGGAGCCCTGGACCGCAGAGAAGAAGACAGGTTAAGGAGCAAGATCAGAGGGTAGGGGCAAGGCAAGATAAGAGTTTACTTACCGGTCCTATACTAAGGAATTGAGTGGTTAGTTGCCCTTAGATTAAGTCGAAGAGGGATATCTTGAGTGAGACTTGAACGAAGTAGTAGTTGGCAGAGGATTGGTATTGTTTACAGCAGCTGGGCGTGTTGAAAGAAGTAGTAGTAGTGGTCAAGTTCTGGTTTACTTACTTTTTGCTTTGAGTCCAATCTCTTCCCTGCTCGTTGCTTGGCGCTTGCCGTCTGGTATAGTCGTTGCTTGGCGCTTCCAGTCCTTTCTTTCTTATCCACTTCCTATTGTTTCCCTACCATCTCTTCCTGTTTTTCTTGTTATTACCAAGTACTGTGCTCAAGAACGAGTACTACCCGGCCTTCCACTCTGCTACTCTGGTATGAAACCTATTGAATGAAAGTAGTGCTAGGAAGAACTCAACTCATCGGTGAGCTAGTAGCCGGGGTCTCGTTGCTTGTATAGTATACGCTTGCCTCTGAGTTGCTCTAGTGGAATTCTTTGTATTTATTGTAAGCACTTGATTCTGACCTTAACCCCAAAGAAAGAGCGCCTGCATCATCTCCACAACCGACATAAAGTAAAGCACGCACCTGAACTTTCCTTTCTTGGCACCCAACTGGAACAGGACTCATATGCTTTTGGCACAAGTGCCTTAAGATCGTTCGGAGCAAGTCTACAAAAGTGGGTTTTCTTTCAAGAGCTGTTACTGCGTATTCTCTTTCAACTGAACAAGCAAGGGCACAAGTATCAACTTTTATGCCACTAAGACAAGGAGTTAGTGTATTTAGAAGGATTCTCTACAAGGGTAGGACTACAGCTTATTCTTTCGTTTCCAACACTCGCACTGCCTTCGAATTGTATAGGGATAGGGGATTTCTAGTACTCATCGGTGATGCAAGCAGTAAACCTCTCTTTTTCTTGTAAGCCAGAGGTCGTCTACTTGCTATCTTGTCTCCCGAAATGTTGTTCCAGTGTGAGAAAATAGACCTGACCTGCTCGCAACTATCCTAAGAACATAGATAGACTCTCGAGTCATACCCTCTTTCCCGCCTTTGCCTTAAGTAATATGGTGTTTAGTAACTTGATTCTATACGTGTTTTCAACTCGCGTTAGACAGTTGCCTGGAGCAAGTCCTTCTTTCGTCGTATCGGTGTTAGGGAGTCAGTCTTATCTTAAATCCTTTCTTTCAACTCTACTTTCTACAGCCTTCAGATCCTAGAACTATAACAGTCCATTCTTTTGCTGACACCTTACTTTAGAGCTCATTGCACCTGACCTTTCGCACAGCATTCCCTGAATCATTCACTTTGCACTTCAAAGCCAAAGTACTATGCTTGCACCCGAGCTCATTCACTTAGCGAGTTACCTTATCTTGTCTACTTTCATTCTTCTTCTTTATATCTCTATTCTGATCTTTCACTTGTTCTGTCAACTACTTTACCTTTAGCTGAGTAAACTCTTCGATATCTTTAGCTGAGTAAACTCTTCGATGATCAATTTCATCTTTTGTTTCGAGTGCCGTATCGCATTAACCCAGCAGTGTGGCGGGGCTGTCAACTAATCATTCCAAAAGC
This sequence comes from Musa itinerans, assembly GCA_001649415.1. NCBI lineage: Eukaryota > Viridiplantae > Streptophyta > Magnoliopsida > Zingiberales > Musaceae > Musa > Musa itinerans. The sequence continues at coordinate 421,495 of LVTN01000027.1, read as the reverse complement.
CAAAACCCAGCTGTCAAGAGAGGAGGAACTTAATAAGGTGGCCTCGGCAACAATTCATAGTTACCGCAACTCTGGTATTGTATAAGAATAGTGTCGAACCAACAAACACAGATGAAACAAGGGTCGATGTAATTGAGCTGGAGCAGGAACAGGAAATGTAGACGCACTAACTGAGTTCAAAGAACAAGAGGCTGCAGGATATATAAGTGGTTTTTTCCACCTTCATAGCTGTAGTCAACTAATTCCATTCTTTTCTTCAATGCTTACTTATTCTGTTGAAGCTGAGTCCTATGGCTCTGGCTCCGATACCTATGTCAACAATGAAGCCCTATTCTGAAGTATGCTGCTTCCCTTGTCAACCCTGAGGATAACCTTTCACAGTGTCCGTCGAAAGAGTCTCCGTTGTGGGTGATCTGTATTCTTACCTATCCGCTTTAGCAGTGTGAGCAATAGACGCTCTTTTTGAGTATAAGCTCGTCGGGTTCCTTAGATGAAGTAACATACTTAATGGACGAGAATGTATTTGAGTCTCTCTTTCCCTTTTGCTGGTGTCAGGTGCAGATGCTTTGATTGCTTCTTCTGAAGATAAGTGGGATCTCGCTAAATTGAGTCGACCTCTATCTTTGCTTTTGTCTGCTTTCAAAGTAAGGCACTAGGATAAAGAAAGGCCCCTAATCGGATTTAGGGACAAGTAATCGACTGTGATCGAAGAAGCGGTTTTGAGCAAGTACTGATTGGGGAAGTCACTGAACTTACTTTATCTCCCTGAGGTCCTCCTTCAAAGAGTGGAAGGCTTACTCAAGATAGCAAATTACATATAGGCAGAGAATGTTATGGTTCTTGTTCAACCGTTGTCAGACTAGCTATTTCATTCCTAACCACTGATTAGAAACCTTAAAAGTGTGGTCTTGTGATATTGCTTGTGATATTGAAAGTAAGTGTTGTCGTATCCCTAGGCAACGACCCGAAGCTATTGTTTGTTTGTCCCTAGAGCAAGTCGAGTCAAACTATTTACCTCAGACGTAACGAATGGAAAAACACTGAAATAAGAGGGTAGCCGCCCTCAAGCGAGAAAGGTTTTTCATGCATCTGCTACATTCTTGCTTCTTTTCCTTCTAAAGGGACTTAAAGGAAAAGTAAGGGAAAAGCACTGGCCCACTCGAATTTGAGCTCCTTGTATGGAGGAGGTTTGGTGCTTCGTCAGGTAACTCGGATTCATTGTAAGCAGAAGAGAAATCGAAGTCGACCTGCTAAATCCAAAGCTATTATAGGCATGCCGGTACCAAAGACATAGAAGGTTTGAAGCAGGCTACAAGACATCAGCAGGTTAATTGCCCAGCTCACACCCATCTTTGAGCCGATCTTGAAACAGCTCAGAAAGAAGAAATAATACCCTCCCGCCTTTAAGAAAAGAGAGAGAGCCTGTCACAAAGTGAAGAAAGATCCACTCAATCAAAAAATCAATGAAAGGGCTTACATTCAATTACGAAGCGGGCATATCCATGAGATGAAGCATACCCGAAAACAAGGCAGGATACACTATATTAAGTCATTGTTGGGTAAACTCGGAACATAGTATGGAAAAGACGATTCTCTGTCAGAGACTTCATCGAGGCTTTATTCAACACCCCCTAAACTAGACCGACCTTTCATAAGGAGTATGGCATTGCTTTCATCTGTGCATTCATTAGATTTTGATTCCTACACCCCGCCTTCCTTACCAATGCTTTATTTGGAATGGCTGCCCGCCATCCATCGTTTTGGCTTTGCTTATAAACTGGAAACGAATCAGTCAATTTGTACAGTACTAACAGAAGACCTCCTTTCTTGGTAAAGTCACTGCTCTCTTTAAGAAACCTAAAAAACCTTCTTTTCCCGATCGAATCGAAAAAGTGAATTTCATCATTCCTTCTTCCTATGAGGCCTACCCGACTTTCCTTTGTAACTACCCGTGGTAGTGTTAGGGGTCGCGGGGACTCCTTCCGTGGTTGTTGTGCTATTCGTGGTTAACTTTGGACGACTTATATAATTCAGGACTTATGGGCCCTACCCCGTCATCCTACTTTGGATGCCCTTCTCATAGTAATCTAAAGGAGTTATAGTTGTGAAGTTACTAAATGATATTGATATTGATTGTCGTTGGTTCATTTGACTTTGAGTTAGCAGCGCAAGGGACAGAACAAAGGGCTTCTGGAATGGAATTGAACTCTTCATAATAGAAGTCAGTTGGTAACCACATCATATAAGTTGGTAACCACATCATAATAGAAGTCAGTTGGTAACCACAGAGCATAGGTAGCTGAACCCACAAGGGAAGAAAGATCTGACTTAGTTGACTTTCACCGATTAGAGTATAGCTGACTTTCCCAATGACTTATGGGCACAGGACTTATGGGCACAGGACTCGCTTCTATTTCCACTTTCTATCTATCTTTTTCTATCCGTCTTGACTTACGAAATCCTACTGAATTCTATCTGGTTCCCTACTGATTGGCCCCTACTGAATTCTATCTGGTTCCCTACTGACTGAATTCTATCCGTTCTTATTAAGGATTTAGTTGAGAAAGAGAAAAGCGTAGCCAAAAAGACAGAGAAAAGCTTAGCCGAAAGCCAGAAAAACCATCAAATCCAATCAATTAGAAAAACCATCAAATCACAAAGAAGTAATAAATAAAGATCAAAAAACACGAAAGAAAACTGGAATTTCTCTCCCGGAATACTGAATTTAAGAAGTGGGAAGAATGATGGTATCAACCCCGGAATACTGAATTTCATAAGTAGGAAGAATGATGGTATCAACCCCGGAATACTGAATTTAAGAAGTAGGAATCATTCTGGTAGAAACCCCCGGAATACAGCATTTCAGGAGTAGTGAGTGGACTGAACACTGCAAGAATAACCTAGCTTGATGAAAAACAACACATCTTTCTCCTATGCAAACTCCGTACTTGTTTAGAAGAATATAGGATCATTTGGACTCCCAATCTCTCTTCTTATTAAAGATAGCGTTTAGAAAAGGATAGCGTTTCGAAAGATCTTCTCTTCTGCCGGGCCCCAGGTGTTAAGAATACAGATCCGGTATAGGCTTAGAATTGCTCATATGAGTAGAATTCCGACTTATGAGCTGGAACGGGGGTCTAAACTGCCCCCAAGGAACCCTATTTCTTTTAGTGAGAAACGCCCTTTTTGCCCAACTGATACTTACGTTCTGCAATATCATATTTGCTAGAAAACGAAATAGGATGCGTTCTAGAGCTTTTTATGCCCCAATCCGGCCTTCCAAAGAATTTAGCAGTCGCCGGGGGGGAAAGGTAATAATTCAAGTCGAAAACGCACTAGAGTGGTTAGTTGACTCCCGGTAGATGAGCCATAGGTCTATAGTTAAGTGCATCGACCTATAGTCAGTATAGTGAAGTGCCACTTATATACCTGCCGAGCTCTTTCTTCTCTCTAAAGTGGATAGCCGACTAGGGCGCGGAGTTGGAACTCATGCTTATATGGCACTCCAACAAAGGTTGGTACGAAGCCATAAAGAATCGGCCAAGAAAGCTAAGTGAAAAAATCCATATTCTATGATGGCCCTCCGCTCGAGTAGTCCAATCTGACATTTGTTGTTTTTTTAGGAAGTACATAATAGAGAGAATCCTTTCACATCTGACATTGATCACTCGACCCTATTTATGACTTGGAATAGAGGCACGGCACTTATGTAAAGGCTTCCAAATAAGCTTCCTTCCTTTCAATACTCCTTTCTCGCCTGGGCCTGGAGAAAGACTCGAATCTACCTCGATGTGATACTGGAACTAAGACTAGAGAGCAGGTGTGCCATATTGATCTCATAGATATAGCCCCGTAGCTCTTACACGAGCATGAGGTTGAAGATGCCCTTATCTTTCTTTTAAATAATCCAAAATGCATTGTGCTTCACTAAGCCACTTGTAAATGGTGCTCCACCAGAAAGCAAGCTAATTCCATACCTCAGATGAACCCGAACTAGTATTAGAAAATTCCATACTTCTTAACTAGTATTAATATAGAGAAATCAGAATATAGAGAAATCATAAGTACGACGTGATGCGGGCATACTATACTAAGAAATAGCCTACGAGACATACCACTGGGGTCAGAGTTCGAAGGCTTTAAATGCTAATAGGGCTCTAAAAGGATTACCACTCCAGGTTGTAAGAGTCATACGAAGAGTAGGCTAGGCGCTTCCAACAAGAAAAGTGGACATGAACGGTGCACGAACGATGCTCTGAGTTAGCCTAAGCCTTGGGTTAGCCTAGCCCATTTGAACTCTAGACCCACCACTCTTTAATAAAGCTGCTAATGTAGCTTCTTGCTTCTTTGAAACTATGGGGCCTAACTAAAGCCATTGTTCTGGTTGCGAAGCTATGATCTGCTTTCAGTTGGTCTCGCCGATCTGCTTTCAGTTGGTCTCGCCAGTGTATTCAGAATCTTGTATATAGATTGGAATGGTTCTATGTCTATACGGGGGTAGGAGCCCTTCCTTAATAGAGTTACCATGAAATAGCCTGTTTAGGGAAGGAAGAAACCTCACTTACTAGCTTGAAAAAAGCATTTCTTTTCCGGGGCTCTTCAGGCTTTCGTTATATAATTGATTATAGGGTTTTCTTATATAATTGATTATAGGGTTAGTGTATTTCACCACTATTAATCAAAGCTAACATGGGCGTATCGGGCAAATCGGAACCGAAAGCAAAGCGTCGAGCTCATGCCAGGGCCAAGTCACTTCATTTCATTGTTGGAAGTTTCTATTTGGTAAGAATACAACTAGAAATGCTGAATTGGATAAATTGTAGTTTCTATTCAGAGGGTATAGGCTAAAAGGAGTAGAGTAGTAGTGAATTACTATAAGGTTCATCTGTCTTTTAACCCCGAGTTGAATCTTATATAAGTTAGGTACTATAGCTCTAATATAAGTTAGGTACTATAGCTCTAAGAATTGTCATTTCAAGAAGTATTTGTTGCACTTATATTAAGTCGAAATCAGTATTAGTTAGGTGGAGGTGAGCTAGAGAGGTGAACTAGTAAGTGCAAGGCAAAGCAACGGGCAAGCAACGGGCCAAACAACGACGAGCCAAGTAACTACTAATGACCAAGCAACGGATAGACAAGCAATGGGCTACGCCCATTGTGCGGCAGTAACAGCATAGAAAGGGTATAGCCAGTTATAAACAAGTCCTTTGTTCGTGTTGCGCGGTAGCGAGTTCAGAGCGTCAGCGAGCTAAAGAGCGGCAGCCGCCAAGCAACTACTAATGTTGCGCGGCAGGGCTGCTAGTTCCCAGTCATGACAAAGTCATTACAATAGATGCTCTCGGCGGCAGCACAACCAATAGATAGTTATAAACAAATAAGAACCAAGTCATGTGTTCTAGCTGCGCGGCAGCAACAACAAGAGTAAGTTATAACTAGTTAGAACCAAGTCCTGTGTTCGGCTGCTGCTACTCGGAATAGTGATTTCAATTCTCTTCCTCATTAGTGACTTGGCTGATATCAATATATGGAATCTCTTCTCTTCTGTTTCCTCTGTTTCATGTTTCATGTATAAGACCGGATTGATAGCACTGGATTTCTTTCTTCTAAGCTTAACAAAAGCACCCGAACTCTACTAACACCCAGGAAGGGAAAAGCCCACTTAGATTCTAGATTTCTTCTTAGCTTAAAAGAAGACAAGCAAAGAAAGGGAAAATTGATGGCTCATCCACCTCTGGCTACTCGGTATTCCACTATAGCACCGAACTCTACCTCTGTCAACTAACTACTACTTATTCAAATGGACCACTATGAAACCACTTCTAATCAGAATTCCACTCAAGCATACTCGGCTGGTTACTTGTTCTCTCGTACCTTACATAGCGGGTAACAAGAATGATTCTGTTTCTTTCAGATCCCACATCTTATTTTTCTGGAACTCCTATTTAATCTGGAACTACACCATCACTTGCAACTTAAACAAGAACTAGAACTGAAACATCATTAGATTACACTAGAACAGAAATGGACTCTACAAGTACAGATGCGTTTGATGGTTACTTTCGAACAGCTGCTGATTGTTAGGCCAGTACCAGCGCCCACTCCTGATCCATACAATGATCCTGCTTATGTAACTCGTATTGAAACTTCCCATACCGCGGTAAAGCATCGGATGTTTAAGCAAGCAGTGCTAGTGTTGTCGGTTCAACACAACAAGTCGAGAAGAATCCGTTCGCTGCACCTACATTGATTGCAAGAGTATGATAAGAGGGATATTCTTTGCTTGTGGAGTTTTACAAGGGTAGAAAGTCGAAAGTATGGTTAGTTTTGATTGAAACCTGTTCTTAATGCTGGTGAAGTGGAAAGTAAAGGAACCAGATAAGAGAAAAAAGGTTGTATAGACCCCCAGAGTGGTAGGCAATTAGGGAAGAATAAGTTGAGTGTAAGTAGTGAACAAGTCATCTTCAATTCCATTCTCAACAGAAAGAGCACCTGGCTTTTAAGCTTATACCTGCTAGTTCAATTCTCAGTCGAATTATAATTAGGGGGTTGTCTCTGACTTTCAACTAGCAATCCTGGCTCGACTCCAGTTTGATTCTTATTAGAAGTGGTTGAATTCTTTCATTCAGTAAAGGGAGACTAAGTAGTTGTAGCTTGGCTTTGTTACTTCCTTGTTTCGTTCTTAGCTTCTGACTAGCTCACCTCTCTTATGGGTAGTGGTTGAAGTCTTATATTGACCAGTTCCATTCCTTGGATTATAATAAGGGCTAGTAGTGGAATTCCTAGTTCCATTCTTGGACTACTCAGTTTTCTTCTTATTTTAGTACTAGTCGGGGAATCAGTGAACCTACCCTCTGGAAACCCTAAAATCATTCAATTGAAAGCTGGTTTTATCTCTTCCGCGCCAATCACAGATACTGATTTGAAAGAATGCATTTTTTACGAAGATGTTGTTTGTTTCTTATCCCTTTTCCCTTGCCTACCCGCCAAGTCAGTAAACTACCCGCGCCTCAAAGCCAGTACTTTACCTCGCATCAAACAAAGCAAGTCAAGTAAGATCGTCTTGAACCAACTCTAGGAATAAGACCAGTAAGATGAAAAAGGAAAGGGAAGCATATAATAACTGTCACAGTCACCGGCAAGCTACTACTAGGAGCCAGAGGAGAAGTATAGGGTAGGAGCCAGCAAGCTCAGTGTGAAGTGTAGCCTGTTCCGAGAGACTTTCTTGCTCCTTATGATGATCCTTATTCTTGACCTTATTACGATCAAGCTACTGATCTCATCGACTTCACTGGCACTGCTGATTCTTGAGTCTACTTCCCGTTCCTTCCCGCGCTTGTAGCTGATTGACTTGATACTTAATTTCCTTATTAGTTTAATACAATACAGGCACCAGAGTGAAGGTATTCAATACTAAATACATAGGAGTTATAGGAGTTATATACTAACCACTTCTAAACGTGCTCCTATAGAAAGAGAAGAGCCTAGCTACGTTACTTGTCTGCTGCTGACCTTGGCACTGTAGTAGCTGGGCGGGCATTCTTTCTTTTGCTTTCTATCCTGCTGACGGGTAGCGGTAAGTATTCTATTTCTTCTATTATTATTTCTATTTCTAGATATTCTATATATATATCCGGCTCAGCTAACTCAGGCTACAATACCTCTTGCAACTGGCAACAATTCCTTATTTATTAACAGATGCTATATCACCTTTTTCTAGGGCTTGTCTCACAGCGATAGCAAAGGAACCATCAAACTAAGTTATCAAGTAGGGTGTTGGCGTGGTAAGGGCCAAGCTTAGTAGTTAGACCAAGAGGATAGCTATTGTAGCCAGCAGCTTGTTTAATCCCGAGTTGAAGACCGGCCAAGTAACTACTAATGACCAAGCAACTACGTAAGTTGTGCGGTAGGAGTTGGCAATTAATTAGTGCATTTGACACCCATATATTGAGGGGTTACTTTGCTAATACTTAGTTTTCATCTGATTTTGTTCCTACTCCCGAGAAAGAGTATTAGTGGCGAGCTGTAAGTATCAGTTCGCGGAACACTTGTCTAGTATAAGCTTGTCTCTTATGAACTGCTGTAATTCAGAGGGCAGCTTTCTAGATGCCTAGAGTTTAGGGTGCTTGTTAAGTCTACTCAATTGGGCTGGGCGCTTATCTGCAACTTACTTAAGAATGGAATGTAATTAGTTGACATAGGATAGGTAGGTAAGCAGGTAAGAGAGAATGATCAAATACAAAAAAAGAAGAAAGAAAGTAGAGCGAGTACTTATATGGCCCTTGTTGCAATAGTACCCGATCCAGCATCAGATCTTGGAGACTGAAACCGGGGGTCTCTAACTACGGCTTCCAAGCCTGATACCGGTGCCACTAAGAATGGACCTAACTAGTAAAAGAAGTGGAGTGGTGAATTACTATAAGGTTCATCTGTATTGGTTGCTCTCAAGGGTCAGATCAGAATTGCACTTGGTAGACTCAGTCAGTAGTTATAGAATGGAGAGCTAACTAAACAAAGAATCAAACTACTAGGGCAAAGACTTAACCCAGTGTTTAAACAAGAATACAACTACTATACTACCAACCAGGCTTAAACCTACTAACAATCAGGCTGAACCAAGTCAATCCAAGAACGCGGAGTAATTAAGTAAATGAAGCTCAGAATAAGGAATTACAGAATTCACCTAGTTGTATGCTTGTCTAGTAGTGGTAGATGAGATTCCAGTTAGAAAGTAGGAATTCCACTCGTAAGTAGCGGAAGGGGAGTTATTGTGCTCGTTAAGTCTAGTTCCCTTGCCTAGCAAGAAGTGGAGGATCCGAGGTTGACTTACTTTGTGGGTAGTTTTGGAATGTAACTACTAGGTCGGGTGTTTGGGTGCAGAGGAGAGGTTTAAGACCGAGTGTCAATTGCAAGAGGAGCTAAATGAGGACTCTGGCCAAGCAACTAAGTCAGATAAGAGTTCAACTCAAACTTACTATAAGGGCATAGACTGAACCAAGTCAGTTCAAGAATCCAACTACTATGAAACAGTCAAAGAATTAGACCGGCGGTAACAAGACTTAAGCGAGGTAGTTACAGTAAGTATCAGTTGGGGACTAAGCAAGCAGAATACAGAGGCTTAAAGCAGGGGCAGCGAGACTCAAACCTGGGAGTTACAGGCTATTAGCAGACTGAAACAAGTACTACTTGGAATTGACCTCTAACCTAGGAATAAGTAATCCAAGCATTTAATCAGTAACCAGGTGTTAGTAGCTACAGAGAAAGAATCAGCCAGTACCACAACTCATACTTAAACTCATATGTAAGTAAATAAGTGGACTCAAACTAGTGCATCCAAGCCTAAAACAGTGCACTACCAGACCTAAACCAGGGTAGCTAGGGTAGTAGATCAGAATCGAACCAAGTTCAGTAGAAGAATGCAACTACTAAAAACCAGGCTACAACCGTGGGCACTCAACTTTGGATTACAGAATTTCCCTCATCAGTCACAGAATGCAACCCGGGAGTTCAAGAGTTGAGCTAGGTAGACTCAGCAAGTAAGCAGGGGAGCCAGAATCCAACTAGTGAGTATAAGCTTTCAAGCAGGTAAGAGAATAATGCAACCAAGGGTAGCTAGGGTATCAATTGAGCTAGTATTGGCATGTAGCTCCTCTGATTGAAGCTAGTGGTACTGATGCTAGGTAGAGAGGTGAGCTAGTGGGAATGCGACCCCAGTACTTATAATTTCTGCGAGTCTTAACTCTTTAACTAACTTACCGCTATGCCGCTACTCCTACTTAGGAACTCAAGAGCCCAAAGTCAGAATGAAATCAGTAAGTATCGGAAAGTCAGAGTGAAAAAGCGAACTCAAAGACTATATATACCTCGGAGACTACCCGGTAGAAGAATTAGAATGGAGCTAACTATACTCATTAAAGAATGAAATCAGGGGGTGAAAGGCCAAGCATGGGGTTGAGTGTTACAGAATTCCCTTCAGGGTATCAATTCTATGATGAGCTAGGTGAGCTAGTAGTTAAGTTAGAATTCAATTCCTAAGTAAGAGTAAGTCCCTATTTCTTAAGTCTTCCCAGCTTCTAGTGGAGAAGATAAGAATCCAACTCAATAGACTCGGAATTGATCTAAGGAGTCAAAGAACCAAGTACCCAACTACCAGACTGATACAGTGTCCCAACCCCAACAGAGACTCAACCTAGTGGTACTAAGACTTCAACAAGTGAGGGGCCGGACTACCGCTATACATTATACGTTGCTTGGCGCCTAAGATACCTATACAACGAACAAGAGTGATACAAAGTAAAGTAGGCCTAAGAGACGGGAGATGTAGACTAAAAACGGGGAGTTACGGAATGAGAGTCAAGGTAGCGAGACTCAACCGGTGCCACTCATTCTTCAACTACTCCTACTGAGAATTGAGCTGGTGAGGAACAGCCTTAAAGCAATGAGAACTTCTTATAATTTCTTCAACTTATCAGTAAGTAAATAAGTGGACTAAAACTCAAACTAGAAGAAAGGAACACCCACAACCAGAACACCCACAACCAATAGTAGACTCATAATGGAACTAGCCCTTATTATAATCCGAAGCCTAAAAGCCAGGGCAGCTAGCCTACTAGATAAGAATGAAACAGTAAGCAGGGAAGCAAGAATGAAACCAAGTAGTTCAAGTCTAAATCCCTAGCTGGATGTTTAAGAATTTACCCAGGTAGACTCGGAATGGAACTGGTGAGTTAGAAGCCTTGACCAATACTACTGATAGGACTAAGACTTAAACCAGTGCTAACAGGACTGGCACTCCCTAGGTATACTCAGAATGAAGCTTTAAGTAGCTAGGCTTAAACCAGTGCTAGTAAAACACCAACTCAATGACTTAAACTAACACCGGGCAGACTTATACTAGTGCTGCTGATTCTCTGTATTGGTAGTTAAGGTCTTAAACAGTGCCCTGCTGTATGGGGATCAGGTGAGGGTACTAAGGCTGATGCTGGGTAGCTGAGGTCTAGAACTACTACTATCAAGAATGAACCCGTGCCTAGGAGTTACAGAATGAACCTAGTTGTTGACTTGCCTGATAGCTTATAGTATAGTAGCTAGAGGTATAGTACTATAGGTATACTGGAGTTATAGAAGATGAAATCAAATCTACCCTGGCAAAGGGGCAATTCCCCGGCTGAAAAGGAGTCTTCCCAGTCTAGGAGTCAGAGTAAGAAATCAGGAATTAAGGTAGATTAGATGAGAGCCATTGTTTCTGAGATGAGCAAGAGGTATAGTTGCCAGAGTTAGAGTAGTTGATTTCCCTTGATTTCCCCAGGTAGTAGTAGTAAAGTTGAAAGTGTAGCTGATAGTTGATAGTTGTGAGCTGCTAGTTGCTAGTTGTCTGCTTGCCTGGCTTTACCACCTGATTTAGAACTAGCTTCTTTACTTGTAGTAGAGCTCTTTCTTTCTTTCCCTAGCTATTTTCCTAGACTTAACGATAGAGCTTCTTTCTTTCCCTAGCTACTTTCCTAGACTTAACGAGCACTTAAACAAGTCCTTTGCCAACAAATATACGAGTGGTCCAGTTGCATCAGTAGTAGTTGACTAAGGAGAAGTAGATGAGAAAGCAGCCTGTTTCATTCTTCTTAGTGTCTCCGTTTCATTCTTTGTATTTCTTGTTTCGTTCTTTATTAGTTGGCTTTCAGCACCTGCTGAATCAGTAGGCGTAGTTGTATGGTCCAGTGGAGTTGGTGCTCTAGCTCGTTGTCATAGGGATTGTTTTGGTAACCAAGTCCTGTGTGAGCCAGTAAAGAAACTTCCCATTCCCACAACTTACAATAAGGGCAATAAACTAAGGGAATTGAAGAAGCTAGTAAAAGAATGTAAGTAAGTAGTTTCAGAGTTAAACCACTAAGGTATCTAACCAGTAGCTAAGGTATCTAACCACTACCAATAAGACCGAAACAAGTGAGAACTTCTTATAATTTCTTCAAACGGGGAGTTAAGGAGTGGAGCTAGGGAGTCAAAGCATGGATAGGAAGGCACCAGAGTCAGAGTAAGAATGGAGCTAATCCAATTACAGAATGGAACTTGGCCCTTATTAGAATTCGGAAGACCTAAGACAGCTCTTAAGTTAGTGAGAATGAAAGCAGTGATAGGCAGACTGATGCGGTGCCCAGTAAGTATGGGAACCGAGGGCAGGTTATCAGACTGGCTCTTAGGTGTTACAGGCTAAAACAAGTGTTAGTAAGCCTGATGCTAAGTAGTATTGGACTGATGCTATTGAGTGTAAGTAATGAAATAAGTTGCTGGTGAGGGATAGAAATGGAACTAGTAGCTATAGAATGTAACTAAGGAGTATGAGACTCAAACTAGCAATGACTTACTATAAGGGCTTAAACAAGTACAACTGATTCCCTGGTGTAGGGACCTACAGAGCAGGAATTGAGCCAGTGCATCTAAGCCTTCAATCAGTAAGTCACAGAACGGAGCTAGGGAGTTTAAGGATGAAACCGGCAACAACGAGACTTAAACCAACAAAAACAAGACTGAGACAAGTAACAACAGGACTAGTACACCCAGCAGCCAGGCTACAACATGTGCATCACAGACCTGAACCACTGACAATCAGGCTTATGGTAGTTAGTTTAAGGATGAAACCGGTGCTGCTCGGAATGCCACTGGGTAGTTAAGGTCTAGTATTTTGCTCCACCTTCCCTGCTTCTGCTATTGGTACTTAAGAATGAAAGTACTAACAACAAGCATTTAATCAGGGGCCTGTGGTTGGACTAGATCAGAATGAAACTCCTAAGTAGAAGCCTTAGTTCTAACTAAGATCCAGAGTAGAGGTTTAGTTTCCAGCTGCTAGTGGAAAGAAGTATGGGTTGCCAAAGTCCTTTGTTTGCCAGTAAGTGGAAGTTGACTCGCTAACCTGCCAACCAGTAACTATAATTCTTCCCTTGCCCAATTTATTAAGTCTTGCCCGAACTGATAATATACCCCAATACCCTATTTCTTAAGTCTTCCCCGTATGAGAGTTAAGGTATTAAAGTGAGAATTGAACCACTAGAAACAAGACTCAAAGCAGTACCACCGAGAATTGAGCTATAGTGAGTTACAGAACCAAACAGGGAAGTGCAAGCCTGATACGGTGCACAATCAGACTATAACCACTGCCGACCAGAGTCAAACTAACTGGCCAAAGAACCAAAGCAGTGCATCACAGAATTGAGTTATGGAGTCCAAGGCTTAAAGAGGTAGTGGCAGAATGGGAGCTAGTTATAAGTGTGTAAGCCTGAGGCACCTAACAATCAGAGCCAAGCAACGGCGCAAGACGTTGTACGGCAGCCGCCAAGCCACTACTAATGACCAAGCAACGGCGAAAGACGGGCAAGTAACTACTAACGTTACGCGGCAGCAAGTAATAGTCATAACAAAGTTATTACAATCTATGTTTTCAGCGGTAGCAACAATAATAGTTATTACGAGTTATTACCAAGTCCGACAAGCAACGGCGCAAGACGCTGCGCGTCAGCAACAACATAGATGTGTTATAACCAATTATAAACGAGTCCTTTCTCCGGGGGCCGCTAGTGTTCCCATAATTATAAACAAGTTATAACCGAGTCCTGTGTTCGGCACTAACTCCAAGGCTATAGCTACTGCTGCTAAGACTCAAAAGTGAACACATCAAGAATGAAAGCAGTACCAGCAAGCCTGAAGCAGTGGTTGGATCGGATCAGAATTGACCTCGTTAATAGTGTTTAAGAATGCACCAAGGCCTGCTCCTGCTCTAGTAGCTGGGTGTTAGATTAGAGATTCCAAAGCCGCTTCTTATCTTGGGTGTTCTTGATGATAAAGCTTGTATATTTAAGGATATAGAAAGGCAAGTCTCTTTCTGTTCTTGTTGAAAGAAGTATTTGTTTACTACTGTATTAGTAGCCATAGGAGAGGCAAATAGGGTAGTTCATGACTTTAGTAGTCGCTTTCCTACTTACTATGTGTTCGGGAGCCAAATGCAGGTATCAAACTACAGATCTAAAGTAAGGTGCTGGCGAGGAGGACAAAGAGAAGAATGGAACTAGTCAATAAAGGAATGCAACAAGTAAGTAGAAGGCTATTCAGTCAGAATGAAACCACTAAAAACAAGACTCAAACCGGTACCCCTGATTCTCCTGCCTGTCTCTCTACTCGATCAGAATCCACCTAGCCAGAACTTATTAATTGGGAATTCAACCACTATGACTCGGAATTGACCTAAGTAGTATCGGAATGGAACTCAGTAAACTCAGACTTAACCTCGTACAACAGAGAATTCAGCTAGGGAGTAGAAACCTTAGGGAAAGAACTGAGCCCTCTCGCCAACACCCGGGGGCAACTATGACATCCACCTTGATTACCTACCGAGCCTACCTATCCTCAAGTAGTGGTTATAATATTAATAGCGGTAGCCATATAGTGGTTATAAATATGTATTAATAAGTGATGTGTTTGACAACTGGGATAATCAAACTGCTCTGCGGCCTACTTCTCTTATCTTGTATCTTGTACTAAACCACTTGTTGGGGCTGGAAACAGGGACTACTACTACTGGGACTACTACTTGAAGAAGAGGCAATCAACTATTGAAACTCGGGGAAAAGCAACAGTCAGAATGCAACCAATAGCCACTGAGTCTGGGCCTAACCTTAACCTTCTTTTTGAACCCCAGGTCCAAGACCTCTCCTTTCAGTAGAAATTAAGAAACAAAAGCAGGACTTGTCAAATCGACAGCACTGTCAACGATACTAGCACCCAAAACGGATTATAGAGGCCTCGGCTTTAAGTTAAGTTACTTGGCGGCTAGCAAATATAGACTTTAGTGTTGAATCGCTCACTCCTAACTCTCTTCTCTGGTATCGCTCACTCCTAACTCTCTTCTCTGGTATTGACCTATCCTCTGATCTTGCTCCACTTTCTGTATTTCTTGAAGTAGACCTAGATCTCGCAACAAAGCCAGTGCTTTCTTCTTTCCCTGAACAGCCAGAAATTATTAAGTACTGGGCTTTCTTCTTCAACGTTTGCTACTCTGGAATAAGGAGTGAATATATTCTAGTTTAGGGCAGTAGCTCTTTTTCTCCCGCCGCTACAGGGCATCTGTTTCTTTCTTTCTTTCTTTCCTTCCCAAGCCAACACCAAACTTGAGAACTGTAACAGGGCATTCTATGGCTAGTGTTCAGTAAACTGGAATTGTCTACTAAGTCAACTCCCTCGCTACTCTCCTAAACTTAACTCGCCTTCGAAGAGGTTGGCAAAGGATCTTAACCAGTGCTGTGTGGTATGCCAGCGGAGTAAGTAACTTCATTCAACAAGGCAGACTACGACCTACACAAACTCCTCATTTGTTTACTACTGAGAGGTTGGGGCAGAGACATAGACATATAATATCTTACTTCTTTATTAGAAGCTCTGTATACAAGTGCCAAAACCAGTGTCGCTAAGTAGGTCCCTAGGAAGCTATAGGTTCACTAGCTATAATTGCCAAAAAGCTCATTTCTTTTTTCGCTAAGTAGGTCCCTAGGAAGCAAGCTGTTCATAAGCTCAAGAGCACCAGTTCATTCTTTTACTGCGGGTGTCGCGTCAGTGAACTAGACCCTCGAACGACTTATAAATACTCTCCTATGGTAAAAAGACATATTCAACAAGGGGTTTCAAAGCCTTACTATTAAGCCCTCTTCCACTTCATCAGCTCGGGATTCCATTGCTTGCAGACCAGGTAGCAACAAAGAGAAACACTATTCTTATTAGATTCTAAAGATATAAAGAAGTCAATCACAAGTAAACCACCCTTGTTTCAGCCTATCTAGAGCTAGAGGCAGTTCGGGCCAGTTCTCTAATTGAAGAAGCTGTTGGAGCAGTTCTCAAGTCAGCAGCAAGCGCTAAGCATATTCCTTTTCCTTCATATAAGCGAGTCTCCGGGTGGTCAACTAACCCTCTAGTCGCATCTGACACTGGCCTGGCAATTCTCTTACTGAGTTGGTTACTTCTTATTGAATAGATCTATCCCATCTATAAGTTCGAACAAACAGGTGCTCCACATGGAAAGTGTACATCGAAAGGAGTGGCAGAATAGAACTAGTGCTGACCAGACTAAGACACCTAGCAACAACTCTTAACTCACTTACCGCACTCCCACTACTACTACTCGGAATGTCCCTAAGCAGGGAAAGAACGAACCTGGGTAGTTACAGAATGGATCTAAGTAGACTTATAATTACCTCCCCAGCAGTGAAAGAATTGAACGAGTGAATCCCAAGGCTTAAACTAGATCCGATCAGACGGAAAGCACTACCAGCAAGAACGAACCAACCCAGTACTACTCGGAATTTCACTCGGGAGTTATAGACTTATGCCCACAGGAATGCAACTACTAACAAAGAGAACGAAACTAACTACTTACAGAATCCAACCCAGTAGTCGAAGAATGAAGGCAAGTAAGGGCAGTTGGAAAGCAAGGTAAGTTGGAAAGCAAGGGGTGAACTCAAAGGTTAGAATGCAACTCGGCAGTCACAGCATGTCCCTAAGCAGGCTAAGGATCAAACCAGTAAATCACAGAATGAACAATCCCTCCGAGGGGATAGAATTGAGCTAGTGAAACTAAGAATCAAACTCAGAGGTGGGCGAGTAGGAATGACAGACTGATTAAACAAAGTATTAATTAGAATTCAACCACTTCCCACAAGGCCAGGAAGCTAGGCTGTATGTACTGAATGAAGGAATCAAACCCATGAGTAACAGAATGAAACTAGTTAAACGAAGCCTTAAAGCAGGTAAGATCAGAATACAACTACTAAAAACAAGACTGAAACCAGGAATGGAAAGAAGCGGAATCAAACTCAGTAGTCAAAGTCTTAACCTATGAAAAGACATGCGAGGACTTATAGTGCTAACAACTAGAATTCAACTCACTAGCTACATTCCTACCTAAACTAAGACTTAATAAAGTAACAACAAGACTACAACTACGACTAGAAAGACTAAAACAAGGTATACTCAGACTCAAACCAGTGCTACTCCGTATGTAAGTATGCCCACGGATTCCCTGCCTATGTCTCTTACTAACCTATGTCTCTTACTAAGATAAGAATTCCACTCAGTAGTCTAAGTAATTAAGTTCTAGCCGGCAGGGTATCGATTCCAAGACCCTTCACAGCGGGAACAGGCTTCAACTCACTCGTCCCAGGATGCAACCGATTTAATATAAGGGCAACCAGTCTTAAACAGTGCACGAAAACTACATTCCTTCACTCACTTACCGCTATTTCCCCATTGTATAGGAGTAGTCTCACTTCAGAGGTGAGCTAGTAGGAAAGGAAGAAAGAGACCAACTAAGGTGGTAGGAAGTCAGAATGAAACCACTAAATCCAAGCCTGAAACAAGTGTTACGTTACTAAGACTACAACCAGCGCTACTAACTACCAGAACCAGTGAACTAACAACAAAACTGAAACTCATCGGTGAGCTAGTAGGGGCCTAGGAAGGGATCGGGGGTGGAACTAAGCCTAGGAATATGGAATGCGGAATGGAAGAATTGCATTCAACAGATAGGATGAAACTCGGTAGTCTTAGAATGATACTAAGCAGACTAAGAATCGAACTCAAAGTCAGAAGGAGTGACAGGCCAAGCAACGAGCCAAGCAACTACAGTTCACAGAGCCAGAGCCAGCAGCTGGGGGGCTTGCTTCATTCTTTAACTACTAAGGTAAATTCTCCCTTTCGGTAGGCTCGGGAAGCTATTCCAGGAGTTGGCTAAAGTCAGGGTAGTGGTCCAGCCCTTAAGTAAATGGTTAGAGTTGCATCCCTAGTTTCAAACTTCATAGTAAGGCTTTGTCGGAGTGGAGGGTGCCAGTCCAGTAAGAGACAAACTAATAAGTAGGAATGCAAGAATTAAACTGGAGCCGAGCCAGTAGCAAGTGGGCAAGCAGCCTGAGTTATATGAGCCTGAGTTCACAGAGCATAAGTTTCAAGCTGTTCGAGTTAGAGTGGAAGACAGGTAGTACTGTGTCCTGTGTGAGCCACTCCAACTGATTCCCTGCATCTGAAGTAAGATAGTTAGAATTGAACCACTGTAAACCAGAATCAACCTAGGTAGTCTTGGAATGAAACCCCTAAAAGACAACTCTGAATTGAACTACTTCCCACGCGCTCCTCTACCTCCATCAGTTCTCTAGTAAGTAGTTAAGTTAAGGTCTCGAAATACAGGAGTTAGGAGTTCAAATACAATATTGGTACCCGAGTTATGAGTGAGTGAGTTGAATTCAATTGTCTAGGAAAGTTGTACTTAAATGATGTCAGTTGCTTCCGATCCGCTCCTTCCGTAACCTAGCAATTCTCTTACAGAGTTGGTTACTTCTTGTACCTAGTTAGCTCCTACCGCCATAAAGACAGGAAGGGGGTTTATTACTTCACTTATATCTGATAATACATAGCTCATGATTCTTTTTCAAGACACCTCGCATCAAAGCAAGTACCAGACCCAACTGATTCTCTCTCTCATCTTGCTCCCGAACCTACCTAAACTCTGGCTCTGGCTCTTGGAACTCCCATCTCAGTATCAGAATTGAACCACTAAATCCAAGGCTATAGCTACACAACAAGACTGAAACCAGTAAGTAGAAGCCTGAAACAGGGTTTGCAGGAGTAAGAATGGGACTCACTCGTCAAAGAATTCAACCAGTTTCTGGAACCACCCTACCCGAGTCAAAGAATGAAACCGGGGAGTTAAGTAGTTAAGTAGAAGGCTAAGACTGCCAGAGGGAGTCAAAGAATGAACAAGTGGACCGAGAGGTAAGAATAGAACTAGTGCTAACCAGGCTCAAACCAGTACCAACTCATACCGAAACTAGTTCAACTCAGAATCAAACTAGTTAAACGAAGCCTTAAGGCCGCTTACCAGTTATAGAATGGAACTAAGTAGTCAAAGAAGGGAACTAGGGCGAGAGGTGGGCAAGTGGGCTAGTCAGAAAGGTAAGAAATCAACTCAGATATTTGAATTGAACTCAGTAGGGGTGGGAAGTAAGAATTCAACTAAGTGGTCAAAGAGTGTAGCTGGTGGGCTAGGTGAGCTATTCGTCAAGTGAGAATGAAACACAGGGTAGTTAGTATGGGATGTTTGTTCAAGTTATCAGGCTGGCTCTAGGTAGTATGAGACTTCAACCCATGAGTCAAAGAATAGACCACCGCCCTCTAGTGGGAAAGAATGGAGCTAGTAAATCTTAGGCCTTAAAGCCAGTAGCTACGGGTTGATTCTTTAGTTAGTGTCGGGTCGGGTGCTAAGGTGAGATCTTCAGCCGGGTGCTCAATTGGAATTATAATAAGGGGTTGAGTCTTCCGTTTACAAGTATGGGCCCTTATAGTCAGTTTTCTGGTTCTTCCAGTTCTGGTTCTTGTTTCGGGTGTTGGTGCTTACGCTCTTAGTCGTGTTGCTAGGTTTGGTCAAGTTGCTAGGCCCTTATTGTAAGTTCTTGTTTACTGACTTAGTTGACTTACTAGTTAGGCTAGGCTAGTTCACTGACTTTGGAGTGCTAGCTTTGTTGACTTACTTTCTTGTTCCTGCCCTTAAGTTAATGGTTCTAGTGGAATACCGAGTAGCCCTGGTTTCATTCTTATTAGTACTTGTTTCAGTCTGATTGTTAGGTGTCTTGTTCTGGTTGTTAGTGATTAGATACCTTAGCTAGAGTTATATGAGAATGTACAGTTCCAGGTCAAGTGCCAGTGGAATCCCCTTTATTAGTTGTTGAATCCCAAACAAGTAGTATAGGAGTCTACTGGTCAGGGCCCTCATAGTCAGTTTCCTTTTGCATCAATCAGTAGTGGTTACATTCAGTTAATAGGAAGAAGGAGCCAGCTGCTTTGCTAGTTTCTTTCTTTGCCCAGTAGTTGAGAGTAGCTAGTGGAATCTGTATTTGTAGTATTAGTTAGTAGGCTAGGAGTCAGTAACCAGAAGTCAGTTAGTAGGAGTCAGTTAGTAGGCTAGGAAGCCCCTAGTCAGTTAGTAGGAGTCAGTAAGCCTCTATTTATTAAGTCTTGCCAGAAGCTAGTTAGTCAAATAAGAATTCCACTAGTTAGTATAAGGCTAAGAATGCCAATATTTATAAGAATAGAACTAGTAAGAGTAAGAATGCAGACCCATTACTTCTAATTCCTGCCAGAATCAAACCAGGTAGTTAAAGAATGAACCAAGTGAGTGAAAGAAAAGAATGCAACCTCGCACAGACAAGGGAGAATTGAACTCTGTAGTAAAAGCCAGTAAGTATGAGAATAAGAATTCCACTAAATCCTATTGTTGGAGAAACTTCATAAATAGGGGCAAGGGGTGAACTCAAAGGTTAGAATGCAACCAACCAGGGAGTTTTAAAGGCCAAGCAACGGGATGAGCTCAGTAACAGAATGGAGCTAGCACTTACTATAAGGGCTTCGAATTGAACTCAGCGCATCTAGTAGAACACTTAGAATTGAACTACAAACTCGGAGCCTGGTTTCTCCTTTTGCCAGAGCCAGAGTCGAGGTAACCCTTGAGTGAAATTAGAACTTAAGAGTTTGGAGCACTAGGTATTCCAATGTTACTAATTGTTACTAATTGAATAGGCTCCGGAGAGGTATGCCTCATTAAGTTACCGGAGAGGTATGCCTCATTAAGTTAATAGGAGCGCTCACTAGCAAGTGGGTCTTATCCTTCTTCTATTGTTGTGGGGAATGTCCTGATTGATTGTATTTACTTATAAGAAATCTATATTACCTAAGTAGTTAAGCTCTTGTTTTTATCTTTTGTTACTAAAACAAGTATGCTTCCAATGTGACTCAAATCCACCTCTGGCAATCCATACTTAATTCCACTCTAAATACACCGCTTCAACTCCCTTTCCGAACTGTCAACTCCCTTTCCGCCACTTAGGAACTTTCACTGGTGATTCTCTAATTATTAGTTTCTAGTAGAAGTTACAAGATCGGGATCTTCCGCTGTACGAGGAATGTCTAGTTCTGGTAAAGAATAAGGTGTTGGCGGTAAACTACCTTAGCTAAGAAGCGGGAATCTACATCTATTGAATCTTTGTATCCGGGTTAAGAAGGAGTGACCTGTCCTGTTAAGCGCCACTAAGTCTGGTCCTGTACTGGCAAACTGGGTACTATTCTTGACTTCCCTAGCACTACTGCCTTTAAGAATTGAGTTGACTTACCTATCCTTAAGACCCATAGCAGCCAGACTGAAAGCAGTACCACTCGGAAGAAAACTAGCTACTAGAAACTACGGGCTCAGAAAGCTCCTCACTCATCAAGGAATTCAACTCAAAACTAGGAAGTAGGAATGCAAGAATGAAACTCACTAATAAGTAAGAGACAAGCGACTACTAGACTCAACTCGCCACCCAAGAGATTCCGTAGACTGTTCCCGCTCTCATCTGCAGGGTAGGTATTGATTCTGACTTGCTTCTTGAATCGGGGCTATATAAGTCTTCTGTTTTCTACTTTCCGGTTTGACAGGACCTGGCTTTCGAACTACTGATTCTCCCAAACTGTTGATTCTATTGTTACTACTCCAGATCCAGTTTATTATCTCGTAGACTACACTCGAACAGTCTCTTTGAACTCATCTCTCCACTCGTAGTAGTTGTTACTTGCCCGTATATTAAAGCTGCTTTGCCTCACTACTTCTTGCTTTTTGATTCCTGTTGGATCAGATGAACCATAAAGTGAAGAAGCTTCTTTTTCAATAGAATGCCCTGTTCCTGTTCCTGTTCTTGTTTACGAACACAGGACGGATATAGCAGTTCCGCTCTTGCTATTGAAACTAAAAACTCAAGTAAGAATGCAAGTGAACCGGAGGGGTCTCATGGAGGTGACGCGTGCTCCTTCTCTCGAGTAAGAATTACACTAGTCAGTATAAGGCTATTCAGGTATCAAACTAAAGAATCAAACCGGAACTACTTGCTGAGCTATAAAGTGAGAAGAAAACAGGAAGGTAGAAAACGGATATCAGTCCCCACTAGATATCTTTGCGATAAGTTCTATTATATTCATTAGAAGAGTATAGGTAAATATACTATATTAATTAGATCTCTCCTCTAAAGTAGGAAAGAAAGTAGGAATTGCACTTGAAATGGAAGGAACCATAAGTAGTTCAATAGGAGTTTTCGAGTTATGAGCAAGTAAAAAGCCGGGGGAAACTCCCTTTTTTCTGGATTTCCCACTTCCTTTCCTCTTTCCCGACCTCGACTTTAAGTTCATCATAGAATTGTTGAGCACTTGGTATAGAACCCCGTAAATACAAAGCATCTGCATCCCTTATTCTTTGAACTGAGACCAACTCTCTAAGCGCCGAGTCACACTTGATTTGCATCTTTCTAACTCGCCTATAAGCATGGGACTCACTCGCCTATAAGCATGGGAATCTTATGAAACTCCCCTCTAGCATTTCATAGATTAAGATTGCATAGTACGCTCTCTATCTCGCAACAAATATCCTAAATTCTATTATTTGCTTTTACCGACCTCTGCTCTGGCGCAACTCATTCATGGAAATTGTACCCTGGAGCACTAGGTATAGAAAGATGTGACCTAACAGCCAGCAAGCATCCCGTTTGCCAAACTATTCTTCCTATCTCTGATTCTCACACCTCTTCCTCTGATTCTTTAAACGATGAAACATGAACTGGCCCACAAGGACAGCGCCAATAGTTTGCCTTTTACCGTTGTTTCACCTCTTCTGGTAAACTAAGAAAATGTGGAATTGAACCTATCTTGCCTCCCGTCAGGTTCCTAAAATTCATTATTGCCTAGAAAGAGAGACCTGCCAGGATAAGAAAGAAAGTAGAGTTCGGTGAACTAAAGTGAAGAGATAAAAGAAAGTAAAGGTTCGAGTGGGGGCACGATCCCATCTCTATCTCAGGTATCCCTTACTCACGACCCCATCTCTATCTCAGGTATCCCTTACTGAATAGAAATGAACTTATTGAATAGGTCGGATTCGTTAGTTAAGATAAGAAGAAAGATAGAATCAAGAAGAAATCTAGAAAGAAAGAATCAATAGATCACCCCAAAAGGACTTACAATTTATAGAAACACGGTATTTTTGATAGCCAAGTCTACTTCGCCAGTACTACAAGTTCGGGATGAAACTCTAACCATTAACTTCAGAGCTGCCTCTTTGAACTTCAATTACTATACCTTAATTCTTATCTGCTACTCCAACAACGACTTATAAATACTCCCCTCTCTACAACTACAGGACGAGCACTTAAACGACACTTTCAACTTGACCTCGTCTCTCTGAACTATCACAAGAACTTGATCGGTATGCAACTCTAACAAGTACAGGAACAGGGCTACCAGGGCTACCAGGGCTACCGCAAGAACAGGGGCTTCACTACCGACCAAGCCAACAAGCACTTAAGGATTGAAAAACGGATTCTTCCAAGATTAGGGTTTCGAATGCACTCTAGCAGCACTTAATTATGCTTTATTGGAAATCCTTCTAAAAACATCTAAGATGAGAGAGAAAGAATGAATTGATTGTGTGATACCTTACCTTCTATTAGCTCCTGCCGCTCTTTTCACTAGCTGACGCGACACAAGTGGTCTAGTCGTTGCTTGGCCCTTCCAGTCCTTTCACTTCCTATTGTCTCCCTTGATTCACTTCCTATTGTCTCCCTTGATGCCGGGGAAAAAGCTTCCTTAGCCGGGTATTGAGATAGGCATGCTATATCTACTAGGGGACAGCTGACAGTTTACAGTTAAGTCGATTCTTCATCCCTTGTTGAATATCCCCCTTATAATAATAACAGATGGAGACAACCACTCCTTTTACTTGTGTCTGCTTTAGGTTAACTAACCACTCCAGTTCTTGTTCTTGTTGTTGGCAAAGGGGAATCGAAAACTTAATAAATAGAATTGATACCTTAACTACTAATGTGTGGCTAAAGGGCCGCTCCACTACTATAGCATCTGGGTTCAATTCTTAGTCGAGAGAAGCAGTTCCCATTGAGGAAACAGAATCCTTACTCACTACCAACAAGAATCAACAGCTCCGGGACTACCTGGACTACATGACTTAACGAGCACTTCTACTATAACTCCTACTGTTGCTTGTCTACTTAGCCCCGCTTCAATTGGATTACTACTTGGACCACTACTTGTAAACGCCTACTTATTGAAACTAGCCCAGTTTTCGTTTCATTCTTAAACTACTGAGTTCAATTCTTGATGCACTAGATCAGATCGGTACCCTATGTTTCATCCTTTCCTTCCTTATAACTAGTTTTCTGCTTCTCGCACTCTTCGGCATCTATCTTCTCTTTCAACTACTTCTTATCCTGCGCCACCAACACCCTACTTTCTCACTGGACCTCGAACTCAAGGAGACTTCGGGACAGAAGGGCTTGATGGTTCCCTTGTGCTAACGTTTTATGAGTTCCTGTTTTCATCAGCTAGCGTAGGTGTTTAAAGAGCTTTACTTTCAGGCTTTTGGTAGAAGGGATTTCAAGTTTACTCGACTCTTACTAATGAGGGTAGTGGTGGACGAGGTTAAGTTTAGTTTACGAAGGCTTTCATCACCTTTCTTTCTCTGCTTAACGAAGGGACTGACCCTAATGAGACTTGATCCTTACGAGCGAAGGCTACTTCAATGGATTCATAACCCATAGCAGAACTTTGAATGCTAGTACAATGGTTATCCCATCAATGACTATAGTACGAAGCAGCCCAGTAAGCGGATCTTCGAGTTCATTTCAATTGTGCAAGGAAGAAAACAAAGTCCTGGATTACTCTACTGGTTGGGCAAGGGAATACTGATCTTCAGCGGGGAGTGGAGAATTACCTGTTCGAGTTTTCTCTTATAAGGAAGTAGATAACCAAGGAGATATAAAGGAAGTAGACAACACCAAAGATAGGAGATAGTTAGCTTGAAGATAACAAAAGGGATAGATAGCTTAACCAGCATCTGTATCTGTCAGTGTTGACAATCTTCTAGACTACCCGGCTAAGCATGCCTTTAAGTGGAGACGAGTGAGTGCTATTCTTATTCCTTGCTAGCCGAACACTGGGCTTGGCTTAGTTCTACAAGGGCATTGGGGAATTTATACCAATAGTAGAATTCTTTGACTAGTTAGTTTGACTCTTGAACGGCTGAGTTGAGTTCTTTACCTTACTAGCTCTTTCCCTTGCTAGCTCCGTTCTGAAACTACTTATAGACATTCTGTATGTGGACCCCCAGGGCTTAAGGCTGTTACTCACTAGCTGCCCCTTGGCTTTTAGGCCGATACTTACTTGTTTCACTCTTTAATTGGTTAGCTCCATTATAGGTGGTACTTGTTGAAGCCTGTAACTCCTTAGCTCTATCCCGAGTCGACTTAGCTTCATTCTTGGACAACTTAGTTTCACTCTGATACTAGCTACTCTGAGTATACAACTACTAGCTACTCTGAGTATACAACTACCCCAGCAAGTAAGTCAACAAAGTGAGTTAGCTACCCTATAGCATCAAAGCAAGCACTCGAGCAGGACTACCACTACTGGGACTCAACAAGAGCAGAACAGAAAGATCTTAATTCACCAATGTATTTTTGATAGCAAATAGATTAACTTAAGGGCTAGAACTGGGGAGTGAACTCTACAACTACTGTCTCGGATCCCGAACACAGGACTCAAATCTATCCCTTTCTGGTTTCACTCTTAGATTGCTTAGCTCCATTCTTTCATTCCTTATTCCTGGGGGTTAGTTTCCCTTCTTATTCCTCGCCCTTATAGTAAGTTCTAGTTCAATTCTGAATCTATTGAGTTACATTCTTGTTGGGGGCGGTTTCGTTCTTTGACCACAGGGGAAGGGCTCTTAGTTTGAGTCTGATCGGCAGTGGGGTAAGGAAGTAAGTAATTGGTGACACTGGTTCGAGTCCGATACCTTTGCTTTAAGTCTTAGATGGCACTTGTTCCGTTCTGGTAGTTAGTAGTTTCAGCCCTTATAGTAAGTTGGTAGCTGTCTTAGTTTTGTAGTCAGTAGTTATAGCCTGGTTGGCTAGGTTCTTAGTCTCGCTACCTTTGCTTTAAGTCTTGATTCGTAGTAGTTCCATTCTTAGTTTCACTAGCATCAGCCTTGGTAGCAGTGGTTTGATTCTTTAAATACCTCGGTTCAATCTTGTGTTGTTACTTGTTTCAGTATGAGTCTACCTGGCATCAGGCTGAGTACACCTAAAGCATCGGTCTGATACGAGTAAGTTGCATTCTTTATCCGTAGCCTACTCACATGGGTTGAATTCTGAGTATGCGCTTGGATCTCACTGCCCTTGCTTTCAGTCTTGAAAGTAAGTGAGTGAAGGCTTGTTTTTACTGGTTTCAGTCTGATCTTACTACTAGCTGTCTAGCTGCCTCTCTACCACTACTCAATAGAAAACTTCTTTGCTTAACAAAAGACAAGCAAAAGAACCTAGTAGTGGAATTCCATAAGTCAGTAAACAAGTCTACCCCACCAAGTAAGTCAACTCCCCTCGCTTAGGAATAGAATGAGTAGTTGAGGTAACAAGCCTACCTAGTTTCGGAATGAGACTAGTAAGTCAACTCGCCTACCAAGTATTTCGTACCTACACCCGAGCCAAGTATTTCGTACCTACCCGAGACTAGTAGTGGAATGAAAGCCAGAATTATAAGTACTGGCCTACCCTAGGGAAGTAACAGGATGAAACAAGTACTAATCAGAGCCAAGCAACGACGAGCCAAGTCACTGCTTCAGAACCCAGTCCTGTGTGAGCCAAGACTCTCCGGTACGGTATAAGAATAAGAGTGGAGCTAACTAATCCTATACAATTGGGGGCCTTCTACTTACTGGTGGAATTCTTTGACAACTTAGTCAATTCTGGCTTGAGAATAGGAACAGGGGATGAAACTACTAATGAAGGGGATGAAACTCTACAACTACAGGCTTTTAACCAGAACTCCCGGCTCGGCGACTTAATATAAGGGCAACAAATAAAGTGAATGCTCATCTACATCTGTCAACTAACTACTACTGATTAAACAGGACTACCTTAAGGCTTATACTCAATGGTGGAATTCTTACTAGCTACATACCTAGATCAGATGCAGGGAATAGAGACCTTAGCTACATAGCAGCAGCCCAAGTACCACTAGCATCAGGTTTAGGAGCACGGGTTGAAGTCTTTCCTTTAGTAGCTCCATTCTTCGACTACTTAGTGCAATTCTTTGACTTACCAGTTCCATTCTTAGTAGGAGTAGCGGGGCTATTGATACCCTGAGTGGAATTCTAATCTTCCCAATACCTTAACTACCTAGGTAAATTCTTATTAGTGCTGGTTTGCCTCTGAAACTACTTACTTCCATTCCGAGTCGAATTAGAATAAGGGGTGGAATTCTTAGATTAATACTTTAGACCTGGCCCCAAGTGGTAAGGCTGTTACTCACTACTTTCATTCTTTGACGACTCCTTAGTTCCATTCTTACTTTACCTCTTGCCAACTACTGGCTCGGCAAGCAGACAACTCTAGGTTCACTACCCTTACTTGAGAACCAGAACTGGACCACTACTTAAAGGGTCAATTCCTATACTTTCATAGCTGACCTTGCCTTTGAACTAGCTTCTTTCTTGACTTACTTGTTTACCTCTGTTCCTTGATTAAAGATTCTACCTTTCCTATCTATCCTATGGCTATGGCTCTTAGAACTGTAGTTGCCTAGAACTATACTCTGGCTCTGGCTCTTTCAACTCATTAGTTACTTGATTGACTTCCTAGCATCAAACCCTGTACAAGTGCTTTCTGAGACAATCAATCTTATAGCTCATTCTTTAATGACTTATTCCGAGTGTAGCTATAGCACTGGTTTATTCTTGTCCTTGATGGGCACTGTTTGACTCTTGAACGACCGAGTTTCATTCTCTGTCTTATGAGAGCACCTGGTTAAGGCTGTGACTACCTAGGTTGATTCTGAGTCTACCCGGTGGAATTCCAACTTTCCCACTAGCTCACTTCTTAGTTCAATTCTTGGACTGCAGAGTTCCATTCCAACTATAGAGCACCCGCCCAGAAGAGCCTACACCTGAACCTCTATCCTCTCTACTGAGTCTTGACACCTGAACCACTTGTTGCTGACCTCTATCTCTTGGTTAGTTCATTCTTCAAGGAGAGAGTTTCACTCACTACCGCGCCTAGTTATGTCTTGGTGGTTGGCGAGAAGGTATCAAACTACTGCTTGCTACTCTGCCCTTTACTAGATCATCAGGGAATCGGTAGGCAAGGGAAGAAAGAGAATGAAGTCTTAGATGCAGATGAAACTTACTAGAAGTGCCCTTACTAGCTCCAGTCTCGGTAGCAATGATACTTGTTTCAGCCTGTAACACCTAAGAGCCAGTCTGAGTACCTAACAGATCAGTCTGATTGTTCTTACTTTCCCACTAGCTTACCTCTTAGTTGAAGTCTTATCCCAGTAGTACCAGTTCTGGTTGTTAGATGCCTTAGCCCTGTAGTTAGTAGTTTCAGTCTGAGTTTAGGTAGCTCCCTTCTGTTACTCACTCCGGGTTAAGTCTATAACTACCTTGGTTCAGTCTATGCCCTTCTAGTAAGTTTGAGTGGAATTCTTGACTTACTACCCTAGCAGCATTGAATTGGTGGGCAATAACCTTAGGAGAAGTTGATCTGTCACATTCCTCACTGCACTCGTACCCAACGTATGAAGTCAACCGCCCACACCCAACCCATGCCTATGAAGTTGCAGAAGCCCTTCTTTGGAGTGTTTTAAGGCACCAAGCAACTAAACAACAAGAGCTAAGCAAGAAGGAGAAATGAACTAAAAGCTACTGACACTCGAACAGGGAACTAGCTATTATCCTAACTTTCTAACTCTCACTGGACCTGGACTATTACTACCTGGACTACATTACTTATGGAAACTGGCAATTCATAAGCTTCCTTTCCTTACCACCCTTACTTGGAATCTACTGTTGGCTCTGTTAGCACATATCCAGTTTTCGCCTAGAGCAAGTTCTTATTTCGTTGATTGAAACCACTATAGCATCTAGTTGACTTGACGCATCCCTTTCAACTCGACCGACTAAGTAGTTGATTGGCCCCGTCTTTTTGGATAGCAAATAGAGACTTCAGTACTTATCATAGGGTGGTTCAATTCTGGAATTCCGTATTCCTAAGCTGGAGCCCTTTAAGTCTGATCGGTGTTAGTTCAATTCTATCCCTTTCTGCTTTCATTCTTACTAGTAGTGGTTTCAGGCTTTTAGTTAGCGGGTTGGCTCTTAGATGCAGTGGTTGGTGTCTGCCTAGCGCTGGTTTAAGTCTGATTGGCAGTGAGGTAAGCCTTAGATGCACTCGTTCAAGTCTTTGTCTCGGGTCGGATAGAGCCTGATATCGATCTCATACTGCCTGGTTGAAGCCTTAAACTCCATAGCTGCAGTCCCATAAGTGAGTTAAGGCTGGTAAGTAAGAGGGTAAGACCGAGTTAAGTGGTAAGAGTGAAGGCTGGTTAGCAGTGGTTAAATTCTAAGACGAATTATGCTAAGGGGTGGAATTCTAGAACTACTGATTGGTAAGGCTTACCTGTTATCTTAGGGCTTAAGGCTTGTACTGGCTACTTTCATTCTTTCATTCCTACTACTGAGTTGTGCCTAGTAGTAGTTCTATTCTGAGTAACCTAAGCATCAGCCTTGGATTCAATGGTTGAAGGCTGAGATGCACTAGTTTAGGGCTTTCTCTTACTAGCTCCATTCCAACACCTACTAGCTCAATTCTATACCTACTTAGCAGCAGTCCAAGCAGTACTGGTTGAAGCCTTAGCGACAATGGTACTATACCTTACCTACCCAGCATCGGACTTATTAGGCACTGGTTCTTTCTGTAACTACCTTGTTGAAGTCTTAGTTGTACTAGATCCATCCCTTATCCCTTGCAAACCTCTCCTCCCTCTGGTATGGGGATGATAGCAATTCTTGACTTACTTTTCCATACTTATATCTCCCTTGCCTGCCGCTAGTGCATGCCTCGAACAGCTGCCGACCCCCGAACTTATAAGTACTGGCTTAGTTGCTTGGCCTATCACTTAGCAGCTCCATTCTAACACCTTGTTTTCCATCCCATACTAGCTACACCACTGTCTTAGGCTTACTACCCTAGCTTTCATTCTTTAACTACTGAGTGGAAGTCTTTATAGCTGTTGTCTTAGTCTCGCTACCCTTACTTTTGTTCTGTAACTACCTCAGCAACTGATACTTACTCGTTATAGCAGGGGTTTCGTTCTGATCAGATCTAGTTTCAGTCTGAGTATGTATGGGTACTGATGAAATGCTGGTTGGGGGTTGTTTCAAGCCTGTTTCTCCCTGTTTTCAGTCTGCCTAGACACCGTATCAGGCTTGCTTTTATTGGTTTTAGTCTAACTTCCCTGGCTTTAAGGCTTAGTGGCACCGGTTTGAAGTCTGAGTCCTGTCACTGGCAAGCTGTATTCTGTCACTTATGGGTTGGATTCTCTTCCATATGAGTTTAAGTATGAGTTGTACTGGTTTGGTTCTTAGGCACTGAAGAGCAAGGCTTGAGCTACTACGCTACAGGCTTTTACTCCATAGCTGCAGGCTGAGACGAGACACTGAAGAGCAAGCTTCCGGGAGGCTGACTCTTGGGCTTAAGGCTTACTCTGGTTTGATTCTGATCTAGTTCCCCCGGTAGGCTTACTTCTTGACTTAAGGCTCATACTCACTGGTTTCATTCCTACCATAGAGCACCCAGCTCCTTAGTTCTATTCCAATTGTTATACCAGCAATACCGATACCCTATAGTTCCATTCTTCTACTTACTAGTTCATTTCTTACTTTCCTACTTGCATACCTCTACTGTTACTACTGGGAGGTCATCTGATCTAGTAGTCCCATGCTTCAGGCTTGTTGTTGCACTGGTTCTATATTTACTACCCAGGCCGAGACTGACGCTCGAATACACAGGTTAACTCAGGAATTGTAATAACTTTTATAACTTGTACTTACTACCGCTCGGGATACGGATGAAGCAGCCACAAGACGACATCCATAAGCATACTTTTGAATGGCCTTCCAACTAGGAAGACTTCTTTCAACAAGCCCTGCTGCTCATCTCTGCTAACTCTTGCTACAAATATAATGATACCCGATACTCATACCCACTATAATGATACCCGGAAGAGTATTGACTAGCGGCCCTGCCTCGCAACAATAGAGAAAGATCAGACTTAACCAATTACTTAAGGGCACAGGTATTGTAATAACAACTAATGCTTTTCTCCTTGCCTCTCTCTTCTTTGGTCGACTTAACTCTAACTCCTTATGATCTCGATCTAGCTTCATCTCTTCTTGCCCCAACTCGTAAACCCCTTATTAGAATCCCTTCAACCAGAACAGGAACAGTAACAGGGACAAGTAACTAAGGCTCACACAGGACTCTGGAAGTTAAGAAAGAAGCTGATAATTAATCACCCTTATTTGAAGTTGGAGTAGTATAGTATAGGCTAAATACAGGTGAAGACTAAGGAAAACCTATGCAACTAGGTATGAAACTAACCACTACGGATTCAACTACTCGACTACACCTATAGCAACTACTAAATAACAACTTATAAGACTTTCTCCCCTCACTTACAATAAGGGCTCAAAGCCAGTAAACAAGAACAGAAACTTCTGAAACAGGACTACGAAACTAACTGCAGCTGGCAACTATCATGCTTCTCCTCAGGCTACTAAGTAAGATGAAAAACAGGACCACTACTTGCCCACCTCTCCTCAACAAGAGCAGGGGATTCCACTACTAATCAAGGGTATTCCACTCAAACAAGAACAGTATCGGTAGTAAAGGGAGAATACTAAACAAGGGATTCAACTCGGTATTCAACAACTAAAGAAGGGTATTCCACTCTCACCAATGACACTTAAGGGCAGGAGCAGTATCAAACTAAGGATTTGAAACTTAACTACGAACAACTCTACTACAAGTTTGGGCTGGAAACGAAACCTTAACTACTCTACTGGTATTTAACTAGCACCAGACCTTATAGTAATTTACAACTACTTAAAGGGGCAAGAACATCACTTTCATAGCTTACCAACTTAATATAAGGTTACTCGTATACTACTAGATCCTCGGGTAATTCAAACCAATACTACTTGCCAACGACGTTCCATTCTGAGTCTACTACTAGATGTTTACTACTGGATGAATTCCGTAATTCCGTACTTTACTTGCCTCGTTGCTTGACCTTAGTCTTCTACTTCCACTGCTTGACCTTAGTCTTCTACTTCTACTAGCAATCCGGAAAGGTGGGCTTACTTACTCCTACTAACTTACTAGGGGCTCCCTATCCCTAGCCTAGTAACTGAATCAAATGGATTGAATTCTTGACTTAAGTACTTATTGCTTAGCTTCATGGCCTAGATGCTGAGAAGCAGCAAACTTACTATCACCAGTGAGTAGTGGTTTCATTCTTGTTGGGAGTGATTGAAGCCTGATAGCTGCTAGGTCAATGCATTACTCATAAGGGCTAGCTCAACCAAGTTCCATTCCGAGTACCACTAGTTTGAGTCTTAGATACACTGGTTTCATTGTTTGACTACCCCAGTTTCCTTCTTAAATGACTTATTCCAAGGTCTTAGGTCAATTCTGAGTTTACTACTAGCCCACCTATCCTCTTATCTGGCAGCTAAGACTTAACTTCTTTAAACAAGCAGCTGGCTCCGATACCTTAGTTAACAAATACTTAGTTAACAAATATAGGGCTCTTAACTACTCTACTACTTTAAGGGGCTGTCAACCAGGGCTACTATCTGAGGAATTAGAATAAGGGCTAGGTCAATTCCGAGCACCAATAGCTTCAGTCTTAGTACCAATAACAGAGGGAATCAGTAGGGGAATTGTGGTAACCATATTCATTCTTTCACTCCTTAGCTCTATTCTTTGATTTACTGCTTTCATTCTGGTTGTTGGGTGCCTCAGTCCTGTTGTTGGGTACCTTAGCCCTGTAGTTAGTGCTTTCAGGCTGAGTAGTAGTAGCTCCATTCCCCAACTCCCTTACATCAGTCCGAAAGCAGTTCTATTACCAGCTGAGTTTCATTCTCACTTTCCCACTTGAGAGAAAGAGTACTAGGTGAGCGAGGAAGCTATAAGTACTGAAGTAAAGTATCTGTCTGGAAGTCACCTCAACAAGACTGGAAGACTAAACTCGGTATTCCACCATTCACTTCAGGGCATGGAAAACTCCTTAGCAACTAGGCCTTAGCTTCAGTAAGAATATATCACCTTAGCAACATTGCTTCCAAGCACCGAACCTGTATTGTGAAGTAGAGTCACTACCCAAACAAGTAAGTCAACTAGCCTATAAGTAAACTACCCTAGCCTAGGCTTTAGCCAATACCTTCCATTGCATCCCTAGAGCCAATACCTTCCATTGCATCCCTAGCCGCGAACAAAGGACTTGGTCAAGAACCAGAACAGGACCACGACCCTTACTTTATAACCAGACCTTATAGTCATTCACTATTGGTCTTCAACTCTCACTCCACAAACAAAGACCCACTAGCAACTTCTAAATACTCGGCAAGCAGCTACTCGTTTCATCCGAAGCCCTTCTAGTAAGTTCTAGCTCCCTTCTGTTGGCGAACAGAGGACTAAGACCAACTACCCTAGCCATGTATAGGAATTCCAAAACTACCCTTTAACAGAGGAATAAGCCTACCCCACCAAGCAAGTAAGTAAACAAAAGCACTTAAGCCTACCCGAGCCCAGTACTGGTTTCGTTCCTTCCCGGTTTGATTCTTTCCCTTCCTTGTTTCGTTCTTAGTTTAGGCAGTTCAATTCTTGGACTTACGGGTTTCATTCTTCTCTTAGTTACTAGCTTCGGGCAATCGGGGGAAAGAGACAAGCTAGTACCAGTGAGTTTCATTCTTATCTTAGTAGCTATAGCACTGGAAATACACTGGAAACTTTACCTCGCTACTATCTATACCTCTGCATCTCACTCTTACAGGAACAGAGGAGAAGGTGCTTCAAGCCTATGCTTATTGCTACAAAGGCAAGACTCGCTCCTAAACTAGTTGACGACGTTCCATTCTTAGCCTTATACTTCTACTAGGCACAACTCCTTACTTCTGGCTTCCTCCTGACTCCTTACTTTCCTCCTGACTCCTGACTTCTGGACCTACTTCTACTAGGCACAACTCCTGACTTCTGGACCTACTTCTACTAGGCACAACTCCTGACTTCTGGACCACTAGTTGGGGCTGGAAACCTTAACTACTCTACTGGTATTAAACTAGCATGGAAACCTTAACTACTCCACTGGTATTAAACTAGCACCAGAACAGGACAACTACTTAAAGAAAGGGGCAAGAACTAGACTTTCAGAGCTTACTTTTCAGAGCTTACGAGCCTTACCCACCTAGTAGTAGATCTTACTTATCCATATTGGTAGCCAAGCCACCAAGGGCTAACTACCTTTCTTTCTTAACCGACCCTAACTCTATTACAAGGAGGGCCAGAACTTACAATAAGGGAACTGACTAAAATGGCCTCTAGTGTTAACGCCTACCTCGACTCTTGAACCTACCTCGACTCTTCTCTGGCTCCTGAACACATATCGAATGAAACAAGCTTCAAGTACTCTTTCTCTCACTCGTTCCATTCTTTACAGAGTTAGCTCCTGAACACAGGACTTGGTTCTAATCAGTTATAACTCCCTATTGTTGTTACTGCCGCCGAACACATAGCTTATCATAACTCGCTATCACTTCGTTATTCCGGCTGCCGCTCCTTAGCCTCACTGACGCGACACACGAAAACAGGACTCCTAACAACTGCCGCACAACTACTCCTAATGTCGTAGTTGCTTGCCGTCTTGTCTAGTAGTTACTTGCCTCTTACGCCTAAGCTTGGCCTATACTGAGTTAGCTCTATTCTGAGACTGCTGACCCACTTGTCTACTCTTTAACTACTTAGGTTCATTCTCACTTTCAATTGCTTCCTAGCCTGTAACTTATGGGTTTAGTTCTGTAACTCCCTCTCGTTTAAAAGTATTACTAGCACTGGTTTTAAGCCTTCGACTCCCCGGTTTCATCCTGATACTACTTAGTTGCATTCTAAGCCTACTTAGTTTCATTCTTACTTAACTACTTATGAGTTCAATCCTATCAACTCAAAGTTCAATTCTCAGCCCCTACCTTATGGGTGCATTCTTGGACTAGTTAGCTCCACTCTTTCACTGCTTAGTTTCATTCTGTAACTCCTAGGCACGGGTCAATTCTGTAACTCCAGGGGAGCTATCCGATCTACTACCCTAGCAGCACTGGTTTAAGTCTAACTACCTTGTACCCTAGCAGCACTGGTTTAAGTCTAACTACCCTGGGTTTAAGGCTTCGACTGCTTAGTTTTCTTCTTACTTAACTACTCGCTCACCTCGCCTACTGGCTCAACGAATTAGAATAAGGGCTCAACTCCCTGGTTTCAATCTGTAACTACCTTGTTGAAGTCCTGTTAACAGTGATTGAATTCCTACTAGCTCACACAGAATTCTAATAAGGGCTTGGCTCATTCTTTCCCTTATTAGGTCCCCTCTGTTACAACCCAGAAACTGACTATAGGGCTTCAGTACTTATCATAGGCTAGTTCCTGAACACAAGACTTGGTTCTGATGCTTCCTAGTGCAATGAATTATAATAAGGGGGTCTACTTAGTAGTTGTTTTCATTCTTCAACTTAGCAGCTCCCCTCTCTACTACTACTGGCTCTGCTCTAACAGCTGACCTTGTAGAACCAGCTGGCTAACCTTACCTGGCAAACTGGAATTCTAACTTGCACGAATTACAATAAGGGGTTTACCTAGCAGCTGGCCTAGTAAAAGACTTCGGAATTAATACCTTCTCCTGACTCCTGACTTTCCTCCTGACTCCTGACTTCGGGCTTCCTCTTTGAACTCTGGCTACTAGAATACCTATCCACACAAGACAAGCAAGTAAGGTAAACGAAACTGACAATAAGGGTAATTAATCAGTACTTTTACTACACTTTTTCATTCTTGGACTTATGAGTTGCCGGCTAACAGGTCTTCCTACTTAAGAGATTAGAACATGAGGAAGCATAAGTACTACATAACTAGTTCAAACAAAGTGCTTATCTTGTGAGTCCTACTGATTAAATGCTTTCCCTTACTATACTATACCTGTCCTCTGGCTACTTAGTTCAATTCTAATATCTGAGTGGAATTCTTATCATGTGGTGGGGTGAATCAGTCTGTTAATGACTAGCTTAATTCTTTTACTACCGAGTTGAGTTCTTTCCCTTAGCAGCATCAGTCCTATACCGAGCAGCCACCGCATCAGGCTTAGTATTATCCCCATCCCCCCATAGCTGCAGGTTTGGAAGCGGTGTTTTAAGGCTTCCACTGGCTACTTTCATACTAGCTCACCGAAGCCTGTTTCTCACTCTGGTGTTTCAGCCTTAGACTCCTTAGCAGCAGTCCAAGTGGTATCAGCTCCAGTCTTAGTAGCAACTGATTAATTGCCCATACCTTAGTCAACCAACAGAGAATCAGCAACACCAGTTCCATTCTTTAATAAGTTAGTTCAATTCTTAGCAGCACTAGCACCAGTTCCGTTCTTTGACTTACAAGTTTCAGTCTGAGTATACCCGCTTTCATCCCTTGACTCCCTTGTTTCGTTCTTAGACGAGTGAGCGCTGCATTCTATGACTTACTGGTTTTCTTCTGTGTGGTGTTAGTAGCAATGTAGCTGCTTGAAGGCTTCCACTGACCTAGCTCAATTCTTGGACTCCCAGAGTTTATTCTGACTTGACCCTTTGACTACCTCTGCTCTGGGCTTAAGGCTTATACTGGCTACTTTCATTCTTTAAAACTATGGTGTTTCAGGCGTAGTAGGAGTAGTTATAGCCCGAGTAGTACTTATTTCAGTCTTTGACCGAATTCTAATAAGGGAAACTCTACTTACTTATTTGATTCTTAGCCTTACACTCCATGGTTTGGTTCTCTAACTACCTACCTAACATCAAGCTGTGACTCCTTAGCTCTATATTCTCTAACTACTTAGCTGCATTCTCAGTAACCTAGGAGCCAGCCTGTAACTATAACTCCCCGGTTTGAGTCTTACTAACACTGCTTTAAGCCTTGGATTCACTAGCTCCATTCCGAGCAGTACGAGTTAGGTCTTGAATTCTATCTTTTCTAAGTGATTCAACTCGGGACTCCGGATAAGTTATTGAAGGAAACACAAAAGTAGTCAAGTAAGAGACACGCCACTACTAGAGCAAGAAATCAGAATGGAATGGAACCAGAGCTGATTAATCACCCTTATATTAAGTCGGTAGAGGAGAAAGAGGCGAGGGATGGTTTACAGAGAATCATTAAGGTCTAGTTGCCTGAGCCAGGTTGCCAGAGGCCTCTATAGTAAGGTGAAGTATAGAATAGTTGACAGTTGCTATAGGTATTGTTGCCGGAGGTAGATTCGAAAGAGTTAGATTCAATGAGAGCTAGATCCCCCCAGTAGATGTGGATTCCCAGGTTGGACCAGTAGCATCAACAAGAGGGCGAGCGAGTGTTGTTGCCAGTGTTGGTGCTCCAGCTTTTGAAGTAATTGATTGGTTCTATTGTAGGGAAAATGGGGGTGCTCTCAGGCAAGCATATACTTAAGAATAGAATGGAACTAGAGAATAGGGTTCTACTAGTGGGTTACTACTTATAAGAAGAGAAGCGGTCTTCGGAAACTCTACTTTCAACAAAGAATGAATTACTACCCTGCTGGAAACAGTGAACTTACTGCTGCAACTTAGAAGAAATACTTCCACCAATGACTTAAGGGCTGTAACTGTTATTACTCACTTTAGCCATATAATAAGGATGTAGCTTGGCCACGGTAGTAGTCATACTGTTCTAGTTCCAGAGTTTTTGACTTATTATTTAGGGGTTTGTTGCAAGGAGGGGCTGAGGATAGTCTCCTATATAAAGATAAGCTCTTTCTGTTCGAAAACACTAATTAGTAACAATTGGTAATAACCTTACTTTAGAACTGTTGATGATCTTAATACGGCTTTCTAAGCTTACTTACGAACAGCACTTGGGGAAGAAGCGGAATCATTAGCTTAAAGTATAGGAGCCCAATTGAGGAGTCCTAATGCAGCCTCTATATACTAGACCTTCATTCTTACTTGTGGCATAGAAACCAGTAAATACACTGCTCCAACTCCTGTTGCTTCCTCACCAGCTCTTTCAACTACTTCTTTATAAGATGAAATAAGGGTCTTTCAACTACTTTTTTATAAGATGAAATAAGGGGTAAACTTACTAGAAGGGCAGATTCTTAATCTGGCTAGTCGGCTCAGGTATTTCATTGTCTCCCTCGCCTACCTCCTGAACAGCATCCATTAAGAAGAAAGGAAAGGAAGTTGATAGAGCAGAGCCAGATCCACCAGCAGTAGTAGATGCAAAGTATGGAAATGAAGCAGTTAGAGCAGTTATAAAGTAATACGTGTGTGCGTGTACTAGAAATTATTAGTAAGGGCACTGCTTCAGGTGAGAGATTGGAAGTTGCCTTACTTATATTACGGTCAGAAATTATAAGTACTGGTGCTTGGTGGTTAAACTTGGATAAAGAAGAGGGCCGCTACCTGGTTTATTCTTTAATGCCAGTTCCATTCCCATTAGTACATGTTTCATTTGAGTTGAATTCTGTAATTCCGTACTCTGAGCTTCATTTACTTAATTACTCCGGAGTTCTATTCTGTAACTCCTTTGGTTCAGTCTTGATGTTAGTGGTTCGGTTCCTGTAGTCAGGTGTTTGGCTCTTAGTGGGAGCTCAGTGCTTTGAGTAAGTAAGTAATTGGATGCACCGGTTCCATTCTTTGACTCTTTAGGTGCATTCTCTGTCATATGAGTTTAAGCCTGAGTCAGTAGTGGTTGAGGGAAGTAAGTAATTGCTTTAATTAATTGGTGAGTTGAAGGCTTGGATTCAGTGGAATTATAAGTACTGGTCTTTGATGCACTCGTTTGGTTATGCGACTCCTTAGCTCTACTCTTTTACCCGGTTGCATTCTGAAAGTAAGTAGCAACTCCCCACTAGCACCTATTAGTTCAATTCTTCCTTTCCCCCTGGCACCAGTCTTGAAAGCAGTGGTTTTAGACCTTAGCTACCCGGCAACAGCCTCATACTACCCAACATCAGTCTTGTTATGCAGTGTTTTAGTCTTAGATGCAGTAGTTGAAGTCTAACTTAACTACCAGCTCACCTCTCCTATTGGTAGTGGTTGAAGAATAAGTAGGAGTAGTTTGAGTCTATGTGCACCGCATCAGTCTGATTGTTACTTGTTTCAGACTTGGATTCCATAGCTCCATTCCGGCCCCAATAGACAGGGAATCAGTGGCAATGGCAATGGTTTCAGGCTTGAACGACCCGAGTTGCATTCTTACTAGCTCCACCGAAAGACTAGACCCATACTACATAGCATCAGCCTGTAACTCCTGACTTTGAAGTGAAATTCCCCTTTACTTACTTACTTACTACCCGATTTCATTCTTTGACCAAGGAGATGAATTCTGGGACTCCACTTGAGAGCACCCGGCTCATGAGGTCAATTCTTTAACTAGCTTGAAAGCCTTCTACTTACTAGCAAAGCAAAGAGACAAGCGTATACTAGACAAGGAGACAACTAGGTGCCCGTTTTAAGCTCGCTACCGCCTTTAACTCACTACCGCGTCAGCGGACACAGGACTCCATAACAACTTTAGCACAACTACTTACGTAGTTGCTTGTCGACTTGGTCATTATCCGTTGCTTGGTGGACTTGGTCAACCAATAGGGAGGAAACTAGGAATTAGTAACTCCAAGACTTAAAGCACTGCTAACATTACTACTAGCTCATCGGAGAATTGAAACCTTTACAGTGCTACTAGATGCAGAGAATAACTACCAGTAGTAGTATTATACCTCCCCACCTCAGATGCAGAGAATAGCTACCACTTGTTGAAGTATTTTAATCACTTGTTTCGTTCTTGATAGCAGTGATTTGGTTCTCGTACTGCCCGGGTTAAGTCTGCCTAGCTCACCTTTCTAGCTCACCTCCCAAATACTACTAGCTCACCTCTCTCGCTCACCTCTTTTTAAGTAGGAGTAGCGGGCCAAGCAACGGGACAAGCTGACCAATGAGTTGAATTCTTTAACTACTTAGGTGCATTCTTACCCCCGTAAATGACTGTTCATTCTCATACTTCCTGGCTTCATTCTTTCCTACTAGCCTACTTCTTGAAACTAGCCTACTTCCACTAAACCTTGGTTCAAAGCCTTGACTTGACACTAAACCTTGGTTCAAAGCCTTGACTTTCATCAAAGGGGCTATTTGTGGTAACTATCTAGCTAGCTCACCCATTAGTTTCTTTCCGAGTCTAACTAGTTGGATTCTTGGCTTCATTCTTAGACTTACTCGTTTGATTCTGATCTAGTACACCCCAATAGCCAGGGAATCTGTGGAATTAGTAACCAATAGCCATGGAATCAGTGATCTAGTTAACAGAGCTCAATTCTTCCTAACTTAACTACTCGCTACCTTTGCTTTCAGTCTTGGATCCACTACTTTGGTTCTTGCTACCCCTTGGGTAAGACTCGCTTGGTACTGCTTTAAGCCTTGGATTCGCTTGTTTAAGTCTTATACTCACTGGTGTAAGTCTTAGATACACCGGTTTCGGGCTTACTTTCACTAGCAGCAGTCTATCCCTTAGTTACCCATACTAGCTACCCTGACTACATACCCAGTAGCTCAACCCCGGTTTCATTCCTAGCAGACCCGACACCATATCAGGCTCGCACTCACTCCTCTCATTCTCACTAACACCGGTTCCATTCTTAGTGGTGCACCGGGTGTTCCATTCTGAGTCTACTTACTTCCATGCCTTGGGTAAGTCTGGTTGCTACTGGTTTGGCTCTTTGGCTAGTTAGTTAGATTCTGATCGGCAGTGGTTTGAGTCTTGTTTTTAGTGGTTAGATTCTTAGCTGTACTACTAGCTCACCAATGAGTTTAGTCTGCCTCCAAAGCCTTACACTTACTGGGTTCATCCTGAGTTGACCTAGTGGAATTCCTACTATAGCTTCGGTCAATTGGTAGGCAAGGGAAGACTTGGTAGCTTTTGTCTTAGCCTGTCACTCCTGGGTTTGGTTCTAGTACCGTACCCCTGAGTTTAAGAATTGTAGCAAGGACAATAAGAATAAGAGAAGGGATAAGTTCAGATCCGAGGTCAGGTCCGTAAAGCTCAACTCACTACCCTTGAAAGGCTGTCAACCCAACAAGTGAACTTAGCTAACCTTAGCAACTCCCTTGGAAGAAGAAAGTACTGTACTGGCTTTGATACATAAGCTTGAGAAAGAATTCATTTATTGTGTATACCTGCACCCTATTCTGTTTCTGACTTTAGAGTGGAATTACGAGTTTGGAGCTTGGTAAGGTATATCCGGATTAGAAGATTAGTAGAAATACAAGTAGTAGAAGACCTGATATCGGTAACTCAACTAATTACTATAGGAGTTGCATAGTTTACTTACCCTGTATTTCACTCTATAGTTTACTTACTTGAACTAAACTACACTTTCAACAAATCATTCCACTTGCTTTGCTGCTGGCAACAATACCTTAATGTAGATGCAACTCATTCACCTAGCGCTGACTTTCCAGTAAGATATGATTCTCTTTCTTATGCTTCTATTTCAACTAAAGTATTCTCTTGAAACTACTTCATCAGATACAGCTTATGTTACTTACTTTTTCACTGAACCTGATCCCCAGCAGATGAGTCTATACTCAACGAGCTTCTTTATACGTAACTCGATACGAGCAGAAATAATGGAATGGAGACTCTGACACTTAACAACTGTCCCGCTGACCTCAGACTTCACCGACGGCAGAGCTAGAGGGCTAGATACAATGAACTACAGTCAACGAGAACTCATATGCTAAACACTCGCACTGCGCCGCAACTCTAAACTCTGTAAGTAGATACGCGACAACTTGACTTGAGACTTCTCTTCTCTTGACCTCTTACTAGCTATAGGTCTATGAGTGACAGCCAACGACACAAGCACTCTAACCTCACTCTCGCCTACCCAGTGCTATCTCTATTCCCTCTCGCCTACCCAGTGCTATCTCTATTCGACCAGAAAAAGAAGGTGCTAAAAGCCTCGGCCCGTACTAAATGAGATCTTCTCTTTATATATGATTGATTCAACTCGGGCCCTTATAGTAAGTTGTGCCTATTGAAATTATAAGTACTGGCAAACTAATAGATCCTTGTTTAATTCCGACTTGAACTACTTGCCAACGACGTTCAATTCTGAGTCGTACTAGTGTCATTCCTTTAATGACTTATTGAATTCATTCCTAAATTATTAGTGCGGGTACACAACCCATTCTTTGTCAGATTAGAATAAGTGGCTCCAGTCTGACTTTCCTACTTGCCCACTTCTGAGTTCAATTCTGATCTTAGCTGTTTTCTGGTCATAGGGAATAAGACTGTAACTCTGGTTTAAGTCTTAGTAGTTAGAGCACTAGTTTAAGTCCTGCGGGCAGTGTTGAATTCTTCAAGTTAGGAGCAGCTCCCCACTAGCACCTATTAGGTCAATTCTAAGATTTATTGGGGGTTGATTCCGATACTCCTGAGTTTGATTGTTAGCCCTTAGAGTAAGTTTGCTTCATTCTTAGACTTTATCTAAAGCTGGAATTCTTTCTTGCTATAGTAGTAACTTGGCTGGGATGAAGACTAGAACTTAACCAATTACTTAAGTGCCAATTAAGAAGTTCTGGCCCGAACTTAAGTACTGGCGGTATTAAACAATCACCAGAACTGGGGCAGCTGACTTCACTCCTTCTTGCTCAGCTAAAAATACTGGTTTATTTGTTGATTTCTCTCTGCCCGGGAGTCACTGAGTTAGGGCCAAGCGTATACTAGACAATAGGAGCAAGAGGCGAAATTAGGACTCCTAACCAAACCAAAGAAAGGTTGTTGTTATAACTCTGGCTCATCTACCGGGGAGTAAACTAATACTTCTTTCAACAAGCCCTGCTGCTGGCAACCTTATAGTCATTGGCCCACTAGCTTCAGTCTTACTACCAAGGGTTTCACTCTTAAACTACCTAGCCCTATTCTACCCCCGACTAGCTCCACTCTTTGACTTCCGAGTTCAATTCTTAGTCTGCTTTGTTGAATTCTTTCCTCAACTCTCTTGCTTGCCTCCAACTTACAATAAGGGAACAACGAATAAGGGCAGATTATGAATTTGGCTGACTTGCCCACTTCTCTTTATTACACGTGCCTCCACTCTCTACTACTACTGGGACTACTACTTAGTGAGGAAGGATGATCGGAGTGGGAATGGTAAGTTGATTTCCAGTACTTATAATTTCAAGCACAGGACTTGGTAAAGAACCAGAGCAGGAACCACTACAACTACTTAAAGCTTGCACTAACACCTTTTACTCCGCCCTTTCATTCTTATATGAAGTGGTTTCATTCTAAGATTGACTAGTTCCATGATAGCTCAACTCTTGGACTGCTTAGGTTAATTATGACTTTCCGGCTAGCTCACCTCATCGGAGAAGAAGCAAACTTACTAGAACCTACTAGCTCACCGATGAGTGGAATTATTACTTGCTTCACTATGGCTTACTCCTGACTTCGGTCAAGACTTAATAAATAGGGTATTGGTTAAGGCTTCTGCTGAATGAGGCTCTCTTCTCTTCTTGCCCCCATGAGGTAAAGCCCTTTCCAGATGCACTACAGGTCGCTAGTACTTTATTCCTTAACTTAAGCCTCTTTA
Organism: Musa itinerans; assembly: GCA_001649415.1. NCBI lineage: Eukaryota > Viridiplantae > Streptophyta > Magnoliopsida > Zingiberales > Musaceae > Musa > Musa itinerans. The sequence goes on along the minus strand of LVTN01000027.1, from coordinate 377,671 downwards.
TTCCTTAACTTAAGCCTAGTAGTTTGAGTCGGAAGCTAACAAGCAAGGCAATTAAGTAAACCTCGCCGGTGGAATCCCTAGATGGGGTAGTGACAGACCCTAACTTCAACACGGGCATTGCATGTATGAGATATCTACTTGGCCCCGGCAGTTCACCAAATCACCAAAACACGGTAAACAACACTTTAGCTCTTTTAGCTCGCTACCTGGCCTTAGTCGGCTTGGTCTTACGTAGTTACTTGGCTCGTTGCAACCCCAAAGTCACTCCTAGCTGGGTAAAAAACACATATAAAGTCACTCCTAGCTGGGTAAAAAACACATATAAAGTCTCGGTGGGAATGTAGCTATTGGTTAAGGCTTCTACTCACTGGTTTCACTCTTACTTGATAACAATAACTAGAATCTCATCTACTTCTCCTCTTGCTCCTCTCTAGCAACAATTCACTTCATTCTTATCCACAAACACATAGAAAGTAGAACTACCCTAACTCCCAAACACATAGAAAGGAGGCAAGCAGACAACTAGCTACTCTCAACTACTGGCCCAGCCCGGAAATTATAAGTACTGGTCTTCTGTTTCCGATCTTGGAGTCGAATTCAGAGTTGCTAGCTCAGCTCCTGACGCTACACATTGAATTAGTAGTGGATTCTGCTATTTATCTCATTCCGGTCAGTACTCTCTTCTTTTCTTCCAGGAACTCACTTTGGATGGCATTCTTACCCCTGAAACTTACAATAGGGGCCTCTCTTTATGACTTTATCGCCTACCTCTACTGTTACTACTTAGTGAAATTCATTCTTAAACTACTTAGTAAATTCTCACTTGAACTACTGAATTGCCCTAGATGCATGCCTAGTAACAGACTGAGGGGAATTAATACCTTTCTTACTACTACTTGCCTACTTCCTTGTTAGGCACTTGTTTGAGTCTTGTTGTTAGGTGTGGTGTCGAGGTCTCTTTGTTAGTTGTTGCAGGCTTAGATGCGCACTGCTTCAAGTCTGGTTTCTAGTGGTTTGACTCTTTCTGGCAGTGGTTGGAGTCTGAAGTAGACCGCTAACGACAGGGAATCTATAGGCAAGTAAGGGGAGACTTAATAAATAGGCACTAGTTGTAGTCTTGTAGTCAGGTGTTTAAGGCTTAGTAGCTATATAGTACCAGTCTGTTAGGCACTTATTAAGTCTGGTAGTTCAACCTAACGGCATGGAATCGGTAAGGCAAGTAAGGGATGAGTAGGCACCGCATCAGTCTTAGTATACCCAGCATCAGGCTTGGACTCCCTGCTTTCAAGTCTTAGCACCACTAGTTGGATTCCTGTTGTTAGTGGTTTGGTTTTGTAACTACCTTGTTTCGTTCTTAGACTGCATCTACTAACACTGGGTTTCGTTCTTGAACTACTGAGTTACATTCTTACCTTCAAGTCAAACAAACTTACTAGAAGGTCCTCAGTTATCGATTACTTTACGAGCTTCCTCTCTCTCCTCTGGCTACTACGACTACTAAGAATAAGGTGCTGAAAGCCTCTCTCGTCTGAAACTCCGGAGTTCTTGTATCACTCTTTCACTACTGAGTTCAATTCCGATTGTTTGACTACTGAGTTTTCTTCTTACTTTAGAACGGGAACTAGAAACTCTAACTCGACAACTGGAACCACTACTTAAAGAAGGGTAAACTCATCTACTTCTCCTCTGTGAACTAATAAAGTGGTTGCTCATCTACTTCTCCTCTTGCAACAAAGACAGATGAAACTGGGCCAATCCACTACTACCCGCGCCTAGTCACTGAATGAGGAGCTAGCCCGGCCCGGAGTAGAGCTCTTAAAACTGAGCAGCCAAGCCACTACTAGACAAGCAGACAACTAGGTGCATTCTTAGCCATATACACTTACTGGGTTTATTCTTAGTCTGTACAGTGGAATTCTTCCTTGTATTACTAATAAGGGCTAGCTCAACCGAGGTTCATTTTTCTACTTACTGTTTGCATTCTGACAATTGAGCACCTGGCTCCTGAGGTCAATTCTGGAATTCTTATACAAGATGCAGGGAAGACTTAAGAAATAGGCACTAGCATCAGTCCGGTTAGCAGCGATTAGAGACCCTAGCTACATAGCACCAGTCCTGTTAGCAGCAGTACGAGAATAGCAGTCCTCACTTCCAGAACTTAATTACTTGGGATCCACTACTTTCATTCTGTCCAGCATCGGTTCAAGTCTTTGCCGCAGGTCAGATAGAAATTAAGTAAAGGTGCTGAAAGCCTTAGGTGCAGTCTCGGTGGTATTGGTTTCAGCCTGCTCAGTGTTAGTTTGATTCTTGCTGTCAGTGGTTAAAGCCTTTGATTCATTGGTTTGGTTCTTGCTGTCAGTGGTTTTAGTCTTTGAGTTAGTTGTTAGAGACCTTAGTAACCCTGACTAGCTACTAGACATCGGGGAATTAATGCCCTTGATCAGAGAATAGATACCCTGACCACGTAGCTATAGTCTAGTTCTGGTAATTAGTAGTTTGATTCTGGTAACACCTCTCATAGCGGGGGTCTTACTAGCACTGGTGTCATTCTGCCCGGTGTTAGTTTGATCCTGTAGTTGTTGGTATCAGGCTTGGAAGCAGTAGTATCAGTCTTGGGAGCCCTACTTTAAGGCTTGTTAGCACCGGTGGAATTCCTTGTATCAGTGGTTGGAGGCTAGTTTTTAGTGGTTTCATTCTCACTTTACTAGTTGTGAGTTTCGTTCTGAGCTTGGCCTTAGTTTGTGGATGAGTTGCATAGAACTTAATTACTTGGCTCGCCCTAGGTCTCTTCTTTACTTCAGTGCATATAGCTTAGCTTCCTGGCCTCTTGCTCTTATGGATTACTTAGTTATTCTATATGGGCTCTCCTCTTGCTCTAAGTAATTTGGTGCTAAAGGAGCGGTTCATCTACGGGGGGAAGGTATCAAACAAAAGAGCTATATCCAGTCACTCACTGCTACTTACTAACGAGCTATATCCAGTCACTCACTGCTACTTACTAACATACGATGAAACCAGAACTTTAACCTACACTTGCAGACTTTAGGAGAGTAGCCACCTGCATAACTAAGAAAGAGTAGGGCACCTTTCTATAGGAAAGTAATCGAACCTCACAGCAGACTCCTTACTAGCAGCTCTAAAACATCTATCTATCTTCAAGCTTTTTCACTTGTTCTTGGAGTGCCGAGTCAACAACTGCCGTTAGTGCTTCAAAGCCCAGTAGTACTAGTGGATTTCTTACTTTCCAACACCCCAAACCCCTGGTTCCAGTCTTAGTCTACTTAGGTGCATTCTTGTTGTTAGGTATCTTAGTCCTGGTTTAAGTCTTGTTGTTAGGTACCTAGTTCTTGTTTAAGTAGTTGTAGTCTTGTTAGCTCGGGTTCAATTCCGTAACTCCCTAGCAGAAGTCTCGGTGGTATTAGTATCATTCCAATAGGAACTGTTCTAGACCAGTAGAGGACATGCAACTGATAATTACTGGTAGTTAATGCTGACTGATTAAATGCTGTAACTCCTTAGCTGCATTCTGTGATTTTACACTGGTTTCGTTCTGTCAATGCCAAGGTGAATTCTTGAACTACCTGGTTTCGTTCTGTCAATGCCAAGGTGAATTCCAGTTATTATAAGTTCTGGCCGGTTTCATTCTCACTTTATAGAACTTTTCAGTCTTACACCTGCTAGCTCCATTCCGAGCCTATCCCGGTTCATTCTTTGATTCACTCGGGAGTCTTAGATGCACCACCACAGGTTGAAGTCTGTAACTAACTAGTTCCATTCCGAGTAGTAGTAGTACCGGTTCCATTCTGGTTGTTAGTGCTTTCAGGCTTGGTTGGTACTGGCACAGGTTCTAATTGGTACTTGTTTAAGCCTTGTGTTGTTCCTCTTATTGTTGGTTCTTGCAGTTAGTGCACTGGTTCTGGTAGTCAGGTGTCTTAGGCTTGGAGTTAGTGCTTTAAGGCTGTTACTCAGGCCCTTATTGTAAGTAGAAATTAAGTAAAGGCACTCCCTTGTTTCGTTCTGAAGTATGTATATAAGAAGCAGGGAATGGAATGAGTAAAGGAAGTAAGGGAATCTGTGGTTGTAGTTCCATTCTTTTACTAATGAGCTGGATTCTTAACTCTTTACAACTCCGATACTGTTACTACTGATGAGGTGCATTCCTCCTTTTAAGTGGCTTGGCTTGGCTCTGTTACTCACTTGTCTTAGTCGCTAGGCACTGGTTAAGTCCGTAACTACCTAGGTTGATTCTTGCTAGCATGTGGTGAAATTATTCCCTTGTATACCTTGACTCTGGGCTTTCAGGCTTATACTAACTAATTCCATTATGAGTCTACTATTGGGTGTGGGTGTTCCTTTCTTTTACTACTGAGCTCCATTCTGACCTTAGAGTTAACCCCTACCCTACCTGACTTCCATTCTCTAGCTAATGATCCCAAGGCTTACTACCTCTTGAAAACCTAAAGCTACTACTACTGGCACTTCATAATGAACCCTAAACAAGACTTGTGAAGTTCAGGAAGCAGTTGATCCAGTAGAGATCTATTAGTAAACAAGCCCACCCGAGTAAGTAAACAATGCAATGCCTATTTCTTAAGTCTTCCCCCAGCTAGTAGTAGTCCAGGTTGACAGCCCCAACTAGTGGTAGTCTAGTCCTGTTTAATCAGAGGTATAGTGCAGTGGTCAAGTGGAATCTGTATTAGTAGCCTGAGTTAGATGAGCCCGAGTTCAAAGAGATAGATCTTACTACTGAGTGAGATTCTGAGTCCAGTAACTAAAACAAAGGGACCGGTCTTCTTTTCAGCATCCCTAATTCTTAATATTAGACTCAGTGGTCTTCTTCTCTGCATCTAGTAGTATACGAGTAGTCTAGCAATGGAAATAGAAATATCAGAATGATTAGTTGACTCTAAGCTAACGGAAAGAAAGGAGCTGAAAGCCTTATTTAAGTATAGAGTTCCTGTTCCTGTTCTTATTGAAGTTGCAAGTCCTGTTTTCTCAGTAGTTGTTAGTTGACCTTATATTAAGTGGGTAGATTAGAGGAGCCTAGCCTCATTCCATTAGCAGAGAGGAGCAAGAAAAGTATGAGTTTACCAAGGAAAAGAGGTAGGGACAAGCTACTACTATAAGTCCAGTTCAAGTGTGAGTTGAATCCCCAACCAGTAGAGTAGTCAAGTCAGAGCCTCATTCAGCAAGTAAGAAGGAAGGTATAAAACAGAGGAAAAGAATTAAGGTATCAAGGTATCGAACAGCTGATAAATCACCCTTCTATTAAGTCGGAGTGGTTAGTTGCCAGCTGTATTCTTTATGGATTGTTGAATGAGAAGTGACTCAGGTAGGATAGGCTGGTCTCATTCTTTGCCAGTAGTTGATAGTAACTATATTCATTCTTTGGAATTATAATAAGGGAGTCTCAAATTGCTAGTTCAATTCTCACTGCCCTGGCTTTAAGGCTTCTACTTCATGGTTTCATTCTTAGTGGAAGTAAAGAGCACTAGTTTGGGCTGTACACCCATATTTCTTTGACTACTTGGGGACCATATGAATTCTATCTGTTCTTATGAAGTTAAGGATTGAGTTTCGAAAGAGAGAAGCTGCTTTAATATAAGTTAAGTGCGGATTAGCTATCAGCCAAGTCATTACTAAGTCCTTTGTTCGAGGGCAAGCTTCTACTAAGTCCTTTGCCCTTAAGTAATTGGGGTTAGTTCCCTTCTTTAGTTGTTGAATACTGAGTTTAGTCTGAAGTTGACAAGTATTGGTCTGGACCATGCTTGGAGTTGTGAGTGGACTTAACACTGTAGAAAGAGCTAAATTAACCGAGCCAAGACACTGCTACAAAAACATAGAAAATAACAGACAAAAAAAGAAATACGTTCTGTAATGAGTTAGAGTTATGTGCTCGCTGTCGCTAAAGGGCCGCTCATGTTTTAGGGTGATCCTTATCCTATACTGACCAAGTAGAGGAAACACAGTAGAACTTCATATAGGAGAACATAACGGATGAAACCAGGGATATGCAACTGGGGATGAAACAGGGGATTAACTTACCGCTTCAAAGCATGGCATTGACTCCTTAGTTGGATTCTTATATGAGTAGGTATAGTTCAATTCTTATATGAGCAGCTATACTTACTGATTTCATTCTTTAACGACCTTGGTTTAGTCTTAGCCTTGCCAGCTCCAGAAATGAGAATAAGGTTCTCAGTGCACTGGTATCAGTCCGGTAGTTAGGTGTACTATACTCGCTACCCTGTGTTTCATTCTCTAACTCCCGGGTTTGGCTCTTTGATCCACTGCTTTGGTTCTTAAACTACCTTGTCTCAGGCTCGCTTGGTACTGGTTCGGTTCTGAGTTTAACTAGCTCCATTCTAAGTAGCAGTAGTATCAGGCTTGGAGTTCAATAACAGAACTAGCTTGCCACTTTAAGGCTGAGATGCAGTGGTTGATGCACTGGCTTCATTCTTGAACGCCTGAGTTTCATTCCTTTTGGTAGTAGCTATAGCACTGGCAAACACTTGACTTGGTTCTGAGGATTCTAATAAGGGCTAGTGGAATTCTGTTTACTAGATGTGGGCAATCAATCGGTTGGCTTAATCACTGACTTAAGGCTTACTAGCTACTATTGGTTCCATTCTTAGACTACACCGATTGGAATTCTTGAGACTAGACTACAACTGTACTAGGGAGTAGAGCAAGAGACAAGCGTATACTACTTCTCACTTTGGTAACACCTACTTTCTCACTTTGGTAACACCTACTTCTATTCTAACAGCTTCCCTAGCCGAGGCTTGATCTGATACTAGACCCTATGATCGGGGAATTAAGACCAATGAGTAGAATTCCATACTACTACCCTGGATGCACTGCTTGAATTCTTTCACTCACTAGCTCCACAACTTACTATAAGGCACTCCCTGGTTTGAGCCTGCCACTACCTGGGTGAAGTCTTAGATACACTACACTAGTTACATTCTGAGTAGTTGTAGTGGGAATCTTGCTAGTACTGGTTGTAGGCTGAGATGCAATAGTTTCAGTCTTGTCCCCATCAGTTCCATTCTTTGATGCACTGCTTTGATCCTGATACACCAACCCGAACTCTACTAAAGCGGAGTTTCATTCTGATATTGACTGTCAACCAGTTCCATTCTCTGTCTACCCAGCTACAGTCTCGGTGTGCCTCGCTCCATTCTCGGGGATACTTGCTTGATCCTGTAACTACCCGGCAACTTATTTAATTACTTGGATTCACCAGTATCGGTCTGGTTGGGAGTAGTTGTAGTCTTGTTAGCGGGGGTGTCAGCCTGTTTGTTGCTAGGTCAATTCTGGTAGTTAGTGGTTTCATCCCGGCTTAAGGCTGTTACCTGCTAGTTCAACTCTTTTACTACCTGGTTTCATGCTTTAACTACTTAGTTTCATTCTCCCTTTCCTATGCGAGGTTCTATTCTTACCTTCAAGTCAAACAAACTTACTATACGGGCCTCTCCTCTTGCAACTAATACTTACTCTCCTCTTGCTACTCATCATTTCACCCAGAAAGAAAGGAAAGTAAGATGGGATTCCGGCAGGTACAGGCTCATATGCCTTAGTTGAGTTCCCATAGGCACTTGCTCCTCTCTGGAAACTCGTAACTGCTTACCTTTTGATCACCTAGCTGTGGAATTCTTATCCGACTACCAGTGAATTTCATTCTGATCTTGGTAGCTATAGCACTAGCTCCACTCTTTGGCTTACCCGGTTTGATTCTGGTTGTTACTGTACTAAGTCTTGTTGTTAGTGCTTTTGGTCTTAAGTACCAATATTGGATTTACCGGTACTGATTAGATGCTTACTATCCCCTAATACATAGCAACTGATTAAATGCTTAGTATCCCCTAGCAGCAGAACTTAGTATAAGGCACTAGTAATACCTAGCATCACAAGTTGCATTCTTCTCTTGCCCTACTCAATACTATCTCCCCTTGATTTCCTTCCCTGCTTTAAAGCCTTCTACTTACTGATTGAATTCTTGGATTTACTGCTTTCAGAGGGAATTCTAATAAGGGCGAGTAGTGGTTTCAGGCTTACGGATTCTAATAAGGGCTAGCAGCATTCTATCCCTTACTATACTAGCTCTTTCCCCTACTAGCTCACACCTCTCCTCTCAAAAACGACCCTAGTAGGAGCAAATAAGGGAATCAGTACCACTAGCTCCAGTCTTGTTGTCAGCAGTGAAAGCCCGAGTTCCCTGCCCCATTTTTTCTTATTTCCTACAGAAAGTAGTAGTAGTAAAGTAGGAGGGAAAAAGACTCAAAAGGTTCTATTGATTCCTTCTTTGCTTAACAAAAGCACTTCATCTCTCTCCTCTTGCTCTCATCTCGCTGTCAACTAAAACTATCCTATGGCTCTCAGCTCATCTAACTCAGGATATACCTAACCTCCCTCTACGCTACGAGAAGGAGCTAAAGCCTACTTAACCGAGACAAGCTAGGGAACAAACAAAGGTCTTGAGAAAGGAAAGGGGAGTAAGAGCTTAATCCGGATAGATAGTCTCAAAAGCGTTGCAAGGCAAGAACTAGTGCTTACGGGGAAGTGGTGGAATGATTAGTTACAAGCCGGGACTCTTCATCTATCAATCTACTCGACAGTGGCTTTTATGCCGGACTCTCTATTCCTTTCGAACCTCCTAAAGTAGAATAGCAAACCTGTCTGTCCTTTTTGTAAGGCAGGTTCCCATAGATGTATCTTTCATCTACAGAATGAACTCTTAGGGGTGTACTGCTCCATTCTTCAACTAGTTAGGTTAATTCTTTGCCCAGTTGTGGTTCCATTCTGAGTCTGAGTCTACTTTGTTTCATTCTTGGGTCCCCAAGGGCACTGGTTTATTCTTTTTGGTAGTCCAATTACTTAAGGGCACCTGTGACTACTGAGGTTCATTCTTAAGTGAGTTATATTCTTAAGTGAGTTATATTCTTATTCTTTGACTACTTAGTGAATTCTGAGACTTACTGGGAAGCAAGTATTTATTGGACTTAGCTAGCTCCATTCTATCCCTTCCAAGAGCTAGGACTGATTAAATGCTTGGATTTACTGTTTTCAGTCTTGGACTCCTTAGGGACATTCTTACTTGCTTCATTGACCTCTGGCTAATAGCTAATCTCTCTCCTCTGTAAACTCATACAACAAATAAGGATTTCACTGGACCACTCCACTACTATTGGTAGGCTTACTTCTAACTTAGGGCTTCCCACTGACTACTAACTCAATGCGGGCAAGACTTAAGAAATAGAGGAGTGAGTGAAGAGTTGTTGTTACTAGCTACAGTCTGACTACCCTTAGCTTCAGAAAGTAAGTAAAGGTGCTGAAAGCCTTCCTCTCATTCCTGTTAGCTCGGGTTTGGTTCCGATACTACTTAGTTTGATTCTTGTTGGTACTGCTTGCACTCTTACTAGCACTGGATTTCTTGATTTCTTTCTTGCAGTTTCAGATCTGTTAACTGCTCCTAGGTTATTGGCTAGTTTCAGACCAGATTGAGAGTTTAATCCCGAGTTAGTAGCTATAGTTGTAGTCTTAGATCCATTGCTTTCAGTCTGATTGTTAGGTGTTAGAGACCCTAGCTACACAGCTCCACTCTTAGCAGCCTCACTCTTCGACTACCTGATTTCATTTTGTAACTACCTCGTTTAAGTCTTGTTAGCAGCAGTTGAAGCCTTAGTTTAGTGAGTTTCAATTCTATCGAATTCTAATAAGGGCTAGCTCCCTTCCTAGGCAACATTAGCTAGAGCCTGTGACTACCGAGTTGATTCTTGGATTCCTTAGCTTCATTCTGAGCCTACCAAGTTTCACTCTTGCTCCCAGTGGTTTCATTCTGCTTCGTTGTTGCTTGGCTCTCGCTGCCCTAGGTGTTTAGATCTTACTAGCACTTGTTTAAGTCTTGGATTCACCGGTGCAATTCTTAGTTTAAGGCTCATACCTGCGAGGTCAATTCTGTAATGACTACTTATATGAGTTTGTATCTTACTTGCCCACCCGCGCCTAAAAGCTAGTACTCTCTGGAACTACCCTAGCAAGCAAGTCAGTTTACTACCCTAGCATCACAAGCAATAAAGTAAGGAGTATCCTAACAAGCAAGTAAGTCAACCAGAACTTAATAAGAGCCCTGCCCACAGTCAAAGAATGAAACGATCCCTATATCGATCCCTATCCATACGCGCCTACCCGAGTAAGTAAACTACCAGCCAATCCACTACTACCGTTGCCTAGTCACAGAATGACACAACTACCCTAGCATCACAAGTAAGTCAACTACCCTAGCTTAGGAATAGAATGAGTAGTTGAGGTAACAAGCCTACCTAGTTGCGGAATGAAAATAGTAAGTAAACAAGTCTAACAAGTAAGTCAACCAGAATTATAAGTACTGGCCGATACCTAGCCTAGACTTTAGCCAACACCCGACCCGGACCGGACTGATTGAACTCCATGGCGCCTACCTCTCCTTCAGACGGAACAGCTTCACTTGTCGACGCAGCTGTCAACAAATACTTTTATTGCTCCCCAGCTAACTCAGGATATACTTCTCTGGCTACTAGACTTCTGGCACATCTCAACAAGCTGCTTTCTCCGATACACCTCTGTAAACTGCCAAGCTACTACTCGGGGCTTTGCTTTAAGGCTTCTACTTACTTGTTCCAATCTTATTTGTAGTGGTTGCATTCTTACTAGCTCACCTCTTAGGTATCCTAACACTAATACCTTAACTCTAATATGGGGAAGACTTCATAAATAGGGACTACTTACATCTTATTAGCTATAGTTCAATTCTTACCAGTGAGTTCACAACTTACAATAAGGGCCTCCACTCAAGCTTGAACGCATGAAACTCCCCGACTTACTAGAAGGGCCAGACCCTTACTAGCTCCACTCTTTAACTACTAAGTTCAATTCCCTCAGTCCTACTGCTTTGCCTTGGACTCCTTAGCTCTATTCTTCGACTCCTTAGGTCCATCCTTTCACTGCCCTGTTTCATTTCTTATCTACTACCCCGGTTGGCACTGGTTGAATTCTTATATCTTACTACTAGATGCGGGCAAGACTTACTAAATAGGGGCAAGATACAAGCTACTACTGGGTGCTTTTCCTTGCTAGCTCCATTCTTGAACTCCTTAGGGACATTCTTGCCCTAACCAGTTCTATTCTTCCACCCTTGTGCTTGCTTTCATTCTAAGATGTATTGGTTGAATTCTTTGACTCATGAGTTACATTCTGACTTCCTAGCTTATGAGTTGGTCTCCCTAGCTCACCTCTGAGTTGTGTGACTCACTACTAGCTGTCTAGCTCACCTCTTATTGTTACAGGTTTCAGTCTGGAATTCTACACTTCAACCGATACTGTTACTACAGAGGTCAATTCCGAGTCTAATTATGCTACAAGGGGTGGAATTCTGATCGAGTAGCCGGTTCTTATAAGTTCTGGACTTATAATTCCAGTGGTTGAAGAATAAGTAGGAATAGCTCCATTCCTGATAGCACTGGTTCTAGACCATGTAACATAGCATCAGCCCTAGCGGCACTAGCATCAGTCTTTTTAGCGGCAGTTTCATTCTTTGACTAACGAGGTGCGCTCCGAGAATTCTAATAAGGGCTAGTTGGATTCTTGTTAGGTGCACCACTCTGCTTGGCCTGTAACCCTACCTTCGAGCACCCGGATACTGAGGGAAATTCTGTAATGAACTATCAGATGTACTAATTGTGGTAACCATATTCATTCTGTCACTGCCGAGTTTCATTCTTAAATGACTTAGTACTAGTTTGGAGTTGAATTCCTACTTTCCTACTTCTTAGGTGCATTCTAACTTTCTGACTTTCCAACTTAGTTCCTTTAATTGGTTAGCTCCTTTCTGTGACTCACTAGCCTCATTCTTACACTTCCTGGGTTGAGTCCAATACTGCTTAGTTCCATACTGATGCTGACTAGTTGGATTCTTAAACTACGGGGGCACATTCTTAGTTGTACTTGGACTGCTGAGAAGGGGGTTTAGCCTTTCACTACTTAGGTGCATTCACTGACTTACATCCCCCTGGCTCTTTACCACTACTTTCATTCCGAGTCTACCCGGTGTCATTCTTACTAGGCAGTGTTGGAGTCTTGGTTTAGTAGCTATATCCTGTCACTCCCGAGTTGAATCCTAAATGTAATCCTATATAATAATAATACTCAATTTAGTAGGGGTTCTTATGTCAGTCCGACTAAGGTGATCTAGCCCTTATTAGTAATTGCTCCGGATTCAACCAGTACCTTTTTATGAAGTCTTCCCTGCATCTCTGTCCAGAGTCGAGGCCAGCAAGGAGTCATTCAAAAATGAACCAAAGCATTGATAGAACGAAACAAGGCAGTTACGGACTGAACTGACCCCAGGGCTAATCAGGCTTAACCCAGTGCCAGTAACAAACAGGACTACAACCAGTGCTAGACAGAATGAACCCGGGCAGTGATAGAACGAAACAAGGCACACTCGGAATGGGGCTGGAACTTCTAATAAGGGCACAGAATTGAACTAAGTAGTAGGGAAGTAAGAATGGAACAAACAGCTTTCTAATCTACCTCTCCTCTGGACTAGAGCATCTCATCCACCTTCCCCCTTGAACGAACACCGATGCTATGTCTTCCAATTCCATGAAATTCTTATCTTTCTTGCACCGAATTAACCAGTAAGGCCTAACTGCTTCCCTTACCCAACCTGCTGTCAACTAATACTGTTTGCCTACCCTGCTGTGTCAACTAAGTAAGATCTTTCTTACCTGGTCCTCGCTTTAAGGCTGTTACTCACCAGGCCTAACTGTCGAACTGTAACGACCCGTACTAACTCCTTACTTGTTGCGCCAACACCCCGCTCCGGTGGGCATGAGAACTGAGATTCGGGATCTTATTCTTAATACGGTACGGTTCAACTCGAACAGCTTTCAACTTATACTCTTTGAATTCTGGTTTTGGTGAACGAGTCCTGTGTGAGCCAGTAAGTCTAAGAATAAACCTAGTTGTCTCCTTGTCTAGTATACGCTTGGTGGGGCGGGGTTCACTCATTTAAGTAACATTAAGAGGAAGATCGGGGTGTAATTAGATAGATGTGGGGGCAGATCGGGGTCTAATGTGCAGATCGGGGTCTAATGTAGATAGATGTGGGTGCCTAGTATGGATCCTGTTTTGACATGTGTTTGGAATTATAAGAATAGGGCTAGAAATGACGTATTTCGCACTTTTGTATTGGTTGAGGTCAAATATGACATTGAATACCGAACATAGGGGCAAAAGGGGCCCAATTCGGGGCATAAAAGAGCTTTATTACTCCCATCCTGAGGCTCGAATACGGTACTTTTGGATAGGTAGGCCCCTTTTTGTAAGTTTTCTCAACCAAAAGAAGTATGTTTTTCTGGTTTCTTTTCTTTATCAAGAAATCTAGAATATTTGTCTACAAGCAGCCCTGCCGCGTAACGCGAACAAAGGACTTGTTTATAATTAGTTATAACTTACTTTTGTTGCTGCTGACGCCGAAAACATATTATAGTAAGAACTTCGTTATGACTGTTATTGGCTGCCGCGTCACGTTAGTAGTGACTTGTCCGGCATAAGCCGTTGCTTGTCTATCCGTTCCTTGGCCCTAAGAAATGTATACTTAATTCTACCCTACTAAATGTATACTAAATTCTTATATATCTTATTAAAGGATTACAGATCAAACTAGGCTTGAAACACACTGACATCAAGAATAAACCGACTCCTACTCGGACTTAAAACAGCTATTGTAACTAGTAGTTCCAGAACCAGTGAACTAACACTCAGAATGGAGGATGAAAGGATAGACTCAAACTAATAAATCAAAGCCTTAAACCCAGGGTAGCGAGACTGAAAGCGAGGGTAGCTAGCCTGATACCGGGTAGTGCAAGCCTTATGTTGGGTAGTTAGGGAATTGATCCCCTGTATCCGAGCCAGTAGTAGTAGAGTTCACTCCCCAGATTCCGTATTCTTCTAGCTTCACGATTGGAATGCTCTTCTTTCGTAGGTCATACTTTTCCGGGGGTATAAGAATGGGCCGTATCGGCTAAGGTTCCATTGACTTCAGTTGGTAAGGAGATCGAGGGGATGTTATTCCTTGTGCCTTCCCGTATCCCGCATTCGCCCTGTCGAAAACGGACTCTTGCTTAAGTTGGAAAAGAAAGTGCTAGTTAGAGGATAAGGTGCCGTAACTGATGGTCCCACTCGGTGAAAAGAATAATGCAATCCAAAGAAAGTCAAAAGAAACAGACCATGGCATTGGAGGATAAAGGTTCAAGCAAGGGCAAAAGCTGCAATATGGAAATCAGGGATAGCTGGTGAAAGATCTTGATCAAAAGCGGGTTCTAAGGCAAGACAGTCATAGTAGATTGACTTATACTTATTAATAAGAGTTATCATCCGGGGGTCAAGGAAAGCCTTTACAGCAGGATCCGTCAAGAGAGTTCTTCGCCAGTAAGCTAGTGAAAGCAAGCGAATGGATAGCTAGTTGACAGGGTAACCTGCGAGCTATATGAAAAGCAGGCAAAAGGGCTAGACAGTGACTTTTGAATCTCGATCAATTGGAAATTCACCATTACCCTTGAGACGGTTCCTGTTTGCCAAAGTAGCTTTGTCCGCCCTTAACCAGAAGATAAAACGACGATGAAAACAGTGCCTGCTCAGACTAAAACTACTAACAACAAGAACCAAAATGGTGCTGCTAAGCCTGATGCTATGGAGTATTGGACTGATGGGGTGCCCACTATTCCCTGCTGCTAGGGTATAGACTCGGAATACTATAACTCATTTAAGACTTCAATCAGTGCCAACAAGAACGAAGCAAGGGAGTCCAAGAACGAAACCACTCCCAACCAGACTAAAACTACTCCTACTGAGGCTACAACAGTTACATCGAAGACTTAAAGCAGTGCCACTAATAGTCAAACCGGGGAGTCAAGAAATGGAGCTACTACTACTCAGCCTGAAAGCACTAACTCAAAGCCTGCAACTAGTGGTACTAAGGCTATACTACTACCCCAACCAGAGTGAACCTCTACTTACTCTCAGACTATAGCTAAGGAGTCAAAGGCTTCAACTAGTGCTAGTAAGAATGCAAGCAAGGGTCACTAGTATGGGACTGCAAACTAGGTACTCAAAATCAAACCAGTGTCACCAATTACTTACTTCCTTCAACTCTATCGACTCAGAGACTTAACCCAGCAACAACGAGACTGAACCAAGGAATACAAAGGATGAAACCAGGGAACACCAGAGTAGGAATGCAACTAAGTAGTTAGAGAATTGAGCGGGGTAGGCTAGTAGTCCTGAGCAATAACTTGATGAGTTGCCAGAGGTAGATGAGAGGTACCTGTTGGTGCTAAAGTAAGTAGCCAGTGATTCTTAAAGTAGTAATAGGAACAAGAGAAGAAAAGAATTCAACTCAAACCAATAAGAGTGCAACCGGCTACCAACAAGAATGGAAGTAAGTAGTTATAGAATGGGGAGATAGTCAATCTTAGAGTGAAACCAGGGAGTCGAAGTCTTAACCAATAGCTACTTCCCCTATTTATGAAGTCTTCCCCTTGTCTAGTATACGCTTGAGTAGAGGTTGCCAGCAGCTTAGCTTGTTTCAAGTTTCAAGTGGAGGTCAGTTATGAAAGTGGTGTAGTTCAATTGTCTAGGTTCCTTAACCTAAGATAAGAGCAGAAGCTATTTTCTTATGAGAGGTCAGCAAAGGAATCAGTTAGAGCAGAGCCAGCAGCTTGTTTCAATAAGTTTTAATAGGAGCCCCCCGAGCCGGGAGTTTGAGTTGAAAGTATTGTTTAGGGTGCTTGTACTGTTCTAGTTGTTGGCAAAGGATCTTAACTCCTTAAGTCTAGGAAAGTCGCTAGGGTTAGCTAAATTAGGACTCTGGAATAACAAGATAAGAGAGATATTCTAGTCCTGAACTAAGGGACCGATCGTCTGAAAGCGAGGGACAGATTTCCCTTAGTGGAATTTTTCCTTTTTGTCCAGTAGTAGCTTGGCCCGAGCACAAGAAGATGAAGTAGTAGCGTCAGTGAGCTGGCAATCTTAATGACTAAAGGATTTTCCTGCTCCGCGCTCAACTCCTTATTTATAGGAAAAAAGAGAGAGATGAAATTGATGAACTTCAAGCCCCTTATTCGTTGTTCCCTTATTGTAAGTTGAGGCAAGGTAAGCTATGAAAGAAAGTATAGTTCTTGACCCAACAGGTAGTGGAGTAGTGGAATCAGTATTTGTTGACCTTAGTCCAGCTCTAGTTGCATCCCTAGTGTAATCTGTTCTCTTATATAAGTAAGTTAGAAAGAATGAAACTGGAGACCAGTATTTATAAGTCGTAGTAGTGGAGAATACAGCTAGTAGGTATCATCCTTAAAGCTCGGGGGCAGCTAGTTTACTTAAGTTATTAGTAAGCCACTATTTATTAAGTCTTCCCTACATTCCCACTGAGTCTACGATACTAGTTTAAGAATAGAACTGATACTACTAAGAATGCAACCACTACCAGCAAGACTTAAAGCGAGGGTAGCTAGCCTTCAACCAACACCTGATCAGACTACAACCACTAACAACCAGCCTTCACTCTTACTTAACTCAGTCTTACCCTCTTACTATAGAACCAGTGCTATCAGGAATGTGAGACTAGTGGTACTCAGACTTAACCCAATCAATCAAAGGATCAAACTCGACTCACTCAGACTGATTACAGGCAGTGTAAGGCTTCAACCAGGCAGTATGGGAATGGAGCTGGGGAGTTGGGGAAATCAGATAGTTGCTTGGCGGGCATAGATAGTATAGAGTCTGCTTGTTAGCTCCTTCTCTTTAGTTTAGTAATGACTTGGCTGATAGCTAATAGAGAAAGTGGTATAGTACTTTACTTTAGTTCGGCTTGTCCAGTAGTGGTAGATTAGATTCCAGTTCTTGTTCGAAAGTGAGAATAGAATCCCACTAACTAGTCTAAGAATGAAACTTATATATTCGAATATCACTTAAGGGGTGTCAAAAGTGAGAATGTCCCTAAGCAGTCTAAGAGTTCAACTCGGTAGTTACAGGCTGATTAGGTATTTGGATGGTATGGGATGGCTAAAGGTATTATCAGACTGATGCTATGGATAGCAAGAATGATAGGAAGTAGTCAAAGAATAGAACCACTGCTAACCAGACTTCAATCGGGGAGTCAAGGAATGGAATGTGAGCCAGTAAGTAAAGGAATAGAGCTAGTCAATCTTAGAATTGAGCTAAGGCTTTCAGCACCTCTTATTAAGTTCTGGGGTTTGTCTCTTTCCGACCGAAACCACAGCTACCAAGCCTGATGCTGGGTATTGTATTTGTACTACTACTGCTCCTGTTCTTGCCCTTAAGTTAATGGTGGATTTCTTTGTTTCATCTGTCTTTGTTGTATGAGTTTACAGAGTTAGATTAGAGTCCAGGGCTAGTGTAAGTTATCAAGTAGAGTTCCTGGTCGAGTTTGAGTTGAAGACCGGTTAGTATCATATTCAGAATTGAACTCAGTTGTAACAGAGTGAACCTAGTTGTCGACTTGGCCCGATGCTCTAGTTGTAGTCACTAAGGTATTAATTCTTAGATGCTATTCACTGGACTACTTCTACTACAAGGAACCGCTCCTGCCTGACGTAGTAGCTTTTCGGGTAAACAAGGAATTCTGTATTTGTAAACTCCCTTAGCGCAACAGTAACTCGTTAGCTAGCCGGGTTGGTAAAACCACTTCTGTTAGCGAGCTCTTATAGTAAGTTTGGTTGAGTTCCTAATTCTATCTTACTGGGATCCGAGGCAGGTGAATAAGCTTTATCAACAGAATAGGGGTTCCGCTACTAACTCCCTTAACTCCCTCTCCCTTAACTCTGTTATGAATTCTTATTTGAGTGACTTGGTTGTAAAGAAGAGAATAAAGTCCTGGCCGGGTAGACAGAAGAAGGAACTAATACAGGACAAAGCATTCTACTAGCAACTCCAATTGATTAAGTTGGGGCAAGCAGACAATAAGTAGTATCACCCATGTGTGAAGCTATGAAGGTAATGTCGTCCATTTGATGGTTCTGTAAGTAAGGAGTTGTTACTTAGTCCGAACTCTAATCTACCGACTTAATATAAGGGCCACTATGTAGTAATCAATAACCCTTTGAGTTCACCCCAACCTTTATTACACGTGCCTCCACTCAGGCTACTAAATAGGATTCCACTACTCTACTACTTTAAGGGTAAATTCCTATACTTTCTACTTAACCTCTACCTGGAGCAGGCAATTCTCCAGGCCAAGCTACTACTACAAAAGCAAGAACCAGAAGTCACTCTAATACTAGAGGAAGGAGCCCGCCGGTTGGTATATAGCACCCACTTCACTGGGATGGCAAGAAACAAGTCAACTGAGAGAAAGAAACAAGTAAACTCTATTCTTAAAGGAAGGAGTACATAGGTTGGCGAGAGCTAGGTCAACTCTGACTTAAGAGGTCCACTCTTACTTGCCTACTTTCTATATTCATAGAGTTGGAGTACCTATTAGTCCAGTCTCCTATTCTTTTCTACGCTTAAGATCTTGATTCTCTAGTGACTTGGCCGGGATTCCACTAATGAAACTTGTAGTTGCGGTCACTAAGTAGTAGGAGTCTCCTGGGGGGCGAGTTTCGTCTAGGAGTAAGCGAAAACAGCTTGTCTCTGACTTTCTAGTTGAGAGCGCAGTTACCCTCTAGTACTAAGCATATAGTACATAAGAATAAGATCTAGTTGAAAAGTGAAACTGTGTTCACCAGAATAAGATCTAGTTGAAAAGTGAAACTGTGTTCGCCTTAGTTGCTTGGCCTTGTCTAGTAGATGAGACAGAAATGATATCTTCTTCCAAAGTGGGAAGTTACTTCTATTCCTATTCAGATTTAGAACAAACTAGGATGAAACTAGTGGGAGACAATAAGTGACTTGAGAGGGTGCCAGATCAGAGGACTTGTAGTTGGCAAAGTGGAACCAGTTGTTGGCAAAGGTGAACCAGCTACTTCAGCTTTCAAGATCTTACTTAGTTGAAAGAGAAAGAGAGGGGCAATAGTAGTGGAGTGGTAAAGTTTCATCAGTATTAGTTTTCTAGTCAATAGGCACAACTTACTAGAAGGGAACTTACAATAAGGGCTTTAGCCAACAAACTTACTAGAAGTGCCCGACACTAACTAAAGAAGAAACCCGTATACTAGCAACCCGGTATCTGTCTGGAAGGTATCAAAACTCAAGAAGAAACCCTACCACTAGCATAAGTCTTACTCACACACTGGGTCAAGTGACCACTAATAGAAAGACTCTACCTTTCTTATTAGACCCCTAAGGCTACTAGACCTATGTCTCCAAATAAAGAATTCCACTCACACTCTAACAGGAGCAGGAGTAGGCTCTCAACTCAACTAAGAGGCAAGCTACTACTAGGTGCTTTAAGGCTCTTCTACTTACAAGTTTCATTCTTTGTTTCAAGGGGGGCAAGTAACTCCGGTGTAGTTCCAGTAGCTGACTTCCTTTCTACTTAACCTCGTCTCCTTGTGAACCCATTACTTTACTTTCTCTCCCGCTAATTCTTATGTTTCTTACCTTAGAGAAGTCTCTTTCCCTACCGGAGTAACAGAGCAAGTTCCATACCAGGTATCTTTCCCTACCCGAGCCTAACTAGTAAGTAAGTAAACTCGCCTATCTTGCCTACTTCCACCCCTTAAGTAAACTCGCCTATCTTGCCTACTTCCTAGGTTAAGCCTTATTGTATCCCTTGCCCACCTCTTAGACTTAATATAAGGGCATTCCATTCTATTCAATCGCTCTATGTATGATGGATATGGGTAACGAACCGCCCACTGACGCGTAACCAGTAGAATACTGACTCGGCTACCGCCATAGAATAAGGACAGTGACTCACGTATTTCTTTAGAGAAAACAGGACCTGATCCATACTCTCCACTTTACCCATTAACTTAAGGGCAGATACACAATTTCCCAGCACTGCCTCTAAGGTGAAGGAGATGTTGTAGCGTAAGGGAATGGAGTTTTCAAGGTAGGGTATCGGAGTCTTATATGTCAAAAGTGCTTTATTGAATCAACTCATTCAGAAGAAGACTGGGCACTAACTAAGGCTGTCCCCCGTACTCGAACTTCGCTTACTGCTTACTTGTTTTGTGAAGTCAAATCCTTAAGTTCAATTGTCAGCAACGAGTGGTTCATCAAGGATGGTTTCTTTTGGTGCCAGTGTTGGCGACTAAGAAAGGACTTGTTCTGTGGGTGTATTTACTTTAGTATATGCCTGGGTGAAACGCCCACCTCGCCTTGTTTGTACTCTAAATCTCAATCAAATCCAGAGTGCACAGCTTCCTTGTAGTTAAGGGCGCAAGAAACAAGTGTTAGAGAGTTGGGGCCCTAATATCTTATGTGCTTGTCTTACGCAATGAAAGGTAGAGTTCGGGGAAGAAGAGGATTGAGCTAGGCTTAATAGAGACTGGGGTCACCACCCAGCCCGCTCTTATATTCAAGTAAGAGACAAGCAACTACAAAGTTGGGTCTCATGTAAATGGGGAACTAATCAACCCTAGTCAAAGAATGAATCAAGGAAATATCAGAATGAAACCACAAACTCCAAAGAATTGGCCTATATCTTTCGCCCCCCTAGTCTAGCGCTCTTCAATCCTATTATGTGTCCCCTACTTATACATTCTATATTAAAGAAAGATGGTACTCCTGCTCTGCATCCAGGAATTTCACTAATAAGACTAGGAATAGGGTATTATGATCAATAAGACTAGGAATAGGGTATGATCTAGCAGCCAAGCAACTCTTTAGGAACTACTTAGCAACTACTAGCAAAAAGGAAGAATTGACCTGATCCGATTGCCGGGGGAACAGAATCATTAGAGCCAGGTATTTCCCCTATGTTTCATTAAGAAATGCCCCCTGCTAATTAGTTTCATTCTTGATTTGTAGACGGAACACTAGCGGCCCTGCCGCGCAACTGCAAGTCTAGTTTTGGGGAATCTAGGGTTCGAGCACAGAGCTCCTAAGCGCCCAGCCAAAAAGAAAGAGTAATGCGTGTCAGATTACGGTTACTTAATTACTTATAGAAGTGTGGAAGATGTTTTTATCTACACTAACAGCGCCCCGAGAGTCAGCTAACGCACAGCTGAACAGAACAATACGTTTTTGGAAGCAAATCTGTGCTGTGTTGTTATTAAAGTCTATATGTAGATAGCTGAATTCAATAAGCAACGGCGAACTCATTTATGTTCTTAGTAATCTACAGAGCGAACTGGAATGCCCAACTCCACCACCTACTAGAAACTCCTACACTGTGAAACCAGATACAAGACTGGTTAGAACTCATTATTGTCTGTTACTACTTGTAGTTGCTTGGCGGAGCAAGAGAGGAGCAAGAGCCATATGAAGTCCGATGAGCTATCCAGCACGAATCAAACCATAAAGTATAAAACTATTGGGATTGAACCATTCTTTGCGGGAGAAGAAAGGACTCCGTAATAACTCATTAGAACGTATTTATTACACTAGCTTTGTACTTGCTTTGCTTTTGGCAACTGGGTTTCTTTCCACTCTACCGACACTGTAAGTGGTAGTTGCTTGGCAGGGACGGGGCGAGGAAAGTTTACTATAGCTCGTACCGTTAAGGGCGAGGAAAGGAAGCTGATGGAGCAGAGATAGCTGTAGATGAAAATAAGGTTGTATATTCCAATCAAGTATATAGCATCAGGTTTAGATCCACTAGCTCCACTCTTAGCCTGCCAATCCCTTGGTACTGATTAAATGCTGTAACTCGATAGCTATAGTCTCGGTGGTATTGGTTAGAGAATGAGTAGCCCTGCTTTAAGTCTCATACTACCTAGCTACAGTCTGAGAAACAGTGGTTGTAGGCTCAGTAACACCAGTTTGATCCTGTTGGGCAGTGTTGTAGTCTCAGTGGTGTGAGTTGAAGAATGAGTGGCACCGGTATCGGGCTTGCTTGCTATGGTATCAGTCTCGTAGTTGTTGGTATCAATCTGGTCGGTGTTAGTTTCAGTCTTTAAGGAGTAAGTTCTATTCTTTGCACTGGTTCTTGCTGCTAGTGGGTGTAGTCTGCTAGTTGCTAGTTTAAGACTGGTTGCTAGCTGTCCTGTTCTTGCTGGCGAACACAGGACTCAGCTATAGCTCATAATAAATATACTTTCTGTTGTTTCTTATTGTAGTTGTCTTTGGGTTTCAGGCTGGCACTCCCCGGTTGCAGGCTTGGAGTTGTTGATATCATTCTTGCGGTTAGGTGTTTGGCTCCTTTCCTTGCTCGCTTAAGTCTTAGTAGACACCATTATAGTCTTAGTAGCTGCTGTCTTAGTCCTGTAGTTAGTAGTTCCATTCTTGGACGAGTGAGTTCAATTCTATAATATAGTTGTTAGTTAACAAGGCTTATACTCACTTGCGACAGGCTAGGATCCAGTTGATCAATTCTGTAACTCCCTACCATCATTCCGATTAGGCACTTACTTGAAGTCTGCCTTTAATTAATTGGTTAGTTTAAGTCCTTTAGTTGTTAGTATCAGGCTTGCACTCCTTAGCTCCACTCCTCAACTACCCAGCTGCAGCCTCAGTAGGAGTAGTTTTAGGCTTGGACTCCTTAGTTTAAGCCTGGGATTCACTAGCATCACAGTTCCATACTATCTAGAACCAGTCCTGTTAGCAGTGAGTGAAGCCTCAGCAACAGTGGTTTTAGTCCCATACACCCCAGCAACAGGCTCGCTGGCACTACTTGGAGTCTTGTTAGCAGCGGTTAAAGCCTGAGTAACACTAGTACTAGACCTTAACGACATAGCTACAGGCTCAGTGACACCGGTTTGAGAACTTCATATAAGGCGCAATACCAATACTAGACCCCAGCTACCCAGCTGCAGGCTTACACTCAATAGCATCAGCCTGTGACTCACTAGCTCCCATTCTTTCTTGCTAGCACTACTTTAAGCCTGAGCGGCAGTGGCTCTATTCCCTAACTCCCTGCTTTCAACCTGTCACTCGGGTGGGCTAGCCTATTTCTACCTAGCTCAATTCTATCCCATGTAAGACAGCATCAGTACCATACTACCTAGCTGAAGTCTCTCCCTTAGCAGCCACATTACGAGTAGCACTGGGTTGAGTCTACTGATTTCAACTAGCCCAGTAGTAGTTTGATTCTGATTGAGTAGCTACATAGGCAGGTAAAGTGGAGTACTTGTTGGGAATCAGTGGTACTTGTTTCAGTCTTAAACTACTTGTAGACATTTCTGTATCCGAAAGAGGGGTCTTAAGGCTGTTACTCATGAGTTCCATTCTTGTTGTTAGAAGAGAGATACGGGGAATCGGGGAGAAAGAGAAGAATTTGTAATATTTGTTTCATTCCGACTTGAGCTAGCATCAGTCTTGCTAGCACTGGTTGTAGTCTCAGTAGCTGTGGTTTAATTCTAACTGCCTCCAGTACTTGTTGAGTCTACTTAGTTTCTCTAATCGGATCTAGTTTCATCCTTGTCCTTACCAGTGCCATGCTGTTACTCACTGGTTTGAGTCTTGTTGTTAGTTGTCTTAGTTTAGTTAGCACTTGTTGTAGTCTCAGCGGGAGTAGTTGAAGCCTAATCTTAGTAGCTATATCAGATGCAGGGAATCAGTGGTTGTAGTCCAATTGTGCACCATATCAGGCTTGCACTATCTAGCTCAATTCTTAGATGATGCGCACTTGCTTGGCAAAGTAAGTAAAGGCACTCCCGAGTTTGAGTCTTAGCAACAGTAGCTAGAGCCTGTGTAACTACCTAGATCAGCCCCAGTACGAGTCTTACTGCCCTGGTTTTAAGACTTATACCTGCTTTATAGTATTCTGAGTAACTTGCCGGGTGTTTCGTTCTTGGACTCCCCAGCTCCATTCTCAGTAAGAGTAGATAGAGCCTTACCACTACTGGAGTTAATTCGTAACTGCACCACAACTAGTTAAGTCTGAGTCTACTTAGTTGGATTCTTGCCCTTACTCGTTTGATTCTTGGACTGCCAAGTTTAGTTCTTTAACTAGCTTCAAAGCCTTCTACTTAATGGTTGGATTCCGAGCCTTTCTAGTAAGTCTCCATTCTTTGGTTCACTAGCTCTATTCTTAAACACCTAAGCATCAGCCTGAGTATACCTTAGCAGCAGGAGCTTCGAAGGCTTAAGTACCAAATCCAATGACAGGGAATCAGAATTCTAATAAGGGCTAGCTACATCCTATGCCTACCTGGTTTGAGTCTCCCTAGTAGCGGGTTAAGTCTGTAACTCCTTAGTTCCGTTCTGCCCAGCACTGCTTTCATTCTTGCACTCCGGAGTTGGATTCTGAGTGGTACTGATTTGGTTCTGAGTATACCTAGCTACAGTCTTACACTAACTAGCTCCAGTCTGCCCGGCACCAGTTCTATTGTTGCTAGCAGCGGTTCAAGCCTGTTTCTCACTGGTTCCACTCTGCTCGGTGTTGGTTTAAGTCCTGTAGTTGCTCGCTTAAGTCTGAGCGTTAGTAGTTGTAGTCTTAGATGCAGTGGTCGAAGTCCTGTTGTTAGGTGCCTCAGTCCTTTAGTTAGTAGTTTCAGTCTTGCCCTCACTCGTTGGAGTCTTACTAACACTGGTTGAAGGCTCGCTACCTTGACTCTCAGCCTGTCACTCCATAGCATCAGTCTCGGTATACCTAGCAGCAGCCCGCAACTACCTCATTTAAGACCTTAGCTACAGAGCACCAGTCCCACTAGCAGCAGTACCATACTCATACTACCCCGCTGCAGGCTTAGCAACAGTGGCATCAGGCTCGCTCGGTACTGGTTGAGGTCTGTAACTCCTTAGGTACATTCTGAGCCCTTAGTTTCTAGTAGCTGGGTTCCATTCTTGAACGACTGGGACACATTCCGAGTGGTACTGGGTGCACTCTGAGTCTGCTTTGTTTCAGTCCGAGTTTAGTTTAGGTAGCTCCCTTCTTATTCTGTGACTACTTACTACCTAGCACTAGCCTCAGTCTTAGTACCCTGGCTTTAAGTCTTGGACTGCTGGAGGTAATTCCGAGTCTACCCGGTATCAGTCTTCCGAATTCTAATAAGGGCCAGTTTCATTCTTGATTCACAACAGGATTCCCTCGCCTACCCGCCAAGTCAGTCAACTACCCGAGCTGCCAAGTAAGTAAACTACCCTAGTCTCAAAGCCAGTACTTTTAGCTTCAGAGAATCGGTAGGAAAGAGACAAGGGGAAAGAGACAAGCTAGTACCAAGGCTTACTACTTACTAGTTGCATTCTTCAAGTTAGTATCACTGGTTTCACTCTAGACCTGCTCTGTTCAATTCTGTAACTCCAAAGTGGAATTCTTACCGACCCGTCAAGTAAGTCCACCTGCCTAACAAGTAAGTAAACCCAGTAAGTAAACCAAGTAAGTAAACAAGTCAGTAAACAAGGTATTAAACAAGTCATTCCACAAGCCCAGCAGCTGGCTCTGGCTCTTTGCTTTGAGTGGAATCCCGAGTTTTCTTCTTGCTGGTAGTGGTTTGATCCTAATACTGCTTAGTTCCAGTCTATGTCTGTAGAGTAGAAGACTAGTTGGTGGCCAGTGGGTTCAGTCTTAAGCCTTCGACTGTTGGGTACCGTCAACTTATTTAATTACTTGCACTCCGGAGTTGGATTCTTAGTTTCACTAGTTCTCGTTCCATTCTTTAACTCTACCTTATTAGGGTGTCTCTTAGTCTTATACTGACTGGTTTGACTCTCACTTTCCTACTTTTATTCTTTCACTCGCTAGCTCCACTCCCAATTAATAAGTTCTGGCAAGTTGGATTGGATTCTCACTTCCCTACTAGCTCCACGACTAGCTGACCCATGAGTTGCATTCTGTTCGGTACCAGTATCAGGCTTACTATCCTTGCTTTCAGGCTTTGACTTCACCGTATCATTTGCCTCGGGTCGGGTAGGCTTTCACTCCTTAGCTGCAGTCTGAAGAGCACTACTTTCATTCTCTCTGTGCTTTTCCTACCTTCATTCTCTCTGTGCTTTTCCTACCTTAGCAGTGGTAAGCTTTCCCTTGTATGGGAGTTCTGGAACTAAACACACCTTTTGAATAGATAGATAAAAAAGACTAATATGATCTCGGTGTAGCGCCCCGAAAGTCAAGAAGAGAATTTAGTGAGGCCTAAGAGAATGTGAGTTCGACATGCAAATGTTGTGGTGCAGGAGATACAGCCTAAGGTACGTACTGTAGATGTAGCCTAAGAATTGCCAGTTGACAAAGTTCTTATTTCTTCAAGTCCTTATTTTGGTGTTCATCGCCTTAAAACTACCAGTAAAGCCAAGCTACTATGTGTTTGTGGTAGACAATAGGAAGTAGTGGGTAAGAAAGGATATGACACTGATTGAATTGCCTGAGAAACTGGTATTCCACTTGCATAACTTATTCTTAAGGGCCTGTACGGGAAACTATCTACTTTGAAGCAGTAAGTTAATCACCAGTTCATGTTCTAAAGTAAGGTTTAAGGCTGTTCTTAAAGAGAAGTCAAGCCCTTATTGTAAGTTAACTTATAGTAAGTTGTTGAGAAAGAATAAGGTCTAGCTCGCTAACGAGTTACTGTTGCGCTAGGGTAGTTTACTTACTTGTTTGGGTGGTTTCATTCCTTCAATTGACTAGCGGCCCTTTAGCTACACATGAGTAGTGTCTTGGCGGCTATGAAGTAAGTTACTAATGTTGAAGTCAGTTAGACGCTATGAAGTCAGTTACTAATGTTGAAGTCAGATAAGCCGGGCAAGCAGCTACAGTACAAGAGTGGAAAGGGAAAGATATATAAGTGGCTACTGTACTATAGCAAGAAATCCGAATTCAGAATTGTTGACAGAGGGCATAGATAGAAGCCTGAGTTCAAAGAGAATGGAAATGACTATAAGTCCAGTTAGAAAGTAGGGTGTTAGTCCTAGAATGAAACTAGTGTAACTCGTAGTTACTTGGCCCTTAGTGACTTGGCCGGGATGAAACTAGTATACGCTTGCCTGAAATGAAAGCAAAGCCTACTATATCTGATGAGCATCAAACCTTAACTACTATATCTCAAGAACCAGAACTGGAACAGGAGTAGGAAATAGAAAAGTAGTTGCCGAAGACAGGACTTAGTAGTAGCTTGTCCCTTTCCTCACTTTAGAACAGGAACTCGTATTTGCACCTAGGGATGAAACTAACACTCTTACAGGAGCAGTACTCAAGGTCTTCAACTCTCACAAGAACAGTACAACTACTAAAGGTCTTCAACACTCACTGCAGCTGCCTGAATAAGTAAGTGCCCTCTCACGCCAACACTGGAAACAGTACTATCGAAAACTGGGGTATAAATGGACATAGGTAGAAATTCTTTTTCTGGTCGAGTTGCCGAACACAGGACTTAGTTGGAGGCTTTGAAGCGGGAAGCCAGACACGGGGCTTAGCCGAAGAGTTGGGTCAAGCAAGTAGTTGATTTATAAAGAATAGAGTTGACCGGTATTTCACTAAAGAAAAGAAGAGAGTTGTAGAGTGGGCTTAACACTGTTGGAATCACCATAGTCAAAAGAAAAACGACTTCTCTTTCCCATCTACTGACTAAGTACACATACAGTAGCAAAAAACATAGGAGAACTGAATATAGGAGAACGGATGAAACAAGAACTGGAGCTGTCTCTTTGAACTCTACCGACCTAGTAGTTGAGTTTAGCCTTTATTAGTAGTGACTTGGCCCTCATCACTCACTACCCACTAGCTGCCCTGCCAAGCAGACAATCAAGATTCCATTCAGAATTGGAGCCAGTTGCCATAGTGCTAGTTGACAGAGGTATAGAAGCGAGAGTATAGGTATAGTTTGACCTTTAAACAAGTAGTATAGTAGTAAAGGAGTAAGCCCAGAGGAAGAAGGAAGCCCAGAAGAAGTAAGCCCCCTAGTGTTGAGTAAGCCCACTACTAGTTATGAAGTATAAGTTACTAGTTATGAACTCCGTTGGCAAGTAGTGAATTCAAGTCGGAATTAAACTCACAAGTAGTGAAACTAAGAATGCAACCCAGTAGTCTCGGGGCTAGTAGGTGTAAGGCTGAAACCACTGCTGCTAAGGCTTAAACACTGTCCGATAAGCCTGAAACAAGTGAGTCAAAAACAGATACCGGTGCTAGGCAGAATGAACTAAGGTAGATGTAAGACTGAACCTGGGAATTGAGCTAGAACTTACTAGAAAGGCTCGGAATGGAACCGGGTAGTATCAGGCTTAACTCATATTAGCTTCACATGGAACGTCGTTGGCAAGTAGGAATAAGTCATTGAAGAATGAAACTGGATCCGAGCCAGTAGTTGACAAGTAGGAAATAGGTGAGCTAGTAAGTCCCGCTCACTACCGCTGAAAACAGGACTTGTATTAACTCGTTATATCTATTACTGTGGCTACCGCCGAACTAAGGACTTGCTTATAACTTTTTATAACACGCACTTAGTCTTACTCTTCATTCGCTACTACGTAGCTCATCCCGTCGCTCAACAGCCCTGCCGCACAACGGGAACTCACTGACGCTCTGAACTCGCTACCGCGCAACATTAGTAGTTGCTTGGTTATCCGTGTCTTGTCTGTTTGGCGGTCATGAGTAGTTGCTTGGTGGCTTAACCCAGTGCTAGTGCTTCTGATATAGCTACTAAAGACTTCAACTAGTGCTGGGCAGTAAGTATCAGTTTGCGTGCCCCTACTTACTCTGCTAGGTATGTGGACTTACTACTTCAGACTTCAACTCACTCGTCCCAGGATGCAACCACTGCCAACAGGACTCAAACTGGGGCTACTGAGAATTGAAACTCGGCTGACTCAGGCTGAAACAGGGCAGTATAGGACTCAAACCGGGTTGGTAGGCTCGGAATTAAGCTAGGCACACTAAGACTGAAACCACGCATTCCAAGGCTGGCACCCCCACTAACAAGAATGGTACTTAAACAAGGGAGTCAGGGAATGGAGCTAGTGACAACCAGACTTCAACTCATATGACAGAGAGTGCAACTAAGTAGTATAAGTCTTCTCTCTTGCCCCCTATTTCTTAAGTCTTCCCTGGCTAGGGAGAGTACTAGATCAGAATGAAACTGCCTAAACTAAGACTGAAACCACTGCTCCGCCTTATATTAAGTTCTGCTGCTAGTGAGTCACGGGCTGATGTTGGGTAGCGGCGGTATCAAACCACTGTTGCTAAGGCTTCCACTGGTACTGCTCGGTAAGTATCAGTTGCTGCTAAGAGAAAGAATAGAGCTGGTAAGTCCTCGGATGAAACGAGGTCAAGTTGAAAGTGGAGTTTAAGAAGACCCCTGAGTCTCCCTTTTCAGAGGTAAGCTAGTAGGAAACTAAGAAATCCACTCTAACCTAGGAATACGTAATTTAAGAATGAACTCAGGGCCGGTAATTCAAGACTTCACTCAGTGCTAGTAAGAATCAACCCAGTAAATCTATCTTAGAATGGAACTCAGCGGAAGCAGTCTAAGAAGGAACCTCTAGTCACTAAGAAACCAACCAATACCCTATTTATTAAGTCTTTACCGATGCTAGTTTAAGAATTGAACTGGTCGATATCGGACTCAAACTACTCCTAGTAAGAATGGAACTGACACCAATGAGAATCAAACCGGTAAGGGCAAGAACGGAGCTAAGCAGTATCAGGATCCAACCAGTAAGTCATAGAATGGATAGATGCCCGGGAGAAGATCAGAATGCAACTGGTGAAACTAAGAATCAAACTCGGGAGTCAAAGAATGGCTAGGGAGGTAATTAGGTAAGAATGGAACTACTAAGTAAAGAATTGGACAAGGTCATAAAGAATAGAACTGGAACTTACTATAAGGGCTGAGACTTAAGCCACTGCCAAGCAAGCCTTCAACAAAGGAATCACAGACTGAAACCACTAAAAACAAGCCTGATACCACTGATGCTAGGTATTGGTATGTAGAGGAGCTACTCAGAGGTGAGCTAGTCGGAATGGAACTCAGTAGCCAAACCCCTTATTATAATCCGCCAGATCAGAGGAGAGGTCCGGCAAGTAAGATAGAGTTAGCCCTTATTGTAAGTTGGAGGCAAGCAAGGTAGAATCTTTCACCCAGGAAAAGAGGTTGGCAATGGAAGTCACTACTTGAGAGGAGAGGCACTTATAGTAAGTTGGGGAAGCAGTTAGGCTTGACTGTGAATTCCTCATTTGCTGTCAATCATATATTCCAAGATAGAATGGAAGGAGTCCTGTTTCATAAGTAGTTGTTAGTGGAATATAGTGTTGAGTCTGAAGTTGACAAGTATTGTGTAGTAGTAGTCCAGTTTAATCCCAAACTAGTAGTTGTCCTGTTTCAAATCCTTAGTTTGATCCTGCTCCTGCCCTTAAGTTGTTGAATACCAACACTAGTAATAGTCCAGCCCTTAAGTTGTTAATGGTAATAGGTTCATACCACACTAGTAGTAGAGTAGGCCAATAAGAGACAACCAGTCATAATTGAACTAAGAGGTGAGCTAACCAAGTGCCGTATTCGGAAACTCAAAAGTAGGAGTTACAGAAGCAAACTCATTAGTCAAAGAATGGAACTAGTAAGCATTTAGTATTGGTATGGATTCTAAGGTATCTATTCCCGAAGTCACTAGTGAAGTCCAGTTCCCTTACCTAGCCAGAGGTGTAGGAGCCAGAGAAGGAGAATCATCTGGTAACATAGGGCTTACCACTTACTTTAGGGCAACTTACTACTTACTTCCTCTTTGAACCCATGACTTGACTTTCTCATCATACGCTGGCAACTAATACTTGACTTCTTTCTACAAGCCTACCCGACTTACTATAATAAGGGTATAGGAATTCTACAACTAACCTAGTAGGAATTAGAATAAGGTATCTTGACACTCCCCTTATATACAAGTTAACAGTATAAGAACATTATTTATAGGTCTAACCGGTAAGATAAGTCGGTAAGGACAGGTATAATAATGAGGCTCCGGGTAAGGTCTAGCGCTGGCTCATTGCTTTTGTCCAAAACTCCCTGCCGCGCCGTAACATAACTCCTTAAGCTAGTGCCACTTACTTATATATCTGCGAATGAAAGTAGTATAGTTCCATTACCTATTTCTATTATATCATTTTGAGCACACCCCCATTGCATTCTCTCTCTGGAATTCTATCCCTAGTAGTTAATTACCTATATTGACGGGAGCAGCAACTTACTAGAAGAGCCTACCTTTGAAGTTCATCATTTATATCATCTTTGTCTCCTCTGGTTTTCATCGAATCTATAGGCTTCTACTCCCTTTGCATCTACAAGCTTCTAGTAAAGGCTCTGCTCTACCAGGACCACTAGTCAATTGAGTTGAACAAGCCTTTTCCTGTTCCTGCTCGGGAAAGCACCCTTCTTTATTTCTTTCTTTAATTAATATCAATAACTTACAATAAAGTCTTGCCTCCATCTCATCATACTCTGTAAACTAGCTAATCTAACTCGGGCTACAATTACCGGTATTTTGGATAGCAAATAGAGAAAGAAAGTGGTTGACTCGACCTCTTCTCTGTAAACTAATTGAGTTCTATTATATATAAGATAGAAGATAAGTGGGAATGCTCCTCTCAGGATTTGAAGAAGAAAGAGGCATTGCGGGAAGTTCATGAGTTTCCCAGGCAATGGGCAATTCCATCAGTGCAATTATAGCCAGATGAAAAATCTGCCCTTATTGTAAGTTTGCTAGTGAATTACTATAAGTCTAGTTTCATACCTAGTATCCCAAGTCTCATTCTTGTAGTTAATGCTGAACACAGGGCTTGCTCCTAACAGTAGTAGTAGTGGGAATGCAGGGAACTTATAATAAGGGGGTAAGCGGCAGGGAAGACTTAAGAAATAGAATGAATCCTAACCTAACTAGACCACTACTTTAAGGGTAAATTCCTATAACTTTCCACTGAACCCATTAACATAAGGGCCAATTAATAAGTTCTGGCTAGTAATTCCACAGGGCCAGCTACTACTAAAACAACTACTAAGGTATTTCACTAACCAAGCGTATACTTTCATTCAACAAGAACAGGGCCAAGTCACCACTAATATAAAGACTCTACCTATTCAATATACTAAAATAAAAGGCTGTAGAAATACATTTGATACTAACATCTTGACCCTATTGCTAATCTACCTAAGGCTACAAATACAGATGAAACTTGACTACTCTGGATGGAACTCCGTATTAAACAAGAGCAGACTAGGAATTGACTTGAGAACTGGGGACTTGATTTCATTCCTTCACTCCTTCTTGCTTAGCTAAAGATACAGGTTAGTTTGATTCTTTGATTGACCAGTTTCAGAAACAGACTATAGGGCTTGACTACGAGCTCACCAATGAGTAGAATTCTTATCTGAGTTACTTACTTCGGGCTTAGGGCTTCCTACTAACTACTTACTGCTGGCTTCTTCCTTACTAGTAACTTAGGGCTTACTCCTGACTTCTAACTCATAACTAGTAACTGACTCAACACTTAGGGCTTCTCTTTGGATTACTTAGCAGTGGAATTCTTCCTCCAATTACTTAAGGGCAGGAACAAGCCATTCTCTATGACAACTCTAAGGTCAAGAACAGGAACTCGACCTGGACTCTCATCTAACTCTGGCAACTAGCAAATCTCACTCTGTTAACAACTACTGATTCCCAACCGGGTTCCCTTGCAGACCGGAACTAACTCTAAACTTACAAGATGGGCCTCTACTTGAAGTGAAGAACCAAAACAGGACTTTCTACTTCCCGAGCTTCTGTTTCTTCCCCACCCAAGTCCTGGAATAGCTTCCCTTGCCTAAACTTACAATAAGGGCCTATCAACTGAACCACTACGCCTACTGGCTCAACCACTAATTATATAAGGGGTGTAATTCTGAAATTGGTTGGCTCTATTCTTAATTACTATCTTTTACCTACCCGACTTTGGGGGCTCCTGCCGCCAATTACTTAAGGGCTCTGAATTTCTACTTCTTAGTTTCAGTCTTGTTGGTACTGGTTTACTCTTAGCCTCCATCCCCACTGCTTAAGGCTTCTACCCACTAGCTAAAATGACTTAAGGGCACAGGACCACTGACTTAAGGCTTAGTACCTAGTACACAGTCCCATACCTATACTACCCAACATAGGCCTCTAACACCCCAGCTCCATTCTTACTAGACACCGCAACTGATACTTCCAGTACTTAAGTTCGGGCCCTTGTTTTAGTTTTTCTAGTAGTAGTTCCATTCTTTGACTCATGGGTTAAGGCTTTGACTCCTGGGTTTGGTTCTTTGATTCACTAGTTTGGTTCTTTCTCTCACTCGTTCCATTCTTAGATCCAATGCTTTAAGTCTTGCTGGCACTGGTTGAAGGCGGAGATGTAGTTGTTTCTCTGATTGCCCTTATATGAAGTCGGGTTCAATTCTTTCATTCCTACTAGCTCACTTCTATCCCTTACTAGCTCTATTCCTCCGAGTAGGAGTAGCCAGATTATTAATCTGCCCTTATAGTAAGTCTGGGGCAGTGTTGGAGCCTTACATCTATCAGCTCCATTCTGTCACTATTTACAGTTCCCTTATTGTAAGTAGCCTGCAATTACTTACTTCGACTCCTGAGGCCGAACACAGGACGCTGACGCCGAAAACAGGACTTGGTCAACTAATACTGATTCCACTTGCTTTACCTCGAACATAACTTGCTTTACCTCGAACAGAACTACTCTACTGGTGAAACAGAACGACTCTACTACTGGACTACTCGTATACTTGCTCCAACTTACTATATAGACCTCTGGCAACTATGGAAATTCTCACTTTTCTGCTATACCTCTGGCTAACAGATACGGATCTTCTTAAAATAGCGAAAAACACGGGGTTTCTTCAAAAGCAGTTAGTTTACCAATTTCTATCAGTGATGCTCCAGCTCAGCAATGTCATTCTGAACTTAGAATAGAGCTTGGCGCAGAACATTAGATTGCAGGAATGTAAGCTCCCTTCCCTGACACCGAGTCAATAAATCATTCTATAAAGAAAGGATGTTTCATAAGTTCCTCTACTCTGGCTACTACTACTTATTCTACTACTCGACTACCAGTTGGGGATTCCACTAACTACTACTGATTAACCTGGACTAGACTACTACTCTACTGGTGAAACAGGACTACTACTTAAGACTTGATAACTACAAGAACCAGAACAGGACCACTCCACTACACCTATTGCTACTAATACGGAATTGCACTCGCTTGTATATAAGGGAAAGCCAACACCTACCTTACTTTCTTCATAGGACTTGAAGTTAAGAATTCCATTGAGTTGACTAGCAGCCCTGGTAGTAGTAGCACTGGTAAGCATCCTTTCGCCCGAGATACTTTCCGTCTTCTCTTGCTTCAACTTACAATAAAGGCCTCCCCACTAATAAAGAATAAAGCTAGTAATTAAAGGAATTTGCTTTTGGAGTACCTATGGAATTCTATCCCTAGTTGTTATACTAGTCATCACAAGATGTTAGACTAAAATGAACTAGAAACAGCACTTATGTTGTTTTATGGCAAATTCCCTATGAAGAGAGCAAACCCGCTAGAAATTGAATTCTAATAGGATGCGCACCTAGGTATTAACCAACTACAGATGAAACTACTCGACTACCAGTTGGGGCAATAACTCCACTTGAAAGAACATAACTTTCATAGCTTCCCAAGCCGACCTCTGCTACTGGATTAATTGACTACTTGCTGAATTCTTCCTTTGCTACTTGATAGAAAGAGCACCCTGCTTGGCACAGCAGAAAGAGCACCCTGCTTGGCACAGCTTCAATTCCTTTACTTTCTCTGGCTTGGCACTGGTTCGATTCTTACAATTACAATTGAGTGGAGTGGTTTCAGTCGTTGTGGCATGGTTAAGTCTGGTTGGCTACCCCGAGTGGAGGCTTTTTAGTGCACTGCTCCATTCCGCTAGTAGCTAGGTTGATTCTGGTAGTTAGGTGTTCGGCTCTTGTAGTTAGTAGTTTCAGGCTGTTACTCACCTGTTTTCATTTTGATCTCTGATCTTACAACTTAGGTACTATAGCATCGGGCAACTAGACTACAACTACTTAGGTACATTCTGGCTTTCCTACTTCTTAGGTGCATTCTGACTTTCCGTATTGAGAGAAAGGGAACTCCTCTGCGTGTGCCCTCTGAAAGCTACAAATAATTCCATTCTTAAGTAGTTGCCTTTCCTGGCAGCCGTAGTAGCTTGGCCTCAGTACACTGACTTCTGTGAAACTTGTCTAGTAGTCGCCTTTCATTGAATAGCTTCCCTTTTGAGTAAAGACCCTTACTTATATAATTACTTTCAGCACCTTTCTTTGGAATCTGATCAGCAGCAAGCAGTTCTGAAAGTCTAAAGTAAGGTGTTTGTTGGCGACTGAAGTAAGTATTTTTAGCCCAGTCCTATGGTGATTCCACAACTCAGGATAGATAGCCGGTGTAGTGAGTGACTCGTTTCTGCCCCGAGAACTTATCCTTTCCGAACCTTGACTTCCCTAATGCCTCTCTGATACTTCTACTCTTGCTACACAGAAATTAGACTAGTTGTGCGCGGTGTGGAGAAGGGTGTTTCAGTCCAATTAAAGCAGAAGTCAAATCAGGTCCGCATCGGGTGTTGATGAAGATACCTCGCCTCAAAGCCAGTACTTAACCCAGCTTCCTCCCCTTTGCCAACAACAATAACAGGTCATGAATTCGAATATAATAATAGGATGATTTCGCTTGAG
Organism: Musa itinerans; assembly: GCA_001649415.1. NCBI lineage: Eukaryota > Viridiplantae > Streptophyta > Magnoliopsida > Zingiberales > Musaceae > Musa > Musa itinerans. The sequence goes on along the minus strand of LVTN01000027.1, from coordinate 341,905 downwards.
TGCAGAGGTTCTACTACAGTAATACGCTTCCCTTCCATTATACTAAGTCAGGTTTTCATCTACATTCACTGCAGGCTCTGCTCTAACAGCTTCCCTAAGGCTTATCAACTGGATCTATCCCTCTAAACAGGAGTTGCTTGTCTCTTATGAACTACAGTAGTAGGAGGTATGGGAGCCGGAGGTGTATACGAGTAATCAATCCCTCTTTATATTCAATCTCTTTTCCCTCTGTTAGTGCTTCAGTACGGAAGTCTCCTTCCTTTGGGAGGTCAAATAGAAAGGAAGCAGGCACAAGTACACTATACCAGTTATAGAATGGGGTAACTAAAGAGATAGGTACTGAGTCTGGTGCTTCAACAACGAGAAAGCTGCCTTCAAGAAGCTTTACCCGAAGAAGAAGAAGAAGAAGTGAAGTTGAAAAGTGAGTTCCAAAGTTCTTATATAAGAAAGATAGTTTACAGAGGAGAGGTGGTAAAGACAGAGGAGTGAATTACTAGGGATATCCGGAGTGAGTAGAACCCCATTAGTAGGGAAGGAAATGAAGTAGAGGCCGAACAAAACTCTCCCCTATAGTATTGGATTAACCTTTATGTGGTAGTAGCGGACAGTTAAGTTGTCGACCAGATAATGAATCAGCGATTAATTAAGTAGAAAGGAAGTATAGCTTGTAAGGTCAGATTCTTCAGAGGCTTTCAGCACCTTTACTTTATTCTATCATTGGTGCTTAGAAAGTATTGATTCGGCACAAGAATGACTGGAAGAAGCCATAGGTAGAGAACCTGATGCTGGATTAGGCCCAGACTCTGTTTGTAGTTACTTTTATACTTGTCTAGTATATACTTGGCGGGCCTGCTCTGGATACTTATACTGATCAGTTCCTTCTCTAACTCCCCTTTCTGAACCACTTATAGCTTCCTTTCCGGGCGAAGGAGTGTCCAGTTACATCTCTTTATATACAATAACTCTAATGAGGTTGAGGTTCCCTTGAGCTTTCTTTACCTACATGACAAGACAAACTTATGGAATTGCCAGATCCAGCTTTTTCAGTTGTCGATGTAGACTTTAATTGCACTGCATAGGAGACTTCTTTCCCGTCCTTACCCTTACTTTGATTTCCCGTATTACCCTTACTTTGATTTCCCGTATTACCCTTACTTTAAGTAATCAGTGTTGAGTATTCCATATGTGTTTCAACTCACAAACTATCCTTTCCTTTCTGAACCGCTCTGTCGACTTGACAAGCACACCCGACCTCAACAGAACTATCCTTCCCGCTTGCTGCCCGGCCTTTACTTTATTCTTACCCTCCTATAACTGCTACTTTCTCCTACTGAAAAGCATAATGGAATTTCATTTGTTTACTACGGCTGAATTGGGACTCCGGGCCAAGCAACTATTCATTTAGCCGGGGAAAGCCACTTTTCATTTACTTACTATTCTATTCTAAGGTATTAGATATTGACTTACTATTCTATTCTAAGGTATTTAGATATATAGAAATAGGGGACAATTAAGAGAAGCAGATATATAAGTGGCACTAGCGGCAGGTGTTTGACTGGTAAAGAGAATAAACAAGACTCGAGCTAGGTAAGTAAGGGGTAAGTCCAGATAGGTGGCAAGCGGGTATCTCGGGTGAAAGTAAGCTGCAAAAGCAAGTAAGATTTCAAAGACGGGGGGAAGCAGTTGACTAAACCCTAATCGTATTCTGTTTTCTACCTTCCGTAGTAGCTTGTCCCGCGGGGAACTCCAATTCTTCTACTATATGCGTAATAATGATAATAACCTTACTTTCTCACTGGATGGAACTGGACTACTGCGGAACTACTTGCTGCTTACTTAACTGCTGAAGAAAAGGGAGCAGGTATACACTCAAAATGCACTAGTTAATAACAGTAACACACAGATGCGTAACCCCGTTCACTGCCGCTAGAACTGTAGGAGTGAGTTAAGAAGCCAGTGGAATCCCTAGCTGAAGAAGTGGAATCCCCTGTTGGTGTGGGAAGAGGGAGTTATGCTTGTTCCTGTAGTTTGATACCTGAATGAGGCTCATCTAACTATGGATCCTATACCGTATGAGATCTTACTTGCTGAATTTAGTATTTGTATAAGTAGGAATACCAGAAGTAGGAATACCAGAAGTAGGAATACCAGAGTTTAAGACCGGGAGTTGTAGTGACTTCTATGGCAACTATGAACTGAGAAACAGGACTTGACGCATCCCTTTCTACTTGCTCTTCTTTGTAAACTAATACTGATGAAACAGGACTATACTACTACAGGTTGGGGCTGGAAACCCACTATTAGTGGTTAGCTGAGACAGAAACAAGAACAAGACCACTACACCTAATTCTTTAAACTAGCCCTACCCCTTTAACTAAACACATGGGTTCCACTACTGGATTAATTTACTACTTGCTGAATGATTCCTTTGCTACTTGCCCACCTCTCGCCCTAGTTCTATTCTTTTCTGAGTCCACTGAGGTTCATTCTGTTTCGTTGTTGCTTGGCTCTCGCTGCCTGGGGTTAAAAGCTGTTACTCACCTGTTGCATTCTTGTTTTTAGTGGTTTAAGCCTTAAGTAGTTATATAAGAAGCAGTGATAGATACCTGCATACCTATAGTAGTACCTCAGAGAATCAAAGTAGTACCTCAGAGAATCAATACACCATTAGCATCAGTCGTTGGGGCAGTGTTTCAGCCCGAGAACTAGTACTACCGAGTTTGATTCTAACTTGCACTGGGTTTAGTCTTAATAGTTACATACCAATGCTAACTACCACATACCTGGTATCAGGCTTAGTATACCTAGCATAAGTCTTGGTACCTAAACAATCAGTTGGAGTAGCTACATACCGAGACCTTAACTACCCGACAACAGCCTTGCCTCCACCAGCTCCAGTCTGCCCAGCACCAGTGGAAAGTATTGTTTGTACCGGTTTCATTCCTGCTTCCTAGAACTTAATTACTTGGACTCCTGAGTTGATTCCTATTCTTATACTTAACTAGCTCAATTCCTAGTGTTAGTGCTTGGCCTAAGAATAATAAGGGCTTATGAGTTACTGATGAAATGCTTACTTTCCTACTTACCGGTGCTAGCTCTATTCTTTCACTCCTAAGGTGCATTCCGAACAGTACTGGTTTGAGTCTGAGTAGAAGTAGTCTCAGGTGTTAGTGGGCTGTTTGGTTCTTGGACTAGTTAGTTCCGCTCTGTTACTCCTGAGTTACATTCTGAAATTACGTATTCCTAGGTGAGAGGTCAATTCTGTATTTGCTTACGACACTACTAGCTCCATAGCCTTACATATGGAATTCTGACTTTGGGCTCCTGAGTTCCTAAGTAGGAGTAGCGGCATTGCAACAAATACAGTTATATTGCTCTTGGCTACTCGTATACTAGGCTCTTGGCTACTCGTATACACCTCTGAACCACTACCCGGACTTTAGCCAACAAACTGACTAGAAGGGAACAACGAATAAGGGGCTCTCCTTCTGACTGAACTGCTAACCACATCTGGGAAGACTTCATAAAGAGGGCTCTGATCACTGACTTAAGGCTTACTACTAACTTCACTGCTTCCCTTGATGGTTCACTAGTCTCTCTCCTACTAAAAGACTCCCTTCTTCTGGGCTTACTTATGATTCTGGGCTGACTCCTGACTCCTTACTTCGGGCTTGGCTTACTCAACACTAGTAAAAGAGTTCATAGCCTAGTAACAGAGGAATGAAACCATAGCCTAGTAACAGAGGAATGAAACCACTACAAATAAGAATAAGGTGCTGAAAGCCAAAATCAGATACAAAGAATAAGGGATCTACTAACTGGTCTGGGGCTCCCCAAAACCACTTTGAAATGCATTATTTCCTAACATATTGATTGCCTAAACTAGAGTATCTTTACCTCTGATTCTTTAGTTCCCTTTCTTCGCACAGAAATCTATTCCCTTCCCGCTTCATAATTACCTACTTGTTTTACCAGTAGAGGTAGGCAAGGGAACCTGTTTCATCTGTATTTGAAGCCCTGATATTAAGTCGGAGAAGTAGAGGATCATTAGTTTACTACCCAAACTAGTATATGAGTAGTGGATTCAGTATTTTTAGCCTTAGCCCCTTATTCTAAGTTCCCTCATATTAAGTTGGTACCTGTTCTTGCCAGTCAATACTATAGCATCTCATCTAACGAGGATAGAGATTTGTATTAGTATCGGAATGGAGGTAAGTGAGTTCAATTCTTATTTCTTAACTGCAAGTCGAGTGTTAAAGAACTAGTACTAAAGGTCTTCAACTCACACCATTAACTTAAGTGCAGGACTTATAGTCATTTTCTTCCACTCACACTCTAAACTAGCAACTATCAGCTACACTGGAAACTTGACCTCGAACAGAACTACTCTACTGGTTGGGCAAGGGCAGTTCAATCCACTTTCTTATGGCCTAGAGTAGGCGGAGGCAGGACTTAGAGGTGGGGGCAAGGTAGAATCCTGTTAACCGAGTAGTTAATGGCTTAGCGTAGTTAATGGCTGAACGCACCCGGATTTCTATACTGGATCACCCATTTTAAATGAGCGAACACCCGAGATACACGGTAGTAGTTGCACTGGTAGCATCCTTACCTAGACCTGGACTTTAGCCTGCTCCGAGAGACTTTCCTGCTCTAGCTTGTGCACCAGTGGATTTCTTATTAGTAGAATGAGTTGGCGTGGGATCAGTTGCTGTGTGAGCTCCCGCCAGAACTTATTAATTGGGTAGTCCAGGGTTGGTTAAGAGAAGAGCAGTTGACAGAATAGAAGCAGTTCGCAAGTAAGCAGCGAAATGCCCTGTTCCTGTGAGAAAGTTGTCTACGAGCTCTTGTAACTGGTGATTCTCTTTCTTACCTTTCCACTAAAGAGTTCAATTAAGAACTTCAATACCAGAGTTGAGTGTCTAACTCAAGATATCCCTCTCAGGCTCCTATCATATATAAATATGGGTATTTTGAGTGGTGACTTGGCTTACCTCGACCAGAAACGGAATGAACTCGAACTGATCTTGCTTATGGTCCCGCTTCTAAGCTTTCATAGGCCTATCTGCTTTCCCCATTTCATCTTTCATAGCAGAATTAGGCTCATCTAATATATTCTACCTCTGGCTCATTCTTCTTTTTTACCTCGGAACAGGGCGAACAGAACTCTTTTTTTGCCTAGTAGCTTGGCCCCTATCCCGACTTAATATAAGGTGCTGAAAGCCTTTGTTATTAGAGCAGAGTTTTGTTATTAATGTACTAGTTTCAAAGTGACTTATTAATTGCCCCTTAAGTAATTGGGCGAACTAATACATGCCAACGCATCTAGTATAAGGCAAGTAAAGGTTACTAAAGAACAGGGGTTACTAAAGAACAGGGGTTACTAAAGAGCAGCAGTCCAACCGCATTGTTACTGAGTCTTCTACCTATCGGATCTAGTAATTGAATTCCAGAATTGAACTCCGTTTAATCTGCTTGCCTCGTCAACTTACCTTTCCTTACTGAATCACTGGAACAGAACCGCTTGCACCCGACCCTAGTATTGGAATTCCACTATAGGCTCTATTTGTTTGATAGTAAATAAACACCCTACCACATAAGGGCTCAGGCTTCTGTGAAATTGACCAAGTATGTAAACAAGCCCCCACTACCTTAGTACATTTAGGTAAACTAAACTACCCTTTAACTACCAACTCAACTTCCCTTCCCGCGCCTACCTCTCCGGACTTACCTAGCTCGAGACCCATCTCCTCTCCACTAGTTCTTGCCCAAAACCCAGGACAGGTTCTCTCAAACTTACTATAAGAGCAGGCGAACACAACAGGACTCGGTAACAACTTTAGCACACAGTTTGCATGCAAATAGAGGTAACCAGAGGCGGAGGCAAACTCGTTCAACCAGAAGCGGGAGAAGAAGAACCAGAATCAGAGGAATTTGCTTGTTTAGTGCTCTGGACCACAACTTTAAGGAACAGTACTTAGACTTTCTACCCCTTTAACTTAACTAACCCTTTCCGGTAACTAACCCTTTTTTACTCTTTTCTATAGTAGGGGAGACTCTCTTATTTCCCCCGAAAACATGTTGAATCTTAGCCTAGGTCTTCCACTAGATGATTTTCTTCCAGGAACTTACTTTAGATTGAACTCTGAAACTTACAGGAGGTGCCTATCTCCGACGTTAGGAATGGAATTGAACCTATGGAGCACCCGGCTTCCTCTCTTTTACAGGAGCAGGAGTAGGAAATGTGGTTGCTTAGTTGCTCTTAGCCAACCCTTCCGCTTGCTCTTGTCTAGTAGATACTTGAAAGCACTGACGCTAAAGCTGTAAATAAGAAGAGGGTTTACAACTTCTAATAAAGGCCAGTCCCATTCTTTGACTTTTCTTAGTATTTGTTTCATTCTGTATTGAAACTAAGTCTTGTTCCGAAGTAAAGTACCCGCTCTCTAGTATCTAATACGCTAGAGCTATATGCCCTGCCCCCTTCTCTTTAGCACTTGTTCTAGTTTCATCCCCAATGGTAGAATCCCTTATGGAAAATGCACTATGTGCTCGGGAGCCGACAGCAGGGTTAATAGGAGCCGAATGAGGGTATCAAACTCAAGATACAGAATCAAACCGGAAGGTATCCAACTTAGGTGAAAGCAAAGATAGACTCTAAAGAAGTGGACCTCGTGTCTCAAAGAAATTATAAGTACTGGACTTTTTGTTGAAGGGCAAGACTCATTAAGGCGCTGCTCCTAGTCAATTCCATTCCAGAGTTTCTACACCTGCAATTAGTTGTGGAATACCGGCCAAGCTTAGTATAATGACCGCCAAGGAACTAAGCTTATAGTAAGTGGCACCAGTACTTATAAGTTCAGGCAACGTATAATGACCAAGCAACTAAGCGCCAAGTCACTTAACCAACCATAGCTGCATAGTTAGTTTGAATCACGAATAGAGCCGAGTTTAGGCAATAATCATTCCATTAGATCCGAGCCTGTAGTTGGTGAGTAACGTCTAGGTTCCTTCCATCAAAACAAAAGTAAGGTTAATGGAGTTCAATTCATTCCCAGTCACTTAAGGGACGAGTTCAATTCATTCTCACTCACTCAACAAAACACGGGCGTATGGAGTTTGCCGGAGCAAGTAGTGTTTCATCTAACTATACAAGATCTGCCACTCCCTTATTTCATTTGAGAACCCTGCCCTTATGCTGAAGTAGTTGGCGAGATGGGGGGCAATTCACACTTGATAGGTTTATTGGCGAGTTTCATCAGTTCTCTAATATAAGAAAGATAGAATTGAAGAAGATAGAATTGAAGAAGATAGAATTCAAGCCAGTACTTATAATTCCATGGTGGTCTCATAGAATCTGTAACCACCCAACCGTAGGCTCTTTCTTCCGCCCAGTCCACGTTCAAAGAACCGGAGGCGGATGTTTTACTTGCAGAGTTGAGGTCGACAGCCAATATATAGTTATTATAAGTTATGCAAATTCCTGTTCACTTAAATAATTGGTGACGCGGCAGTTGAAGCTAACCAAGCTTAGGCGTAAGACGGGCAAGTAGGCATCAGCAGCAGGAAAAGAATAAGTTAGGTAACTTTTGATTCTATACCGGGTAGTAGATACGAAAGATTCCATTCCGTATTTGTTGAAACAAGCAAGTGACCTAGTTAGCGAGTTGATCAAAGTGCTAATAACTGAGTTAGAGCTGTGGCATTCCTCGCATATTCATATAGGGTATGCATAAGAGATAGAAAAGAAGTTCCATAGAATTCAACAAACTTAGGAACAAAAGAGAAGGGTGTTTGGTCCAGTAAATGATTCCTCATTGAGTCTACGAGATCTGATGCCGGGGGTTAATAAGCATCAGAAGCTACAAGGTAAACTATATTCTTAAGTGCAATACCGGATAGGCGCCATCCCGAGTTGACATAGGAGAGGGAGATGAGTTGACAGTTGCCGGAGGTAGCAGTGCAAGGACTAGGTCGCCAGAGTCGAGGGAGATTAGAAAGCAGCTTGCTTGTTGAATAGGGCTCCTAGAGATCTTAGGCCAATAACTTCCCTTGAAGACCCGCTCTAATACATGGATAAGGATCAAACTTTGAACTGGCAATTCTGTGGTCTGGTCTAGTTGCATCAGTAGCTGAGGCTTCCAATGAGGTAGAGGATCCGAGACAGTGAAAGAAGTTAGGTGAAGAATTGACCCCCTTATTAGAATTCTGTATAAGAGTGCACCTAGTTGTCGACTTGAGTGCGAGTAAGGTTATACTTGCCGCTAACAGTGTGTTTGTGGAGCAGTACTGCCTGGCCGGGCCTCTCGAGAGGGAGATGGATAACCTACTTTATTTTATTGTCTGCTTGGTCCATACTACTAGGAAAACAAGGAATTCATTATGGATAACCGACTGTAGTTTCTTGTAGGACTTGTATGCTCGGTTGCTCTTCTATATTATATTCTATTGAAATTCTATTAGATCATCTCACTATGGATTGGAAATGAAAAGATGTTTGCGCTAATAGCTCGTAAAGCAAGGTTCGAGAGCCGAGAAGAAGGGCAAGACTCCTTAAGATGTGACCAATACCCGAGGCCCTATATTACCAGTAAGATAGAATCCAATTAGGTTTGACTCAGTGCTTAACCCGGACTGCCGCTATGGCGACTTAATATAAGGGGAACTCAGAACTAGAAGCACTAGGTTAGTTACCCGTATCTACAATTCCCTCTACCTCTACATTCCTTCCCGAATTATGTATTAGGCCTTACCTTCTACTTACCTAGCAACTGCCCTGAACCCAGCATGAATCCATCTTTCTTGCGCCGAGCAACTGTCTTTAAACAAAACTTCCCTTTCCACTCGAACAAGAGCAGGACCATCAATATTATAGGAAGAAATGCATTCGTTGGCAAGTTTCTTAGTTTCAATGAAGGATTTCTAGTAAGAGAGCAAACCCGCTGGAAATGACATTTGAAGCCTATAATACAGGGTTCAGTAAAGTCACAGTAGAGTCTTAGTCGATCATTCAATTCTCAATTCCTTATTTGTGGAAATAGGTTAACAGTGTTGGTGCTCTCCCAACTTACTATAGAGGCCTCTGTCCTTATAATTAATGCCTGGTTAAGATCCTTTTCCAACCTCTGCCCTTATTTAATGGTAGACTAATATAAGATAGATATTTTCTCTATGGAGCTGGTATTCCTACTTGGTCAGTTGCATTCCCAGTTTCATCCTTCTTTGTTGCCTTTATATTAAGTCGGAGAGGCACTATCTAATTTACCGCCTCGCTAACAAGGAGACTCATCTTGGAGACTATATAGGTTTAGAGGCTGAACCCCTGTAGCAATAGTACCCGATCCCCAGCCAATCTCTCTGCTCTGGGCTCGAAAGATCTCACTTAGTTGAAAGAGAAGGATCAGAGGGCTAGATCTTAATCAATAGACCAAGCTAACCTTAACAACTACTCTAGTAAAGTAGTGAAATAGAATATATAGTAAGATAGAATATAATAAAGATAGTAATAGAAAGAAGGCTTTGATACAGAAAAGCAAGAGAAGGATTCCTCCTTTGATACGGAAGCCGTAGAAGGATCTACGTATAACCCACTGAAGAAGCCCCCTAGCATAAGTATAACTCATGTCTTAAGCAATGATGAGTTTCATTCTTTTTGACCAGAGACCAGTTGACCAGGGACCAGAGTTGGATTCGATGGCAAGTAATAGGATAAAGGCAATATGCGGAGGATAGGTGTAGGCAAGTAACAGTAGCAGAATTAACTTAAGGGCAATTCTTTGACAGCTTAGTCATTCTTTGTTTGTTGCGCAAGAGTCGAGGTAGGGGCATCGATAGGTTAGGTTAGGGCAGACTTAGATGGAGATGAGGCTTCGAGGCTTCTATTCTATATAAGATTGAAGAGTATATGCCCTAGTTTTGGTGACAGTTTACTTAATTGCTTCCCTTTAGCACTTTACCGGAGCTGTTCAAAACATTCCTTCCCACTTCCCATCTAAATTATATCTTATATAGTAGGATAACAGATTCCACTCAACAAACTCATACAGTTACAAGTCGTTTACAGTTACAAGTCACTGGGTCAGGCTAAGGAGGAGCTACAGCCGTCCAGTACTTATAATTCTTCTTTCTACGCTTTCTTACCGAACAACTAACTTAACTACTTACTCATTAAGTGCCTTAAGAAGGAGATCATCTTATGGATTGAACTATCACTCCCATCCCAACAAAGAGAAGACCTGAGCTCGAACGTAACTTCCTTTCTGACAGAGCCATAGGAGAGGCCTTAACCCCTCTTTCAACTGCCTCTGAGAATGACTCCACTGCCTCGCTAAAGAATACCCACCCCCTTAGGAAGTTCCCATTAGCGCCCCAGAACTCTTGACTATCTTATTGCCCGTGAAGACAGGTGACAAACACCTAACAACTTTACAACTTTGACTACTGGCAAGAACTCAACTTGAAACAAATCATTCCACTAGCAACTCTCAACTATGGGCATTAAAGAATTCCACTGGCACTGGTGATTCTCTAAGGTACGAAGCCTAATTCAAGGAAAGAGAAACACTCGCCCGGGAGGGGAAGGCCGAAAGACGAAGCACGGGTGGTGTAGAGATGACCCGCATGTAATTGAGCATTGAAGTAGATACGCTCATGGGATAGATACCTATGCTGCTCCACGATGCGAGAAACAACCACTAGAATCTGGAGTTCATCAGATATTTGGATAAAGCCGGAATCGCCCTGTGAGAGAGTACACTCTAAAAGGAAGCCAGCTTGCAAGTGAAGCTCGGGGCTCCTAGTTTAATTGAATCTTATAATATCATTAGAAATATCATAAGAAAGTTAGGTAGGGAAGAGGTTTAGCGGTGTTGGGAATGGGCCTGGCAATACAGTTCGAATAGACCCTAGCTCATTCTTCTTTTGCTTACCTTGGATACGGGATAGGATCGTAAGCTTACTTCTAACTTGCGCGGGGGGCTAACAAAAGTACTTTCTTTCTTACTGCCCGGCACACAAGCACTTCTTGAACTATTCCTATAAAGTAACTGGACTCTGCCCCTACCTCGACTCTGGCTCTGCGCCAACAACCATCATTGCACCTGACCCACCTTTTGCACTCCCCTCTTGCAACAGCCAAGCAGCAAACCTTTCTCCGGTCCTATCTCTCTCCTATAGCTCTGGCAACTGATGCTCTACAAGGAAAAGAGACACTTCTTAACAGATGCTCCATCTTTTGCTGATGATCTTGTTCCTGTAGTTTGATACCTTCTTTCTTATATAAGTTGAGTCCAAGTAGTAAACAAGTAGTAGTCCTGTTTCATATGTATTTGTAGACATAGGATAGGTAGGCGCATCAACTAGGGTTTCGAATTGAACTAGGATCTCTCTTTACCGCCAACACCCTTCCTTTCTATTAGTAGTGGTAGTAGTGAGTTTTCTGCTTGCCTGGCCTGGTTAGTAGTGACTTTTATGCCTTTCTTGGCCTCCAGTACTTATAATTCTGGCATAGTGGCTGGGCTCTGTTACTTACTTGTTTCATTCTCTGTTAGTGCTGAAGAGGCGGGAAGTTTACTATTACCAACCCTTTGCCTGCTTGGCCCCTACTAAGAAGGGCTTTCTCTTTATAAAGAACAGATATTTTGATATGTTTGATATGTCATTTCTTATACTTGGTGTATACAGAGTTGGTATATGAGAAATCAAAGTCGTTTATCACTTTTTCTCATTTCTTTTCTTTTCTTCCACTCAACAAGAACATCTGGATCTGCCCTTGACTATTAATTGGTAAAGTCAACTGGAAACTCGCAGCTACCGGGATTGATGAAAACGAGTCTTGTGCCCTTAAGTCATTGGCGTCAGAGGGTATCCAAAGTCTCTTGTTGTTGTCGATTCTTCAAGGGGAGTTTCATCAGTGCTATTATTATTCTATGGGGCTAGTGTGAAGTTTCATCAGTTCTATTATTATTCTATGGCTAGTGTGAAGTAAACTCTATTCTTATTATATTAATTAGAAGTCACTCACTACTACTCCAGTTGTTGGAGACGAGTATCTTTTCTCACTCTGGCTAATTCTTCTCTTATGTACTACACACTGGAACTCAACCTATTTCTACTCTTTCTGCCTCAGATGAAGTTACCTAACAGCATCCCTTTTTTCGATCTCGTAAACGGGGGATTCCACTCTGGATTCAACAACTCCGGATAGAGATGAGCAATAGGCTGAAACTCGGTATTCCACTCCAACTCCCAAAGGAACAGGCAAGAAGGAACCATCAAGAAGGGCACCAGAAAGCTCCGTTCTCGAGTCTGGTGTTTGGCACAGGACCACTACTAGTTTCAGGGTAAACGCCTATTAGAGAAGTCAACTCTCTTCTAAAAGGCAGGAGTGCTAGGTGGGTGAAACAACGCTAAAAGAAAAAGGGCTATGTCTCGTCTCTGGAGAGTGGTGCAAGCATTAATTCAGTGGCGCTGTATGGAGCAAATTCATAGTCAAGGTTCCCTAAACCCCTTTAGTATAGAGTATAATAGGTAAACATAACCATAAAATCAAATCAGTGATGAAATAGTTCATTTGACACCGCTCTATTCCTATGGCAAATTACTCATTGAAACAAAGAAACAGGTGTGGTGCCTAGGACTTAATATAAGGGCAGATTAATTCTGGTCAAGTTATTGCTCTGGACTCTGGGACTACTCTACCGGTTGGTCAAGAAGTCAAGGAACACGTACGCGGAGACAATAAGGCTTAACCAAAGAAGTAGATGATCCGATCTTTTCTTCAATGCTTACCAGGTACCGGTATCCTAACTCAGGTGCTATAGTGTAACATACCTCTTTAACTCCTAGCTCTGGTATTCCTACTTTTGAGTGGAAGTATAAAGATGGGTTGGTACTTACTTGACTTGGCCCGGAGCATATTCATTCCTTCCGATTCGTGCCTTTGTGACTGTTGCCTTACTACTGAATATTGTAGCAGTAGCCAATTGTTGAATCCGCCTGTCGACAAGAATAGCCTGCTCCAGCTCCAGTGAAAGTTATAGGATCAGAAGTCAAAGAAGATGTTGTTGTGTAAGTGAAGTCTAGGAAAGTAGCGAGGGAGAGTTCACAGAGTCATAGAGGGTTCAATGTGATATAAGATGAAAGAGTATATGCCCTGCTAACTTCTGAAGCACTAACAGAGTTCAAAGAGCATTAAGTTGAAGGTAACTGCCCTTAATTACTGGTTACGCAGCAGTGTTTCCTTTACTTGTATCAAACCTGCCACTACTCGCTTTTCAACTCATTTCTATTCTAATAAATAAAGAAACTCGTGCTTCTCGGACTTGGACTAGCGCTTCTCATACTCGGACTCGGAACAGGGAATCCAAACATCGCCAACAAGAAGAAAAACAAGACCAATAAGAGTGGAGCCGGTAACTCAACTACTTCTTCTAAGGAATCGAACTCAACTGTAATACAAAAGAAGAATGTATTTCTTGGTTGTTATTAATGAGTGATGTGCTATGTTAAAGGGGCACTAAGAGCGAAATAGAGGCACTAGAGTGGAGCTATAGAATGAAAGCAACGAGAAGTTCATCCATATAAGAAGTAAGGAGCCAGATCAGTAGGGAAATCCTAAGCTATGTAGTGAAGTACGAGAAGCAGTGCTTGATGATTTTCTTAACCCAGTTTCCAGTGAAACCATTAGAAGCACTAGGCCAATTCTTATAGTTGGTATTGCCAGCCCTATCGGATAGTAGTGAATTCCCTGCTATGAGCTAGATTCTTATCGTTAGTGGTTCCACATCCTTTGTAGCTGCGGTTCTATTCCCTATGCTCCCTGTTAAAGTATTCGAATACGTAAGTTATAAATACGGTTCTACGCTCTACTAACCATATCCTGTATTCTTTGTTTGATTCCGAGAAGCACTAGTGAAAGTACGAAAAGCGCCGGTTGTATCCTTTCCAGTAGTAGCTCCATCCTTGCTAGCAGTGATCCGATTCTAAATAGTTGTAGGTTAAAGCCTGTTACTTACTTGTTTCGTTCTCATAGGTAGCAGTGTAAGCCCATGTGGCATAAGGTATAGGTCACCCTAGTTTGATTCTTTATGGGGTGCTTTGGGCCTTATAAGCACTAGTTCAATCTTTTTATCAGTAGCTCAATTCCCTTTTTCTTGTTCGATTCCTGTTAGTCTTGATTGAGTTCTCCTCTGACTTTAGCGGGTTATTTCTTGTTATCATCAGTTAGATTCTCTTCTTGTATTTGCTCCTGTCACTACTTACTTTGATTCTAGGGCTCCCACTTCCGAGACTGATATCGCAAACAATCAAGCGTGGAACAGGTGACAAACAGGCTGTAACTACTTGGCCTGGATCCTTTCTGCCCGTGGAATCTCCCTGTCTCTTATCGCTTGCTTTCGTTCTTTGACTTGATTGACAGCTCAACTCTGACCTTGACCCTTGCACTAGTCCACTCCTTGTTTTAAGTCTGCTTTTCCTTTTGATTAGTCTAGGCTTTCAGCACCTTATAGTCATTCTGTATTGAAAGGTTAATGTATATAATATGGATTAGTTATTAATTAGGGAATTAGGGTTAAAAAGGGCTACTTCTATATGGATTTTGTATTACTTTTTCTCTTAATTGTATCAATGGTTCTTTTGAATTGAACTTACTTGCTTGATAGCTCTTGTGGCCGAACGAACGAACGAACAATGAACGAGGTACGTAGTTGCCAGGGTACCTTCGTTGCGTGGCCCGCTTACAGATTTCGTTATGTTACTTTAATAATGAGTTAACCTACCTTGCTTTAGTAACCCTAACTTGCTTTATTATTGCCCTTCGTCCTATCCTAGGTCGATGCACGCACTTAACTATACAACCATTGGAATGAGAACAGCTCTGCTATACTAAGAATTGAGTTAGAAACCGGTAATTCAACCAATGCTGGCAGGCAATGTAGCAGTTACTTGGCGGATCCTCACTTACCCACGACTAACTCTTAAGCGACCATAACTATTAGAATAGAGCTACTGACTGAGAGATTGAACATCCCTTAGACTTATATCAGAATGAAATAACTACTTATGAGAGTGAAACCACTACTGATGGGAATTGGACACTGCCATATTAGATTGGAATACTTGCCTTCTATAACTGGAAGAGTACTTTGAAGACCTTAACGCACAACTAGTACTTTCGCTACTGACCTCACATCTGACTGTCTTTGCTCTAACTCTGAAACTGCTTACTTGCATTCTGATACTGGCGCTAACTGGACTTCACCCACTACTATAAATCATCAAATACATAACTTAGACTCTAGAATTAATGCTTTTAAGCATACCCTCTCCTTAATCTCATTTTGACTACCCGGCCTCTCAGCCTCCACCGTCCAGAACTTCAAAAACAGACATGCCTGTCCTAAATGCCTATATGCTACAGTTCCTGCTCTTCCGCTCTTTAGCTTGAAACTTTCACTACTTATTCTCATTCTAATGTTCACCTTTGACTCCAACATTCCTTTACCTCACATCTGCTGTTGTCTCTTCCATTCTAGCTTGGGAGTTGACTATTCCAATAAAGCCCATACTAACTAAAGCATAAACATAAGAAATGAAACCTTCATTAAGAAACCTGCTCTCCCCGCGCCCACCAATAGGGGCAGCCCTACGAACCTTACTTTTCTTCTTAGTTTCCTATCTCTCCCCTTACTTTTCTTCTTAGTTTCCTGTCTCTGGGCTTATGACTGACTCCTAACTCTTATTCTAAAGCTACTGATTTAAAGCCTTCTACTCCTTTCTTGCAATCAAGTATGAATGACCTGGATCATACTACTCTTATTATATTCTTAGATGCACTAGCCTCGTCTACTAGGGAACCCTAACCCTAACTCCATGGGTATTCTAGCTGTCATACTAATTACTTGGAGTTATATCAGTAAACTATCCAACAAAACGGGAATTCAATCACTAACGAGAAGACTTGAAATCAGAACCAAGAGAACAACTATAAACTAAGGTCAGCTTTAGATGGCTACTGCAAAATCCGAACTCATAATATTGGAACAACCCGTACATTGCTAGAAGAAACTAATCCTTTGGAACTAGTTAAGTAGCATGTATTAGTTCGCCAATTACTTAATGGCACTTAGGATTTCTCTAGTATGCGAATACCTTCACTTGGAATGCGACTCTACTATTTGTTTAACACTGCCCCAAGGAATCACGCTCACGACTATTAGATTCAATTACTCACTATCAGATTCAGCTACCACTATGACTCATGCTAATCAGGATTGAGCTAACGCCTAAGAGCCCGCCCTACCTTACTTTTCTTCTATGTCTACTGATCCCAAAGCTGACTCCCCTTACTTGTATACTTGCTTCTTTGCGCCGGTTATTATAAGTTCTGGCTCTCTTGACTCTTATTCTTGGACTCATTTCAGTGGTATTCTATTGATTGATGAGATATAGCGTATACTGTAATAGAATCCGAACTAACTGATAATAAGAATGCTACTAGCTTTCATTTCTTTGTTTTACCTATTGGCCTGTAACTACTTACTCATAGTATTTGACTCACTTCTTTCACTCCGCTTTTACTGGAGCTAATTCGAATATTGCCCCTTCCATGCCTACCTATGTTTTGTCCCTTCCATTACTATGTGCGGGGTCAGGAAATAATTACTGCCCACCTCTCCTGTATTAAAGTATTCCACTAATGCCGAGTATTCCACTAATGTCTATTGCCGAGTATTCCACTAATGTCTATTGGCCTGCTCCACTACTTGATCTAAGCCTTACTATCCCACACCTCCATTATGGTATTTGTCCATATTCGGCACAAGCCAAGAGCCGAACCTAGACTTGCAGCCAAAGAGGGTAAAGCAAGCGAGCACCCAAAGAGAGAGACTCTATTTTCCTTGTTTCTTCTGTTGACTTACTTTCGCACTTAACTGCAACATTTCATTGAATCTCCTTTAGCGCACCACGCCTTACTCCGAGGAAAACAAAGAATTCAAATAACCTATCCATCTTATATAAATGCAGGTCAACTCAACTTGCGGGAATCACTTACTGCTGACTTAACCGACGGAGAGGATCTTCTAGATGTAACTAGAACTTGACTTTTGAGAATCCTGCTCATGAGTCTTACGCCGAGGAAACTAATACTGGAATTTGAGGCTGGAAAGCCAACTCCCTATCACCGACGACTACAACAAGAGACATACACCTTAACCGAGATACAACACTGCTTATACCACCCTTTCTTCTTTAATTACCAGAGTCAGAGTACCTGCCCTCCATACGAGATTCCACTTGCTTCTAGAAACTCCATATACTTTAGACTTGACCTTGAACAGAAGGATACTCTACTTCAGGACAGACAAAAACAAGAAAAGAAAGAGACTCGAAGGGAACTTACAATTCTGGCTCGTATGAAGGCCCTTACTTAACTTTCACAATCTATAGTAATAATTAACGTTATATAAGTTATTGCAAATAAGAACGACAGAACAAGCTTATGCTCTTGTTTCAGCAGCTGACTTGTGCACTGCTTCTAATCCTTCTTTTCTTCTTTCTGCTTTCGCTGGGCTCCAAGCCACTACTAACGCCCAAGTCACTACTAACGACTCTCGCTGGTATGACTTTTCTCGATTGAAACACATTGGATCGGGCATCAAAGCATTTCCTTCAATATCTTTCCTATTTGGGTGTTATAGAGCTTCTCAGCGGTTGTTATAGAGCTTCCTCAGCAATATATATTTCTTTCATCATTTGGTAGGAAATCTTCCGAGAGTCAAATGGCCTATTTCATGCACTAATTGTAGGGCAGGTTGGATCACGCGAATCAAAAGAATGACCCGGGGCTCTCGTAAGCATATGCCATTGGTAAGAGAGTAAACACTCCAAATTGGACGTATCAAAGGACCCTTCCTCTTCTTTCACTTTAGATATGTCAACCTATTTGAATCTAGAAAACCCGGCTTTTTCACCCAATGCATACGGTGCTCTTTCTCTACTGCTCTTGGTATCGGCTTTTGGATATGCTTCCACTGGTGCTTATGTAGAACTTGCTGGATCGAACCTAAGGGTAGGTTTTATCGGCCTGGCCTCGGAGGGGAGATCCTCCTAAACCGAGTCGCGCCACTTCAGTGGAAAGACATCTGTTGGTCGAGGGAGAGAGAGCTTATTGTGTCATCGGTAACACGGCTTCGGGGCTTTTGAGGAAACACTATGAGTAAGCGTCGCATCATCCCTCTTTCTTTTGATCTTGATCATTAACTGTTGTAAGATTATTGACTCTCTGTGAAGGCACTGGCCTGGCATATCATTTTTGGAAGATTCTCGCATGATCGTTAAGGGCTATTTTCTAGAGTCAAACTGGCGGGATGGTCTAACCAAAGAGATGTGTATTGCGTCATACCTTGTGGCTAAGCGGCGGATTTGCTCTTTTCTTTCTGTAGGGCGTCTGTCAGGCTGGTTGTTCGTTGCGCTTGAAATGTGAAACCTGTCTTATTACTTTTAGAGGAGGTATCTCCCCTATACCTTATGAGCTGTCCGTTCCTGTGTCCCTCACGGGGCCTGTCTTATTACTTTCCTCCCTAGGATTCTCCCTTCCGCGACCATATAAGGCATATCCAGAGTCGGTCTTACAAAGGAGATATACTGATACGCTTTTACTTATCGTCACAATACTTAAATTAATAACCGGGTGTCAAAGAATACATTTGAATCAATTGAAACTCCTCCTAAGAACTGGGATAGTATTTGCGATGTGGTCTCAGGCTAGAAAATGAAGTTACCTGCAATCATTCGTAGGTACTCTGTCTTTGGAGAACATCGATTCCACTTGTTCAAGGGTTTAGGTTTGAACCTACCTGGAAGACACTTCCAACGTTTCGCTTGGTTACACAGAAACTGCTGCAATTGGGGCGTATTTCTGAAGAGTGCAGAAGGATTCTTAGATCTTGTTTCTTGGCGCTTCCTTATGAGATAGCCTCATGGCAGTTTATTGTAGTTCTAGTGAATGCTGGAAGTGATTACTGGTGTCCTGGGGCGGCCCTAAAGGGTTCGTTATGCTTTTGATGTGAACAAGAAAATGTGAACTGGTCTTGATCTGGAGACTTTGGAAAACCGGATTGGGCGCTTTCTACCATCAGCAACGGACTTTTGGGTTACCCTGTCACTGGTCTACAAGGTAGCTATCTTTAGGGCGCCGGGGCTTCTTTTTGCCATTGGGAATTCTGTTAACCAGCCGTCTTTTGAAGCGATTGGTTGGCTATTCAGAGGTAACCATGTGAAGGTACCTTCGATCAACTGAAGCCGCTCAAGAGGCTGGAAGGAGCAGTAACTTGTTTCTAATTTGATTTGACAGCGGCCACGGATGGGTACGCCTATTTCAATCTTGTTTGAAGCAATTACTTACTTTCATCTTTCACCAGTCTTTTGCATCGGCTTGTATCCAATCCGCTTTGGCGATAAACATATTCGAGGTTCCGTTCGTGACCAGAAATTCTTAAGTACTGGACTTATAATTCCAGCGGTTATCTTCAGTATCGTTTGTTTGTTGCTGGGCAACCATTGGGATATTACTCCTTAAGGCCACTTGGATTTTGGCTTGTTTTAAAGCGTTGAAGAGAGAGAGGACATTCATTAGAAAGTACAAATAGTTGTTGAAGAAGCATCTTTTCTTTCGAACTACGAGTCTGTTTGAAAGCTAACGGAATGCCTATCCGCTGCGAGTTTTGTGCCACTATCTGCTGTTACTACTCTCGTTGCCGGTGTTACAGTATGAGTAGACGGTGCCGCCTATTGTTTTTGGGCGTACTTCTTAAGAGCCGCTACTAATAACGTTAAGAAAATAGGAAGGAATAGGGCTTATGGAACACCAACGGAATCTTTGCTTTAAACGATTGGAACCACGGATTCCCTTTTCTCTGGGCGTATCCGATTTGGATGGGTTAAGGCATGGCTATAGGTATACAATCGAGGCAAGGCATCATTTATGATTAAGGTATTTCGACAAGCAAAATAGAACCAGTAGTAAGCATGAATTGTTTGATGTTTTTCCGCTGTTGAATCCAAAATAGATGTTGACATCTTCAGAAATCACTTCTCATAAAGAACAGATACATATGGGCATGCTCTCCAATTCGCATGATGAGTATCAATGAAAGTACCACAAAATCGGCATTATACCTATTCTTTAGTAGCTTTTGGATTCTGTTTTCGCAGTACTGCCAATCTGTATAGTTCAAAAACTTATCCATTCTGTAAAGCGCTTAACATCAATCATGGAAAGAAAAGAAACTATGTTCCCCTATCTTCGAAAGACATGAATCACGAGTTGTGATGGTGGTAAGTAATGCTTACCTCAAGGCTCAAGGCATTCAAAAGAAGACTCTTCCGGATAGTTTTGACTTTCAAGGTAAAAGAGTAAGCGAAAATCCTTTCACCAAGAGTCCTGCTTATCTCCTTCACGACCTGCAGATCCTAGAACTAATTCCTCATATATAATCCTAGAACTAATTCCTCATATATATTATTGATTATAGAAGTGTAAGACCTGACTTCGGAGGTAGGAGTCGAAGTCTTGATCGTACTAGTCCGAACAACCCTTGGCTTTGGATATAATATTGTCTGCTGGTAGGCTTGTGCTCTGCTTATGATTTGGAATAGCAGCCGATATTTACAGAATCCGCTCCGCCGTGTAGTCGCCCCAAACAATCGGGCTCTTGTCCTCTTTGCTTATATATTCCAAGAAAATCCCCCTTTTTGATTTGACATCCATGGGCCGGGTAGGAGATCCCTTAATCATATACGTATGCTGGGGGGGCACCCTTCTTTTGCACACCAAGATGAAAAGGAAAGCCGACCTCCTCATGCTTCTCCTTAGACTTATACACGAAACGCAAATCGAAGGACACCCGAAAGTAAACGAAAGTCTGGCTATTATTTCTTTCTTTCGGAGCTACTCCTAGTCTCTCAGCCTGGCTCAATGTGATCAAAAGAAAGTCACGAATCGTAGAAGGGTTAAACCCTGCATTCTTACGGAAATGAAAGTCTATTGAGAGTTAGCAGAAGAGGCACTCTCAGATATTAACTGCCTGTCATCTTGTGTGGTATAGCCAAATGCCCTCTGTATTCGAATTGTCCAGAGATCAGTGTCCTTGAGAGAACCCGACTATATAAACATAAACGAGAAACTCTAATTAGCTTTATGTTTCTTTTCTTAGACCTTAAATGCCTTTATCTTAGAATCTTCGGCTTTATGTTTCTTTTCTTAGACCTTAAATGTAAATGCCTTTATCTTAGAATCTTCGGGGAATAGAAAGAGCGTATAAGGGATATATAGTAGCTTAACCAGTAATTACCAAGTCTTGATTCTTCCGCCAAGTCGTCCTGTTTTCGGCGTCAGGGAGTTGGGGCTAATGTTTAGCGTTAGTATGAATAGGGGTAAGGGAAAGTTTAGGTTGACTGTTTCTAGTTTACAGTTAAGGAATCATAGCAATAAGAGGAATCATAGTACAAGAAGAATGGAATTACATACTAACATGCGTCTCAAACAGAAAAGGATTCCTGGACAGGAGCGGTTGGTGCTGACAAGCGGACTGCGGATTCTCATGCTTCTGTTTTATCTGGAACAATACTTGAAGGGCACTTTGTGCTTGCAACTGATCTTGTTATTGCTCCTACTATGGCTTCTGCTTCATGAAGTTATTACAATTCCGTATTTCTTCTATTCTCCATACTTAGTCTTATTTGGACTGGCCTGTCTTACGAATTCGTTTCATCTTTCGAGCACAGAGCTCCTTTATGCTATGAATGAGATTGAACTTACACTTTCGATGATACGAAAACTGGAACTCAACTAAAGCAAGAAATAGTACTTGATTCAGCTCTTAACCCTTACTTATCTTTTGCCTAACCTTGTAGTGGCCTTTCTTCTCTCGTCGACTCTCTTCATCTACTGATCTCGTTGCAAACACAGATATAAGTTGAACTGAAGGAGTAACGCCTGGCGACTCTTCTTGCTTACGCGCAAGTCCTTATTTCGTATCGGCTTACGGAGATCCTTCCGCAGCTGATCTTGAATCTGGAACTACACTTGAATTGAGAAAAGAGATTTCTTACCCGAACTTATAAGTACTGGCACGAACTTCCGTTGCAGAATGGGATTTCATTGACGCCTTACCACAAGTAAAAGAATTGATTGAATTAAGATCTGATTGCTTAGTCTCTCCATCTCGAAGTGAAACATCAATTGATTCCTTTACGCGCAGATCAAGTTAACTGTAAACTCGCTAACACCCTCTAGGTTTAGGAGGATGACCTGAACCCTGCTTTTCCAGGCCACATTGAGAGCCGCCTTACGCAGTCCACTTTCCTGTAAACCGGCCAAGCTACTACGTCCTGCGTACTTATGACTTTCTGACTTTGAGCGAAAGCGCCTGCTATCACTACTCTACATCGTAAATAAGACAATTCTCGACTTTGTAAGTAAATAAGACAATTCTCGTTGTTGAAACTCTGTGGTACTGCGGTAAGTAAAGGAAAGGAGGCAATTCCAACTGCGACTCCAAACTAACCTGGAACTAGTCATTCGGATGCAGACTTTTGAAATGGCTTCTTCTGGCAAAGGCATGGATTCCTCTATCTAAGACTAGGACAAAACAATAACTTATTATTATTATCTTGATTCTTTATATAACTGCTGACTCACCATTCTTCTTTACTAAATTATATAACTGCTGACTCACCAAATCGAGGCTTCTTATAAAGAAAGCATCTGCTTACTCTATACTTGCATAACATAACCCTTTGATGCTGACTTGAGCACTGTTTCTATATAGGATGACTAAGTGAAAAAACGAATAGCTGGTTGTTCCCTTCTTGAAAGTGAAGTTAAGTACTTAGCAGACTCAACACCCTTCTATCTCTTACGAGCTCAACACCCTTCTATCTCTTACGAGTACTTAGCGGGCTGTAAACCACTTCTATCTCTTACCCTTCCTTTTAGCCTTAACCGAACAAGCAACAACTGCTTTCTCACAAAGACACTTGTTCGAACTAGACCTGAAGTTACACTTGTTGATTTGAACTCACGTAAGCTAGGAACAAAAGCGGCATAGGCGCACGCCCAACAAAGAATGAAACTGCTCCCTACCTACCTAACCTAACAGCGAAAGAAACTTGATTCTATAACTGCTGACTGCTGGCACAAACTCACTTAACTCTCTAGCCTCACCGCTTCCTGCTTCCAAAACTCACTCCTTACTTGCGGGCTCTCGAACACATAACCGCCAAGCAACTACTGAAGAAGGAAAGCACTCTCTTACTTCGAGCGAACACGGGTTACAAATACAGGAATTGTAATAACTGTGTTATGAACTGGGAATTAGCAGCCCTGCCGCGCAACATTAGTAGTTGCTTGGCGGCTGCCGCTATTAATTAGCACTCCGGAATAACTCTAAACACAGGACTTGTTCATAATTAGCCTAACATCTTTCCTGCAATATATAGTTCGCCATGAATCAAAAAAAAAAGGACTTGCTCATCACTCCAAAAAGCAGGAAATTGATCCCTTGCCCGACTACCTCTCTTACCTCTTTCTCTTATACCTCTTGTTCTTTTCTACCTTCTTGTAGTAGCTTGGCCTGACCTTTAGTAACTTTAGCATCCCCCTGTCGCCTAGTTTGAGGAGTCGTTCGCACTGCCTCGGCTTCCCCGCTTGCTCACTCTGCAGTACACCATTTGAGTCGCTGCTCTCCCCTTCCGGGAACAGTTTGATCCGCGCCAGCTCCTCGTTATACAGCAAGGGTCTAGTCTCAATTGAGCATTTTCCCATAACACGGCCTTCTTTTTGAGTCTCCTTAGTATACACCTATATAAGGTCGCGATGACTCTTTCCAGCTGGGTAGTTTCTGGATCTTTTTATGGAATTTCAGGCGCATAAATCTTTCATGGAAGGGCCCTTCTTTCTACTCCTTACAGGGTCTTTTTTGATGGTTATTACTGGCACATTCCTTTTCTTATAAAAGAGTCTTCCATATTTGGCATCCCATCTTCACAGCTGCCCCCATCAAAAACTCTTAGTAGGATGTGTTTTGTTCGCAGCTGCCATAATAGCCTGCGTTACTCCCCCCCGAGCTAAGAGAGTAATCCTCCGCCACATGGAACTCATAAAATAACCACAAGTAATCATGTGCACCCGTGAAGTAGTTTTTCCTCGTCGTGGCATGGTATATGTTGAGCACAGCATTTCACATTTCAAAGATCAGAGTCTGTACTCGGCTCCCCCAAAACCAATAGCAGCTTGGTCTTTATAGGTCTGCCAAAGATGAGATTGCGGGCAACCCACAGTCTAGAAGGAAGTATTTCTCTTTCCACTCATTTACTGTGTACTATTCAGGCCATCCCAAGTCTTTCAGATAAGTTAGAAACCTCCCTTGGAGACTGCTTTCCCTACACCCTTGAGAATTCTCATATCCTCAAACACAGCTCTTATTGCATTGTACGAAGAAAAGATGATCCTTACTATTTCCGCGGATCCTAATATACTTGCTCCCACTCGTCCAAGCTCTTTAGCTTCTCAACAAGCTCTTGGTTTTTGCAGGGCATTTTCCTTTGTGTTTCCTGCGCTTGAACCTCCTCCTGAATCAGTGCCAGGTTCTTTTCTCCCCATATATGCAGATTAGGATCCTATTTCCAGAGAGATTTCCAAATGGATGCCCACGCTTTGTGAAAGGACATGTGTCACTGGGCCCCATCCAACTCTGGGAACAACTTCCGGAAGGTCTTAGGAGCGCTTTTACCCAGAATTACCGATTCCACAATAAAATAACCATATTCAAGTGATGCTCCTACTTTGCCACAACAATGGTGGTGCTTTGAAGGCGGGGTAGTGATCCAATTTCTTCTTTCGTAATGGCTTCCCTCTGCTGCTTTTGATCGGCTCTCGACAGAGTGAATCAAATGTATTTTATGAAATTCTTCCTCTTGACTGAGACATGGATATCTTTATTCACAGTAAACTATCTCTCTAGAACTTCCCGGATGGTGCTCCCACAACTGTCTTTCTACCCATTAGAGCGGGTAGCTACTCATTTCCCCTCGTTGCTTACCCACTGCCTTTTGCCCTCCTCCGAAAACAGACCACTTGCTGTAGGTTACGCTCACGAGTTCTCACTCTCTTCCTAATGGTTGCTCCGGAAACTCCTTCTCAGGAAATAAGAGTGTCTCGGCCGGGACCCTTTCTCAGGAAATAAGAGTGTTTCGGCCGGAACCTTTTCTCAGGGAACAACACTGTTTCGGCCGGAGGAGTGGCTTCGGGCTCAAGTGTGTCTTCTACTATCCAAGCTAGTTCCATCCCTTATGAGCTGCATTCCTAATCTAGATAACCTTGTGCATCACCCGAACTTAAGTACTGGCCCAGCTAAACACCCTTACCCAACGTAGTTTGTTTACTGATCCAACTAGTAGTAGTCCAAGTAGTAGTAAAGTTTAAGTAGACCAGTAATCATAAGTCCCGAACTTAAGTACTGGACCTTCATTAGTAGATTCTTTTTCGACTGCGCCCTGGCCTGGCCTCGCCTTAGTAAACTCAATTCTGTAGTTCCATACTGGTAATAGGAGAGTCTATACTAAGCTTGGTGGGTAGGGTGTTGGACTTACTTGTTGAATTCCGCAACTAGGGGTAGTTTAGGATGGTTTACTTACTTTGTTGACTGACTTGGCGGGTATGGTAGGCTTGTGTCACTCCAATTGACTAGCGGCTCCGACACATTAGTAGTAGCCTGCCGGTTACAAGTAGCTTTCTGTTCTTGTTAAATCCCGAGTTTGATCAGTTTTTGTTATCGGTGGTGAAGAAAGGAGAGTTGACTTTGGTGCTTATGAAAAGAGAGTGTCTTTGTATAGCTATTAGGAGTGCCTAGTATGGGTCCTGGTTTGCCATGTGTCTAGTTAAGGGCTAGGGTAGTTGACTTAACCAATTACTTAAGTTCATAATCACTGAATTCCTCTGAAAACAAACGAATCTTTCCAGTCGACTTACACAATACACACGCAGTAGGGAAAACATAGTATAATTGAATATAGGAGAACGGATTCAACAACGGAGTTCAATTCATTGGAGCCAGAGAAGAACCAGTTCCTGTGTCACTTATTATATCTGCTCTTTCACTTCTTAACTGAAAGTCCTGTGAAGAAAGTAAGGTGGGTTTGGCTTTGAAGCGGGAAGGAAAGAAATCAAGTAGAGACTTGGCCCGCATCTAGTACTAGCTTGGGAGTGGACTACGGTAGAGGATAAGAGCCCTTATAGTCAGTTGGCGAGGCAGAAGCACTAACGGAGTTCAAAAGGAGACTGCTTGCCTTACTAAATGAATTCTTATCCGTGAGTACGTAGTTGTGCCTATTGGACTGGGTCCCGTTTTGAAATTATAAGTACTGGCAAACCAATAGAGCCTCTAGGTTAATTCCAATACGAGGGTAGGCGCATATGGCCTAGTATTGGCGGGTAGGCGCGTGTGGATAGGGGTTGCGTTGTGGTTACGCTTTCTGCATCTAGAGCATCCTCATATTCTTCTTTTGTAACTGGCAATTCTCCA
Source organism: Musa itinerans (assembly GCA_001649415.1). Taxonomy (NCBI): domain Eukaryota; kingdom Viridiplantae; phylum Streptophyta; class Magnoliopsida; order Zingiberales; family Musaceae; genus Musa; species Musa itinerans. The sequence goes on along the minus strand of LVTN01000027.1, from coordinate 315,323 downwards.
CTAGACGAGCGTTGCGGGTGTCAATTCCATCCTTATTTCTTTCTCAATATAGGAGAGGGGGGGTGGTGTGATGTAATAGATATGGGTTGGATGCCTAGTCTAATAGATGTGGTTGCCCATCCAGTGTTTTACTCGGTAATAATAGATGAGATGCGGGTGCCGCGCATGAGGAGGTATCATAGATGTGGATGCCTTTTAGGGGGTGAGAATATCTTAGATGCTGGTGCCTCGCATTAGGGGTTTCTCGAATAAATCCATTGTGGGCGGGGTCCTTTTTGCCCATCTCGGGGCGCCTATCGCCTATCATGTGTTTTTCGCTCCTTTAGCACCAAATTACTTTTAGGCACTGGTTGTGAAGTCAAAAGTTCGTGCGTCAGTGAACGGGGTAACGCGTCAGTGAACGGGGTGTCGCGTCAGCAAGTGAAAAGCGAGGCGGGAGCGAATGTATGAATGATGAGTTGCGTTAAACCCTTGCCTACCCACCTCAGGTATTTTATTGTATCCCGAAACTGACTATAGAGGCCTCTCTTTCCATTGGCACAACTAATGCTATAAAGTTTGGGTGAACCAACCCAGTACTCTGAACTGAAATCCCATTCTTCAGAAGCTGAATGCAAGTTACTAGCAAGCGCAAAGTAAACCAGAGTTAAAGCATAAGGGGGTCGGGGTCAACACTAATTATAGGTCGGGGGTCAGCTGCAATCGATTCTTCTCGAAAGTGAGCATCAGGAAGATCGTGTTGTCGTAGGTGTATGGAGGCCCGTAAAGTCTAGGTGCGTTGCGAGGGTTGGAGGTTGCCTTACTTATAACGGGAGAATTGCCTGCTCTAGGGTTATCTTATAAGGAATACGAAGCCCGCTCTAGGGTTATCTTATAAGGAATACGGTCACCAAGGGGATCAGAAAGCCCCACTTACAAACGCTATACATTAGGAGTCGACCAGAGAAGAGAGAGAATCCGCTGTTAATCAATGTTGGAATGTTTTTCAACTGCTAACTTATATATGAGGGGAGTCGAAAGTGAAGTAAGGCAGATATCAAAGTAGTTTTAGACTTTCCGGTTTGCCAGGACAGGACAGAGTATGGAGTGCTCTTAGTTGGAATAAAACTCGTAAGAATTGCACTCGAGGGGAGAGGATATGGATTTGTTTGTAACAGGACAGGGCACTCCTTCTTAACCCGGAGTTATCGTTTTGTCAAGAAGATCAGATGCTGGGCGAAGAAAGTATACTCGATAAGAAGCTGTGCGCACGCGGGAAGAAGTTCTGTCTTGAGAGTTGCGCGCGTGAAGGAAATCAATAAATCCAGAAATCAAGTATAGGATCGGTATAAGAATGATTATTGCATTAAAGCCTTTCCCTAGTGGTGAGATGTAAATGATTGTTTAAGTCTAGGTTCGGGTGCTTGTGCTGTCTGCGGAGAGTGCAAAAGTGCTTGTGTGAGCGAGTGTTTAAGTTGACAGTGAAAGTCCTGTGTTCGGGGCCGCTCCATATCCGAACTTTTATGGGAAAAATATCATTTAATACACCTCCATGGGAGCCTAGAAATGAATTGATGCCTAGAATCTTAGGAGTTACCGAGCCTAGCCAGCATGGGGTGCCTAGCCTTAGGTGGTACATCGAATCAATCTTTTAGGGGTAGGAGCAGGGTCGCGAAATCAAATAAATGAAAAAAACAAACTTTGATTGATGCTATAATGACATATAAATTCTATCTTATTATTAGAAGGATATTGAAATTACCCTCATAGCTTTTGACACTACCCTCATTGCTTCACACTAGTGGTTACTTGGCTGATAGCAAATAGCCATATCTAGCTTCGGCTGATAGCAAATAGCCATATCTAGCTTCTTCTCCCCGCATCCAAGTTTGTGTGCGGCAGTGGAATCCGTTATACTAAATCCTAAATAATAAGAAAAATGAGATGGACCAAGCAACTACGTGAGTTGCGCGGAGGAAGCACTTATTACTTACTACTTCACTCTTCTACTTAGTGTCTACAGTGTGCGTATAGGCGAACTTAATAATTTCTCAATTCTCTCTTTTTTATCAATTGACTATGGTGATTCCGAAGGCGAACACAGGTTCACTCAGGACCAGACAGGTTCTCTATAGGCGCCATCCCGAGTAGCAAGAGGAAATTCAATCCTATATAAATAGACATAATGCATTTACTAGTTAATTAGTAGAGATCAGACTAGTTTATTAGTATTGATCAGAGCCAAACAAATGCAAGTAGTTTCTCAGTTCATTCCGGTGATTCCTAAGGTGTTAAAGAAAAACCATTCTTATTGGGCACTACCGTCAAGTCAATTCCATTCTTTAGAAATCCACTACGAGCCTGCCCTCTTGCCAACCAACTCCTAGTTATACATATCCCTTTCGGTTCCTTGAAGTTTCCTCGGTTCGGTCTCTTAAATGGTGATTTTGATTGGTAATTTGGATGAAGTTTTTGGGCAAGTATAACGGATCAAACTTGGTGTTGCCTTAGAGCTGTGGTTTGGTCTCTACTTTCTTATTATTATTTCCAAAAAGGAACAAATCAACCAATTATCCTATAGGTAAATCCACCAATTCAAAGATAGGGTGAATGACTTCGTTGCTTGCCTTTCAACTTCTCTTTCTCCCTTGTTATTTCCCTTGCCCACCTCGCCTCACCAGACTTTCTCAGGGGATAGAGCAGAATCATAATATCTTATAGGCGTAGTCGTTTGGACCCCACTAAATGAAGTATTTCTCTTATTATATCTTAAGTATTTCTCTTATTATATCTCATTTTCTTCTAATATTCTATGGGAACGGATTCTATTCAACTAACTCATAACTCCTCACTTCCAGAGTTCACCTTTTCAACTAACTCATAACTCCTCACTTCCGGAGTTCACCTTATTAATAGCTAAAGTGAGCTTACTTTTAAGGTGTTGGCAGTGTTTTCTTTTATATATTTGGATTTCCATAGATGGGATCGTGCCCACACTCGGTGAAAGGAAGCAATGCCCTAAAGTCTTTAAGGTCGGCCTGGAATTGAAAGTTGTATACATCTATATGCTCACTAAGTCGCTTTTAGGTCGAGCATACCCACAGCCGAATTAGTAAGTAGGCAAGGGAAATCCTTGAATAAGTCCAAAGGTCAGCCTCCGAATAATACATGGAAGACTATATAGAAGCATAAGCTGTGGAAGTGCACTTAGCGGTCGGTCTATTCCTTTTCCTTTCGCTCAAGTATTTCACTTTCAAAAGCAAAATGGAACCTCCTTGAGCGTTAGCCGCTTTCGATACCCAGATTGCCTAAGCCCAGAGACACACTTTCGCTTTGCTCTTTTTGACCTTTCCTTGAATTGAAATTGGTTGGAAAACATTCTGATGTGCTCTAGCTGCTAGATCCTCTTCATCTGAACACCGATCGCCAGGTACGCAGTGAACGAGTATAGAGTATTTTCTAGTAAAGAAGGGACTCTATGCATTCCATGAGATGGTAAGTAAGTATCAGTCTCTTGTGCTTATACGATTCCTTAGGATTCCTTGAACGAGAATTAGCATTCATCAGATTGAGTGCTAGAATTCCCCCCTGCCCTGAGATTTGGGACTTTCTAGGCTTACTAGCAATGCTACCCTTCTCTTTGCACAACTCGTAAAGATTAGATTCCCCGGCATAGGATCTCGAAGTTCTTTGAGCATTTAGACTCTTTACTCAATTCCTGGCCATGTACTTCAATTGGAGCGAATATCCAACATCCTACGATCCAAGATAGAGTCTTCTCTCGATAACATATACTTTGCTTTGAAAGCACTAGCCTTTTCTCAGTCTTTTACCTTTGACCGAGGAATGTAACTCATCCGAGTTACCAGAGAGAGCTCATCTTTCTACGAAAACACTTGCTTATATGTTCATAAGATCTTCCCAGATATGATTGATTATAATTATTCTATATAGTATATGATTGATTATAATTATTCTATATAGTACAGGCCAACCCAACCAACTTCGTGAAAAGTCTAGCCACTTTGCGAGCTAGATGAAAGAACGAGGGGCTGATATAAAGATCTAAAATGACTCGACCAACAACTTACTAAACAAGCGGACTTACTCACAAAGCAAAGAATTCTATCTTTGTGGTTTGGGATAGATGTGTATTGTATAAAAACGAACCTGGAATCTTGTCTCGGTAATCTGACCTCGTCGGTTATTCCATTCCTCCATTTCCAACACTTTTGTTTGGATGCGCCCAGGGGAAGGTTCTTTTCTGGTATGTATAGGATAAGTAAGTTACTCAAACTTGAGGCTAGGAATCTACCAGGAATAGAATCATTATATTCTTTACCTTCAAGGATTGCGACAGAAGGGATGTGCCTAGTCATCAAGCTAGCTTCCCTCCGTGGAATAAGATCATCCTGTGAATGGCCCAGAAGGTCTTTCTAAATCGGGATGTTAGAAGCGCAGATATAGCTAGCAAAGCCAGAAAAGCATCTGACGAAAGAACCGGGCATCACATCAGCTCACTTGCCTTTCTTTCCTTTTCAAGGGATCGGCTTTTATTTGACCCAGGTCCCTTCACTCACTTTAAGATTAAGAAAACAGTGGGTTGGGAGTACCTAAAAACATCTTTGGAAGTAACTGACCCCAGATTGCATCTTTTCCGGTTAGCCTGTCTCCACAGCACAGCAACTCTTAGGTAGGATTCTTTTCGATGTCACATACTAAGATCACTCGAGTCTTCCTCAGTCGCCAGCCTTTATTACTTTCAGCATTCCGACCCATCTTTTTATTGATCCTACTCAAGCATAAAAAAACACCCTATATCTCAAATAATCCCCGGTGTTTTTGTTTGATATCATGAATAGAGCTAACAAACCGGAATTCTCTGTCCTTCACTACTGGATTTGATTACTCGCTAGTTCGTTTAGTACGTTTGCTAATCTTACCACTGGCTTTATCTCCTCTCACCCAGATTCATATACAATCCAGCAATTTCAGGGGAATGAGCTAGATCACAACAAAGAAAACAAATATACTCTAATGAAACACATGGGCCTTCCACTGCCAGCGAAAGCTGTATATCTATGACTTTACTGGGTTAGGATCTTCTATTAGCTCATTTGACTACAAATTGGATTACTTAAAGTTAGCTAGCAGTATCTCTCTATCCCCTTCGTCATTCTACAAATAAGGATGCGGAATCTTCCTATGTGGTCATAAAAGCAAAGATCGCCCACTAAGCTATCAGCGAACACAGTAGTACCCAACATCTTTCCTCTGCTCCGGTAAGCTTACCTCGCTTCGAATGGGCATTTTCGATCCAAGCTTGAGTGTTTTTTCCTTCCAGATTGGAGTTCAGAGCGGGAGCTGGTGTATAAATAGAAACTGCCATCAACCAGAAACAATACCAGTAATTCCAAAATAGGGATTTGAAACCGAACCAAGCATAAACCACACCAACAGTCAAATAAGCTTCAAAAAGAAAGAACGCATTCGACATCGGCACAGGCCAGGCAAAAGGCACCTAATACTAGATTCTTGCATATACAATAATAACGGAGCATACGTTGCTAATGGGCAGGTTCCTTCTGATAATTGTATCTGAGACCCAACAGCGGTATCTTGTCGAGGGGCGCCTCATATGAGTGGTTAAGACATTCCAAGTACAAGTATAGTGGAGGAATCGGGGAAGCCAGATGAGACTCGACCTTAGCCCTCGTAGCTCTCTCTTTCTCTGTAGCAATATGGATTATGCCTTTCGTCTCATATATCATTATGAATAGAAGGAGCTTGTGAATCAGTTTCATTGGGTTTGGTAAAGTGAAAGATTGACCTCATTTTGGATACAGAAGAAGCTGTGATCACTATACTCAATTATGGTTCTATACCACCAATAGAATCAAAGAAACTGCTCTTTTTCACGCTACTTCGCTGCTAATTCATTCATCTACATCGTAAAGCCTGCGAATCCTATTTCCTGCAAAGAGAAACACTTCTAGGCATCAATGCTATAACTCCTGGCAAGATCCGAGACGATTCCATTGACTTCATTCTAACAGACTATTTGGGGCATATCGCTCTACTTTACTTCTTCTTCCCAAGATCAGGAGGAGCCTTTCTCTTGACAAAGATAGATGCTCGTTTTTCACTATTAAAGCTAGAAAGACGGTATGCTAGCGAGCTTAAGGAATGGGAATAGTTTTGTTGTGCTTACGAGAATGTAAAGAAAGCGAAAGTAATCCTTTAGTCCGGAGGAACTCAATGCTGGCTTAAGACCTGCTTTTCAATTGGAATACAGAGGAGATAGATGGGATTTCCTTACCTTACCTTTTATACTCAGTCATTCTATCTTAAGAGGTCATTACTATCACTATGGGAAAGGAGAAAGTGTCCTTCAGAACGGAGCACATTTTGTTCATTCCAGCACTACAAGCAAGTTTTTCTACATGGGAGTACATCCAATAGGAAGCTTACACACACATAGACTAGCTACACAACTAAACACAACATTACAAAGTTAACTAACAACATATTAAGTTCAAAAAAGACATAGAACAACATGAAACATAAGAAATAAAGCCATGCATTAAAACACACACACTACTTTGCGTCGACGGAATACTTATGGAAATCTTCTAGAAAGAGTCTTAGGATTCTTATAGTCTCCCTAGTGGATCGGTGACCTAGGGTGACAGCCCGCACAATGAGCGCTTGCTGTTATTCATTTGGTTTTGTAGAGATAAGCGCATATAATCTTATATTATTATGTGATCTATCGTAGGGAAATGTTCCCAGACCCAGCCTTTGCTCGCATTTGAGCTTCTCGTTTTATACCTTACTGATTGATTGCTCCAGGCTTTCCAGTCAGTTCGAGATATCCATGTCTACTCACTTTCTTGCCGACTTCTAAGTGCCCTTTGCGAAATAGAGACAGAAAGAAGCTTCGATTTATAGGGGAGGCCCTGCCCGGAACTTCTTATTAGTCATCATTTTTGTCTTAGTTCCGGTTCAACCCCAGCTTTTCATGAATATGGAACCTCTTCCACTAGATTTTAGTGCGCTGAAGAATTCTCCCCGAACTACCCCACCCCAGACTATCATAAGAGTAATCAAAAGAAAAAGCGATCAAACAAAATAGGGCTTTCTTTTGAGCGGGTATCGCCACGCGGCTTAATCCTGCCCTCTGTACCCGACACCTCTAATAAGTGCTAATTAGGCCTATCTCTCCTCATCACTCCCTATGCTAATTTGGCCTATCTCTCCTCATCACTCCCTAGAAAAATAGGAGAATAGAGAAAATCTGTCAGAGAGTACTCCACGAGCTGCCAAAGCAAGCTCAGTCAATCGGACCAGCCCCTGAACCCAAGTTAAAAACAATGTAATCCGTCCTCCTTCCCGGGATCTCTACATTCCACAACCCCAAAAGAAAGTACCTCGGCACAAATCCAAAAGCACCCACGTGAGACCGAAGCTAGCTCTCGCGGATGGATTTGATCAGACGCTTTTTCCCCGAAAAGACGGAGAAAGCCCATTTCCTGCTCGCTCTGTAAGTCCACTAAAACCAGTTACACTAAGTAACAAACGCACTAGCAATAGCTGTAACCAGTACTTTGGGTCCCATGGACGTTCTAGGTAGCCTGTAATAATGCCATCACTTATCTCACTCCAGCTTGGATTTCATAGAGTATATGGATATGATACCATAGAGTAGATATATATGATACCAGGCTGAAGGAGGCCTTGAAGGTCTTTATCGCGTCTTGTCGGGCTTCTGGGAATATATAGATTATGTAATTTGTCAATACACTTAAGTAGAGGAAGGTCTCGAGTTATCGCTACGCCCCTCAGTCCTAAGCAAAGCTAATAAGATCTTTTGTCGATACGCTGAAATAGACAAATTCAAGAGAAAGGAGGATCTATCTCTTTAAATTCAAGTAAGGGAAGACTTAAGAAATAGGCACTAGCAGAAGTCCCATACCGAGCAGAAGTGGTTGAAGAATAAGTAGGAGCAGCTCCATTCTCTAACTACCTACCATCAGGCTTAGTAGCATCAGTTTCATTCTTGGGCGAGTGAGGTGCGTTCTGGTTGTTAGTGGTTCGGTTCTTGCTGGCACCTAGTATAAGTCTAGCTCCCCTTGCTTGAAGTCTTAGGTGCAGTGGCTGTAGACCTTAAGTACCTAGATCAGTCAAGTACCTAGATCAGTCTGGGTAGCAGTGCTTTCATTCTTTGACTCCCGAGTGGAATCCTGAGAACTAGTACTGCCGAGTTCAATTCTGAGTGGCCCTGGGTGAAATCTGATAAGTAGCTAGTTTGAGTCCTGTGGGCAGTGGTTGAATTCTGATATCTCCTATTCGCTGCCTATACTGTAACTACTGAGTTGAATTTACCTTATCCTTTGCACTTATAAGAAATACTTACTTCACAAACTAAGAATGAAACCTGTAAGTCACAGAAGAAAACTAGTCATTAACAGAATGAAACTATCAACTACAGGGTATGACTTACCGCCGAACACAGGACTTAGTTGGAGGCTTTTCAGCAGGGTTGATTCTTTAAGTAGTCGGGTTAGAACTGGTACCTATCCTCTTGCTTCTATACCGACTTAATATAAGGGCAGATTAATATCTGGTCTGCATTTCCACTCCGCCGCTTCCCTCACTCACTGGAGCCGACTCACTACAAACAAAGATGCAACTATAGCACCAACCCTCTCTCCTTTCCTTTAGCCCCTCATACTTAGCTCTAGTTTCTTTATTTTCTTCTAAATTGGTGCACCTCCTCTTGCAACTGGCTACAATTCTCTACTTCCTGCTTCTAAGCCTTTACTTTACCAATTCTCTACTTCCTGCTTCTAAGCCTTTACTTTACCTCGCATCAAAGCAGTTTCATCAGTTCTAGAATACTGGGTACCTTCTCCAACCCTCGCTACCAATAGGGAGAGAACTTCACCTTAGTTTAATGATTAAGTAATCTGTATTCCTTAACCCAGCTTCCTCACCTTTGCCAACAACAAGAGACTCTCCTTCGACTCTTTCGCCAACTACCCTTTCTTACCCGCCTGTTCCTGCTCTTGTTATAGTGAAATCTACATTCCTACTTTCATTCTATCTTTTATATAAAGAATCACCTACTTGTTTTACCAGTAGAGTTACTTATTCCATTCTTCTAGTAGTCAACTCAATTCTGAAAGCCAGGAGTACTTATTTTAGGAGTTAGCCCGTTCAACAAGTCTTGTTCGGGTCGATAACACACCTATGGGCTGGGCTAGATATGGAACTAATTGTCCTGAGAAGAAACCCTATCAAATGATATATTCTCTTTTACAGATAAAACTACTCTACTATTTGTTTAAGGGTAAAGGGTCATCGCCTATGTCTTACAATTCTATTCCTCAGTTGTTTTTGCTTGGCCCGCGATCCTTTACTTCTTTAGAGGGTCCGCTTGGCCTCACTACTATAGTTACAAATCCAGTAGTTGCAGTGATTGGCTTGACCGAGTTTCATCAGTTATCCTTAATAAGAACATATACCTAATTGAGTATGGGAATAGTATAGATCAGATCCAAAGAAAGCGAACTCGTTTATCACTTTTTGGAATGTTTTTTCAATTCTCAATTATTTCATCACTCTTTGATGCTGTAAACGGGCTGTAAACGGGCTGTAAACCTGGACTACGAAACTCATAGTTTAAGGGTAAAGGGTCAACCAGGAAATAGTAAGTAGAGGCGCCGAACTAAACTCTTACCGCATCCCTTGCCTACAGTTGTACCAGTGACTATTACAAATTCTCTGCATATAGTAGAGGTATTAATTATACGACTAAGTAACAAGTTTTAGACTGAGAAACCGCCGCTACAAGGCCACTAATATGCCTCTAAGGCAACTGCACTGAGTCACTACCCTAGTTATTGAATTGCTGCTCGCTCTGCTGGTTTACTTATTTATTGAATTGCTGGTTGACTGGCCCTACTTGCCATACTAGCCCTACAGCGTAAACAAACTACTTCCTTATTTCTAACTCATTCCGTTAGTGCTAACACGAGTTACTAAGTTGAAGCGCTAAGTACTTGACTGCTGAATATGAGTGTCGTGGAATTCCATAAGCCCATGTTTGTTCCCTTGTCTAACTCACTAACGCCATGAATACAGGAACAAAGTTAGGTGAACAGCGGACCTCGAACTTATTCCTTTTCTTCTTTATTAATATATATAGTAGGATCAAAGTGTAATTAAGTAGGATCAAATAGTAGGATCCAAGTAAAGCACAACAGCTCCGGTTTATCATCCTTTTTTCACCGCCAAGTCACTCCGAGTTCAATTCATTCCAACGAGCATTCTTTCTGATCTAAGATAGATAACAGATTCAACTCGGGGCCAATCTCTATCCTCTTGCTACAAAGACATATTCAACTTTACCACTACTTGGGGTTGGGGCTGGGCAAGCAATGATCTGATCTAGTTTAGATGCGCGTAAGCTTACTTCTTGACTTCTTGAGGCGCTAAGGAGCTTGTCTCTATCTAATACTTTCTCTTAATATAGCATATATAATCTAATCTTTATCAACTGCTAGCATATATGGATATAACTTACTCGCAACGGGTAACCTGTTCTAATAATTCCTTGATCAAGCATCTTCCACTTTAACTAGAGATTCCACTAGAACAAGAACAGGAAAAGGGCATTCTCATATCACTCTTGCAACTGGTAACATCTCTTTCTTCTTAACCCTTTCCGACCTAAGCAAACTATCCCTGCAACCTTCTTGAAACAGCTTCAATTCCATTCCTCAGTAGTTTCTTATCGACTGGGCCCAGTAACTCATAACCCTACTTTCTTACTGGAACTGGACTCTAATATAACTCAGGCAACTATCTTATATAATACCTCGGGCAATGAAACCTATGGATACAATGAATTTCACCCTGCTGGCTACATTGCTTCCAAGACTATTGAACTCATAAGAAACAACAGCAACAGTAAGGGAATTTCACCAGTCAGTATAATCATTCCACTAATAAGTAAGAGAAAAGCTAACCGCTGAGTTTCAGAGAAAAGCTAACCGCCAACTTCATATCTTAGAGCAGGAACTAGGGATTACACAATTTACTTAAGGGCAGATTTAGAATCTGGTTGCTTCAGAAGGAATTTACCCTGGAAGATGGAATTGACCCTGTAAGTATTGGTTGGCGCACTCAACACCACTTCAGGCTTCTGAGAAAACTTCTATTCCCGCTTCGTCACCAACACCCTAAACTTCCCTTGAAAGACTAAACTAGGGGCCAAGCAGGATAAAGAATAACGGATTTCTCACTCGGTTAAGCCTTATTGTTTCCCGCTCGCGCAACTATGATTTCTTTATTCCCTTCCCGCTCGCAACTCTCAATCTGGTCTGAAACTCCAAGGTCTTACTCGTGTCCTGATCCACCGACTTAAATAAGGGCAACTAGCAACATTTCTTCATTTCTTCACAAATGATATAGAAACTAGTAGTAGGGCTTGTCTCACAGCGATAGCAAAGGAACCATCAAACTCTGTTCTCAAGTATGGTGTCATAGTCCTATTACTTTTGCCTTAACCGAGATACTTTCCTGCCAACCCTTAAGTTGCCCTTATTGTAAGTTTGTTTGGGTGCGGCCCATTATTAGTTTAGTAGTTTAGGGCTTGTTTACTTCTGTTACTAGGGTAGGCTCATGTCATTCTTTATTAGTCTTCAATAGGTGTAGTTATCATCAATAGTTCAATCAATAGGGAGAGGACCCTTCAGTTGATAGGGAGAGGACCCTTCAGTTTCATGATTTGTTGTGTCAGAGGTGGATTCCGTTAGCAGAGAGTAGTTTGTTGTTTCAAGATCATCCGCTGGATCGGGTTCTTAAAGGGATGTTGAGGGTGCCTGGTAGCTGGGTGTTATTGAAGATGCTTGATCGGGATCTGTATGAGGAAAGTAAGCTATACTATACTATAGTACTCGGTTAAGCCTTTAACTCATCCTCACAAGTAGGGTTATGACCGATCCTAGGAAATCAATCTCAAGAAGTCACAGCATAAAAGAAGCTACTCTGCTATGACCGATCCTAGGAAATCAATCTCAAGAAGTCACATCAGTAGTAACCATCAGAATTCAGCTAAAGCAGAGGCAGCAGAGTCAGAGGCTAACAAAGGGTGAGTTAGGTCTACAACCACTCCCAAACACAGGACTCAAAAGAAGGGTTTTTACCCCCAACAGCAAATCTCTATCCTCTCTCTCTGGCTACTTAGTTTCATTCTTAGACTCCTTAGTTCCATTCTTTATGTGTTAGTTGTTTCATTCTTTACCAGTAGTTTCTAGTAGAGTAGCTAGTGGAATTCCTATACTGACTAGTTCAACTCACTGACTCTCTACTTAAGCCTGCAACTACCCAGTTTCATTCTGTATCTCGATGCCGGAGAGAAGTGGTTTCATTCTTACCTGTGTGCTTCACTTCTTAAGGCTTTATACCCACTAGCTCTATTCTAACCTTCCTTTAGCTCCATTCCGAGGCATATGAGTGTCAGGAAGTAAGTAATTGGGAGCACTGGTTGGAGTCTTAGATGCACGGGTATCAGGCTGAGTAGCACTAGTATCAGGCTTACTACCTTGACTTGAAGTCTGAAGTACCAATATCAGAAGCAAGGAATCAATACCAAGCAAGTATTAATTGGACTTATGAGTGCAACTCTTTAACTACCTCTTCTCATTCTAACTTTTCTACTGTAAACTCGAAACTCCCCTTGAAACAAAGAATTCCAATAATAGATTGAACTCAGCCAACTTACATCCAATAAATAGATTGAACTCAGCCAACTTACTAGAAGAGCAGGCTCACACAGGACAAAGGCAAAGAGAGCAAACAAGCTACTGATGTTCCACTTGGTATTCAACTCTTACAAGAACAGGGTAAAGCAAAGTAGTTAACCTCGTAGAGAGAGGTAGGTTTACTAATGAAATGGAATCTAAAGCATAAGCATAAGATCTTATCTCCAAAGCCATAACAGTATTAGTAGCCAGAGTGGAGCCAGTTGTTGGCGAGTAACGTCTAGGTTCCCTCCATCCGTAGTTAAGTCCTATCATCCTATATTAAGAGAAAGCCTCTATCATCCTATATTAAGAGAAAGCCTATGTCCTTAGTTCACCGGTGTTAGTATGAGTTAGAAAGGTAGGGGAGCCTCCCCTTAGCTTATAAGTTGGAATTCTAATATAAGAAGAAATTAATAGTAAGGGAGTTGTGGCAAGAAAAGAAGAAAGCATCATTCTGTTAATAGCTGCCATAGGTAGAGGAAAAGCACTAACTATAATAAATAAGAGATAATAGATAAAGAATCAAGTCCTCATTCTGGTATCAAAGAAATGGAGTGAATTAACCAATGAAACAAGCATGACTGTCCTATGATTTGAAACCTGCATCTAAGTAAGGGAATGGATGAGTAAGGGAATGGATATGACCCGGGGCTCCTAGTAGTAGAGTAGTCCAGAGTCCTTCTAGTAAGTTGCCATAGTGGAGTTCACCCCTTAATGTTACTTCAATGAGTTAACCCCGCCCCTCCGCCTGGCTAGGCTAATTCTGATGTTTCTTAAGATCTAGTTGAGTCTTCGAGCGAGGGTATTGCCAGGCCCAGGCCCAATAAGTACGCCAAGCCCCTAAAACAAATAATGGGACGCTCATTCTTATAGCTGACCCTATTCGTAGCTGGCAACTTAAGAATCCATTGTGGTGAATCAATTGAGAATCAAATCACAAAAACAAGAAAAAACAAGAAAACCCGAATGACATTGCTCCTGGTTTTTCCTTACTAAATTCTATATTCTCTTATTCTAGAGAAAACGGATGAGTTCGCCGGGGAAGTTTGTTTACTAGATGCAAGGTAAGAAATCAAATCCCCAGTTCCCCTGTTAGAGGAAGAGTTTCATCTGTCTTTTAACCCCTTCCCTTGTTTCATATGTCTTTGTTGCCTTTGGTGGATTAGATGGATGGGTCTTGTTTTACCTTTGCCCAACCCCTGCTTCCAGTTCTGAATTGGATCTATGCTTCAACTTAAAGAAAGACTTAAAGAGCTCCCTTACACGCCGAGGAAACTAATAAGGATTCTTTCCCTGTGCGTATTCTGGAACTATACTTTCATTAATACCCTTAATAATACCTGTATAATATTAGTACTTGCTTGCGCACAGCTTCCTCACCGGATCTTGCTTCTTCTTCTGATTCTAATGCTTCTTCTTCTTAGATCTACCCTTTATTCATTGAATATCTCTCTTACCGCTCTATATAGGGATAGGCGCAAAACAAGGAAATCCGCCTTTACTACTAACCTCGGGTCTTGCTTAACCGCCTTAGATTCTAACTGTCCTGCTTGCTTCTCCTTCTGTGTCTCCTAGCCTCCCATGTACACAGTTGCCCTCTGTGGATTATAATAAGGGCTAGTTCAATTCGTACTTAACTACTAGCTCACCTCGACTACCTAGGTGCTTAGTCTGTGGATTATAATAAGGGCTAGTTCAATTCTAAGTGTTATACCAACAGTACCAATACCAAAGAATTCCTTGACTTACCAGTTCCATGCTGTTACTTAGTGGTTTGATTCTGTCGACACCTGGGTTCGTTCTTTGACTAGTTAGTTGGATTCTTGAGCTACTTAGCTCCATTCAATGAAACAAGCCCGACCCCCTAACTACACAAGCCTCACAAGTTTGATTGACTAGTCCCAAACACAGGACAGGACCTTGGCCTTCTACTTTACTGGTTGAAGAAATTAGAATAAGGTTCCCACTTGTTGCAGTCTCACTGCCCTGGCTTTAAGTCTTATATCTTAGTACTAGAGCTTCTGGGAATCGGTTGGCAAGGGTTAAGTCTGAGTCGCTTGTGGACTCTTTCATTCTTGGATTGACTGGGTTGACTCTGATATTGACTACTAGCTCTTTCACTCCTAAAGTAAAGCTCTGGGGGTCTAGTTTCATGCCTCTACTTACCAGTTGCGTTCTTAGACTTACCGGTTTCACTCTGTAATTGGTTAGCTCCATTCCGAGTAGGAGTAGTTTGAGTCTCTTTGTTAGTTGTTTAAGTCTTACAAGCACTGGTTGAAGGCTATAGGACTCCTTAGCTCCATTCTCAGGGACACTGTTGTAGTCTGGTTGTTACTAGTTTATATAACGATAAGGGTAGAGCACTTTATCCCATTCTTCAAGCAAGCAAGGGAGGAGACAAGTGATAGATAACCAGACGCAGGGAAGGAACTGGCTAAGGATCAGATTCCACAGATGCTTTATCAAGGTCCGGAAAGAGGTAAGAAGAAGACAAGCAACTACAGTGCCAAGGTCAGCAGCAGACAAGCACAGCCAATTCTTGACTTTAGTATAGAGTATCCTTTCATCCTCAATTCCAGTTGAGACCAGAGAAGAGAGGCAGTACTTATAAGTTCAGGCTTCACTTCAAAAACCTTGCTCGGGGAAGACTCAATTACTTCTTCCGCGGGGGTCGGGGTACTTTATGCACACTAACGCCATTAAGCTGCAACTTACGAGTTGGTATATTTGTACTTAAATGCAGTAGCGGGTGCTAGTCTTAAAGTAGAAGGAGGTGAAAATGATTGACTTGTGATGCTCTAGCTCTAAGTCTGGTTCGGGCAGAGTTCGGGCAGATAAGAGGTTTTTAGCTCCCAAAAACAGGACTTGTTTATAACTGGGAATATCTATTGCGGTCATTAGTAGTTGCTTGGCGGCTTTGATGCCCTAAGTACCAAAGTAGAATATCTTTTGTTTACGAGGTTTTGAAGCGTTAACGGGAGTGAGCTTACCTACAAAGGAAAAGAGAGGACCAGCACCAGTACTAGAGCTACCTAGCACTAGCATCAGGCTTATAATACTTAGCATCAGTCTGAGAATAGCTACCCTTACCACTAGCATCAGTACCAAGTAGTACCAGTCTGATTAGCAGGAGGTGAAGGAAGGTTGGTTGGGGCAGTGTTGCATTCTGTTACTCGGATGCCCTTATTGTAAGTAGCCTTTCACTTAGGGATTGAAGCCTTTAACTCCTGAGTGAAGCCTTAGCAGCAGTAGTTGAAGAATGAGTAAGAGTAGTTCGAGACAACGAACCAATACAGAGAATCAGCAGCCCTAGCAGCAGTCCAAGTAGTACTGGTTTCAGGAAGTAAGTAATTGGCGACAGTTGTCTCATCCTTGCTAGCACTAGTTCAATTCTTTGAGTTAGTAGTTGAAGGCTTAGTAGTGCACTTTTGAAGTCTGTGTAATTGGTTAGCTCCATTCCTTATTCCTACCTAACAGTTGCATTCTGGTTGGCATTGGTCTCATTCTTTGATTGGTTACTTTCATTCCTACTTGCCTACTTGATTGTTGAAGACCGAGTTTCATCCTTTGTATTCCTTGTTTCAGTCTTTGGCTAGTTAGCTTCATTGTCTAACTTCGCTGGGGCATTCTTGCACCCACTAGTTCCACTCTTTCACTAGTTTCTTTCTTACTTTAGTACCTACTTCTATACTTCTTGACTTATAGCTTCCCCACCTCTCCTGGGACGAATTAGAATAAGGGGCTCCAGTCTTAGCCCTTATAGTAATTTGGAGTTCATTCTTCCTTTCGATCTGTTACGGATTATGCTAAGGGGTGGAATTCTTGTTGTTAGTGGCGAACACCTGTCTCTATCTGATGAGTGCAATTATGTAACTCCTGGGGACTCGTTCAATTCTGAGTCTGCCTAGCTCTATTCTGTGACTCCTTCTAGTGCCTAGCAAACAAAGGACCTTCTTATAACTCTCCTCTGGCTCACTTGCATTCTTAGTCTTCTACTGGATGCTGGGAATTAATACCTTAAGTACTACCTTATGATAATACCTTTGAAACTACCTTCTTAGAATTAATACCTTAGTGACTTGGCCCCCGAAGCCCACTACTTGTTATGAAGTCAGTTACTAGAAGTCAGTTAGACAAGCCGGCCAAGCTACAGTACAAGAGCAAGAGAAAAGCTACTGCTACAAAGGCAAGTACAAGAGCAAGAGACAAGCTACTGCTACAAGGGCAAAGAAAATCATATAGTGGAGGACTTTATTGTAAGTTTCGGGATATTTACATCTTAGCAAGGAGAGGGGATGCGCTATCTGGAAATCTAAGGAGAGGAGTAAGAAAGCAAAGCAGTCAGGTTAGATGACTATGCTTATGGAAACCGGTAAGATTCCAAAGAAAGGAAGGGCGTTGGCGTGGCGACGAGATAAGGATCATCATATGGATCATCTGCTGGATCTGGATCATAAGCAAGTACAAGCTTTGCAGCGGGAAGTGGGATTCTTGTGCATAAGTCTGCGCAAGGCGAAGATTCAATTCATTCTGAACTTAAAGCCGAGGACCTTATAGTCAGTTTCGGCAAGGTAAGCTATTCCTGGCTGTAAACCTGGACTACTACTTTAAAGGTGAGACTTTATACCCTCATTTCTATACATAAAATGCTGTATTTCGAATAAGTAGATGTTTTTAGAAGGATTTACCATGAAACTAAGAAACTGTCCTTAGAAGTCATTTCTGCATATAAGAGTGCTGGTTCCTTCCCTGAACTAATTGAACTAGTTGACTTACAGCTACTCATGAACTAACTCCGACTTAATAGTTGCTCACCTAGTAGAGTATCCTTGGGAACTAACTCCGACTGTTGTGCTGCTCACTGAAACTACCCTTGAAACAAAGAATGAAACTGGCAATGAAACTGGCTTTGCTGCTGGCTACAATGTCATAATAAATAACCCTTTGACCGAGTCCTGTGCTCGTAGTCGGCTCCTCTCTGCTAACTTCATGAGGATCCTATACCTCCTGGCTAAAATTCTTAATGGAATCTTTATTGCTTAGCGCTTTACCTCTACGACTTAATATAAGGGCAACTCGGGATTACTTGAGAACTGCCTCTGCTCCGGATACAGGCAATTATCCACTACAAGCATGGTCCAGTTAATAATTCCGCTCTTCTCTTAGCACCCGAAGAGTCGTTAACTGTTATTTGTCTAGTTGCTTGAAAGCTCAGTTCAGCAGAAAGAGAATGGTCTGAAGAGCTGTGCGTGTGGTATAAGTCAGACTGCGTAAGAAATGACTTGTTACTTGCCGTAGTGTCTTGGCTGATGTGATAGTGCATTGACGCCTACTCACTTTACACCCTTGTTAATACTGAGCAACAATTTCCCTCTGTACCACTAAACCGAATCAGTAATAGAGAAAGGAAGCCGAAATCAGTAATAGAGAAAGGAAGCCGAATCCTTAGTTCTCAAGTCAACAGGTAGAGCGGAGACAATAGTAGATTCAAAGGTTTTGAAGCCGAAGCAGTAGAAGAGGGAAAGGCAACCACAGATTCAAAAGAAAGGGAATGCTTTGGATCGTACCCGTTATCTAATACTTATCAGACCCACTTGTTGGGCCTGGGCCTGGACTTGCTCTTGCTGCTTACTTGGAAACTTCTCCGTCTGCTGGAAGATCTTTCTTAGTCCTGTGCCCTTAATTAATGCCATAAAGATGTTAGGATAAAATGAATGAGTTTGCTAGTTTCTTTGTTTCAATGATAGATTTCCCATAACATAAGAGGAGAACGGCAGCCCTCCGAGCCACTAGTTTACTTGTTTTACTCATTTGTTTGTCACTTACTCAATTGATTTCTGCTACAGTGTCAGTATAGCATGCAGGAACTTAAGTACTGGCGGAATTATAAGTACTGGCTTTTATTAGCAACATTGGTTTTCTTTCTTATAGAACTGATTCAACAGCTTCCCCGGCTTCCTCTCTTTCTCTTTCAACTAAAGAAACAGGACCGGAGTTTATCTACACCCCTACTGGTTGATTCCTAGATTGCTGCTTACTATTGAATTCACGACTTGCGTAACACAAGCACAATTACCTCTATCTGACTTGCCAACTCCTGTACTTTAGCGCCTTAATAGCTACGTGGGCTATAATGAAAAGAATGAAACATTCAATTCCGAAGTCCACACCACCTAAACCTTACTTTCTCACAGTTGATGATCTTAATACGGACTCTCTTACTTGAGACTTACGCAGGAGAGAGAAAAGAGCATATCTGATATTCTCGGGGTGCCTCAGCCTCTACTCTTAGCGCTTCAACGACTGTACTTGACTCTGAAACTTACAATAAGGGCCCGCACTCCTAGAGATCTTAGGCCAATAACTTAAGGAATTGATTCTTCCCCGAAAGAACAAGCTTAGTAGAATAGGCAAGCTTCTGTTAGGTATCTCGTTAGGTATCTCGTTAGGTATCTCGTTAGGTATCATAAGTACCCAGTTTCAAGATCAGCCCGAACTCCTTAAGCCATGATGAAAGCAGGAGATGATAGCAAATAGATGATTTCCCCAACAAAACTATCCTTTTATAGAAACCCTATAAGCTTGGCGACCCTGAAACAAGTAGTAGAGTAGGTTAGGTATCCTGGTTGACCCTTTACCCTGAAACTAATAGTAGTCCTGTAGAATTTGATCGTATGGCACTTAACTTAGTATTCCACTCGGGAAGGGGGCAATTAATATCTTCGCGTAACATTAGTAGTTACTTGGCCGGTATTCCACTCGCCCCAAAAGAAGTAAGATATTCTAGATGCGGCAGGAGCGGTTCAGAAGAATTAGCCAGGTATGGTGAAGCCTTTAGCCTCGGATTTCTATCTATTTCCTACCTCGGACAGGCACAGGACTCAATCCAATTAGTTGACCATGGCTTTGATACCTAAGCTTGAGCCAGTAACGGTTCTGCACTCTTTACTTAAATGAAAGTGACCTTATTGATATTAATAAATCAAGAAATCAATCAAGTAGAGAAACTAAGAAATCAATCAATCAAGAAATCAATCAAGTACATCTACTAGTGGAACTCATATCTCCCCGAGTATTGGTTATCAGAACCGAGAAGTAGATGATAGCAGCCCTTCCGCGCCACCAATTACTTAAGGGCACAGGTTAACGGATGGATGACACTTACTGAACTGGAGCAGAACCACTTTCATTATATCTTATCTTAACCACTTTCATTCACAGGAGCAGAACCACGAGCAGAAAAGCACTTTCATTCTATCTTTTCTAGAGAACTTATTCCTAGTAGTTGCTTTGGTCGGCCTCACCTTTCCTTTGCCAACCCCTGCACTTATAATTAATGCTAGAGTTCAAAGAAGTTATTTATTTCATTTATAGAGTGACTTGCAGGACTACGTAATAACCCTGTTGATAGGTATAGTAAATGGATGTAGTTGCCAGGTTGCCAGCAGCACTCTTACTAATCGGACTATTTGAATAGAGCCTGTCCTTTCCGAGGTAATTGAAAAAAGAACAAGTGCTTCCTTGCCATCGGAACTATTAACAGAATTAGGCATACCTCTCCTCTGCTACCAAAGATCCTACTTAGAAGAATGAGCCAGAGAGGGAAGGGAAAGAGCTTGATTAGTAGATAGAGCCGAGCCGCCAAGTCACTTATCAAAAGATTCAATATGGTATCTCTCCTTTCAAAGGTTCTTCCCAGGCAGGGTCATTGTTGAATACCGAGTAGCATCCGTAGCTTGTTTCGACACCTCGCATCAAAAAGCCAATAATAGCAGATCTACTTCCCGCAAACACCCTCGACTACCCATCCTCGGGCAACAATAACAATACCCTTACTGATTTCCCCAACTAACTCGTCAACACGGGAAAGTGTTTCACTCCTGGCTGGTTACCCATCTCTTAATTGTCCCCTATTTCTCTGAATTTCCCCTATTTCTATATATATCTAATACGAAGACTTCCACCGAAACGAAAGGGCTAACACCCTTGATTATAGTTTCTAAGCACCAATACTAGACTAGCAGGAGTTCGTGTAAAGTAAACTAATACATATTTCATTGTCCCACTTGCATACAGTTGTACTAGAGCTGCTCTTATAGTAAGTTGCTGTTATCATAAAGGGTGGAATTCTTATTAGTAGTTGTTTAGAGGCCCTTATTGTAAGGAATCCAGTTATCTTTCTTATAAATCCAGTTATCTTTCTTATAGAATCACTTTTGGAACTAACTAATCCTTCGCAACAAGGCCTTAGCAACCATCAAGTGGGAATTTCGCTCTAAAGTAGGGGCCAAGCCAATAAAGGGAAAGCCCAGAACTGAGCTCTACGACTTCACTCTTATTGCTGAACTCTTATTGCTTTCGAGCCCTAATATGGGAACAGGAATCATATGCTTTTAAAGCACCAAAAGAGTAGACTTATCTCGCAACTTACCTCTCTCCTCTCCACTTAGTACTAGCCGTAAGAAGGCTTAACCTTCATCCTCAACAACTTCACTTTGATGCCTAGACACAGCTTCCCGACACAGAGATGCTTGCCATTAACTTAAGGGCTCCGGCAGTAAACCCGGGTCAACTGATACAGAATTCCACTTGCGATACAGAATTCCACTTGCCTTTATTATAAGTTGGAAACCCTCTTCTAGTATTGGAATGAGACAAGGCCTGCCCCTAATAGATTGATTCGATTGAATCACTATCAGAAACAGAAAACCAGAACTATCACAGGCACTGCTCCTGCAGAAGATCTTTCTCCAGGTAAGAAGTTCCTCCGCCAATAACCTATCTTGGAGACTTTATTAACTCACCCTGCTTTGCTTCTTTATAAGATTATTGTACCTCGCTTCAAAGCCGATGCTTGACCTCTAAGGGGCAACTCGGGATTACACTCAGGAAAGCCTTTCACTCCTGTACTAATTAACTCCCTTTCTTTCTATAGGGGCCTCTTCTCTAGTAGACTAGGATTACACTCGGGATGAAACCTAGTGGTTGCTCAGCCTCTCTTCTAAAAGGAAGGAGTTAACGGGAAGGAAAGACAGAAAGAAACTCACCCCCACTTATTGATAGGGGTTGAATGCAAAGATGCGTTTTCTCGATATACGAAATGCCCTGAGTTGCTTGTTGAGGAGTTGTTTGTCGGCAGCAAATATAGAAATAGTATGGGACGACACCTTACTTAGGATTGAACTCGGTCTTCCACTCTCACTGTAACTTGACCTGGACCGGATACTTAACTTCCTCTGATAACCTACTTGGATAGAGTTCTGATAACCCACTTGGATGGAGCACTTAGTGAGTGTAGTTCGAACGTATGTATTCAATAGTTGCTGAGTTGCTTGTTTAGTAGTTGTTTGCTCCACTGAAAAACAAGATAGATTTCCACTCCCCTTATATGAGTGCACAGTAGAAAAACCCTACTTACTATATTATTATATTATTATTATAGGATTACATTATTATAGGATTACATTCTAGTAAGGGGGATAGTCGGCTTAACCAGCATCTGGAGCGCACGTAGCAAGCAGAACCTTCCTTCTATCTACTTAATGGAGTAGGCACATCAACTATTCCAGTAAAAGGTCAGCTACATCAGTTCTGTAAAAAGGGGAAGCCAGGCCTGTAGTACTGCTCCACAAACACAGATGAAACTTCAACTAGGTATTCCACAAGAACATGTGCATTCCTACTAAAACAAGGGAAAGTGCCAGGTAAGAAAGAGAATCATCAGTTTCAAGATCAGGTAAGGAATCAGAGGCTCAAGTCAAGTCGAGGCCAATATAATTCTAATATAATATAATAATAATATAATAAGAATGAATGAAGCGGAAAAAGCCCTTTCCTGAGTGAACCTAATTTCTCATGTTATGCGGCAGGGGCCAGTACTTATCATTTCCGGGGAAGCTGTGAGAAAGTCTTGTGTTGGTGCTGTATCTCCTAGTATATGAGTTGGGGAAATAAGAGAGTCTCGTCTCCTATAATACAATCAGATTACAATCAGATAGTCTCCTATAATGAGATATAATAAGATAAGCTATTCCATTTAGTAGAGAAATAGTATGTGCCAGAGCCAAACAAATCTATCTTTTTTTTTCAATTGAATCTAGGGATTCCTAAGGTGTTAAGTAACTTCTATTCTTTAGTGCAATACCTGGACTACAAGAGCAAGAGCAAGAGACGACGTCGACCCCCACCCCAGGACACGAATCTTATCCTTCTTTCGAGCTGCTGAATCTGTTGAAACGGAATCTTCCACTGCTTCTGTACGATACTACACTTGCGACCTTCATACTGCGGATTATATAATTACCGAGATATCTATACGCCCCCGCTTGCACCAACACCTAGATACTTTCTGGATACTGATATAGCTCTAACCCCAACTCAAGATCCTTCTTATACGTCTTCTACCTACTCCCAATAACGCTTCTGCTCTGGAAACTTTTGATGATGTTGTTACCTACCCTTACCACCGTTATACCCTTTTATTCCATCTGTGCTTTCCCTAGTAGTGTAGTGATCCAGTCCAAGTCATCTATGTGAGGGTGAGTTAGGTCTACAACCATTCCTTTGAATGTAACACCGAGAGCTGATCTTCTAGATGAAACAATAACAGGAACAAGCAAATAAGCCTTTGCCTTTGATGCGAGTAATTATACTGCTTAAAGGAGTGAGATGCGTTTAGGGGGCTCTTGTTGGGGATGAAAACCCTGCTTTTGAGTTAAGTGTTAGAGCGTCAGTAAACTCGGTAGTAGGAATCTCTTGGTCTAGTATTGGTGCTTAGAAACTCTAATAAGAAGTATTGTAGCCATAGGAGCGGTGGGCAAGAACTAATTCACTTTGCACTGAGGCGAGGTCAAGTAAAGGCTTTTCAGCGGGAAGGGAAGAAATACAGAAAGTAGATAGAATGAAACTGCTTCTGCTCCTGCAGTCCGATATAATGAAAAAAGTATGATATCTCACTAATAAGTAGATAACCCAACCACTTCACGTCCTAAAAACACGGGAAAACATAAATAGATCTGATTGCTTTTCTTTCCATGGTACCGCCGATCTTCTTTTCTTTTTGGCATTGGTCAAGTTATAACTCTTTACTCCCTTCGCCCACCTACCCTAGTATTGGAATGAAACACAACCCATACCTAGTAAGTCAACCACCCGCAGCCTCTGTCTCTTATCCTATACCAGGCACTGGCTAATGAGTCTGAACCGCTCCCTCTCTAAACCTACCCGAGTCACTTCATGAAACAAGCCCTGCATGCAAGGGTGGAAAGCCTAGAACAACAACTCGGTACCCTGACTTACTTTAGCCTAGAGCAACTACTCGGTTAAGCCTTTCACTCGAACGACTTATAAATACTCTCCTATGGTAACTATTAACTTCATTCAACAAGTGTAGCTAGAGTTCAATGAGAAAGAGAAGGATCCGAGGCAGGAAAAGAATCCGGGGAGTGTAGAATTACTATCATTACCTGGAAAGCTGGGTTACTGGATTTATTGAAGTCTGTATTTCTTGATTTCCTTAGCTGTATTCTTTATTTCTTACTTAGTATACTTGTCTGCTTTTTGGGATGAAAGAGATTCTACTTCCTGACTTAGATCAAAGCAAGTTAAGAGCATTAGACTAGAGGGTGGGCCGAGAGAGAAAGATAAACAGGATTGGTTAGTTACTAAGATCTATAAGAACTGAAATTGAGTAGTTGCTTGGCCAGTGATAGTTTCATCCCCACAGTGTCATCAACGACTTTCGAGCTCCCTTCCGCGCCTCTCACACTAACGCGTAACGAGTTTACTGAGATAAGAAATCAATCAATAAATCCAGAAATATAGTTAAACGGAATAAGATCAGATGCCGGGGGTGAAGCTGTTCCTAGGCAATCCACTAGTATACGAGTAGTCCTATTAAATCCGTCTTTGTTGGCGAGACCAGATAGGAAGCAATGCCCATTGAAGATGCTTGATCGGGAAGATGCTTGAGGAAAGTAAGCTATACTCTACTATACTACTCGGTGCGAGGTTTGTAATTAAGTACGAGTACTTACAAGTTTCCGTGCACTAAATAATATCGTTTACTTCACACAGTAGGAATTGATAAAGTCAACTGAAAAACCAATGAAGAAAAGTATTTACATAACAAAGAGCATTCCCTTACTAATTCACTATTGATCTTTCTAGAGGATTCAATTTATGATGAAACAAGGGATTACATTATAGGATTTTATGCTGTAGAGAGAAAGTAAGCACAGCGGGAAGTGGATCTGCTTTATTGAGTTCGCGAACACAGCACTTGTATTAACTCACTCACTGAATGAATTGATTATATTGCACTGGTCGTTGTCAGTTCAACACAAGTAGAGTAATTGTCGTGGAGTAAGAAAGTACTGCTGGCAAGGAAAGGTAGCACTAAGTACTTAAAACACTCAGGTCTATGTTAGTTAGCCCTAGCATAGAAGGAAGGCGGTCTAAGGGAAGCAAAGAAATTCACTAAATAATTCCACCTAGGTTACTTATTTCTTGCCAACACAGAAGTCAAGTTACCAACAGCCAAGCATAGGATAGACAGCCAAGCTACTACGTAAGGTAGAAAACAACTTAAGAAGGTAAGAGATCTATCGCATTAGATACATTAGATACTAGGGGTTAGTTCCATTCTTATACTTACAGGTTTCAATCTGAGATGCAGTGGTTGGAGTCTTGTAACTACCTGGCATCAGCCTGAGTATACCCAGCATCAGCCTGTAACATCCAAGCATCGGAAATTCTAGTAAGGAACACCTAAGAGCCAGTCTGAGTAGCAATACAGAGCATCAGTATCCACTGCAACTGATTAATTGCCCATACTACCCAGCATCAGGCTTAGCAGACACCGCTCCACTCTCTGCCTTGCCAGCTCCATTCTTAAACACCTAAGATCAGAACTTAATAAGAGGCACTACCGGGGTTAAGTCTTAGAATGCAGTGGTTGAAGTCTAACTTAACTACTAGCTCACCTATTAGTTGCATTGACTGCTTAGTTTCATTCTTTAATGACTTAGCCCGAGTCCAAAGTGTAGCTATAGCACTGGTTCCATCCTTATACTGCTTAGGAACAGTCTGAGTTACTGCACTCAGGAGTTCAGTCCGTTTCTTCACTGTTTCATTGTTTGACTGCGGAGGTGCATTCTTAGCCCTAGCTAGCTCACCTCTTAGTTCAATTATTAGTAATATGAGTGTAATTCCTAGTCAGTAGAAAAGGTATTTCTTCTCTGACATCAAGTAGTAGTTGCATTCTCACTGCCCTGGTTGGAGACCTTAGCTACCTTGTTGAAGACCTTAACTCCCCAGCACTTATAGTAATTGGCCCACTAGCATCAGTCCAATACCTAACAACAGTGGTTTCAGGCCGAGATGGACACTGTGGAAGGCTGTTCCTACTTAGCTCAGTTCTATCCCTTAGCAGCAGCAGTCCAAGCAGTACTGGTTGAAGGAAGTAAGTCATTGGCGAACTAATACATGGGTCTCATTCTTGCACTCCTGAGTTTTAGCCTGAGTATTACTTGTTTCGTTCTTAGCCTGCTGAGTTTGATTCGGTGTCGAGATTCCTATGCTCTAGTTTCGTTCTGTCAACTCCCAAGCGTATACTCGGTGCGGGTAATCGGGGGGAATGGAGCTATTGGTTAAGGCTTCTACTTAGCTACCCGGCATCAGACCTAGCAGCAGTAGCCCTTATTGGAAGTAGAAATTAAGTAAAGGCACTACCCAGCAACTTATTTAATTACTTACCAGCTCCAGTTGAAGCCTTAGCAGCAGTAGCCCTTATTGTAAGTAGCCTTTCACTCACTAGCAGTAGCCTGTCACTACCTCCTCTCGTCTAAGTAGGAGTAGTTGAAGCCTTAAGCTACCTGCCATAAGTCTGAGAAGCAGTGGTTGGTGCCCCTCTAGTAAGTTTTGGAGTGAGTTGGTTTCAGGCTAGTTGTTAGTGGTTAGCTCGGTGCTGTTACTCCTTAGTTCCATTCTTTGACTACCTTGACTACCTTGTTGAATTCTTATACGAGTACTCGGTTGGGGAAGAGCCCTTACTGGGTTAGCTAGAAAGAGGTCAATTCTCAATTGAGAGAAAGAGCACTACTAGTTGGTTACAAGCACTACTGGAGGTTGGTTACCCAATTCCTTTATACAGAGTTGGGGAATAAAGAAGAAATAGGGAGTAGGAATATCTATGAGTTGGGGAATAACGAGTATAAAGCATAGGAGTATACAGCATAGGAACAGCATAGGAGTGGAGAGGAATAAAGAAGAATCCTGCCCGAGGTAGAGCAACAGTTTTAGTTGAGAGAAAGGGCACATGGGGTGGGCTATAAAGAGCACTAGGGTGCCAAGAGCAAGAAGGAGCACAGAACTCCCCTAACGCGGCTTATTGTTCGTTACTTGTGTGATATGGATCCGTAGAATATGTCCTTGTTGGCGACTATCAATCATGGCCAAGCAACAGTACTAGAGCAAGAGATGAGCCTAAGCCCACTGTCGGTAAGACCTCTGTGCTCTCAAGATGAAGTGTAGGTAAGACCTCTGTGCTCTCAAGATGAAGCTAACGTTGGGGCAATCAGATAGTCAAGAATACGTTGTTAAACCTACTTGCAACTCCTCCTATGGGAAATGACTCTTAGAGATAGAAGAATGATTAGTTGACTCTAAGCGGAAGAGAAGGAATGTATAGGTCGGGTGCTTTAGTTGCGCTTTCACTTATTGTTGGAGTGGTATCGGGTACAGGCTTTGAAGCGGGAAAGAAAGAAAGTAATTTAAACACAGCCTTCATAAGTAAGGGAGAGTTTAGGTCCACAAGGGATGCAGTTCAGCCAGAAGGATAGTATACCAGGGCAATAACTGTATTTGTTGACAAATAATATAATGAGATTCGTATTTATTGGCATTTGTTGCACTTATATTAAGTTGAAGGTAGAGAATGGAGTTGACTTATTTCTTCTACTGGAGCTATACCGGGCGCTACTAGTCCGAAGCAATGAATAAGTATGCTTTTGAATGCCCTATTTGAGTGAATCGGGATTTCACTCTTGAAGCCGAAGCAGGAGAAGAATCCGTGGCTGGTTCAAGTCTAATAAAACCATCAATGTTCTTTGTCTCGCCTAACTAACCTAGTTATAGTAATAGTAAGAACTCAATCCACTAGTAAGAGAATGTGGGCACCGGATCAGAGGGAATAAAACTCGATACATAGGGGAATAACTCGGGAATCACACTCGAAACAAGTCATTGAAGAATTGACCTCCAAACTGGGAATAAGGAATTGACCTATCAACTAGACTTAATTAACGAGCACTTAAAACAAGTAGAACTTTACTAGACAATGCCATGTTTTATAGGAAAAAAGCATTTATTGAACGGGGAAGAGAAGTACATAGGGAAACAGGTGCCAGTACTACTCTTGTTGTTGGCAAAGGGGAATACGAAAGGGAATCAGCAGTTTCAAGATCATCTGCTGGATCAGGTTCCGTGATAAAGTAATCCCTTGTTTTAGTTGAATCCGCTTATGTCTCTAAGGCGCGGTAGCTCCAAGTCTGGTTCGGGCAATCATCTAGTACTGGCTCTGCTCCACCTATAACTACTGGCTCCGATATACCATCAAAGAAAGAAAGATAGGTTTAGGCAGCTTCAACACCTTAAAACAGGTGACGAACAAAGGACAGATATAGTCGTTCCGCTCTTGCTCTTGAAACTAAAGTAAAGCTGTAAAACCAGGAATTGAATTGGGACTTACACGCTGATATTATACCTATAGCTAAATCCTATTTCTGTGCCAGTTAAGTAAGGAAAGGAATCTGATTCGGGTTATGCCACTTCAGGGAGAATTCATCATACACTGCTAAACAGATTCCATTCAACTAACTCTAAACTCCTCACTGAGGTACACCAGATTATAGATATAACTCATAAAGTACTACCACTAGGGTAGGTTTGCGAGAGGGAGGATAGAGATTTGCCCCTTCCTTATTGAATCAGTATTTCTTGCAAGAGTTTCGGTTATACTTTATTCCATTCTTTCACTGAGAGTCTCTTGCTCGGGGTGAGAGGAAGGGCGGTGCCAGGAAAGTTGACTTACGCTCGTACCGTTAAGGGCTCGGAAAGTTGACTTACGCTCGTACTGTTAAGGTGTTGGCGAGGAAAGGAGTATTTATGAAAAAGCATCCCTATTTCTGGTATCTGTGAAAACCCCTGTTCCTGTGAGAAAGTAAGGTGTATGACCCATCTTACGCACTAGTAGAACACTTAGAATTAATAGCCGGGCCCTAATACTTAATAGCTAGCACATTAGGTATAACACTTAGAATCCCACTATAGGGTAAAGAATTGCACTCCTTCTTTTGAGTCCTGATGTGGCCCTCTCATGGGATAGAATGAAGCTAACTAAACTCAGGCTTCCACTGGTGCTCCTCAGCCTGAAACCACTCCTGACCGGGATGAAACCGGGTAATTACAGAGTTGACCTCATCAGTCCAAGAATGGAACTCAGGAGTCACAGACCGAAACCGGGTGATCAAAGGGTGGAGCTAGGGCGAGCAAAGCAAGGCATTGAACTCACTAAACTCAGACTTAAACAAGTAGGAAACAGGCTTCACTTACAATACCTTTAGTACTTGTTACTTATAGTAGTTCCTTGGCTCATAGCATTGGTTGAGTGGTTGTAAGAAATTGTGTTCGAAGCGCACTACTAGTCAAGTCCTGTGTTTGCCTGTAAGCATAGCTCCTAAGATCGGAATTGAGCTGAAACTCCTAGGATCAGAATCCAACTAGTAAATCAAAGAATGAAACCCTGTGTTCGGCTAGGTAGTGAAAGTCTAGTCTAAGAGTAAAGGTAGCTATTCTCAGCTAGATGTGGTACTAGTCAAGAATTCCACTCATATTACCAATTATTACCGACCTACCCTCTGGTATTGAAGTGAAGAATTGAATGGGGGCTGCTGGGCTGCTAAGTGAAAAGAGCTAAGTCGACTCAGAATGAAGCTTAGTGAATCCAAGTCTGATGCTAGGGCAACTCAGTAGTTCAAGTTAGAATTGACCCCCTTATGATAATTCGGTTAAAGAATGAACCTAGTAAGCGAGGGGATAAGAATCAAACTCACTCCAATCAGGCTGAAACAAGTAGTACTCAGAGTTGACCTCAGAATTGAACTACTACTATCAAGACTACAACCATTTCCCCTCAGAATGGAGCTAAGGAGTAGCAGGCTGAACCCGGTACCACTAAGAACGCAGCTAGGGAGTCCAAGAACCAAACCACTTCCAGCAAGAGTCAAACCAGGGAGTCCAAAAGTGGTACTAAGCCTTAAGCCCAGAGCAGAGGCCCTTATTGTAAGTTGGGGAGACAATCTTTTAAGTAGTGGTAGAGAGGTCGGGTACCAATACTGGAGTTTAGGTCTTAACCCCTTGTTTCATCTTTGTTTGTTTACTACGGTATAGGAGCAATAACTTTATGAGTTTACAGAGGGTAACTCTAGTTTCAAGTAAGAATGAAGTGATAGGATCCAGAATTTCACTAGTAGGTATAAGCTTCAAGCGCGGGGGCAGCTAGTTGGTATAGGAAGGGAGCTAGTTAAACTCATAATGGAACTAAGCAGTCACAGAATAGAACTAGGGCTAGCAAGAGTGGAGCTAACTAGTCCAAGAATGGAACTAGAACTACTTGATCTACCTATAGCTACTGTTGCCTAGGAAGGGAGCTAGTGAGTGACAGGCTAAAACAGTGCCCCAGTAGACTATAACTACAGCTACTAAGACTTAAACCAGTCAATCCAAGAATCAACCTGGGTAGGTAATCTTAGAATTCAACCACCAGAGGATAGGATGAAATGCTTGTGTTAAGCGATGAGTCAATCTATCTCCTCAGTGGGCTTCTCCCCTCCGGAATTCTATCTGTTCTTATTAAGGATTTAGTTTCGAAAGAGAGAAGTGCTGTGTTCGCCTCAGTAGTAACAGTGAGCCTGAGTTCAGCCCTTATAGTAAGTTGAGCCGAGGTAAAGTTGAAAGTTGAGTTGAAGAAGACCCCTTTTAGTCTACCTTTAAAGAAGTCAAGAATCAAACTAACTAGTCTAAGAACGAAAACAAGGTAGTGGAAGGCTAGAAGTAAGAAATCCACCAGTGAGTATAAGGCTCAGGGTTCACCTAGTCATTGATGTTTTAGCGTGGCACTTATTAATTGGGCCCTTTGATTAAGTCGGCTGAGCCTGCTGTTGGCGAGTAGAATACCTTCCTAGTAATAGAGTAGTGGACTCTGGTATTGAAGTTCAGAATAGAATGGGGGCTGCTGGGCTGCTAAGCTAAGTTCAAAGAGCTACTCCGGCCGGGTAGGCTTTGTCTCTAAAGTAGGAATGAAAGAATTGAACTAAGTAGTGAAAGTCTAAATCTTCCCTTGCTAGAGTAGTACATAAGGTATTAATTCCCCGTGCAGCTATGTGTATACAGTAACTACTGAGCTAGTAAGGGTATGTAGCTAAGGTATGTAGTGCAGGTATTGGTATGTAGCTAGTAAGACTTAAACTCATAAGTAGTTAAGTGAGAATGAAACCGGTACAACTAAGAATTGAGCTAGGTAGTTACACACTGAACCCGATACTGGGCAGTAAGTATCAGTTGCTAAGGAGTCCAAGGGCTTAAAGCAGTACCGCAGAGAATTGAGCTAGGTAGTTTCGGAATGAGCTAGAGCAGTCCAAGAACCAAACTAAGGAGTCCAAGAATCAAACTCACTCGTCTAAGAATTGAACTAACTCATTTAAGAATGAAACACCCAACAGACTGAGGCTAGCGGTGGTGGATCAGAAATCAACTCCGTAGTTCAAGAATGCACCAGTAGGACTCCAGCCAGTAAGTAGGCAAGTTAGAGTTCAACCAGTAAGGTAGGAAGCTAGAATTCAACCACTATAATACAAGTAATGGCACTATTGGGTATAAGTCTTAAACCAGTAAGTATAAGCCTGAAACCAAACCAGTAACAACAAGCCTGAGGCATGTGTTTGCATTGATCAGATAAGTCAAGGAAAAGAACTAATGCTAATCATACTTATATGCTAGACGGGGAACCAACCTACTGCTCAAACCTTACTTATTACTTCTATTCTTTTTAAGTGAAATTCTTAGGCTTACTTACCGTTCCTGCTTGCACTTACTTCTTGAATTATGCATTTACGCCCCTGTCCTTTGGTTCTATACCACTACCACTGGGGACATATAACCTGGCTTCAAAGCCAATACAACCACTTCTCACACTTAACCACACAATTAAGGCTTGCTTTCTTTGCTTGAAAACATACTTTCCCTTCTTTCATTCTTCAGCTACTTACTTGCTTCCCCCGGCTGGCTTCTTAGATTGAGTCCACTTCCGCTTGCTTTGATTCTGGCTTTATTGACTCTTAGGCTTACTACTAGGACTCTCATCCTTTGACTATTATGGATTCGCGCCCCTAGCTACAAAACTCAAACCTTTTCTGTTACCTAATGAGCTAAAAGCTGCCCTGCCCTGCTCCAACTCGAAGGTCAGAATGAAACAGGGTAGTCCAAGACCGAAACAAGGAAGGGCAAGACTTCAACCAGGGCAGTCTCCTGCTCTAGTTCGAAAGCAAGAACGAAACGAGTAAGCTGAAGGCTAAGAAGAAAACAGGAGAAGAGCCAGTAGTAGTAGATAGGGGAGCAAGAGTGGAAAGAGAACCCCCAGATAGTGTAATTGGCTAGTCTAGTAAGGTTGACCTTATATTAAGTGTCGGAGAGTTAGAAGAGCAATCCAATACATAGTTATTAAAGAAAGAATCAAGTACTGGCTTTGAAGTTAGGTGGGGAGCTAGTAAGTGGTCAAGAGCCAGTCCTGTTTTGGGGAGCTGAGCTAGAAACTAGTAATTCCACTCAAACTGTTCGAGTCAGAGGCAGCCCAACCATTAAGGACAGAGGTATAGGAAAAGAGCCAGTAGTAGAGTAGTCCTGTTTCATCCTTTGTTGCTTGGCGGGCATAGTATAGAGTCTGCTTGTTAGCTCCTTCTCTTTGAATGAAAGAAACTCAGGGGTGCTCTTGTTCGCCAGTAAGTAGAAGAGTCAGAATGGATAAGAAGGCACCAGAGTCAGAGTAAGAATGGAGCTAGTGAGTTGAAGACTGATGCGGCACCCTAGTGGATGGGACTGATGCTAGTACATATGGAACTTAGAATGAGAGGAGGTAGTTAAAGACTTCAACCAGTACCAACTCATACCGAAACTAGTGAAACTCGGGATGAAACCGGGGAGTGACAGGCTAAGACACCTAATGACAAGACTTACCCCACTAACTCAAAGAATGGCAGCTAAGTAGTTACAGACTTAAAACAGGGGTAGCTAGTATTGGTAAGAGACCAACTAAGGTGGTAGAAAGAAAGAATGAAACCCCTTATGATAATTCGTCTAAGAACGAAACTCAGAGTTGAGCTAGTAGGTGTCGGCATGTTATTAGTTGCTGGGGAGTTGCAGGCCTATGTTGGGTAGCTCGGGTCTCTAACCACTTCTCTTATTACCAATTCTTCCCTTGCCACACTTAAGAATTCTGATTCAACTCGAAAGGAAGAATGAAAGCAGTGCATCTAAGGCACCAACCCCTGCTAACCAGACTTCAGCTACTAACAACAAAGAACCAGTGCACTAACAACTAAGACACCTAGCAACAAGACACTAACTAGTGCTAACAAGAACCAGCCCACCTAACTATCAGAATGGAACCGGGTAGCCAAAGGATGGAACTAAGCAGTCAAAGAACGAAACTAAGTATGAGCTAGAGAGGATTGAACTAGCAGGTAATTAAGTAATAATTCCACTAGCCCTTATTATAATCCGCGGAATGGAACTAAGGAATAACAGAACTAAACCACTAACTACCAGACTTAAGCAGGGAGAACAGCAGTAAGTATTAGTAACTCACAAATAGGAATTGAAGAATTGACCTAGTGAGTCACAGCCTTAACTACTAGCCTTCTGGTGTAAGAACGAAACTAGCAACTAGCGGACTGAACCAAGTACCAACAAGAATGAAGGTACCCTAGCTCTTAGATAAGAATTCCACTGAGCAGTCTAAATCTTCCCTCAGCAGTTACAGGCCAAGCACTAGCACTAAGAATTGAGCTAGTAACAACTAGAATCAACCTATCAACTAGCAGTATCGAACTAACTCCAATCAGACTTAAACAAGTGTTACTAAGAACCAAATAGTGCCCACTAAGAATGCAATCCATACGGCTCAGAATCAACCTAGTAGCTAGCAGGCTTCAACACTCCACAGCGAGAAAGTAATGAAATAAGTTCCAACTCCTAACAAGACTTCCACTCATAAGTAAGTAAATAAGTGGAGTGCAACAAGTGAGTCAAAGAATTCACCAAGGTAGTATAAGAATGGAGCTATAGTCCACTGAGCTACTAAATGCAGAGTCAAACTAGCAACTAGCCAACTACTGGCAAAGAATGAAACGAGTGAGCTCCCGGCTTCGGTCAGCTAGTAGTGGAGATAGTAGGGATAGAATGTATCTAGGGCAACCCCTTATTGTAATTCGTGAGAGTAGGAATTGACCTAAGTAGTAGTAGTAGTAGCCATAGGAGGTGCAAGCATGAAACTCGCTAGTCTTAGAATGAAACCACTAACACTATAGCTACATTCCCACTGATTCCCCGAAGCTTATTAAGTAGTGGTGGAGCTAGTCAGAGCAAGAATCAAACTCGGGAGTGAAAGAACGCAACTAGTCCGTAACAGCCTAAAACCCAGTGCAACCAGAACCAGTGCTAGTAACATAAAGACTGAAACTAACACCGAGCAGAACCAGTGAACTAACAACCAGACTTATCTTTAGCATAGGCAGACTGAAAGCCGGGGTAGCGCCAGTACTTATAATTTCTGGTGCCAGCAAGAATGAAACACAGGGTAGCTAGTATTGGTATTATTAGCTAAGGTATCAACTACTAACTACCAGACTTAAGTCAGTGAATCAAGGAATGGAACTGGGTTGTAACGGAATAGAACTAGTAAGTGAAAGAATCCAACTTAAGTGGTAAAAGCCCAGCTACTATAGCAACAAATAAAGAATGAAGCAAGGAAGAATGCAACAGTACACAATCAGACTGAAACCTTAGCGAGGGAAGTAAGAATCAAACTAGGGTAGTTACAGAATTGAACTAGATAGTAGAAACCCTAAAGCTAGTGGGCAGATAGAAAGAAGTAGGTGTCCAAGGCGAGGTGAGCTAGTCTTAAAGTGAGAATCCAATCCAACTCCAACTTGGTAGTCAAAGAGTGGAGCTAGCAAGAGAAATAAGAAAACTGCTGAGGCTAAGAGTGCAACCAGTAACAACAAGCCTGAAGCTCTAGTTGAAGAATGAAATTTGGTAGTCAAAGAATGAAGCTAAGTCGACTAAGAATGCAACACTGCCTAAACAACACAGGGCTAAGTACTGAAGTTCAGAATTGCTATCAGGATCATAACAGCTGGTCATTAGACTAAGCTTGGTGGCGGTATCAGATCCTATCACTTCAATCTTACTTGCTTGGAATTATAAGTCCAGTACTTAAGTTCGGGTCCTTGGCTCGATGCAACCTCATTTCTATACGGGATTGGGAACAAGAGAAGTGATTGGCTATAAGTAAGGAGCAGTAGTAAAGTAAGGCTTAGTGCCCGGGTATATTGCTAGTGGGTCTTCTATTCTTATATAAGAGTTCAGATCTAGGGAATGAAAGTGACAGTTGGTGTCTATAGCTTCATCTGTTTTAGGGCATGCTTCATTCCTGTTAGCAGTGATTTCAATCTGAGGATAGGTAGTTGGAGAGTTGATTCCCAAACAAGTATACGAGTACAAGATAAGAGAGTTGGGCAGGGGAAGTTTAGTTCGGGCCCTTATTATAATCTGCCAGAGTCAGAGTTGAATCCCTGTTGACAGCCCCTTGAAGTAGTAGAGCTTATAAGTAATTTACCCCAACTAGTAGTTTTGTACAAGATAAGAGAGGTGGTCACGGTAAGTTTAGTTCGGGCCCTTATTCTAATCCGCCGTAGGTAGATGAGCCATTACTTTCTTAGTTTACTCCGGTGGATGAGCAATAACTTGATTTGTTTACATAGGTATAGGAGCAGGATAAGAGTCAAACAAAAACAGCCCTTTTTCCCGGGGGCCAAGCGTATACTGGAGCAAGACAAGATCAGAGGAGAAAGAGGTAAGTTATGAAAGTGTAGTTCAATTGTTTAGGAAAGTTCATTCTTGCTCTAGTTGTTACTTGTATAGTAGTTGCCAGCTACCCTATTGGTACTAGTAGCTTGTCTCTTAGCTTTGAGTCCAATCTCTTATCTAAGTTAGAATTGTCCTAAGTTGTATAAGAATGAACCTAATAAGTAGGAAAGTGAGAATGGAATGGAACCGTGAACGGAAGAAACAGAATCAGAGTACGGAGCTCAAGAGTCAAATGAAAGCCCAAAGGAAACAACAATAGGGCTACTGAGTTCAATTCCTTATTTGTTGACTACGGATAGGCCTCCATAATAAGTTGAAGAAGATGTTTTAGCAGAAGGTTGAGCAAGTCCTGTGTTGGGGCACCCGGTTCCCTTCCTAGTCGCAATGTAGCTAATTATTCCGTTTATTCCCAGTAGTAGTAGTAAAGTGGAATCTAAAGTAGTAGTCCTGTTTCATCGGAGGTGTAGTGATCCAGCATCAAATTGGTTAGTGGCTGGCATTAAAGTAGAGTGGTGGTCGGTTCGGTAAGACCTATGCTTTTGTTGGTAACTTGACTGATTGTCCCGAGGAAGGGAAGGAAGATAAGAATCTTGGTTCATAAATATCAGTTAGAGTTTCTCATTATGTAGAAGCCGAAGATAATCTAGTATTGGATACGAGAGAATCATAAGTTCGAGGTCAATTCCAGAATCCGCAGAAGCAGCAGATAGAGCAGGATCATCTGCAGTGCGAGGAAAGTATCAAGGTTAAGGCAAAAGTGCCCTTCATTCAAGTCGAGGCCCTATAGTAAGTTGACAGTGTGGAGCCAAGCAAGAGTGCAAAGAGACGAGGTCAAGGAGAAAGTGTAGTATCTTTTCTCGTCCGGTTGTTAAACCCCCCAAAGCAGGACAGGAATCTTGTTCCGAGTCAACAGCAAAGACACTACAAAAAGCACAGAGTTTAGCCTATTGGACGTGGGTGCCGTTTTGCCTAGTAGTGGTTCCTATATCTAGTTGCCAAGGGAGAAGAAGAAAGAGATGTTACCAGTTGCCTGCGGTATTGTTGCTAGAGGCGGAGGAGAGACAGAGAACTCCCAGTATTAGAGCTATTCATCAATGTTAGAGCTATTCTTTGATCCTATAAGAAAGAGGTGGTGCGGTGTGAGAATCAGAGGCGTCAGTGCGAGTCGAGTGACTTGGGGCCCTTTCTCAACTTTATCCTTAAGAAAGTGATAGTGGTTTTCTTATACTTGGTGTGTAGAGCGTCTGTATAGCTTCAATCAAAGTAGTTTCTCACCTTTTTTCATGTTTTCATTGAACTTCACTTTCCTTCCTTCCCGCTTCTAATAAAGAAGTAATGGAATCTATCACTATCACCTCGAGGGCAACTTCCCGCTTTGCAGACTTCCTCAGGCTCTTTGAACTCAGTTAGTTTAGTGCTTCTGCCTCGCCTCTTGCTCTCAAGTAGTCAACAAAGCAAAGAATTCCACAATAAATGCAGAATATCATAATAAAGAATGAAACCCAAAAGTAATAAAGTAAGAATGAAACTCCTTCTTGCCAACTCAGTACCGAGAGGCTTCCCGGGTATAGGTCCCGTCCAAGCATCAAAGTTAAGGTAAGGCTGAAGAAGGCTTATTTTGCACTCAATTACATTTAAGCTTACTTGCGCACTGCTTATAAATAGGATTCAACTCGAGCAGCAGGAACAGGCTATTCTTCTCTAGTAAACTAATACAGATGAAACTCTAGACTTAACTCCTTCTTGCTTAGTTAAAGAACTCTCCTGTATTTCTGCTCCTGCTTCTATCTCATACCATACCTAAGAATTAGCAAGAGGGGCATTAATTAAGGGCACAGGTAGTGGTTTCATTCTTATAGGGGTAGGGGTAGTTGAATTCCAATACGAGGGACTCGGGCAGGGTTTTTAAATCAAATCCAATAAATTAGGAAAAACGAGAAAACCAAATTTCACAACTTCCCTCGGCTTCTGTGCTTACTCACGTCTGTATTTCAATAGAAAGACTTCCTGGAATCATTTCTACCTACACTGTATAATAAACCTATCCAAATTCTATCTTATAATATAATAGAACTGATTCAATAACGGATCCAACTAGGGATTAAACTATTCCCTCTACTCTTGCAACAACAAAATAATTGAATGCGCGTGGAAGAGAGGCACAACTTACTAGAAGGGCCCCTGAACTAAACAGTAGTAACACCTCTGCAGCTAAGGGAGTAGTAA
This sequence comes from Musa itinerans, assembly GCA_001649415.1. Taxonomy (NCBI): domain Eukaryota; kingdom Viridiplantae; phylum Streptophyta; class Magnoliopsida; order Zingiberales; family Musaceae; genus Musa; species Musa itinerans. The sequence goes on along the minus strand of LVTN01000027.1, from coordinate 277,104 downwards.
CAAACACCTCTGCTAGCTTCCTCGAATTGATTTCTTTCCTTCCCTAGTGATCCTTTCCTGCCTTTAAGAATAGAGTTTCATAAGTTATTACCGAGTCCTCTAAGCTAACCGCAAACAGAGTCTGATCCTTCTCTTGCAACCATTAATAAGTCTGGCAAGTCACTCCTTAACGTCTGCCCTCAAGATGTTAGGAATAAATGAATGAGTTGGCAAGTTGATGAGTTGAAATGTCGGATTTCCTATAAGACTCAATAAGCTATGAAATAGTGCATTTTGAACCATATTCTTAGTGGTAGAACACAGAACAGAGATTCCTACTACGAACAACAATTACAATTCTTTTCTTTAGAATAGTTATATAGACCAGCCTGCCTACCTCTCCTATCTTGCTTAACTGGGACCTATCTTTCATTCGATTTTTGGCACTTTATTGCTTCCATTGCTTATTAACTGCTTGCTTCAATGTAACCTACTTTGCGAAACTGATTTAGTGGTTCTCCACATTTTAGAATATAGAATCTAGTATAATGATAATATAGAATATAGTTGGGAGCAGAGGAAGTACCAGTGGTTTCATTCTGTGTTTACTTGGTATCAGGGAAGGGAGTTCAAATGACTACTAGAACATAAGTGAAAAGAGCCCTTCTAGTAAGTTGTAAAGTTTCAAGTGGAGTTTCCGTTGAATAGCTAGAAGTTTGTAGGCTCCAATTCATTCCTACAGCCGATAGGTACCCTCCATAGGTAATTTACCATTCCAAGAAGGGAAAGGGTGTTTTACCTTACTTGATGTTAAGGGTAGTAGAGTTATGGAACTTATTAAGACACACTGAAGTTGGTAACTACACTTCTTCTTCTTGTCCCAACGGAAGAGGCACAGTAGAAGATTCCAAAGAAGGATATGGTAGGTATTTCCAGTTTTCTATACCACGTGTTCGATTAGAAATATTCCATTCTTATTCCTTATTTTGGAGAGATATTCCATTCAAGTTTTCGAGGAGCTCGGGAATAGAATTGAGTATTTAACTAGCTCCAGCATCTTTACCTACTCCCGATACTGACTTAAATCATATCCCAACTCAAGGCAAGTAAGGGGTATAGGCGAAAGAAGAGAAGAGGAGTACCAATACTAACTTAAGAAATATTGATTTAGTAATTAACAATTACATTCTTTACTTCTAGGAGAGGCCTCTATAATGAGTTTCGGGGTGAACTCAAAGGGAAGAGACAAGCGTATACTAGTATAAAATGCATTATTTACAAATAAGTAGATGTTTTTAGAAGGATTGCACTAGATAGGTGAAGAGCATGTACTGGGTTAGTTAAGAGCACTACTTTGTTGGTTAAGAAAGAGCACTTGGTTAGTTACCTTCTGGAAAGAAAGGGCACATGGTTTGTTACCTTCTTATATTAGACCTAGATCAATCCCCCCTGTTGCATTCTTTGACTAGTTAGTTGGATCCTTGTGGGCAGTGATTTGATTCTTGTTGCCCTTATATTAAGTTGGGTTGCATTCTTAGTCTGCTTAGCTTCACTCTGATGCCTGCTAGTTTGGTTCTGGTTGTTAGTTTATTGTAGTCTTAGTAGCTATGGTTTCCGCCTTGGACTTACCAGCTCCCACTCTTGAACTGCCCTGTTTGATGGGGAATGTAGCCTTTGTTGTTATCTTACTTGCCTAGGACTTGCCTAGGACTAGTTCCATTCCTTGTATCAGTGGTTTCGTTCTGTAATTGGTCAGCTTCCATTCCTTGTAGCAGTGGTTCAATTCCCAGCAGACTACCTAGTTCCCTTCCGGGACGAATTAGAATAAGGGGCTCCAGTCTTAGCCCTTCTAGTAAGTTTGAGTGGAAATCTTTGACTGCTGAAACTTAATAAATAGAGGCTTACTAGCTACTAACTTAGGGCTTCCCTTTTGCTTACTTACTTGGGACTGATTAAATGCTGAGTCTACCCGGTCGAAGTCTATCGAATTATAATAAGGGCTAGCTCAATTCTCAGGATTATAATAAGGGCTGGTTGAAACCTGTTTCTCACTTGCTTTTCAGTCTCACTGCCCTGGCTTTAAGGCCGAGTAGCCCTAGTTGTAGTCTTGTTAGCTGTGGTTGGTGTCTTAGTTGTTAGGGTGCACTTTCAGGCTTGGATTTACTGATTTCTTTCTTTGACTAGCTTCTGAAATTCCCTTACTTTATTGACTCAGTGGGAATGTAGCTGTGGTTGCATTCTGTAACTCAAGTTTCTAGTGTTAGAGTTCAATTCTCACTTTCCATTACTAGATGCAGTGGCTGAAGTCTTGTTGAGGTGTAAGTGGTGTCAACTCTGCAACTACTGATTGGTAGGCTTACTAGCACTGGTTGAAGAATGAGAACTAATACGGATTATAATAAGGGGTTGGAGTCTTGGTTTGATAGCTAGAGAAAGTAAGTAAAGGCACTCCCGGGTTAAAGCCTGCTAGAATTATAAGTACTGGGGTTTAGGTCTAGAGGATTATAATACTGGTTTCATCCTTTGAATTCTTTGTTTCAGGCTGGTTGTTGCTGGGGCCAGAACTTATAATAACTTGGACTGATGAGTTTAAGTCTGAGTCAGGTAGGAGTTAAGTCTTGCTTGCACTGCTTTGATTCCTGTTGTTACTGGTTCGGTTCTTTAACTACCGGTTCTATCAAGTCGGAAAGTAAGAATGAAAGTGGTGACTTGGCCGGGATTCCACTGTTTTGGGAACCCCATTAATCATATAGTTACAGTCATAACCAAGTCCTGTGTTCGGGAGTGAATAGTTGCAAGAGACCAGTACTTATAATTTCGGGTGCTTGTTGAAAGAAGTATTAATTTACTCCTGTTTCATCGGAGGATTTAGCTATCTTCTTAAAGGAATTCCTTCAATTGACTAGCGGCCCCAGAAGAAGAAGAAGAATCTCAAAGAAAAGTAAGAAACCTCAGAGAAACAGGCAATTACTACTATTTATGAGTTGGCAAAGGAAAAGAGCAGAGACAATTACATACCAGAGCAGAGGTAGGGCAAGGGAGCTATAAGTAAGGGCCAAGCAACTACTAGACAAGGCCAAGCAACGGGCCAAACAACGACGAAAGGCGTTGTGCGGCAGCACAACCAGGAGATAGTCATAAACAAATTATAACCAAGTCCTTATTATAGCTGCGCGGCAGCAACATTAATAGATATAACGAGTTAGAACCGCCAAGACACTACTAATGTGTCGCGGAGGACTTAAACTTTGTTCGCGTTACGCGGCAGGAGCTAAAAGCGCGGCAGGGCTGCTATTGAATCAAACTAGAAATAGAAAGAATGAAACTAGTCTAGATGCGGGCCAAGTAGGCAAGGAGCTTGTATATAAGTGCTAGTAGGCGAGCAACTACACTTGAAGAACTTACCTCGAAACTCTCCTTGAAGAACGAACCGCCCTAATAATAAGTTGTCAACTCGCCCAGGAACTACTAGACAAGCGAGTAAGAATGAAGTGATAGGAGCGGAGGCACCTGAGCCAGTACTTATAATTCCAGCGACTCGACTTGAAGTGAATCATCACTATCCAAAAACACGGGTTTCTTAAAAAAGATCAGAGAAATCAGGCCTTATAGTAGGGGCCAATACACTACTAATGTGTAGCTAAAGGAGCTCTCTGGGCCAAATCTCTTTCTGAAACCAGTAAATCACAGAATTGAACTACTCCTACTCAGCATTTAATCAGTTGCTAGTGAGGAGCAGCCTGATACGGTGCCCGCTGGATCAACCCAGTAAGGTATAGGATGGAACTAAGGGGTCAAAGAATGTAGCTATGTAGTTGCAGCATTTAATCAGTTGCCGACTTAATAATTGCTTGGATCTTAAGTATCAGTTGCCGACTTAATAATTGCTTGGGTCTTAAGTATCAGTTGCCGACTTAATAATTGCTTGGTACTAAGCATTTAATCAGTACCAAGGGAGTGTAAATATCAGTACCAAGGGAGTGTAAGTAATTACTGATGCCAGGCACACTAAGAATGGAACTACTCCCACTTATTCTTCAACCGACTTAATCTAAGGGCAACTAGGCTTTCAACTCATACAACTCATTCTTCAACCACTGCTACTAAGAGCCAAACCCATGAGTGCTCCTTATTAGAATCCGGAACTACTAATAACCGAGTTACAGCATTTAATCAGTACCCAGGGCTACTCAAAATGGAGCTGGCCCTTATTATAATTCGATAGAATGTAGCTAGTACAACTAAGAATGGAACTGCTCTTACTAAGACTTCAATCGGTACTGGCTAGGCGACTTCAATCGGTGCTGGCTAGGCTGATGCAGTGGATACTGATGCGCGGGTAGTTGTTGAAGTCAGTTACGAGGCGTGGGGAGGCTGATTTCATTATGTGTATTTCTTGTTTCATTCTGTATTTGTTGCTAGCTCTGGGTAAGCCAGGGAGAAGCTGGGATGCCCTAGTAGTCAGATAATAATTCTACTCACTGGTAGTAAGATCCGAGTGAAACTAATAGGTGAGCTATTGGGTAAGTAGGAATGGAACTGGGTAGTCAAAGACTGGGTTGTGTCCCCGATCAGAGGAGTAAGTAAAGGAATTCCACTCATAAGTCAAGGTAAGGAGCTGTGGGATTAGAGTCGAGGCCTCTATAAGAAGAGTGAATTATGAAGTGCCAGTAGTATACGCTTGGTAGTTAACAGAGGCGAGGAAGCTATAAGTCAAGAAGTCAAGAATGAACCTAAGCTGCTAAGTTATAGAATGGAGCTAGTCAATCTTAGACTTAAAACCAATGAATCCAAGGCTTAAAAGGTGCCTAACCGGAATGAAACCCATAAGTACAAGAATCGAGTAGTACCAACTCAGACTTATGCTAGGGAGAGTAAGTAATTACTGATGCTAGTGTTCTGCTAGGAAGGTAGCTAACTACTAACTCCAAGTAAGAGACCAACTCATGGTGTAGGAAGTCAGAGTTACCTCCCAGTAGTTCATAAGGTAGGAAGTCAGAGTTACCTCCCAGTAGTCCAAGAATGCGACTAGTTAGTATAGAAGCCTTCAAGCACCCAGTAAGAGGTGAGCTAGAACTTACTAGAAAGGCTCAGAACCAACCCACTAACAACGAGACCGAGACAAGGGAGTAAAAGAGTGGAACTGCCCAGTAGAAGCCTTAAAGCACCAAGTAGTAGTTTGTCTCTAAAGTAGGAATTACAGAATGAAACTTCCAGTTCAGATACCTTATTCCAGTTTGGATTCCAGTCTTGGTCTTGTTACAGTCAGAAAGGAGAGTTCCAGTTCGAAAGATAGTGGAATCCTCAGTTTCATCAGTAGTTGTAGTAGTGACTTAGCTGGCTGCCGACCTATCCTCTGGTATTGAAGTTAAGAATTGCTATCAAAAAACCCGGGTGAACAAATTGAGAATCAAATGAAAATAACTTACTCAATTAAGCAGGGTTGATTTCTTTGCCAGCAAATAAGGATTCAACCAAGTATAGTATAGTTCCAGATGAATGCAGAGTTCACAAACACTAGTGGCCCTGTCGCCCTTAATGCATGACTCCCGAAGAAAGGTTCACTCTCAACTAAGTAATAATCTCATTATAGCGTATATGACCCTTTGTTTCTATCGGATTGGTAACAAGGGGACAGGTATAAGAATGAGGCTCCGGCTTTGCCTTAGTATACGTTGATTGGCCCGATCCTTTACTTCTTTATAGGGTCTGCTTGGCCTCACTACATCTGCTTACTTGTGGTTTCTAAGAATTCTGTTAGCTGAGATGCTCTAGTATTGACTGGAAGGGCAAGGTCATAAGGGTAGCTAGCTCTAACTAAAACTTCCCTCTTTACAGCCCTATAGTAATAGTAGTAATCGCCTGTTTCTCTGCACTGCCCTATAGTTGTAATTGCCAGTTCTTGTTCTATGGTTTACAGCCCCAAGAGGAGAGGTAGGCCCCGTAGTTCAGTTTCATCTGTCTTTGTTGTCTCCGAGAGAAGACTCCGTGGCTAAAGTGGCAGTTGTTGAATTCTTAGTATTTGGCGAAAAAAGAATTGAGCTCTCCCTCGCCAACCTAGTAGTGCTTCATGTCAAAAATGGGTAGGCAAAAGGGAAGCTGTTCAGGAGGTAGGCTAAGAAACAGACTCGACTCCGGGGAGTAGGCCACTAAAGAGGGATCAGTTCCGCGGGTGGTTCTCGCGACTCCTCATTCTATTCCAATACAAGGCTCGGGTAGGCTTTTTTGTCCAATACTAGGGGATAGTTGTTTCATTCTATGACAAGTGTATAGGTTGGCGAAAGGAATCTTATTTGTATTAGCAAGAAAGAAAGAAACCCTGCTTAATTTACGAAAGAAAGAAACCCTGCTTAATTGACTCTAGTAGTAGCACTGGTTGCAGGTCCGCTAGTCATTGAAGTCAACTATTGACATTAACCTCATAGCTTAACAAAAGCACCGGTATCTTTGGAACCAACCAACCCAGTAACCAATGCTATCAAAAACCCAGGAATCATTCTTTCGCACGGGGGGCTTTAAGTGAACTCTATTCTCTTATATAGGCGGAAACAACTGATTGATAGTCACCAACAAGGGTAGAATATATCATTTAGTAAGGTGTCGCTATAATAGATGTGGTTGCCTCGTATGGGTCCCGTTTTGCCTATCTTTCTAATAGAGCCTTGTTTCCATCCCCGGACTGCCACCATTAACTATTAAGGGTAAAGGGCACTTGCCCAGTTGCTCAAAAGAACTACACTTGTTGATTGCCCGCTTGCTTGATAAGGGTTTTTGTGCTTGTGTACTAGAGCTGCTATTATAGTAAGTGTTTGTCTACTTAAGGGAGTCGCTTGTTTAGTAGCAGTTGTTACTAAGATTGAAAAGGTTCCGCGGGTAGTTCTCACAGGCTGTCACTTACTTGTTGAATTCTTAGAAGTAGAGAGGTCGGTTACCTATACAAAAGTGGAGGTCTTAACCCCTTGTTTCATCTTTGTTTGTTGACTCAGGTATAGGAGCCTAATTCTGGTAGAAAAGAAAGAGTTACCGATTGCATCAGACAAGCAATATAGTACAAACGCATAACAAGTAAAGAGCTAATATAATATGGTTTAATGAGTTATAAGCAAGTCAAGTCCCCTTAAGTAATTGGGCTTAAGGAGTGTTCCCGGTTTACAGCCCAAACTAATAGTAGAATAGTTTCATACTAAGTTGATTTCCTATCCTAGACTTCTGTGTCAGCAGCACGTAAAGAAGCTAGGCTACGAGGAGGAGTGGAATGATCAGACAGAACATAAGATTGCTGTCAAAGAATGATGTTTTCAGAGATTGCTCACCGGAGAAAGAATGATTTCCCTAGCCTATTGCTCTACGGATCCAACTACATAGCATACCTTTAGCCGACATTGTTACTTAGTTAAGGTTATGACCAATAAGTAAGTCGCCGAGAAGAAAGAGTTGAACTGCACCTATAAAGTAAGTAGGAAACTATATTGAAAGTAAGTAGGAAACTATATTGAACTAGCCCGGTCGTCTGTAACTCACAAATTCCTCTGTAACTCCCTGGTCTTGAGTCTGTAACTCACTAATTCCTCTGTAACTCCCTTTACAAATTGGAACTTTTAGCTGACTTGAGAACTGATCCCTCTCTTGCTTACTTGAGAGCAGAAACATCATTTCCTCGCCCTACAGCTCCCCTACTATATTGTAAAGTGGTTTCGTGCGCTATTCTCTTCTTTAGCAGCACTCAATTCTACTTTTGCACCCAATTACTGCTTGAAATTCCATTATGTCGAACTGAGAGATTCCACAAGAACAAGAGAAGGGTAAGATTTATACTACTCGGTGTTGCCTTTCACTCCTATGTCTTCAATAGATGCTTTCGGGAGCTTCAACTGTGTTATCCAGTTTCCGGGCTTTGAAGCGGGGTATCTGAACCCGGGTTTTTATCAACTAAATGAGGGCCCTCAACACTTCCTTTCGAATTGAATGTTAAGAGCAATCAAGCTTATACTAGTTATGGGTACGCTCTAGCTGATTTAAGTAAATAAGTAGACTCAACTCTAACTGCGGACTGCTTTCCTGACACCCGGAGACTTCTCTTGGAAACAGGAATGGATTCTGCCCTTCTTTAGGGTTCTTTTGCCGACCTATCCCTTTTGTTATCTTAAAGCTACCTAGCCCTTTGACATGAGAGGTGAAAGACGAGAAAGATGGATTTACAGCCCCCAACTAATATACGAGTAGTTTCATCAATTATATCTTTTCTAATAGAACTTATTCCATAACTGATTAAACAAGGGGCCAAGCGTATACTAGACAAGAAAGAAGAGAATAAAGTACTGTGGGAGTAGCCTTCCCGTTTCAAGTACTTACTAGAGTCCGGAGTGAAAGGCTTTCCCCTGAGGTAGGGTACTTGTGTTAAGCCATGATCAATATGACACTAATTAGCCACTTTCTGGATTTCTTTCCACTCTACCTGGCATACCACACTGGTGCAGATCCTTTGCCAACAACAAGGGACTTTCCTTCTACTGTTGTAAATCTCGGAGACTTCTAGCTAGGGCACCTAGACTAAACTCGCCAACTACAGGCTCATCTCTTGCTACAAATCATTCTGAAACGGAAACTTACCCTGACCTGAACTAGACTTTCCTCTCGAACTAAAGGATACTCCGAAACAAGAACACGAAACAAGAACATATACGAAAGTACCAAACCATTAGGCGCATCCACCTCTGTAAACAAAGACAGATGAAACTCGGTGGGAAAGGGGAAAACTATCCCTCGACTCTGGCAACTATAGTAGAACAGTAGAACACCATTAAGAGAATTTCAATTACTATAAGTCCCAGTTCTTCTTGCTTCCTTAGAGTAAGGGTTGAGAGCTTAGTAGTAAACAAATCAAAGTTATGGCTCTGGAAGGGAAGCCGACATTGACCAAAGTCCATTCTTAAGATAAGATCTGTATGCAAGGAAAGCTATTAGGTCAGTGATGCGGCTAAAGTGCAAGTAAAGTTCTGGGGCGCTAACACTTATTGTTGTTGTTGCAAGAGATGCATCTTATAGGAGTCTAAAGTCTGGTTGTTCAACCCCGGCCTTAGATTATAGTTCTAGTAATTCGCTGACTTGGAGCAGAATCATAAGTGGGATCTAAAGCAACAGAATCATAACTTCAATACGAGGGCAGTTTAGTGGGTTGAAGCTAAGTCCTACGTTTTTGGGTAAAGAGAAAAGATGCAGTTGGGTTTGCATCCTAAGAGTGGAAAGGGAAGTAGTTAAGAATGACTTAAGGGCACTGTACTTGGTAAGGAACAGGACTTGAACTTATATGCTCTTTGAACTCCGTTAGTGCTTCCTTGAAAGTACCAGGTCAACTCTTGCTCCCGTTAGCTCACTTAGTTTTTCTTAACAAAACTCTTAACTGACCGCTTCCCTTATGATTAGTGCCAAAGCTGAGTTCTACGCTCCCTTATGATTCTAGTAGAAATCCGGGTAGTCAACTCTATTACTTAGTGGTTTCATTCTAATAGTCAATAACTCTATTCTTGCCTTTTACACGTAGCTTGCCAGATAGCTTTCATAGCCTCCCTTGCCTCTGCTACTAACACCGGGTAAACAGTTCCTGCCGCCATGAACAAAGGAATGTTGGCTTCATAATACTTCTTTATCTAAGTTGAAATCTAAGTTTAAGACAGCTTAGGATTGAACAACTACTCTCGTTGCTGATTCATTCTCTCTAAGATATGATTAAAGTCGAACAGACTTATATACAAGCAAGACAAACGACCAAGCGCCGGGATGAGCAACTACGTATAGAATGGAGAGCAAGAGAAAATAAGATAGTATCGGGTTCTTTCCCAGCTAAAAAGGAGTCTTCCCTAGCTTCAATATAAGTCAGTTAATGCTTTAGTGGACTCTAAGCTTACGGTATAGCTTGGCCTGTTTTCGGGAGCTAAACTAAGTAGAGGTGTTATCGACCCCTGGCTACTATCTTACTAATATACAATATATACAATATCGGAGTCGCGGGAAGGTTTGCTATTGGTAAAGAGGAAAGAAAGACTCGTACTCGTAGAAGTTGCCTGTGTTAAGCATGTGGTAAAGAAGTGTTTGTAAAGGCTTTGATGCTGGTGAGGAAGCTAGGGAATCCGATATAACTCGTACTTATGAGAAATCCTTATGAGAGGTTAAGTCTAACCCTAAAGCCCCGCTCCTATCGCCACTGCTTCTGGTTTTGGGCCTGGCCCTGGCCTATACTTTAAGTAAACACCATTCTGTAGTTCAATACTAGTTCACAATACCAGGTAGTCAACTATAGTACAGGAGTGAAATAAGATCTTTCTTCCCTCTGTAACTTACTTGTTTTATGAGATCCGAGGCAGCTATCATAAAAGGTTTCATTCTGATACTTACTTACTTACTAGTGCATTCTTTTACTAAATAGGAAATCCATCATTGGTAGATTAGACTGCTCTAGGTCAAGGGGAAAGTGTAGTTCAAGATTCAAGTGGGGAGGCTTTGTTGCTGCCGTGCCACACGAACTAAGGTTCACTCAAGAAACGCGTTAGAACTAATTTATTACTTGTTATGTTTTCAAGGTCTTGGCGGTTCGGTTCGGGTGTTGGCGAGAGGGAGAGCACCACTTTACAGGGTTGGTTTACAAAAGAGAGTTGAGAGTGCTTTGCTTGTTTGAAGCTATGAGTCAAACCTCAAAAGAGATCCTTGCTTAGCTCTGGCCCCTAGTGAAATCGGTTATTGAATATCAGGTTCCATTATATAAGATTGAATTTAAGTGGTGATGTTCTTCTACTATATAAGTGGCACAGGACTTGGGTAATAATCTGCTACTGCTCAACCGGGCATACAAGTCTTAACAGCACAGGTTCTCTCAACTTACTATAATAGCAGCTCTAGTACAAAAGTGATAGTTGATCTTATTCCTTTGATTCCAAAACCCCTAGACCTAATAGATTGATTCGATAGACCCATGCCCCCTATGGCTACTCTTTTCTTTTATAGCAGACTTATAGCTACAGGCGGATATATAAGTGGCACAGGACTTTGGTCAATAACAGGAACAGGATTTGGTAGGCGAGAAAGAGCACCAGCACACGGTTTGTTACCAGATTATAGAATACTTAGGCTGTGGGAGCAAGACTGATTCAGTTGATTAAGATAAGATAGAATTAAGTGGGGAGTAGGGGCCAAGTAACTAAAATAGAGCAAGAAAGTGGAAGTTGTTTCGTTGTTATACTTATTCTCAGAGTTTGTAGCGAGTCCTGTCTTTTGAGTCCGCCAAGTAACTTAACTGAAAGTTCAAGCCAAGGCCCTTATTGTAAGTTTCGGCAAAAGCAAAAGTGGAGTATAGATTCGGTAAAGAATAGGCTAACGTAAGGTAATCCGAAAGCGCTGTTCCAGTTTCATCGTGAAGAGAAGAAGATCAGACTGAATCAGCAGGTGGTTTCAGTGGTAAGCTAAGCTGGCCAGTACTTATAATTCCAGAGCGAATCCCCCATATAGAATCAAAAGGAAGATCATCTCTTTGCAAATGCCCACATAGCGATGAAGTATAAAGTGAGCGGAGCAGCAATTCCAGTAGACCAGATAAATAGATGGGTTGGTGCAGAGAGAAGCAAGAGGTTGGTGCTGTAGTTCCAAGTCTGCAAGTTACGAGTTCAGGTAGTTTCACTTTCCCTTAAGAATTGAGGTTAATACATTATGACTTGAATTTCACCTTTGTAGTTATCGCTTGTCGCCGCTGCTTGTCGATTCCCAAAGAGCCGGTTCTACAACAAGTAGAGTGAGTTCGGGAGCTAAGCAAGACAAGATGGATTCCTGGGTAAACTCAACTAATGGCAAATACTCTTTGAGAATCAAATGAAAATAGCAATTCTAATACAAAGGAGCGAGCACCAGGGATAGATTTGTTGAAATACACTGCATCCCTTCCGGCAAACAAACTCTCCTAGCTACGGAAGGTCAACTCGATAATCCGCTGTTCGAAAGTCACCATCAAACACATCTGTACTTGTAGAGTCTATTTATGTTCGGCAACGTAGCTCCTGCCGCAGAAGTTGTGTTATAGTTAATTTATTCCTGACATCCCTAGGGCCTCCACTATCATATCTGCACCTCCGATTCAACTGGGCTATTATTAAAGAGAGAATAGAATTCAAGTGGGAATCTCTTATACAGTGATTGATGCGATATACCACCCCCTGCTGGCATACCGACTTAATATAAGGGCAGATTATTAATCTGGTACTTATCTTATTGAAATGAAACAGATTATTGAAACAAGCAAAGTAGCTGGAAACCAACACTTCATTCTTACTTTGATACAGAAGCTGGAGAAGGAGAAAGGAAAGAGCCAATTAGGTTTTACTCATTGCTTCAAACAAGCCCACCCGTTCTATTCTAGACTAAGTTGAATATGTCTTTGTTGCAAGAGTTAGGGAAGTAATGTAGTAATAAAGAATCTTTTGACCAAGTCCTGTGTTTGGATTCAATAACTGAGCCCAGACAGACTTAGTGGCTAAAGGGTTAGTGGCGGCAGGGAGAGTTACCTTACTTATATTATGGTTTTCGATGAGCCTGAACTTATAAGTACTGGGAAACGAGTTATGAGTAAGTCTATTTGTGGGAAGCTATTCCGAGCCCAAACAAGTTGTATTGAATAGAGGCATCCTTCCACTCTTGCTTCTATACCGTAGTCAACTAATTCCATTCCATTCGCCCCCGTGGCTTGGTCATTAGTATATGTTTGCCTGATAGCAAAGTGAGTGGAGTAGTTGCTTGGCCCCAAGTGAAAAAGGATCTGATGCTACAGTTAGCGCCCCAAGAGAAGAGAGCCTCATTCAGTCAATAGTCGCTAGCAGCTTAGCTTGGTTCAATAATAATAGTTATAGGGATAGATATAGCACATATCATATAGAGCATCAGTAACCATCTAGTTCTCTTACTTGCCCAACACCTGAACTCAACCTTTCAATTGTTCCTTGACTTTCTTTGCAACAGAAACAATCACTGAACTTCAATACCCTACTTCTTTTCTTGAAAAAGGAACTGGGCCCGCTCCTGATGATGATACTACTGCGGACGACTTAAACTCAATCGATTACTCACCCCCGGCGCTTAGGATCCAATCCAGGCTTATGATCCTGCTTTCATAACAGCTATATAGTAGCCTGATACCTTTTTCCTACCTCGCATCTAACTACTAAGCTTGTCAGGTTTAGACTTGTACCACATAAAGGGAAGGAAAGCAATGTAGCAGTGATGTTAGCTTACTTGCATCTCATAAGAGACAAGCAAAAAGAATAGCCTGCTCAAACATAGGATCCTGCCTTTGATGAATCTACTGCAACAATGACTTATATGCTTGTACCACTTACTTTGGGGGCTGGAAACACATATTGATCATCGTTTAAGCAAAGGTAATAAAAGAAATTAGGAAAAGGTAGAATTGAAGACCTCGGAACCCCCGTTAGCGCTTCAACACCAGTACCTAATCCTGAATCCCTAGTGAAAAGTGTCTTCTGTGTTTGTTGGGTCTAGGAATTCCATAAGTGGGCGAGGGGCGGATCAGAGAGTGAAGTCGAGTTTGGGGCTTACTTATCACTTTTCTGTATTCCGAGTTTAGAGTTGCTTGGCCTCTATTCTGTAGTTCAATACAGGCTATCTATCAGGAGTTGTGGAATCACCAGTGCCAGTGATCAAGTAAGGTTAAGGCGAAAGGGAAGCTATATCCTTACAAGATTATATCCTAGATGCTCGAAAGTAGAGTTAATGTAAGAAGAAAAGATTCCATCCTAGATGCTCGAAAGTAGAGTTAAGGTAAGAAGCCGTGTATAAGAAACCTCAGATGGAAATCCAGTATTTGTTTACGCCGGGTCAGATGCAAATGAGTATTGGTTTAAAGCCCTGTCTGTATAGTAGAGAATTGTCAGCCCTTTACTATTAATTCGGTCCAAGGAATAATTACAGAATTAGAATGGAACTATTAGGGGCAAGAATGAAACCCGGTGTTGGTAGCGACAGAGAAAATAATATAACCCGAGATACCAGTAAGTTAAAGAATGAAATTAATAAGTAAAGTAAAAGAACTGAACCCTCTCTGTACAGCACCTAAACTTACTATAGGGGGGCCTATCTTTCTTTTGCTTTCTCTCCGGATCCTGCCTCAGATCCTTTACAAATTGCCTATAGGTTTGAACCAGTGCCCTTAATTAATGCCTGCAGCAGGGATAAGTCCTCAAGTGTCAGCAGCAAGCTTAGAGTCTCCTTCAGTTCTGGTGTAATCCCGAGTGTCATTCGAACACAGGACTTGGTCAAGTAAACTATACCACACCTTTCTCTGCTTGGCCTTTCTCTTTCTTCTCAAACTACTACACTTGATTTCCTTCCCGCCAACACCCTATGGAGCGGAGCTTCAACGCCGGTACTCTCTTCTTTCCCTTTGACTTTCCCACTTTGCTTACTGCTGACTTGTTTTGTTCAGGCAAACCTTCAATTTCATCTTTATTGTCTGCTTGCCGACCTCTGTTCCTTGGTGACTTCTTTCTATCATACCTAGTTCTGTTGACTTCTTTCTTTCCTTCCCTAGCTACTTTACTAGACAATTTAGTACTACTTTCAACTACACTTGAATAAAGACCTTTCACTTTACCTTTCCATAGAATTCATTTGTTTACCTTTCCATAGAATCCCTTATTAGTAGGTGAGTTACTGGCCTCTCTCTCCTCGACACTGTATTCTGTATTTTCACAAGAATGACTTTCTCACTGAACCTCATCCAGCAGATGATCTGTCTTTCTTTGTCTTTGTATTAGATATGCCAGCGAGTAGGAGCGGGATCGGGATAGATGTAGCGCATTAGAGTAGAGGCGACTCGGGATTAAACTCATTCTACTAGTCGTTGCTTGGCCTCCGCATCCAGTATTAGTTGCAAGAGGAGATGTAGATGAGCAACCACTTTCAGAGTTTCCCTTATATTAAGTCGCCTGAGTGGAGGTAGGCCAGTCAGTCAGATAGAGTTAGTGCGGGTAGGGGTTAACTCAAAGATCAGAATTGAACCACTACAAACAAAGAATGAAACAAGTAACTATATATGGGGAATCAGTGCAGGGAAGACTTAAGAAATAGGTATTGGCCAAGTAACTTAACTACTGAGGAATGTCATTTTGAGCCTATAAAACAGGGGGCCGAGTTCTAGCGGTCGGAGTTGATCAATAGTTTCGAGTTGCTTGTATGGCTTATCCAGAAGCAAAAGAAGGATATGTTGCAGTGCTGTATCGATCGGTTATGAACTTAAAGTAAAGGAGTGAAGAAAGAAGAGAATCAAGTACTGGTATTTCTAATAAGCAAGCATTTATGAACTTCAAGGATAGGTCGGATGCTAGGAAGATAGAGTTAGCTCAGATAGCCTACCGATCGATCTTAGTCTGTGTTGGGAGTTTAGAGTTAAGGAGTTATATATCCAATCTGGCAACTTACCAAGTCACTACTAGACAAGTACCAGAACAGGACTACTACTTTGCCTCACTCCTACTTATGGGCTACTTAGGTACATTCTTCTCCCTTTCCCCACCGACAACACCTCGCTGCTGCTAGCTACTACCTCTGGGCTCACAGCTCCCGTCTCAAGAGTGATTTCCCCTGACGCGAATGTGCCTTTTTCTATCCACATATGTGGCTGCCATTCTTCTTCGCGTATATATGTTAACCTTAAAGCGTTGGATGTTCGGAACCCTTTGCAGTACATCTGCAGTGGCCAGGCAGCATAGTAGGCTATGTCTCCTCCTTGCGCGCCATCCTGCCCTTGTACCCGAAACTCCCCGGCTGACCTTACCCATTGTTGCTCCTGCACAAGCTTATTTGGATTTAGCACCCCTATGGAGAAAGGGCGCCATTGCCTTTTCTATGGATTTGAAGTCTTCCATTCTATGTTTTTGTACCCCGCAGTTACCTTCTCCTGTACTCGGAGCGGGACGAAGGCTTTGATTCCGAAAGATCAGATGAGATAGCTCCTCCTTCTCTTGCCATTTCGAGATAATACCTTAAGCTCCTCTGTGCACTAAGCCAAACTATAGGCATATTCATGTGCGCAGGCAATTCAATTGAAAAAGCATTCTCCTTACATCCACTATTCCTAGCAAAGAGCGGCACCATCTATTCTAGCAAACCAAGAGTGGCAGCAAGAAAATAGGCTTTCTTTTTGAAGAGATTGTGTTTCAATACAAACAATTCATTCATATTATTGATGATTGAAAACCATATCTTCCTCTGTTGGGCTGGGCATAAGCCTGATTACGGGGCATCCCATCTGCCCGGAGTTGCTTCTGATTCCATAGCTAACGGCGCCCTTCGTGGTAAAGAAGAGAGAGCCCGCCCCGCCTTTGATATGAGTCTCACAGCTCCTTAAGAACACTTGCTACCGTGTCCTAAATGCGTATCACTTTCTTTCTCTGCTTTCATTGAAATCGCATGAAACCCCTGATTCCTAAACAGCTAAGAGATAGGAGAGCAAGATTCCCCCTTCTCGATTGAGCAAGCGGAGTAACAAGCTTTAGTCATTCTCGATGGAGCAAGCGGAGTAACAAGCTTTATTCAATAATATAGAGTATAGTACTTGAGTTAGGAACCCGCCCTGTACACATGACATTCAGGACAGAGGCATAGGTACCGTGAATAAGCGTACCCAGAACAGGAAAGAGAGACATATAGGAGTGGTCGTAATGATTTCATAATGTGTAAAAGCAGTTTGGTTACCTCTTTCTAGAAAGTTTACCTAAGCAGTAATCTATATGGATTTGATTAGTGGAGTCTATCTATATGGATTTGATTAGTAGAGTCTCATGGGGTGAAAGTTATTAAGTTGTTGTCTACGATAGAATACAGAATGCTTAGCCCACGTAGCTTCTAACACTTATTGAGTGACACGCGTTAGAGAATCGGCGTAGCTTGCTTACTTATATGCGGTTGAAAGATGTTGTAGTAAGTATTAGTTGCTGCCAAGAATCAATGTATAGGGCCGAATACACCAGAGCTACACCTAACATGTTCAATAGATGCATAAGTATGTTGTGTTCTTGCCTGTCATAAAATCATGAAGTAGAAAGTACCAGAGATTCCTATTCCTAAAGGCATCCCATCTGTATTCCTAAAGGCATACCGTCAGATAAACATCCTTGACAAATAGAATAAATAGGGTCGATCAAGAAAACAGCAGTAGCAACGAGCATCATATGCAACAGCAATCCAAGGACGCATACCTTTCTTTATTGAAACGGCAACTCACGACCCATGTCATAAGCTAAACCAAGTCATAAGTGTCAAACAATTCGCTTTTAAGGTACCGCCATAGTAGAACCACTCAACACAGATGCTGCTTGCTTCCCGTATAGGGTCGTCAACCTATAGCTAGCAGTCAAAGTGGGAATAATAGCACCAATTAACCAGAGAGAAGAATATTTCTATGAAAGGTATAGAAACAGGTTAACGAATACCATAAATATATACAGTAGGAGCAGCAATGAAGGCTATCTTTAATACAACGGTAGCGTTACGGTCAATAAGGTAGGGATCAACACCGAACCACCCAATAAAGAAAGTTTTCAATGTGCGTAGCAGAAGCGACCCACTTTCGCGTCTCTCTAAAATGGCAGTCATGGTAAGATCTTGGTTTATTCCATAATTAAGGACTCCCAAGCACACGTATTAACTATAACTAGAATGAGATAGAGAATAGAAAGCGCTTGTTATTTAACAGTATAGCATGGCTTATATGTCAATGTAACCCAATCAATCTTTCTTTCACTATTGGGGCTTATATGTCGTTGATTCAACCACTACACTACTTAATGAGCATTTATTCAACCACTACACTACTTAATGAGCATTTCATAATGATATAAAGAGTGAATATTTGGATCTCCTTATGAAGATACTAATTGCAGCGAGAATGGAATTTCCACAATGACTACATTACCTTATTCTATTATATGAGAATGTGAATCAAATTACCTTCTTATATTATATGAGAATGTGAATCAAAAGAATTGTTGTGCCCAACCGAGCGAGGTAAGAATAATTCATCGAAGAAATCATATCATTGATACATTCGCGTTTCACAAGTAAGGAACTAGATTGATAGTAATAACCACCCCACAAAATGCACGGGTTCATCGGGAACTATTGAAACTTTGATCATAAGCAAATACGTAAATATACTCCTGCGAAACTCATGGATATATAGGGGCCGATATCTCTCCTTTTCTAAATATCCGAGTCATTCTTCCATTGACATTTCCACTTGAAGCAGGGGTGGGAGGCTTGGGTTCTCAAATGATACATAGTGCAATAATGATACATAGTGACATATGGTGAAAACTGGGTTCAGTCAGAGATAGAGGCAGCTACGGGACGGACTATATCCCATATCCTCAGTGACCGGTGCTTACCAAGCGCTTATTAAGAAAAGGAAACCCGCGGTTGTTCGATTTCTTATTCGCATATTACGGAAAAGAAGTAGCCCCACTTGAAAGTCACTACAGCCCATTCAATAGAAATCAATAGTCTAGTTACAGATCGAGATGAATATGCTTCTATAACCCTTAGATCCATGGGCTCGAAGTAAGACGTAGGACTGCTTGCTTCTCTTGCCACTTCAGCCTTAAGTAAAATGCTTCTTGCACTATCCACAGCCACTTCTGATCTTTCTTGAGTAAATCCGTTATAAGCCTCTGGAATAATATCCGATCCTATAGTTAGCCCATAGAAAAAAGAGCGTAACTCAGACACTTGGGTCCAATCCACAATGGCCTTTACTTCCTTCCCACCCATTCGAACCTGTTGCTCAAGGTTAGAGAAGGTAGAATGTTCTAAGCCCAAATGGCATGACACGTAACTCGACAAGCCATATCTGGTAAGAGAAGTGGTTTTAGGCTCGTCTCCATGCTTCTGCAATTCTCACTTTCCAATATCAATTATATATAAGATAAGGTCGAATGTGAAGAAATAGGCTTTGGACAATTATAAGGTGTGAAGAAATAGGCTCCAGTACTTATAAGTTCAGGCGGTCGAAGAGATCAGCCACAAAAGTAATAGGAGACCTTCTTCTTCATTCTAATCTTGTTCTGTGCATGAGAGTCAGAGTCCACACACATGCGCTAAGAGCCATCTTCCTTCTTATAGAGCTGCACAGGGCCGGTGCCTTGGAAGGCTGGGCTGGGCATCTAGCAAGCATTATAGCACAACTGCTTCCGTCGAACAAGCTGAGAACAAGCAATTCCATTGAGCCCATAACGGAGTTTGTAAGTGGGGTAAAGCACAAGTCCAGGTTTCGCCCAAGGAGCAGTCATCGTAAGATCAAACTAAACTTATAAGTGGGTAGGTCGGTACTTATGAGTGGGTAGGTCGATAATCTTAGGTAGTTCAAGAACTTATAAGTCGGTAGGTCGATAATCTTCTTTTCGTTTTTCTCGTTCGGTTCTCAACACATAAGAGAGAGAAAATAAGTATCAACATCTTCCACTAAAAAGAAAGGATTTCTCCCTGCTGTTGGTAGACAAAGAACTGCCAACCTACTTCATTTCTATCTATTCTTCCTACTTCATTTCTATCTATTCTTCTATATATCTAGTACATTCATTCCTCCAGCCTACTAGATCCCGAGAGTGAATAGCATAATAAATAAGGTTATATGATTTATCTGCAAGGGAGAATCAATGCAATTAGACAGGAAGAAGGCTAGCTTGAAACCAGTAGCATAGGTATAGGACTTAAAAGAAAGACCACTCTCTAGAGTATGGATTCTCGCCCACACATATAAATGAAATGAATGGAACTTAGAAAGACGAGAGTGAAAGAGCGGGATCACTCATGAGTATCTGGCCAGTACTTAAGTTCGGGCCTTTTGGGCCAATTCAATCTGTCTTTATCAAACTAGCTAGGGATCCGATAGACATAGGTATTTCTATATTCTCCGATAGACCAAGAGGTATTTCTATATTCATTAATACTTCCCCATATATTAATTAATACTACTTCCCCATTTCTTTACTACTTCCCCATTTCTTATTTCTCTAATAATGTCAAACTCTATTCTGGCTTTTCCCTTCGTGAATGACATTGAGACTTGATAAGATAAGGATCCCAGTGTCCTTTAAAAATCAAGCAAGATAGATGGTAAGGTAAAAGATATAGGAATCGAGAAAGGATGTATTGCATGGTTAGGTGGATCATTTTCAACAATGGGATATGGTGATAGCTGATCCACATACATTATTGTAGAAGTAGAAATTCCTATGATCAAAGAAGAAGGCAGGCGAATCCGGTTCCGCTACTTGTGATCAAAAGAATTAAGGTATTAGATCTTTCTATGGCTCCAGTAAAGAAGGATATTAGATCTTTCTATGGCTCCAGTAAAGAAGGAAGAGATAGGAAGGCATCTTCTCTAGCTCCCCACGTAGCGGTAAACAAAGCTGGTTCAAGTCCTCTATCCATCTTTCTTTGGTGCTCATGGTCTGAAGGTGTACAATGAATGGCCTTTCGTACCAGAAGTCTATGCTACATGCAATAGTTGCCTTAAAGGTTTTCAAGTGTGTGGAGATGCAAAGAAGGCTTTTTCAAGATCGAAGAGAGCACCCAGACATCGTACAGCAGGTGGGGCATAGAAATGGTACATAGGAACAGCTACCCGGAGTAGATCTGAGTACCTTTGGCACCGAGGCTACTAATACTTTGGTGGAGTTCCCTCGCTTGCAGTGAGGAACAAGAGAGGAGAAGTGGGAAAGAAAGAAGCTATACTAACCACCACAAGTACCAGGAAGTGGGACATTACCACTTGATCATTAGCTCCTAGCATTAACGTACCGGTACAGGTTCGCCATGCCATAGGCCAGCCAGAAGGTTTCTAACCAGCAATAGGGGAGATGCAAGATAGTGACTTCATAGGAAGGATGCAAGGTCAAGTGGTCAACTTCATAGATAGTATAAGGATCAAGTAGCAGATCCGATGGAGTCAAAAAGGTGTGGGATGCGGATGCTCTTAGCTCGTTCCAACCTACTTCCCCGATGGGTCAATGGCCATTCTCTATGTCATCAAAATGCATGGCCCTACCCTAGAATTATTCACCGCGGGCCTAGATCCACTCAATGCTTAGGTTTCCCGGGGGTTAAGGGAGAAAGAAAAGCTCAACTCTAGGTTGTTTCTCTATTAATAGCTAAAGGAGCCCGAGCCCCGATCTCGTAGGCTTAGGCTTAGCAACCGAGAAACTCTATGACTCTTAAAGCAAAGGAAGGGAACGCCCATAACTCCACGGAACTCAAAGTCAACAAAGAATGAAACCACTTTTCCTTGAACCACTGAGCTAGGTCTGGGCCCGATCCTTATCTATCAGCCCTCCAAAGATTCTTTCTTGATTCCTTTCCCGCTGACTTGAACCTTTGATTCAACATTCCATTCTTCAATTCAAAACGTCAACTTTCAATTCCATTCCACTATTACTGCTTTGATAGACTTTCCTTGCTAGGAAGCAGGTGAGGAAATACGAGTCGGAACAAGATGATAAGTTTTTCTCAGATTAATAAGATAGGGAACTTGACTTACTTGCTCTTTACTTCTTTATATACCTGGCTAAGGTGCCCAAGAGACTCAATTTCTTTCTTCAATGTACCTCTTCCACTCAATTATCAAAGGAAGGAGCACCAAGTGTTACCTAGATCGAGCATGCCTAGCTCAAGCCTATGATTCTTACCTTCATACTAAAACTTCCCTTTCAGCAACTCATTCAGAAACGGAAACGGACCTAGAGCTTTGATCTCCAGGAACGTTCACTTGAAGACCTGTTTGCTGCTTCTAGAATCTTTCTTATTTCTTTCTTATTTCCTTGAATAGCCAAGCTAACCGCCGCAACTACTGTTTTTGCAGCTTACTTGACTTACTTGTAATCTAAAGTAGGCTCTGGCTAATCTACCTGCGCTAGGTACCCTCTATCCTTACGAGTTCAATTCACACTTTGGATGTTGGAGTTACATTCTTACTTGGAGTATATAGCACATGGTAGGGTTAGCCACTTCTTTCTATGATACCTAGCTCAATCCCCTTCTTCTGACCTTAGAGCTAAAGCCTAGGATTCAGTTTATGCTTCCCTAAGTTCTATTCTTACTTTCAAGAGAGAGCACATGGTTTTTACCCTAATATATCATACCTAGTGCAATCCTATGATTCTTACCTTTGAAGTTCTATTCTTACTTGAAAAGTGAAACTCGTGTTACCGCTTCAACATTACTCTCTTCTGTCCCGAGAACTCTTCTTGAAGAACCTGCGCAACACCTTTATATAACACTCGCAAACTGACTATAAGGTCCCGAACTCTATTGGAAGTGAATCATGAAATGGAATCTCTAGAGCACCTGTAAATCAATAAAGAAATCCGTAATATTCCCTGCCTCAGATACGCCAAGCAACTACTAAAGTCTAGCGTCAGGCGCTTAAATGGGTTCTCTTTGTTATTACCGAGTCTACCAAGCAACTACGTGACTTCTCAATCTCATTTACCACTTCGTCTTGTGTTTCACTGGCTTTGAAGAATCATAAAGATCAGGATCTACTGCTGGGCGAGAGGGTCAACTTCACTATGTCTTTACTCACTTCTATAATTGGTGCTTTAAACGCATTATGGAAATATTCTTTGTGAAATATTCTTTGATTTGACTTGTGCATTAGCTGGAATAGAGTCCTTGAAAGGAAACACTCTCCCCTGCGAGCGGCGAGCGGGACAATAAGACCTTTTCGCGTCTATATGCCTTTGTTCAACGTAGCTTATGTCATATCTCCACATTTCGACTCTGCTATCGGCCCTGATGATGCTAATTTTAGCCTAGAAAGATGGATCACATTCCATTCCCCTGTAGTTTACCCTTACTTAAATAAAGATAATTGGAATTGAGCTGAGCCAGAGAAAGAAAAGATTTCACTGACGCCACGTTAGCTTGTGAACTTGTTCTCGCTCGTGAAAACAAAAGAGACTCCACTGAAATACTTAGCGCACCGGAAGTTAGGGCAAAAAAGGCTTGAACTTAAGATATAGAGAGTCGTTAACCAGATTGAGAGTCCTTTCTGACCCGCTTCCTTCCTTATTACTCTGATTCTATATACGAGAACACTAGAAAAAGCAAATACTGGAATTGCCGCCAATAACGGATCTAGCAGAGAATGCCCGAACTGATTCCCTTTCAGACAAAAACGATCCTTTCCTTAACTTACTATAAGTGAACTTACAATAAGGGAACAACGAATAAGGGGCTTTCTTTCTTCACACCAACACAAGACAAACGACCAAGCAGAGCGTGACAAGCAACCAACTACTTTGCGTCTATTTTTACCGGGGAATACAACAGGACTTGCTCATAAGTAGTTGCTTGGCGATTTGAAATAAAGCATTTATTGCCTATAAAGCAGGGCCAGACTCTGTGTTAACGGGAGAGTTGCCTTACTTATCTTACTTAAGTTCTTTCCTTTGTATACGTTGCTTGCCTGTTTTCAAACCTGTTAGTCGTATTCTTATTCTTATGTACTTATATTATTCTATATGCAATAGATCTCGTACCCGGAGTAACAGAACGCGGAACAGGATATAGAAAGATGACTTCCCCGGCAGCCCCAAACTAGCATAAGCGAGGCTCTTAGGCAGCAGTGTGGGGGTGAAAGAAAGTAAAGCCAGACTCTAGGTCAGCAGCAATGGATTTAAAGCATGAAGTTTTCAAGTGAAATCTGAGGCAAGGGGTCTTGTTAGCTTCTCGTTTGGTAGCTGAAGAATAAAGATAAGTAATGTTAGTTTTCAAAAGCAAGTACTTATAAGTTCAGGGGCGCGGTAATCAAAGACATGTTTTGTTGGACAGTAACTCAGATGTGTGTTGTCAGAGTCAGAGGCTCTACTTCTATACAGGAATCCAGAATGAAATAAGTAAGTGCAAGAAATTATAAGTACTGGACGCTCGAAAAAGTAACAATGGAAGTTGGGGCTAACAAGAAGAGAACTCCCGTCAACTGGGCTTGAACTGCTACCGAGAAGAGTTGAACCAAGACTTATACTCCTTTAGATCAGGTCTATCCCTACTAGCTATCAAACTCAAGCTAGTGCTCATAGGACCTTAGCTGGGAATTCATACTTACTTTACTTATTTCGATACTTTATCCTCTAATATGGAATCTAACTTTGACTTATGAGACCGAACACCTAGGTACACATAGGGAACTGCCATTACTCGATCTCGGGTTTACTACCTTGCATTGGAAGTATGCCTTTCCTGTCTAGCATTCCTTAGTGCCCCGACCTCAATGCCTCGGTTGTCTAATTCACTTCCCCTATATAGGATCATGCCCATTTCTTGAAAGTAGTAGTGTGAGTCTCCCTTTCCTAACTTACAATCTGATATCCCTGGCCCACGCTTCTTTCTGCAACTAATCCGTTCAATTTACCCTCGTCTGATTCACCCGGGTATCCTTACTTTAGAGTTTCATTCATGTCCTCTGCCCTAGGTGTGTTTGTGTCTCCTTTCTATAGGCGCAGGTTGATAATCTTGCCATACTTTTCTTCTTTCACTGTTGATATAGAACCTCGCTTACAGCCCTACCTAAGCTGCCTTTACTCTTCAATTCGGTATTCCGTTTACTTACATTAATGTTCTCTCTGCTGACTAGAAAGGAATATGCACCTCATATGATAGGATAGATATTGGTAAACTAACTCCATTACTTCCCGGAAGTGTTAGAATACCAGCACCCACAAGAAGAGAAGAGCAAAAGTGGAAGCGTTAGCACACGACCCTACTGCTCCCCTACGATATTGCTTATGGAAAGTTGATCAATAGAAGCGGTATCGTCTAAAGGAAGTTGGTGTCCAAGCCTCATACTCTCAATACGGGGTGAAAGCTCCTATAGTGGTCCAAGCAAGCTGAACTAATTAACACACAAACACCCACCTCCTGGCTCATAACTCTAACACACAAACATCTCCTCTCCTGGCTCTAAACAAAACCAACCTTCTCTTTTGCCTTCCGTCCCAACTCTATAAATGCGCAAAGTACAGTAAAGAATACAAGTTGAGCTCGAGCAAACATTTCTTTATTATTTCACAAGCCTTGCTTTAGTTGCCCGGCCCGAACCAATAAATAGCGTTATTAGTGACTCTGCATCTGTCTTTAGAGTATTTGGTGCCTCCGCCTTTAGTGAGTAATCTAGAATATAGGATGAACTTTCGTGTGAGTAATCTAGAATATAGGATGAACTAGTGGAGTTATTAAGCAAAGCCCTTTGTTGACTCTTTTCTAGCATTTGTTTACTCGGATCTAGACACTATCAAATTCAAATGAATGGTTGACTTCTCTTACAGTACGGGCAATAAGAATAAGATGGGCAGCTTCCCACTCCACCTACAGCTCGAAGTAAAGTTTCAAGTCAAGTAAGTCGCAGCTGTTTCTTTGGCTTAAGTTCACTTATTTTCGGATGCCGATAGATTCTTGTCTTAGCCACCAATATTCCTTTCTTGTCTTTCTTGACTCTACTCTCAGCCGATTGCTGCTGGTGGATCTGGCTCAACAAACTAAGAATGAATTGACTCTTTCGTATCGAGCACAAAGTATAGAAAGTCGTATCGAGCACCAAATATAGAAAGAAATACATAGCGAAGTTAACCTGATTGACCTGATTGAGAGTTTCCGTGTTAGTAGGTTCCATTCCTGCATGGGCTAATCAAATTCCGTGTTTCTCGTAAGAGATGCCACCTTTTGAAATGCTTTCTAAAGCAAAAGGTCACTGATTCCCTTAACTTGGTTTCGAAAAGCCAGCGCCCAAGCTCCATTGAGCCGGTCACCGTCGAGTAGGACAAAGGAAGTAATGGACTGATCGCTTGGAGCATTCAATTGCATGAGAAAGGTCGATCTCAATTGCTTAACTAACACCATGTAATCGATCAATGTTAGGAAGCAGGGACCAGACCCACAATAGGCATCTTCCTTTCATCTCGATTTGGCTTTTTCCGTACCGGATCTCCCTCTTCTTCCAACGAAATAGTAGAACTTAGAACATTTCCTCGCCGAGATATTGACAATGCTAGTTTACAAACAAATGCCGTAGGTAGTCCTTTCCGCTCAGTCCTTCCTTTAGGTCCTTTAGGAATAGGGCTCGTACTTAATTACTGCCAAATCGGCCAATTGCTGTAAGCAGATTTAGGGCTTGCTTGGGGTAGCTTCCTTGCTTGGCTTGCTGGGGCTATCAAGTCGGTACAGGTCATACAAACAAGAAAGAAGAAGATTGGGATGCCCGGACATTGCCCTATGGCCCACTCGCTGATAGGACTGACTTACTAATAGGATCGGAAGAACCTAAAGCATGAATCGTGGGGCGGCTCACATAGGACCAGTACAAAGCCAGTAGCGAGCAAGAGAACCTTTCTTTTATTGAGAACTGGGATGAACAAAAGTGACTTACGTGAGGGAGAAGAGATGGATCAGCTGGAACTGCTTGTTTCACAATGGATGATATCGTATATAAGCGGATAGCGAATCGCTCTTTCAACGAGAGGCCCCTTCTCTTAAGTACTTCTTTGAGTGCTGTGCGAGCCAGAGATATATTCCATTTCTTCTTTTCTTTTCTTCGCGTCCATTTCTTCTTTTCTTATTCTAAGTCAGCTAGCTAGGCCTGTTTAGAGCTCCTGATTGGACGAAACCCTGTAGATTGGACTATCGAACTGCTGGGGGAAGAATTCTGAAATGACCTTGATTGCTGCGGGCCTTCATTGCGGAAACTCTACTGGCTAGGACCACTATAGGGGGCAGACTACCTTTACTAGTTACATCCGCTTCGCCATAGGAACACGGAACAGCGCGAGGTTAGCTTCCCCTACTTCCTTAGTATAGGATGGCCCATTTCCTATTGGAGGAAGCAATAAAAGGTATTCAGCAATAAGTGTGGAAGAGATCTAGCAGTTCACGAGGAAATTCATTGGCGAGCACACCTTTGCCCTTTATTTACTTGCAATTCCATAAAATCAGTTTACTAATTAAAGAAGTATACAACGAAAGAGGAGTTCTTTGACTCGCGGTTGATCTTTAGAGGATTAGGCACAAAGTAAGAGGCAATAAAGTATAAGGTACGGAGCAATGCAATTGAAGCAAGTAATGGAAGCCCCATTTCCCCAGAAGCCAGCAGGGTAGTTATTCTTATCCCCAGAAGCCAGCAGGGTGGTTATTCTTATTAGTGGAACTCGGACTATTTCTCCTAAATCGAAGGATCCAGAAGGAACTCTACAAAACACGGATTGACTCTCTTGCCCAAGCATTGCCGCCCACGACTCGGTTAACTACTTTTTGAAAACAAACGATCCTGCCAAGGCTATGACCTAACTCTCTAAGGCTATGACCTAACTCTCTAAGGCTATGACCTAACTGCTTCTCTTCTTCACCTGCAGATGATCTTTCTACGGTTTCTTCTCTCAACTCTAAAGTCAGAAAAGAATCTGGAATTCATTATTTGTTTACAAGGCCTCAGGGTAAAGAGTAAAGGTTCCGGTGCACAATAACTTCGCTTGGCTTGATTTACCTTTCTTTTCTACGAAAATCTCCTTATGAAGCGAGGTTGAGTCTACTATAGAACGAATCCGCTGTGCCTTTTGCCGGAAGAAAGAAGCTTTAGAAAGGGCACAAGTGACAAGTACGAGTAGAAAGTAGAGTCAAATGACAAGTACGAGTAGAAAGTAGAGTCAAAGGAATGGCCCCCTGACCGACCTCTGATTTCCATAGAAAGGCCGAGCGTAAATACATACCCTCTTCTATTCTTATATACAAAATCTCTTGAATAAAGAATCGGAGTAAGATGCTTTTCTTATTTCCAGGGAATCCCCAACTCAAAAGAGAAACTCTTCCTTCTTTTCTATCGAATCGATCATAACCACCACCCGAAATTGTGCACTACAAATAAGAGCTAATAAATATAAGAGCTAATAAATAGACCGGCAATCCCATAGAAAGACATTACGAAGAGCTAATAAATAGACCGGCAATCCCATAGAAAGACATTACGATCTCCTCCAGGAATTCTATTGATTCTTGAGCATTCGAGTTGCTCGTCGAATGGCCCATGATAACCAATTAGTAGACTTCTCAGGAAAACTCAATGTACTTACAGGGTTCCCTATATCCTAACCAGTGGATTGTCTATATCTTGTACACAGCACCCGCTTGGCAAATGACTCTGCTCAGGATCTCCCACACAAAGGGCTCTACAACATTTTTGTCATAAAGGTGTATAATCGTTTTGCTGGGTAAGCGAGATCCGGGGATACTCTGGGAAAAGCATAATTCCCTGTAAATTCCTTACAGCTCGCTTTCGCTCTCATCGATTCCTTCTTTCTTTCGGAGCTTTATGGAAATGCTTAATAAGTCATTTTCCGTCTTGGAAATTAGCTCACTAATATGACATGAGTAATAAGTCCCCCGTTGAGTCTTGATGCCCGTGCTGATTCCTTAATGGAAACTTGGCTTTGAAATCCCCAATGTTAGTCGTAATAGGCCTAGGCTTTAACTTCACTACGGTAGCATTTTCACGCGTGGAACAATCGCCTGCAAGAGTAAACGTATAGGATGATTCATGGTATCTTTATCAAAGAAAGGTGACCTTGATCATTCAGTATGGTCTTACCAAATAGATGTGTATTGCTTCACACCTAGTAGCAAAACGGATTATTTCTCTAGGACGGACGAAAGGGTTCCTCTTTGTTGCATTATATCTAAAACAAGCAGCATCTAGCCTTAAGATTGGATTTGATACGGTGGTTGTTTGTTCAACCTGTTCCCAGAGATTTGTCTGTGCCATTCCCCCTAACTCGGTCCGGTCCGGTCTGCCTCGAATTATACCTGATTTACATAGAAAGATGATTCGGGACTCCTATGCTGAGAAATTCCATATAAAGAAAGATGATTCGGGACTCCTATGCTGAGAAATGAGTGTTGTTTGACTTATCCGTATTTGGATCTATATCTTAATTAATGAGCAAAACCTTTCTTTGGACTAAACTAAGGCAACATTCAAATCGATTGTTACCCCGCCTTAGGATTGAGGATATAGACACTCTATTCAGAATTTAGTATCGGGGGGAGACAGAATTTAGTATCGGGGGGAGAACATCAAATTCATTTCATCGATATTAGACGATGATATTGTCCATGGATCAGGACCAAGCCCCTTCCTTGTTCAAGGGTTTGAGAATGATAACAGGTCAACCTGGAAAGTCTTTGACGACTTGAAAGATGGTTCAGGCAGCATTAACACAAAGAGGAACTAAATTGACATTCCACAAGAAAGTAAGGAATTCCTACTTTTATGTCTTATGAAATAGCCTCATTGTTAACCTTCACGCATGCGCAAGGTGTTGAGTCAGGGTTGTTCATCACCTGATTCGTTACCCGTTGGATGTGAAGAAGACAATTCTTACAGGATTTGGATCTATACTTGTTTGAAAACCTTATAGGTCCCCATATCTACCAACTTGTGAGAATCTCGGTATTCCACCGAATTCAAGCTGGTGTTCATCCGTCTCTGGTCGTCTAGGTTTCAATTTATTTATTTATTTGGAGGGAGCAGGCAAGAGGAGCGCTATTGGCAATTATGTCAATCCGCGTTTCTTGATAACGGTCCATAAGTGGGCTGCATCTGGGTTGAAGTCCATTCCAATGGATGGTTAATATAACCCTTGTATAGGCTCATTGGCCGTCAAGGCTGTTTTATTTCTCTTATGATCTTTGTGCAGCCCCAGTACTTATAATTCCGGTTAAGCTTATTATAATGTTTGAAATTAAGGTCTTGTTCGATGGGTTACCTCTAGTGTTGTTCATTCCGCACTGGATAAAAAATGTGGGTACCCTTTTGTAAGGCGCAAATGGTCCCGTCCCAAGTATGCTTTGTTGCGGGGCATTAGGCTCGGACTCCTCTTTATTCCACTTAGCATTTGATCACTATTATTTGGTTGTGTGCTGAACAGGTGTACCCGAGGTTTACCGATTATGCAGTACTTAGCGATGATGTTCTCATTGCCGACCAAGCTGTGGCGCAGAAGTACCACGAAGTATTAGGGAGATTCTAAGTTTCCATATATAGGGAGATTCCACGTTTCTATATCTATATATCAAACTCAAACCAAATGTTGAATCTCACATCCAGTAGCTGTGGTATTTTCCAAAAGATTCTTTACATGGAGGGGTTTTTAGTCCGGATTTCTCTCCAATCTCAATCCGATGTCTGGCCAACTACTATCATCCTCATGGGCTTTATGCTATTAGGATTAAGTGTATCCAATTAAGCGCTTTGATACTCTTTTTAGGATTAGTGGCTCGAGTCTTGGCGCGATGAACCACACCCCATCTCTTGCAACGCAAAGGAAGAAGGCTATGTGGGGGAGATGAGATCCTTTTCCAATTTGGTTAGGTCGTGGTCCACCTCAGAATCCAATACCTCACAAAGATTCTTTTTTGGCCTATTTAAGGAGCCCCAAAATACCAGAGGGTCATTCCAGATGAATTATGGGAAATGTCCCCGGATGAAGGACTTACTTTAGTGGTCCCTTCTCAGGAATTGGATGAAAATGTGGTTACTGTATTGTCGTTGGTACTACACAGTAGCTTTGTGATCTTATGTCTCCTTACAAGAGTTCTTCAAGGGATGTGCCCATTAGAATAGAACAACCCAGAAGCAAGACAAAAAAGAGAAAATCCGATATTGTACTGGTCTCATGTGGAAGTGTTATGATATAGTTGTATCTTTGGGGTTGGCATACCGTACTAACATTTTGGACGTGATGTAAGTAAGAGTTGCCGCTTTTCTTAGGTGGTTCTCTCTTGGGTGGAGTAATTTGTACTAATTAATGTGATTGTCTCTGTTTGGGGTATTGAACAGCCTCATGCAGGGAATAGGGTAGTAAGCTTTGACGATTCCCCTGTTTGACCGTGCACTAGAAGACTTTAGGCGTTCATATGAGTGTAAAATAACTTTGGGATTTCAACGCTGGGTTTAAGGGAAACGGAGAATCAGATTGTTTGTCAAGGCTATGTTTTGGGAAAATAGGGTTGGGGTCACATAATACACCCGGGGGCCCAGTTTGCACGGAGTCCTGTAGTGAAATCCCACAATCACTACTAGAATATAGCTTGTAGAAAGAGCAGCTTGAAGCAAGTAGCAATGCTAGAAGGGCATTTCTTTACCAATGGGGCAGTGTGAAAGCCGTATTTAGTAGTTAGTTGGATCTTTGCTTGGGCAGCTGCTTCATCGATACTTCCATATGTGTTAGATTGCCATGTTTGTATCCGAACGAAAACACCTTATTGAAAAGCTATAGTGAATTCTTCTGTTCAAGCGGAAGTCACTGCGCTTTCTTTGCAAGTCTTGTCTTTGTAACTTGGCCTTTTGCCGACCTCGTTAGCTTTGGATTGGAGCTTCCTGCGCCTCAATGAGTTGTCAAAACAGGCATTGCTTATTTTCACCATATTACATATTATATGATGAACGTTAGAGTTGTATATTTGCCATTACGCGTTAGCGAGAATATAATGTAATGTTGCGTGTTAGTTCGGGTCGGGTGCCAGCCAGATCAGAGCACTTCTTGTTGGCAAAGTGGAACCATAAAGCCCCGCTCCTGCCGCTATTGAATGGTAATTAATTGAACTCAGAGTATATTAATTAGTTCCACTACTCGGTGAAGTTCCAGGTCAAGTGTCAGCTTCATCTTATGAGGTCCAGTATCACAGTTCACTTTTGAATTCACTAACTAGGGCGAAGAATGCACCCCTTACTAGAATTTGTCAAAGAATGGAAGTAGCCAGGAGAAGCCTTTAAGCCTGAAACACCTATTAGAAGTAGGTGAGCTAGTAGGAGCTAGTGGGCGGCAAGTAAGATAAAAACTCATAAGTAGGTAGGAAAGCGAGCCTTGTTGGTGGAAAGTATAGTTGAGCCCTAGCCCTGTTGTTGCTAGGTAAATTCTATCTCAGTGGTTGCCCCTGTTGTTCTGCTAAGTTAAGTGAAAGCTCTACCCCTTCTTGGAAGTTCCGGGCGAGCTCCTCATTCAGTAGTTGTAGACTTGTCTAGTAGTTGTAGCTAGTATAAGAATGAAACTAAGGGGTATAAGCCTTAAGCCTAGAAAGCACCATACAGAATTTCCCTGGGTAGAGTTCCTTATTAGAATTTCTAGAGTTAAGGTAGTGCCTTATATTAAGTTCTATAGCTACATTGCTTCCACTACTATGTCCAGTGCCCTTAAGTAATTGGAAGGAAGAATGAAGCAAGTTAGAAAGAATCTTGAAGAAAGTAGTCAAAGGTAGAGTTCGGTGCTCTAGTTCTTGTGAGCCTACCTTTAAGGATGGCTAGTAGAAGTGTTAGAGGTATAGTAGCCGAGGTGAACTCAAAGATCAGAATGAAACAAAGAAGTCAAAGAATTACCCTTAAGTTCATTGCTGTAAGTACGGAGTTGATCCTAGTAATAGAGTAGTTTCATAAGTAGTTGTAGCCAGAGGTATCGAAAGAAAAGTAAGAATGAAATAAGTATATAGAAGAATTGAACTAAGTTGTCAAGTAGTTTGAAAGTCGGAATTCCAGAATGACACTGGTTTGGATCAGCTGGGCTTGTGTAATTACTTGTTTACTGACTTTGTATGGCTGATAAATCACCCTTATAGTAAGTTCTTGCTTGTCTTGTGTGGATAGGTATGATAGTTGCCAGCTGCTGTAGTTTGATTCCTTCATTCAGTGAATTCACCTAGTTGTCGACTTGGCCAGATCCTATCATAAGATATAGTACATCAGGCTCACACGGGACTTGAAAGAAGGGAACTAACCCCTGCTACTCTCTGATTGCCCCAGCTAGTAGTATAGTATTAGTATAGTTTCATCTGTAGTAGTTTACAAAGGAGAAGTAGATGAGCTAGAGTTAGAGGATAAGAATTCAGGTATATGAGCCATAGGTATTATATCGGAATATGGGGGAGGGAGCCTCATGAAGCAAGTCAGAATGGTGACTAAAGGTACGATGTAGCAGTTATTCAAGCTGGATCATCAGCCTGGAATAAAAGAAGAAAGTATTGTTCAAAGAATATAGTATTGGGCAGGGTGGGTAGAATCAAGTACCGGGTAGAATTAAGTACTAGATCGGAAGAAACAGACTCATTAGCAAGAGAAGAGGAGAGTAGAGATATTGTTGCAAGAAGTAGAGGAGCCGAATTAAGTTATTAAAGATGAAACCAGTACTTATAATTTCAAGCAACCCATTTATTGTACTAGAGCCAGAAACAACCCCTGCCCTCGTATTGGATAACTGATTAAACAAGGGGGAACTTCCTAGAAGGGCTCTTGCAAGAAATACGGATTTGAAACTGGACTACGCAGCTTGTTCCAATGAAAAAAGCAGACAGCTTTAATATAAGTAAGGGCAAGTTAACCGCCGAAGACATCTACTTTACCGCCGATGAGAATACATCTTTCACTTCCCTCTTTTCTTTCCTCAGTCAACTGCAGGTTGTCAACTCACTCCCTAAACGGAACTATAGCACCGATCCTTTCTCTTATTATAGGTCCAAGCAACAACTACTTAAGAATTGAATGGAACTTTCACTGAGTCAACCACTGGCACCACTACTTTAAGGGGCTGGAACAACACTTGAAACAAATCATTCCACTCACCCATCTGATCCAGTAGATTATCTCTGTGCCAATGGCAGTTAGAACAGAAAAGCCGATACTTGATTCTTCAACTGACTAGAAGGGCCTCGACTGAAACTTATGCTCTTTTAACACCTTAAGCGAGTGGAACTCCATTCTTAGTATTAGTATGCACCACCGGCGAGGGAATCCTTTAATAATGAGACACTAAAGCAGAATAAGTGGAATGCCCTGCTCTAGTTTAATCTCAAGTTGAATCCGTATTTTAGGATATCAACTCTATTCTCCCCCTCGGTATTCTAGAACTGATGAAACTCGCCAATAAACCTATCAAGTGCTAATTGAGCCTCTTTCCCCTATGTCAACAAATACTGATTAAACAGGACTACGCAACTACTCACTTGATAACTACAAGAACCAGAACAGTAACAGGATACTATGAACTTACCGAAACTGACAATAAGGGCCTCTCCACTTCTGGATAAGAATTAAGGTATCAAACGACTTTCATTCTATCTTATATATAAGAGAACATAAGTGGCTGCCGCTAGTGTTCGCTACTTAATATAAGAGCAACGAATTCCTCTTCCTTACTAGCACTCCGAGCCTGTCAATTAAGCTTCCAACTCGCGATGCAACTCTCACTTTACCTGGACTACCGGGCAATGAAATAAGTCTCATCCACTATTGGCCTGGACTCGCTACTTCCTCTTTGAACTCTTTCTCACCGTAGTCAACAGTAGTTGGTATCTTCTCTGTTCTGTACCTAGCTACTCATTCAGTTTCTTATGGTTCTAGTGGCATTCTTATATTTATGAGTGGAATTCTTACTTGCTTCATTCTTATCCTATCCCTCTCCTATTCTCTGTCCTGTGCCCTTAAGTAGTTGGTGTCCGGAGTGGATAAATAACCTGCTGATTGAGTTTCTTTCCTTGCTTACCTCTGTTATTGATTAGTAACAAGTTCTTCTATACCTATGGCTCTCCTCTGGCTCATCTAACTCAGGCTCCTATATCTAAGTTAACTCATTCAATAAATGGGAGCCAACTACTACTGATGAAACTTGACTACGAACTCAGTTAGTGCAAGCTTGAGTGAAAGGGGGCTATAACTACCAGTACTTAAGTTCGGGGAGCCAAGCAAGAGTTCAAAGAAAGAGCATATAGGTTGAAGTCCAAGAACAGGTAGAATACCACGAGAGCAGGCAATTGAGTCGACAACTCTAACTCACAACTAGGAGCCAGGCAACTGCAGTTCAAAGAGCCAGAGCCATAAGAACCACTAACTGCATCCTTTCTTAGAGGGATATCTGGTATTAAACTCCGAGTACATGGGCAAGTCCTGTGCTGTGTTCGCCTTTCCTACTTACTAGTTTAATTCTGTAACTACTTAGTTCAATTCTCCAGTAGTAGCTTGTTTAGTTAGGTAGAGCAGTAATAACTCGCTTGCATCTCTGCTTGTCCCCCGCCTAGGTATGATAGAATCAGGTCAGGTAACTCACTAACCATATGCTCTTAATAATGGAACAGTAACTCAGGTGCCGGTGCCGGTTAGGCAAGTACTGTTAGGGCATAGGTTCTAATGTATTACTCGTGGAAGTTCCCATTCTTTCTAATGTATTACTCGTGGAAGTTCCCATTCTAAAGTCAGGGTAAGGCAGTTCTTAAATAGAAGTCCAGTCCAGGTCAAGATGTTAGGAAGAAATGCACTATTTCATCACTTATGGAGTTTTCTTCTTACCAATCAGATAAAGATGCGAAATCATTCCTTTTGAGCCTATATCTTTAGGGTCGGTAACTAACCATGTGCAGTTGTCTATCCGTTACTTGGCTGAGTTTATTATTCAAGTTGTGCTCTAGGTCTTGTCTAGTCGTTGCTTGCCCGGCTTGGTCAGTAGTCGTTGCTTGGTCGTTAGTCATAGCTTGCCGGAGCCAGAGAGGGATGAGATCGAGGTCTTTTATGAAAGTGTAGTTCAATAAATAAGTAAATGGGGGGCCAAGTAACTGAACTTAAAGCCGAGTTCGGGTAGGCAAGGGGAGTTCGGGCTAGAGAGGAAGGGCTAGTTCCAGTGAGAAAGTAGAGTTCCTGCACTTAAGTAATTGGTTAGAGTGTGAGTTTCCATCCCCTTTAAGTAGTGGTCCTGTTGAATGAAAGTAGTCCTGTTCTGGTTCTTGTTTCAATAAGTAACTGGGCTAGGTCAGTTAGTTGTTAGGAAGCCTTTCGATTCCCCGAAGCCCACTACTAGTTATGAAGTAAGTTACTAGGCTAGGAAGGAAGTAACTAGTTATGAAGTCAGTGACTAGGGTAGTTGTTGAATGAAGTTACTAGGCCTGCATCTAGGGCTAGGGCAACTCTTTAGTGAAAGTAGTAATGACACTCTAAAGTAGGCAAGTAGGAAAGTTAGAATTCCACTAAGTATACCCGGACTAACGCAGAATACAGGACTTTGTAATAACTAAATTCTATCTATTATTGAAGTAACAAACAGGGGTGAACTCAAAGGTGAGAATGAAACCAAGTAATATCAGAATGAAACAGCTATGGTAAGAAACCTGCATCTGGTAACTCAGACGAAGAATTGGACTCATAAGACAGAGAATGCAACAAGTAAGTATATGACTCAGAGACCTAAGTAGTCAAAGAAATCCACTAGTACTACCAGAGTTGAGGTAGGCACGGGAAGCAGTATATTTACAGGGTTCTATACCAAGTGCAGGAAGTGCTATGTCTTTACTTATGGATCCATCCTAGGTGCTCGATACGAAAGAGTCAATTACAGTGAAGGAGCTGTTGTGGGATTAGAGTCGAGGCCTCCATAACAAGTTTCGGGTGCTAGTGTTTCTATAGTAATTAGTCTGGAAAGTCGGAATTACTGAATTTCACTCAGGTGAGAAAGTGAGGAAAGGGGGAATTTCACTCAGGTGAGAAAGTGAGGAAAGGGGAGTTCGAGGTATGTTATTCAAGTTGAGTTCTTGCCCCAACTAGTTGTAGTCCATTTCGAGGTAAAGTTTCAAGTTACGTTTAGAGTAGCTAGTGGAATGATTTGTTTCATCTGTATTTGAGGACAGAGAAGAGGTATAGGATCATTAGTTGACAGCACCAACTAGTAGTGGAATAGTACTGTTTAATCTGTAGTAGTTGACTCAGGTATTCATTCTCTGATCCGAAAGAATGGAACTAAGTAGTTACAGAATGCAACTAAGCAGACTCAGAACAAGTAAGACAGAGAATGCAATCGGGTGCTTGTGCTAGTTAGAATGAAACCGGGGATAGGATCTAACAAGTAGTAGTCCAGGTCCAACTCCAATATCTTAATATATCTTATATATGTACCTACACCTAGAAACACCTACACCTATAAACTCCCTTAGCGCAGAAGCGGGAATCAACATCTATTTTGCTCTTTGTCTCCGGGTGGAACAAGTTGACAAGCAAACGTATCTTTCTATGGCAGAGGCACCCTTATTTATAGATCCGGTAATCCTCCATCCATATTCTGAACTTAAAGTAGAGTTGTTGGCTTGAAGACCTGCCTACATCTAGGGTAGAGAGGCCCCTATAGTAAGTTGAATCTAACTCAAGTGGAGAAGGCCCCTATAGTAAGTTGCGGACAATGGTCTTATCTAACAAGAACTTTACTACCAATCGGACTACCTGGACTACCCAATTAATAAGTTCTGGCTGGAGCTCACACAGCAACTTCAGAAGCGGTTGGTTGAATCCACAGTGCCAAAGTAAGTCAAGTAAGCTGTCTCTGAGCAAACCGTTCTTTTACTACTTGCTTGAATCCTTAACTACTAAGCGAAAGTGCCATTCCAAAAAGCAAAGGTAGGTTGTCAGCAGTAGAGTGAGGGTTGCTCCTTTCTGTTAAGCTAAGTGCCAAGTAACATATAACAATTAGCCTGCCATTCCTCTTTCAATTTCCAAGTTAGCGGCTGGATGAAACAATAAAGTAACTTCGAGAAGCCGAGCCTAGATAAGAATCAGTTCGAGGAAACTCTAAACTCAGAGAGGAGCAAAAAGTCAACTATACCACCAGACTCAAATGCAGGTTCTCACAAAGGACTCGGTTATCCATCTCATCATACTATGGCAACACTACTAGTTGGTGCAAGAACTACACTTTCAACAAATCATGAAACTATCAACTCTAAATTACCAAATATTTAAGTAGAGGCCGAACAAGACTCTGTCCTTTAAGTCAACTAACCACTTCTTGAAGACGAAAGAAGTCAACTAACCACTTCTTGAAGACGAAAGAAAAGGAGCATTTCTCTCTCTTGCGCCTGGCATAGAAAAGAGTAAACATCCTGCGCCCTGCCCTCTCTTGAAACAGCTTCATCTAGCTTTAGATCTTTCTTCCATCGCCCTGTGCTTTAAGATACTCTCTACTTCTTATGGAAACACTAAGCCTTTACCGGATCTAGCTTATGTTTTTGCCTCTCTTTAGAAGATTCAACTCGGGGCCAAGCAACGTAGCTAATGGTAATAACCCTTATTCTGATCCCGATGCAAAAGAGTATTGGCCTGGACACTAGTACTTGATTCTGCGGAATATCTTGATTATTCTTCCTCCACCCAAATAGACTATCTTATTCTACGACCTCAACTCCCTTTTTAGAACCGTTTGCATTGACTTTGTCTCCGGGCAAAGTTAGTGAGCTGGAAGGAAAGTGCTGTTCCTGATCCAAATCCATAGCCAAGATCCTATGTTTCCCTGCCTTACAATCTTTTCCTGCAAGAAGTCAGTTTCAGCGGATTCTCTGTCTTGTCTTGCGCCTGCATCCGAGACAGTAGATCATTAATTCAGAAATTCCATTCTTAAAGCTAACACCCATTCTTACTTACGCTTGTTGGGCTAAAGAAAATCATTGAATTGACCTGGAAACTCCTTACGCGGAGAAAGAAATGGAAATATTGAATACTTATGCACATGTTCTATAATTAATTAGGGAATGTAGCAGCTCTAAAAACTCCTATCGTGGTAAACTCCCTTCCTGTTAGGGAAAGTAAAAGAATGCACTGACGAATTAGCATGACGTCTTATTGCGAATGTGTAAAGTGAAACACTCATTTATTCTTACTTGAACCACCGGCCTGTACTTGCCCAACACCGCTACCTCTGCTCCTCAGCATTAGAGCTGAGATGAGCCTTCTTACTAAATAGGAGAAAAGAGATTAGAGTAGATTCGGCTTCCCTTCCAGAGCCACTTTACCGGAGTTGTGGTAAGTCTATGAATTCTTATAATTACTATAAAGAACCATAAAAGTACTACGAACCATAACAGTACTACGAGCTTAACTACATCCTTTTACACCAGAACAAGAACTGGAGCTCAAAAGCTCTAATAACTAGAAGAAAGAAACCCTAAAGGAAGACCTATCCCTTAACTACCCCAACAAGATTGAATAGAGGAGAGGCGCCCCACACCCCACATAGTAAGTAAACAAAGTGTCAGTAACCAAGCCTACCCAACCCGAGTCCAAGAATGAAACAATAAAGTTAGAGACAAGCA
Source organism: Musa itinerans (assembly GCA_001649415.1). Taxonomy (NCBI): domain Eukaryota; kingdom Viridiplantae; phylum Streptophyta; class Magnoliopsida; order Zingiberales; family Musaceae; genus Musa; species Musa itinerans. The sequence goes on along the minus strand of LVTN01000027.1, from coordinate 237,927 downwards.
AGGGAACAAGTGAGGCGAGGCAAGAGACAAAAACAGGACTTGTGAATAACGAGTTATAACCCCCGAAAGCAGGAGTAGTAGTCGCTTGGCAGTAGACATAGTCCTGGGAGTAGGAAACTTAAGGTAGTAGCTTGGCTGTTGCCCTTCTATTAAGTCGGTATAGAAGCAGGAGGTATAAAAGCTTAGTAAATTCAACAAGCAGCTGGCAACTATTAACTGAAAGAATGAAGCAAGTTGTCGACTTGGCTTGGCTGTTTGTAGTAGTTACTTTGCCCTTTTATTGATATTAGTGGTGACTTGGGGACGGTAGAAATTATTACTTGAAAGGTTCGGGTGCTAGTGAGCGAGTTGACGGAGCAGCGGTTCTCGCTTTAGGAGAGTCTGTCTCTTTGAACTCCCCCTCGCTACTTTACTATACGAAAATAGTGTACTTTTTCACTCACCCCTCGTAGTAGTTGTTACTTGACCTTAGATGAAAGCAGCTTGTTTAGTAGTAGCCTGTTCCCAGCTCTTTATTCCACTCCAGCTTCGTAAGCTTATTACTTTCAAACAGAAACTCTTCACTGGCATTCTTAGATTCTTACTTGCTTTCATGATTCCTTCTTACTTGCTGAGATGAGCCAGAGGTAGATGAGAGTCAAGTTCCATTCCAGTGAGAAAGTGTTTATGTTGCCACCAATCTATCTGTCTATTCCATTTAGCTAATCGGTGTTAACTCCTTAGAAAACATCTATATTGTTGCGGACCAAGTATAGTAAGGGCGCCCGGATCTCCTTCTTATGCTTCTTGCGCTGCTATGCTAAGCACCCTATAAATGCATTTCTTCTTTCTTTTATCCGGTTTACAGAACTAACAGAAAAGACTGACTTATCCCTTCGTAGCTGGCAAAGCCTTTCTTTGAAGTAGACTAGTTTCACAAGAGAAGATCAGAGGAATGATTATATGAACCCCAGGATGGAGCCATGCCTGTATCAAAAAAAAGGGTTATTCCACAACACAACAGTGGAAACAACGGCAACAGCAGATAAGCCGCCCCCATTGAGCCTTAATTTGCGCTACTCCTATATAGCAATGAATTTGATTATAGCTGTTTCAACAAGGAGAAATTCGTGTTACAACAGCAGGATCTCAAATGGTACAGAAGCAATCTTTCCAACCCCTTTCGATCGTACGTATTCATTCTTAGTGTGCTGACCAGATATCCCAATAATGAGCGTTGAGCCATAGCAAGAGATATAGCGTTGGCTTCAGGCTTAGTTAGTTCATAAACAAACAGGAAAATCTATTCATTTGAAAGAGTCGGGTCTAGCTGATTCCCGTTCCCGAGTTTACCAATGATGGATAGGTTGGAATGGCAGGACTAAACTATGATAGGTTGGAATGGCAGGACGTAAACGAGCTAGGCTTCGTTAGCCAGTTATCCTTTGAAAAGCAAGCCTTCGTTCTCCTTTGAAAAGCTAGCCTTCCACCCGGGCATTAAAAGAAATCTCTTATAAACCCAGCTTCGCACTCTATTTTAGAACCCATTATCTCTCCAGCCGGGGAAGGCAAACAAATAAGGATCTCCTATAGCTTTGCTCGAGCATCACTGATTAATTGCCCATCCTAGCTCCATTTCAGGAAATGACGCGGAAGCATCTGACCTAGGTTAACCTAGCAGAAAGCAAATGAGCTTCAACTTTCAGAAGTCGCTATCTCTTCTACCGGGCACACACTATGAATCCTTCTTTCCTGAGATTGTATCCAATTCTGATACCTCTAAGCTTACCACTCACTGGATATTGAAGCTCCAAGGCAATCTCTTCCATTTCCATCAGCTGGGCATCTCATTGATTCACCCGAGGGGCGTAAGGAGCCGAAACTAGAAATAAGGAGCATGGGTCGGTCTATAATAAAGCAGTATTAGACTTTGGTTTGGATCGTTCTTTATAAAGGAAGGCTGGAAGCTACTTTGATTGAGGCCCTCTATCTATTTTAGCTGGTACGCTCCGAGGTCTTGGTTCTGATTTATAATACATGCTATAACGAATTGAAAAGCGAAAGAGGAAAGAAAGAGAAGAAAGCGAAAATAAGGCAAAAAAGGACATCCATGAACAACATGACTAGCGTGAGAAATCAAGAATAGAATATAGATAAGTATATAGAGAAGGGCTCGGCATCATCATACTAAAGAATAGAATATAGATAAGTATATAGAGAAGGGCTCCTTTTCCAATTGAAAAATGCAACAATCTTTCAGGGATTTGGAAGATTTATTTGTTCTCAACACCTTATAAGTGGGGAGCAAAACAGGATTCTAAGGGGGGAGCAAAACAGGATTCAGAAGTAGTGGAATCCGCTGCAGTTGTAGGTTCATCAACATAATCCCACTCTACAAGCGCGCCCGCAAGAAACAACATTGGCAGGGCGACTTCACTCAAGCCACTTTCTAATACAAAAAAGATAGAAATGATATTCTAACCTGTGGGAACAAAGATCGGATCTAACGACTCAAACCATAGGGTCCACTTGGGACAGACTTGCCGGTTACCCCTCTTTCTCAGACCTGCGTTAAGTCATCCGACGGGTTTGTTTTTCTCCTGGGATAACTCTCTTTAGAAAAGTGGAGAGCGAAGGGTGCCTTAAAGCAAGCATCTCTCTTCGAATGTTAAGTTAACTAGCTCGGGTCTCTGTTCTTATGGATTGTTCACGTGAATGGAAGGGTCAGTTGATGCAGCTTAAGACCCTTTTTCATAATCTGATCTACCGGAGAAAGCAGCGGGACAAGAAAGAGAGAGCTCGGAAACCTTTGGCTTGGCATTTCGGTAGAAAGACATAATGACATTTCAAGGCTTTTTGCTCGAAGTAGATCGAGTGAAGTGGTCGGGTCCCCGTTATGTAACGCCTGGAATTATAAGTACTGGCTCTTTCTTTTAGAAAAGTGCATATCGGATGAATGAACAAAGCTACAGATGAATGCATAGCATAGTTCTCCGGTCATCCATCTCCAGGCATCACATCGCTTCTCTATCCATCATATGTCATGTGGTTTTTTCTACATGGTTGTTGGAATAGTAGGTTTTTAGCTATTCCTCACTTCGGGACCAAACGGTCGTAAGCGGGGGGGCTCCATTACATGGACTGTATCAATCTTTCTTTTTCTTCAATTCATGGTAGCGTCAATCATTTCAACAAGTTCCTTTCCTTCAAACACTATGGAAATTGTGTTTAAGTAAGAGAAGCGGCGGCGAGGGGCATGGCATAAAGTAGTAGCTAGAGTCTTAGTCAAGAATAGTGCAGTGAGTTCAGAGTTGTAGATGACAGTTTTTGTAAGATGTCAATTTAAGCAAATTCAGTAGGCAAGGAGATTGTAGTCCATTCGTAACAAGGCTTGAAAAAAGAATGAACTAAACTAGCTCGGCACTAAACCTGCTCTGCTAAGAAAAGAAGGAGCGTAGATGGAAGCGATACTCAGACTCTGAAAGACAAGCTCTTAATTTGGAAAGGTGTGCAGTTTCGCCTTCTAGCCATCAGTTGCCAGATTCGCCTTCGGACTTTCCCGCCTTTATTGAGAAGAGATTTAGACATAGCCGTGAGAACGGAGTGTTCATTCGATCCACCACCTGAGGCCATGCCAATCAAACGAACCTATCCTTGGGGTCGATCCAGCAAGTGATTCCCTCGGGTCGGGGTCGATCCAGCAAGTGATTCCCTCCCCGCGAAACTTAGATAGTAGTTAGGTCATGAATGTAATGCGAGGGAGAGAGATAAGCGCGGGCTAATTAAGAAGTCTGGCCGTTATCGGTCGGGTAGATCTACCCATCCTCTGATCCTTTTTGTTCAATATATTCATCGGATTGATTCTAAACTGGCCTATTACGCACTCGGGCCAATCTACTACACGCTCACTCGGGCCAATCTACTACACGCTAATAAAGAAAGGTATTTCGGATTGCATCTCCCACCAAAGGGCCGTTCGATCGAGTCCATCCCTTTCAGTCGTACCTTCCCTGTATGCGTGTCGCCGATTGAAAGAAATGCTGGCCGGAATTATGGAACCGTCCATCCCAAACATAAGAGATCTACATTAACGATACCTACTAGTAGATCGATTTAGGGAAGGAAAGAAATACCGATGAAGCTATTCCTCCCATCCCTATAAAGCGAGTCACCCGTGATTCGAGAGTTCTATTTGAAGCTGATGCAGGCGGATCCCAGCAGTCGTTTGTTCCTTACCTTCTGTCTTTCCAATCCAATCTATTATAAGGTGTCCGTAGGCAGCATAGAGAATAACATAAGGAAAGAGAAGACCTAGCTCATTCATAGGCATAGAAAGCCCTAAGGACAAACGGGCCTGCGCACGGACGAAGCTATTTCTCCCGTAACCTCAATCGTAATATCATTTCTTCTATAATAGAATTAACATTCATAAACTTGCTTGGCTTACCCTTCGATTGATAGTGTGTGGATTAATTAATTAATTGATTCCGTTCTTTCACCTTTTTTTACAACTAATGAGATCTTTTGATGGGACTTCGAAAGCAAACTTACTATTGAATAACCTCGGTAAAAAGTTTCCACTCATATATTGGGGCTCAGGCTTATGATGTATGGGAGGTATTTCTTCTATTGTAAAGGTGCCCTATGAAGAATAGAATTTCTTATACAACTCCGAAAAAAGAAAGGGACGATTCATGAGGCTAGGTTTTGTGATGGATTTATTGACCGGAAGAAAGCCTTACCTTGGCAAAGAGTTAAGATAGTGGATTCCTCGCTCTGGCGAGTTACTCTTACTTTCTGTCTTTTGGTTGAACTCACCCACCGGTTATTATAAGTTCTGGCCGGCGATCCAAGGCCTGTTGATGTTGCAGTGTCCAGTGCCAATGTGACTGCTTTCGGGCGGCTTGATGTAAGGCGAGACACTTCCAGAGGTGAAATAGCCAACACCAATACTAGAGTCCTGCCTGTATGCCTTTTCAAAGCTCGATAAGGTAAGGCGGGTTGGGTTCTCGATCAATCAGCTCATTGTTGGGGAGAGATAGGCCAGTAACATAGGTTTTGTTCTAATTTCTAGGAGTGGAACTTGCTTGATCTTGATTCGATGATGGTGGCAGGGGAGTCACTAATCAAATCAGGGTATTCAATAGTTTCACGAATTCCAAGCAAGGCGTAGAGAAGATTCCATTTCAACTCGTTAAGACTGAGCGAGACTAGGAATTACTAAGTTACAAAGATTGAGGAAAAAGACGAGGCTCCTATAGAAACTAGATCATTAACTGGGAAAGTTACTCTTCACCGGAAATAGTCACTGTCGCAAGCATTATGTTTCAAGTTGTAAGTAATCGTCTGCTCATAGAAGTATCATTCAATCGGGCGCCATCTTCTTTAAGCTCATAGAAGTATCATTCCAATCGGGTCTTCTTAAGTCAGTAACTTTGAGTATACAGGGTCAGCGACATTCCACCTTTCTAGATATATGTTCAAACAAATGACATATTTTCCATTTCGATCTAAGACTTCCAGAGCGGGGGCTTTCAATATGGCTCTGACCTGTTTATATTCTCAGAATTGATAGTTGTCATTATATGGTGCAACGACGCAGTATCAATGTTTATTGTGGTCATAGTTCATAATGGGGTTCGAAATAATGTCTTCCATACTATATGTTCTCTTCAAGACAAGTTGAGTTTGGTGATCATGGATAGTGGAAGAAGTGTTGAGAATTCTCTATCTTTAGATATATGGGAGAAGATAACCATTCCACACTGTACAATTGCGCTGGCGGAATAATAGGGGTTGGTTTAATATCAAGGTGAGCAAGCGTTGTTTGGTTTCTTTTTCCATGGGACTACACTGATCAAGTTTGGTTTGATATCATTCCAATGGATTCGAGTGTTGTTGCTTGGACGACCATGGCACTATGATAGTAGGGTTCTCTATGATGGTTTCAACCAGACTTATTCCTTTCTGAAAGATGGCGTTCTTTTGGAGCCCTTGAAAACCCACTAGGTATCTCTTTGACTTTGGTTCGGTTCCCGTGAATCCCACTAGAAATACATCACCTACAAAAAGGAGAGTGAACGGCAAATATCTAACCTACGGGAGAGTGCAAATCTAGAAAAATAACCAAAAGATGGGGCAGCTGATAAAGCTTCTGGGTTAGGGTGGGTAGGTTACTCAATCGTCTAGTGGGAAGCTTCCGTGGAGAGAGGATTGCCCACTGGCTTTGACTTGCTCGTTTTTTCTTTCTTTTTCCCCTCGGGTTCAAAGCTTTTAAGCGGAAGTCTTGGCTTGGTACTATAAGCGCCGTTCCCTGGTAATAGTCATAGTAAGAACGAGGAGTTATAACTATAAGATTAAGCTTCTTGTGGAGTAAGCGCAGACGGCACAGTTCCTTCTGGAATTTATCAATAGTTTTGTGTTTGTAAATCAATAGTATGCGCAGACGAGACAGCGCCGGTCTTTATGTTGGGTGGGGCTTTTCTTTTGCCTACCCCAGCTCTATCCATAGCAACTACGGGGAATAAGTCTATCAGCGACCTTCTACTTATGATTCACCAACTTTCCTTTTTGATTTATCCTGAACAATATACAAACCGATTTGATGAAACATCTGGGAGAGCCCTTCCCCCTTAATATGAGTTCTTTCCACTTATTCATGCGCCTTTCCAGAGATACATTTCTAGATGGATTGCCATTGCCCACTGTTCCATATAGAAAGGCTAAAGGGTTGTCATCGACGTTTACAAAAGAGCCTCCTAAGGTTGGTTGGTTTCTTTTAGTTTCAAGCAGAGTTCGGGCTTCTTCCGGAGGGCAGCTAGAAGACCTTTCCTTTCCCCTATCAGCCGATCGATGTGGAGCAAGTTTCTTTCTTGCCTTTCTTATTTCATGTTTCCCCACATTCACACGGTCTTGGAACATGGTAAGTGCTCCATATAGAAAACAACAAAGAGTCATCCAATTTATATAGTAGGGTCTCGCTCCCTTACTACTTCCAAATAATGGGAAAGAATCAATGGGTAGAAGCAACATTCTGCACTGACCGTCAAGACGTGATAATTCATGATTGCGCCAGACAATTAGTCATCTTCATATTATTATGTGCTAATTGTTGGGGGCACGCACACCCAAGCTTTATCGATCAATAGGAGCTTCCAATTTCCCCTCCCCCCGATCCATGCTGTCTTTAGAAGCTCTTACGCCGACCCCTTACTGAGGAGTCTGTCAGAACCGGCAGCTATCTCCAAACCTTACCCTCGAAAGAATATAGTGGTTACGGGATCCTCCAGTGGGTCAGGTCCAAAACTCTCTTTCCCTACTGATTTTAAGGTACGGAGAATCTTTCTTATCTTATTAGCACTATGAATCTATGATTTCGCGCACCCAACCAGGCACTGGAAGAAGGCTTATTATTTGGAAGGATCCCAGTACTTATAATTCTGGAGAAGGCTTATTATTTGGAAGGATCATCTCAACCTAGAGTAGCAACATTCTTATATATCCATAGAACTCACAAAAAAACATGCATGGTTATACCCGTTCTAACCCGAATCCTACTTATTTCTTTCCATGTATAGGGGATTGGAAATTTCGAATTCGAAAGGCGGGATACTGGGTACTTTTGGATTTGTTCTTTTAAGAAAGCCGAAAAGACAGAACTTTCCTCGGAAATAGTAGGTTGCTTTTGTGCTTTTTTAGGATAGCTTGTGAGATACTCCGAGAGCTCTCGAATAGGAGAGAAAAGAAAGCGCCCCCATTGTAAAAGCTTGAACACTTGCGCCAGCTATAGGATATACTCAAATGGGAGAAGAGAATACAGATAGAGGGATTGAGTTACTGGCCCATAGGAAGAGAGACTCCATACCTAGCCCACATACCTATTTCTCAGTCCGTAGCTACTGATACTGATCCGGATCCTTTATCTTCAAATATGGAACTCAATCAGCAAAAGCAAGACCGAAACAAGTATTTCGAATATGATAACTGGAAACCGGGAATGAAACACTCAAGTAAGAACTAACCTAACAATACACGAATATGGCTCCTATAGAGTAAGAAGAGAAATCCAGATTGGAACTCCACTCTAAAGTAACAGGCTTCCACTTACTACTGGGGGATCGAACTCATTAGATTATTATGGGACTCTGGGGGTGCCAATACTTAATTGAACTAAGTAGTATGAGATCAGTAGTAAAGGAGTTACAGCAAAGCAGGACAATCAGGCTCAGGGGTAGCTCCCTATCCTTAAGAGCTAGTAGCACTCTTAGGCGATCCTGTCACGTGAACAAACAATATCCCGTGTGGTAGAAAGGGCTGAACCACCGGCCTTGGGGACAATAAAAACAGGCGCGAATTAGCAAACAGCCTTCGTTATTGAGCGTGAAGCACAGGAGAGGCCCTGGCAAGGTAATGACTCATAAAGTAAGCCAAAACAACCCGACTTTTTCATTAGCTGCTGGAGAAAGAAAGCTCCGGGTGTAGTGTCTCTCAATAGACTCCATTAGGTAGTCCTGAGGCCTCTTAGCCGAGATCTGTTTTTTCTTAAAGGATCAGGGCAGATTATTAATCTGGCTCTCCACTTTAAGTAAAGGGCAGAGCGCCTACCTAAGAACAACCAACCCGAAACAACCCCCTAATTATTAACAGCAGAGCCACGGAGCTCGGAGAGAGCCACTACTAAGAGCAGCAAGCGATAAAGAGCCAGAAGAGTTAGTGGCCAGAGTTTCCACTTGCACTTTTAGCCTAGCTGGGACAATCCACCATTTTGCCAATCAACAACCGAACCGGTACCTGATAAGAAAGAAATGAAGGGCTATCTTTCCTCATGGGTAAAGAACAAAGGAAAGGGAAGGGCCAAGCTTAGTATAATGTTGCGACCAAGCAACTAAGTAAGACCGCTGCGCGGTAGCAACAATAATAGATATTATTAAGTTATTACCAAGTCCTGTTTTTTGGAGCCCCGGGGGAGTTGAATCAGTTATACTTTCTAAAGAGAATATCTAATTTATATGGCCAAGTAACTACTATACAAGCAAGCTTAGGGCCAAGCTTAGTAAGGCTTACTTTAGCTCCTCTATCTTCTCTTTACCAGCTGTCTTGTTCCACGCCCAGGTAAGAAAGAAGTAAGACTACGGATCGGGTTTGCCCTTTGCGCCCTGCGTTACTCTCTGCCCAACACCTTCCGTTTGATTATGTGCTTCTTAAGGTTGCCTTGGACTTGTAAGGCATTATTATGCTCCTGTTAGCGCATACGCATAATTAGTGGATGTTGCTTCTTCGGTATCTTTTCTTTATGAGAGTCTAGTTTGCCTCTTAGGGTGCGCTAAGTACTTAATTGAGTTCCAATTCTTTACCACTGAAGGATCAACTCATCTTATGGCAAATTACACACTGTGGGCCCCGTATGATTTTGATTCACTTAAAGTATAGGTATAGTCGGGTGTTTGACTTAATTAATCCCCAGTTACAGTTTACAGTGGGGAATTGAAATGACTATAAGTCCAAAGTTCTAGGGTCATAGGCTCGAATAGAAACAAGATACGTAGAGGAGACAACTGATTCCTCCCGCTTCTTATGCTTCAAAGTCAAGTACCAAATTTCATCTGAGTTCATTCCTATATGTGCTTTTGTAGTAGTTGCTTGGCGCACCGTTGCTTGGCCTTGGCGCTATGCGTTTGAGTGCTCTTTCTTCTCGTAACCAACCTTCGCCTCTTTTCTGCAATTCCATTCTGTATTCCTGTGTGCCAGAACTTATAATAACCGGTTCTTCTCAACAATTCCATTCTTCAATGCTGACTTGTTCTGTTGAAGCTAAGTCCTATGGCTCCTATATCTCTTGTTCTTTGAACTCTCCTCTGGCTCCTAGTAGTAGCTTGCCTGTCAACTTCCAATCTTGATCTTTATGTATATGTGGTCAACCAGCGAATGAATCCGCGGTGAGAGAAGAAGTAGTTTCAAAGAAGTTGTGTATAGAGAAAAGTGAGAAACTGGGGGCGCGCACTAACACGAGTCTCCGTTTTCATTTATTCATTTAGGGTTGATAGTTATGGTTGATAGTTACTCTATTATAGAAAGAATGCCGTAAAAGAACACCCATTACTCTCTTTGGGCCGCAGTACCGTTAACTGTTTTTGTTTTATTTCTCAAGTCGAGTTGAGTTAGCTTGTGCTTACTCCCTTGCCTTAATAAAAGAATGGAAAGCATAACAGATAAGAATCATGAAAGTGGAAAGATCTGATGCCGGTGCCTAATATCATAAATCTAAAGAATCGAAGTCTAAGTAAGTGAGGCGAGAGATTAAGTGAATTCAGAAGTAGAATACGTGTTTACGCCGAGAGAAGAAAGAGTAGAAAGATTATCTGCTTGTTCAGGCGAGAAAGCTGGATTCAGTTAAGGTCCGAATCAATTGCGCTAACAGAAGTTGTTGACTATTTGCCATAAGAGGAGTTTCCCCGCGGAACAAAAAGGAGTATTATACTCTGGTCTCTGGAAGTGGTCCAGACTTAATATATGCGTAAGTAAATATGAGTGAGGAAACAGGCCCAAGGAAGAAGTCAGATCAAAATAGGGAAGGTGTGTCTTGTATAGAAACTTATCATTATGGAATAAGAGGCGGTAACTCCACTTTTTGTCCTGTAGTAGCTCTTTGTACTGATTACTCATATGTTGGGGTGCGAGGAAGGTTGACCATACTCGACTAAACAGGACTTGCTCCTTTGACTTTAGCTGTTTTCAAAGTGTGAAGTCAATAACTACTAGATTCTCAAAGAGTAGGGCCCTTCTAATAATTCCGCTCCGATAACTATACTAGTCAGAATTTCACTCACAAATAGGAATTACAGAATGGAAATAGAATCCCGAAAGTTGGTGTTAGTAGCAGAACTAGAAAGTAGGAAAGTAAGAGACCAGCAGACAAGGAACTACTAGACAAGCAAGTCATAATTCAGTGATAGGAGCCAGAGTTGAAAGAGCCAGAAAAGAGGACTGGTTATAGGGAGAATAATTCAGTTGGATGAGCCATAGGTATAGATAGAAGCCAGAGTTCAAGGATACTGTTTAAGAGTTGACCTCGCTCTCGCCAAAACCCGTGTTTTTTGATAGCATGGGCATTTTACCTACTGGATGACTCAATTTCATGAAAAGTTTCATCAACCCCGGGGCCAAGCAACATAGTCAGTTGCTAGGCAGGAGCGGTTCATAGCAAATGGATAATCTCTCCTCGCCTCTCCTCTTGCCCGTTGCTTGTCTCTTTCGAAACGCTATCCTTAATCAGAAGAGTAAGTAAACTCACCAGAACAAGTAGATCACTTTCGCACCCGCCAAGCATATACTAACTCCCCGGATTCTTTTTCTTATCTGTCAACTTCTTATGATCTAGCTTCATCTCTTATTTCCCCAACTCTACTACCCGCAATTCCTTCTTCTGCCGACTCCCTAATTACTTTCTTTATACTCAACACTTCATCCCTTTTGAATGGATCCGCTTGCACTGCATCCCTTTCTTCTTAATCTGATGGATCCGCTTGCACTGCATCCCTTTCTTCTTAATCTGACCGGCTTGCCTTTTGAATTTGACTAGTTGCGTAGTATAACTGCTTGTCCCTTTAACCGCTCCTCAGCCTGAGAACATCTCTATGACCCGACTCAAGCGTAAAGCCAATAAAACAACTCCACGAAACGACTTTCCTCGCCCTATAGCTCTACTACAAGAAAGGGTGTCTGCCAATAACCTCTATCGTAGACTTCACTCGATCACCCTCCCCCCCGACTTCCTTACCTGATCTTTTCACTGCTGATTCTCTGTCTTCTGCTTTTGGATGAAGATCTTTCTTCCCTGGCCTACCTCCTTAACAGCATAAAGAGTAGCCTTAGGTTCAATTCGAACTTTCCTAATTAGTAACACCCGACACAAAGAGTGGAGACTACAGGTTTTATTACTTAAAGAAGTTTGCTTACCTAGTGCAAACTTACTAGAAGAACTCGCTAACGAGTGACTCATCATTGAACCCTGCTGGCAACAGATAAAGAATGGAACGTCGTCATAAAAGAATGAAACTAAGCGGACCCGGTTATTATAAGTTCTGGCGCGCTTGCTTAATAGATGTTGCTTGTTGAATGCAACTAATACTAGATGCGGGCCAAGTCACTACAACTAATACCCATATTTCTATAAGATAGGAGCCAGAGAAATTAGAAGTACTGGACTTTACCTCACATCAAAACCAGTACTTTCTTCTTTACCAGAACTACACTTGACAAGCACCTACCGGCCGAAGTGTTACCTCATTCTATCAAAACTCCTGGCTGGCTAATTGTTCTGTTTCCTACCTTGCTGTCGATCATTCCATTCTAAATTAGAACTTCACCCCCTATAACTAACACTATATTCTGAAAACAGCACATACAGGGTTGGCAAGATAGACGACGAAGACTACTTTGTAGAATAGAATTCTTTTTTTGAGAGCCCCTATGGTAGGCTCTAAGGCTCACTAGCACTAGGTTAGTTACCCTAATCTATTATAGGGAGCGGGTAACACCAATTCAGTTTACTCGAGTTACTGCTTAATTCCTACTTTCGAGTTCAATTCTGTATTTCTAGTTGAGAGCACGTGGTATGCGAGATAGAGGTCAATTCATTATTGTGTGTGTAGGAGATACAGCCTTTGCGTTTAGTGAGCCTCCGGTGGGTTAGTAGAAGATGTACTAATTTCGGTAAGTAAAATTCATTCTTATATTCACTTGACTAATGGGGTAATTTCAGATGAAACTTGGGATTAAACAAGAACGGCTTCAGATCGTGCAGCTGAACCTTGATTTGATACCGCACGCACAGCTTTAGATCTGGATCTCCTTGATGAACTGCTTGACGCCTCTGATCCAGCTCTTGCTACTGAAACCAGAACTTGCACCACCGATTGAAGATCAACCCTATACTTTGAAGTTCTGAATTGGAATATCTATCTTCTCTTGCACCAGGTAAAGGAGAAAGGAAAGCTTAAGGCGAAAGTACAGTTCGGGGAAAACTCTGTGGCTAAAAGTCAATTCTTCTCCTGCTGGTAGCTTCGGATACTTCTCTTGCTTCGGATTCTTATCCGTCTCCCTTATGCTGTAGATTATATAGCTTACAATACATATCCTCCTTATTCTTGACCTGCTAAATATCTTTCAACTGCTTTAACGCCTGATTACGAGTTTTAGGCGAGGTAGGCCCCTATCTCCATTATTCCGTACTATAGGTTTCTTCTTAGTTTCAACAGTGTGACCGTTAGGCAGTGTTCCATTAACAAAGACAGAAGCAGTAACAACTAATACAAAACTCATTATTCGAGTTTCTTTCTTGCAGTGTTGTCTTGAGTAGCCGGATTCCCGTGGGTGTTTTCAATCTAATATGCCCGGGTAGCCTTCCCAGACAGGCAGGTATCCTTACTTTTGAGTTCTCTTCTTTGATTGACTTGTTTCGAGCTCAAGTCGGCTTAGTAGCAGCATCGGGTCTTGCTAGCCCTAGTGTAATTCCTATTATAAGTAGGCTTTCATCACCTCGTTGTAAGGGTAAGTCCAAAGAAAATAGGGCATAGAAGTGAGAGTTCAAGTCAAGATAGTAAGCCCCATATTTTGTTAGTTGTAGTATAGAATTAAAGCCAAGAGAGGTAGGCCAAGAGAAAGCAGTAAAAGAACCCAAGGTGAACTACATAATATAAGTAAGCAGTAAACTCTTCCAGTTTGAACCTCGGCAAAGTAAGATTTCATAGAAGTAGGGGCAGGCTCACTTGCATTAGTACTAGGTTAAAGTAAAGTAAGTCAGTATCCGAATCAGTAGTTAAGTTACGCAAGTATGTAGTTTCAGAGTTCAAGTCAAGGGAGTAAGCCTAGGAGCTGACTCTGGATCGGTATCTGAAGCCGAAGATGGATCTTAAGCATAAGCAAGAGAAGGCCGAAGATGGATCTTAAGCATAAGCAAGAGAAGTATATGAATAAGTTCTAGGTCAAGTATCAAGTCAGGATTAAGGTAAGAATCCATTAAAGGTGTTGAAGCCGCCTAAACCTCTCTTTGATGGTAGAGCAGAGCAAACTCCTTTCACTTATTCACTCACTTATTAACTTACATAAACTCCGATAAGAAGAGGTAAGTAACCTATAAGACCTCTGGCTCCTCTCTGCTAACTTCATGAGGTATACCTATCCTCTTTACCTACTACCTCTTTTCCTTGATTACTTCTTTATTAGATTAGACCCCTCTGGCTAATGATTCTGATTATGTTTCCCCGGATTCCGTTTCTTACCTTGGAACATGGCATCTAAGTTATTCGAATTACCAGTTTGTTTATTCTATATAAGAGGAAACTGTAAGTAAGTATTGGCAGGCTTCGTCGCCTCTCTCTCCGACTTAATATAAGGGCAGATTAATATCTGGTACAGTTATTTCAACTTACTATAAGGACTCTGGACTACTCGTATACTAGTTTTGGCTGTAAACCCACTATTCTTAGTAGTGGAAATGAGCTAGATCGGTACCTTATGGGGAATGCGCTAGCAATTATTAGAAGGGCTTTCTTATTCGAAGACTTATACTTACCTCGCTCACATCTACCTTGCCTCAAAGCCAGTACTTTATTCTGCCCTCTACCCTGCCCCAGCTTTCAAGTCCTCTTTCGCAGACAATGAGGCGTGACAATACGTTTAGTTCAAAACTACACCTCGCTCACACCTCGAATCCAACCTACTTGGCTCCAGCGGATTCTCTTATCGATGTCGACTTTCCTTCCTCAAATATTTCTCAATCTTCTTAGTGGGGGCGTTTCAGAATCTAATAAGGGAGTTTAGTGTAGATACTGGATTCCAATTCTACTGTTAGATTCCTTAGTTATAGAGCATCCGTGAAAGATTCCATTCATTCTGTGACGTTACCTAGCCCTCAAAGATATTCTCTAAGACACCTTAGGCTATCCTCCTAACCTACCTCTTTTCCTTGGTGACTTCTTTTTCTATCATATCTAGTTCATTCTTAAGATTCTGCCCTTGCTTACTTGCTTGTTCCGTTGCTTGCTTCAAATTCTTATACTTATGCTTTCTACTTATTTGTAGACTTCTGCTTTTGTTTCATTTCATGCACACTTATTACTTGCTTCTTTTCATGCACACTTATATAGAAATCTGTAACCTAACAATGCATTGCTGTAACTATTAATATATACTTAGTGCGCTAGATCTATCCAGCTTTAGATAGGGTAATGCGCTAGCATAGTATAGGGCCTGCAAATACTTAGAATGCCTAACTCAGGTACCAGTATGGAATGGAACTCCCAACTCCTAACTCCTAACTCACAGGAGCTGTTAGAACTTCTTATGACTTGTTTATTGGTTGCAGCCGCTAGTGCCACTTATATATCTGCCACTGTCTTTGTTGTCTACTTTCCCTTATATTAAAGCTGCTTGTTTGCTCATAACTTGTATCCTTCATTCTTCTACTTTTTACCTGATCCATCCTCGGCTTAACCCTATTATTTCTATTGGGGCGCTAAGGGACAAAGAAAGTCGTTTGACTCATTATGTTAGATGGTACCCTTCACTTCACTGCCTATTCCTAACCTGGCCAGCTCGCTCACTAACGCAGTAAACAGGACTTTCACATGTGCCAAGTTCACCATGAAATTCATCTATCGAGCGGTCAACTCGTACACTTCTTGCTCTAACTGCGGATTCAGTCTAAGAACTCATAGGCGCATCCCTCACTCCACTACAAAGAGCTACAGCGGGACTAGACACACTAGAAACTAGGTGGGCGAGAGTTGAGCTCAATTCTGATTTCTATGCGCTTCTATTCTTTACCTTTTTTTCCTTCTCTTCTCCGTTTTTAGTTTCACTAGGGTTGGATACCAATATACATCAGTTGGTTATCCATATATATCTATGAAACCCCTCCCCTCTCTTGCTAACTTTCATTCATACTTTTTCGAAAGAGAACTAGGGTTGGTAAAGAAATAGTTGGATTCTGGCTTGCTGGCTTGTTCGGCATTAACTCCTGACCCGGGCCGCTAGTGCTCGTCTCCTATCCTATGGCTCATCCCTGCTAACTTCATTCGGCTCTCTTCGAATACCTATGGAAACTCTACCTCTTATGGGCAACTATGAACTTAATTCGTCTTGAGAACTCTTACTCCGAGACGAGCCTTACTATTAAGTTTGTTTCTTGCTCGCCCTTACTATTAAGTTGTTTCTTGCTCTAGTACTAATGGAAGACTGCTTTTTCGCCTAGTAGGAATCCATTTAGTAAGGTTATAGGTAGGAATCATTTTGAGGGGTCAAAAACAAGGACTATAAAGAAAATGCAAATATAGGGATTGGTTACTTATAACTCTGCTGGATTTCTGTCTTTCTTTCCTTCCCGCTTCAAAGCTAGTCATTTCTACTGCTGAAGCTTTGGCCTCTGATCTTGATACGGGGCCGGATCCTGATCTCTTAGACTTTACAAGCACAGCTCATTCTCGAGTTGATGTCTACTTTACAAGCACAGCTCATTCTTTAGTATAGTTGACTTTCCTGGCAAACTGACTATAAGGGCCTGTAATCTAATGTTTGAGCTACAGCGGCACGGTACCTCGCTGAATAAGTTTCATCCTAATCCTAGTGTTGTTGGTTTGTTAATAGAATCAGCTGTTTCAAGGCGAGTGAGGGCAATCGGATCTTCAACGCTCGACTCGAAAGATGAAATGACTGTTTGACTCGGTGCTTGGGGAGTTGTTGAATCAATTCTTGTTTTACTGTATTCCTCGGCTTACGTTGAGTGCAAGTTTTTGGTGCCAACAGGAAGGAACTGGCCATTCGACTACTTATTCTCTGGCAGACTAGACTTTCCTTGAACTAGAAATCAATCTACTTCACTACTTACCGTTGAAGAAGCATAGAGGCATAGGTCTGACTTGATTCTGCCTCAAACAATACTTTTCAAGTGCCTTACCTGATCCGGCGCCAACACCAGTATTTGAACTTGAAACTTCCCTTCTCACGCGGGTGCAGCTGTTCCTAGGCATGATAGATATTGGGTATGATAGAATAACCATAGCCTCCATTCTTCAATTACAACTTTAGAGAAAAAGTACTAGGCTCAGTGTTACCGGATTGGATTCTATCTTACCAGGGGCTAATTCTTCTTTTTCTTACCTTATAGCTCCATCCTTATATTCTTCTTTACCAGAAACGGAATTGATACCTATAACTTCACTATATAGGGAGAGTAACCTATAACTTAAGAGTATGGGGAGTAACCTATAACTGAGGAGAGTAACCTATAACTGAACAACATCCTTCTTCAGCTGACTTAGAACCAATAACTTCTCTTATAGTAGTGTCTGTCTGCTTGCCTTATCGCAAAGTGGTTGGGTTGGTTACCCTTATATACAAGCTTCCGGTTAGTTCCCGTATTCAGCTAAGGCGTCAGTGCGAGTGACTTGGTCCGTTTTCAAACCTTTCATTGTCTAGGAGTTGGTTGCTGCCTTTGCTCCGTTGTGCTAATTATTACAATAGTTGCGGGTGGGTGCCGATATGAGTGATTAAAGCAATGCATTGTTTGGTTACTTATATCCATGTAAGTGGTATGGTGAGTTCCATTCTTTTCCCTTGTGCGCCAGGTAGAGGCAGTAAGTGATAGAGTTGACCAGACAGTAAGAAGTGTACGAGTTACAGAACATGGAATTTGTTGACTACACCGAGTAGATACGAGTCTCCTTCCATCCGATGTTCGCTTGCGCGGCAGGCGCTTCAACTTCTTGAAAGTCCTAATTATATGGCGGTAGCGAGTTAATAGCGTCAGTCTGGGCCCCCTGCTAACAATACTTTCACTGCTAACCTCGGATTGAACTGTTGCTCTAACAAGACTCGAACTAAAAACAAGGGATGGATCCCCCTGCTATATCGGAATGAAACCTATCAAAATACGGATGAGCTGTTGGGGGCGTACCCGCGCCTTTGCCTGCTGCTTCTCAGACTGAAACAGGTTCTTAATCGTTACTACTATATTGGCTCATATGCCTTAGGTGCCCAGTGCTACTTTCACTTCTCACTTTGAAATGAACTACTTTAACTACTGGACTGTAATAATAGAATAAACCTACTGCTTCTCAGAACGAAACAAGGGCATAAGAGACACCGGCACTACTTATTTGAAGGCTCCCTTTTCTGCCTTTTCTTCTTGAACTTACTGGAATGGAACCTACCACTATGGAATTCGACTTAGCTCCCAAAGCCTTGCAGCTTCTATTCTTTCTTCAAACTGACCTGCCCGAACTGAACTCTCTTCTCACACTATGTTAAACCCGAACTCTAAGACTCCAACTTGAGCCAGTACTTATAATTCCAGCTGAAAGCAAGGAGCTGAAAGCCGATGCTCTGTATTGGTACTAAGAAGAAAACCAGTTCTTCCCTTTATCAACCACTGCATCCAAGACTGAACTATACAACGAAAAGGACTCAGACACCTAGCAACAAGACATCAACATGTGCTAGCAAGAACAAGTGCACTAAAAACAAGCCTGAAATCACTAACAACGAGGTGAGCTAACGGAGCTGACTAAACTAAGAATCAACCTAGAAACTAGCAGAGTGAAACCACTAACAACAAGGACTAAGACAACTATCGCAATGCCGCTACTCCTACTTTAAAGGAGGTGAGCTAGTAAGTAAGCCTACCAATCAGTAGCTTCAAAATGCAACTCACTCGTCCCAGACTACAACACCCAATGCTACTTATTCTTCCACCACTGCTACTGCTGCTCGGTATTGGCAATTAATCAGTTGCGGTGGCTACTCTGTATTGGTACTACTGGCACTGATGCTATGTATTGGTCGCTAGGGTCTCTATTCCCTGCTTCTGCTATTCTCTATTCCCTGCTTCTGCTATTGGTAGCGGCGGTATCTAAGCATTCCCACTGATTCCCTGGCTGTTGGGGGTCGGAATGTGGTTCTAGAGTCAAAGAATGAAGTCAAGAATTTACCTAAGTAGAATCAGCATTTAATCAGTAACCGGGTAGTTACAGAGTCAAACCAGGGGGAATAAAGGAATGGAGCTGCTAAGTGATAGAATGGCGCTAACTAATATCAGACTTAAACAAGTGTTACTTATGCTAGGTAGCTCGGGTATCTTTTTAAGGTATTAATTCCCTTTCATTAGCTTGGTACTTAAGATTGAACTCAGTTGTTTCATTCGAGCTAGAGGTTAAGTCGACAAGTAAAGAAGCTAGTGAAAGAGTCAGAAATACTCCTATATTCTGGTAAAAGGGATCCTAAATCACAAAAGAAAGGTCGATCCTAAGTCCACTGCAGTAACTACAGAGATGCCAATCAGGGCAGAACCTTCTACGATCATTCCTATAAGCCGAACATTCCACAATCTAGCTTCCCTTTCTTCAAGAGGGTTATGAATGTGGATGAACTCCCATACCAGACAGCGAAAGTCACAAAATAAGGTTAGCACAGAGTCTTTCCTTCACCTTCAAGAAAACCGGATGTGATAGGGCTTAGTACTCTAACATAGATTGATTTGGGTATAGACTTGTGAGGCTGTTGGAAGACGAAAGCACATCCATACGGGGAGGTAATAAGGGGAGGTTCTAAAGGCCAGTGAACAAATATCGTACAGTTAAGTATCATAGCTGCGGAGCTAGCTTGGCAAGAGATAAGCTATAGCTTCATCATTATCTGAGTCTAGCGAGAGCCTATTTCTGCTTTAGGACGTCTGATTCATTTAAAGCAAACCCTCCTAAGCGGTTGAAGCAAACCAGATGCCGATCAGATATCAGATAATAAACTATTGGTAGGTTTCTTATTCCAAAAACAGATACAGCCGAGTCGTTACAACAGCTTTCGTTACCTATGGTGCGTGCAGGAGCAAAGGCCTATGCTCTGACTAAGATAATTTCGTACCAGGAGCAGCTTTACAGGTAGTCTTTTCGTTTCTCGATAAGGTCAAAAATAAGGGTAACGATTGAGGTTCTATACGCCTCCTCATAACGAGGCCCTAGCATCGCTAGTTGGGGGTAAATTGGAACTATTTCTATAGTTGGGTAAATGAGAACTCTTTCTACAGTGATTGTAAGCTAGGTGCCCTTTAATGAAAGGAGGGGAAGAACGGAAGCATCCAATCTATATACCAACTTGCAAAATTCTATCATACCACGCCACGAACAGTGCCCGAAAACAAACAAGGACTCCATGCCACCCCAATGAAAGAAAAAGAATATAGCTTATATAGAAAAAAACGAGAAGTAACCATAGAGTCGAGCAATGATAATGATCCCATTTGAGAAGCAAGCTCCTCTTTGTCCACTAGAACAAGCTCAAAAGAAGAAAAGAAGAATAACTCATCTTTTAAGGTACAATGGCTATTGGGAAATCAGGTACAATGGGCTATTGGGAAAGCCTTCTTTCTCTTTATTGACATGAATGTGAAACCCCTGCATACCAATCATACTTACTGTAATGGGACTAAGCCGGCAGTGGAAAAAGAAAGATTGAAATAAGACGTGCGATAGCGTAACAGTTATGAAACCATTTATTTATACTATGAAACCATTTCTTTATACCGTTATTGGGCTAACTAGAAAAATATGCCTGACAAAGAATAGAACGACGAATTCCGTATTAATACCCTTCCCGGAAAGAGTGGGTTGTTAGATTGCCTTATACTCGATACTATCTCTGGACTAAGATATTTGCCTATTCAAACTCGGAATAGAACTTAGTTATCCTGGTAAGGGAGAGCAGAAGCGAGTTATTCCTGCTTGCCAAACAGCTTAGCTACATTAAAGCTTTCCCTCGATCAAACCTTAATTGGCATTTCTAACTCAAAGATGAACGAATACCACTGCTAAACTGTAGAAGCCCACGGAGAGATAATATCAGATGCTGTAAACCCCACTTCCCAAAGACTTCCTTCCACAGCAGCTAATCTTTCTTTTGGAATTGAGAAGGGGTGCCTTAGGCTTAACCCGAAGTAGAGTATAAAGAATCAACTAAGTAGGCTCAGACTCAGACTTTCACCAATGTGCATCCAAGAATCAACCCAGTCAATCCAAGAATAAGACACCTAAATAGCAGTCTCAGTTTAAGCCTTTTCAATCTGAAGAAAGTGTCAGTCAGACTTTTGCAAAACTGTTGCTCTCCTTTGTACGATCATTCCCTGGGGATTAACACCTTTCGATCCGGTCTCAGGCCTTACTTTGTGAATCGGCTGGGGAACAGACTGAGAGTACAAATCTTGGAAAAGCTACCTACAAGAGACATGGTAACCACAGGAGCACCCTTCCTATAGATAGTCTTGGGGCTACGCGAGAGCTTAAAGTCATCCTCAACACGGGATCTAAGGGGCTACGAGAGCTTAAAGTCATCCTCAACACGGGATCTAAGGTCGTTGGACGAGGCACTGCTCGCAGGGAATGTAAGAAAGACGCCTAGTAATATCAGTCCCATTCCTTGCGTACCTTTTAAGGAAGGGCCTGTACATAGAAGGTCTCAAGGGGGAATCTATTCATTCAAATAAGCGGCGGGTTACCATAAAGAGCTTGCAGAGGTATAAAAGCTATTCGAAATCGGATCAGGGAGATGTTTTCATTAGAATCATCGACATACCTCCTTAACCACTAAAAAGACAGGTTCGAAGAAAGGCTACGCCAAAGACGGAACCCAACTCCAATTATTGCCAGTCGATCTACTCCTCTTGACCGCGTATCTGACTTATTCTTTATTGAACCGAGGAGGAGGCCATCAAGCAACTTGATTAGGTAGGGGACTAGACTGGTGACTTCGAATTCAAATTAGGCCCACAAGTTCTTAATTATGACCTGAGGTAGCGGAGGAAGCCAGAGGGGGCCGAGGTAGGAAAGGAAGAAATGTTTAGAGATGGAGCGAAAGACCACACTAGAGACATAGAGAGCGCTCGAAGACTTACCTTACTAACGAAGACTTACCTTACTTAACTGGGATGTAGATCGAGATCGAGGCGATGGATAGTGAGAACTCTCAAATAGTGTTTTATATAATTAGATTTATAGAACAGCCTGTAACATGTGTGAAACATGGGCAATGGGTTAGTTTTCTTAGTGAGCTGTAGTTCCTTTTCCTGTTTGATTAGTGAGCTACTGTAGTTCCTTTTCAAGAGGATGAGGAATGACATGAAAGAAGAAGTCAATTCTTTTGAAGTGTGAAAGGGCAGAGCCTTCCCGTTGTTATGAAGCCAGTCTACCTGTCCTAATGAAAAAAGAGGTGAGGCGATGAAATCCAGAAATATGCCGCTGCCGGTTATTAAGTTCTGGCTCTAAGAACGTTGAGTACGTTTTAATCCTGAGTTTGGAAGACACCGAGCACTCTGGGCCATTCCTCTTCTATTTCTGAGACAGTTTGTAAGCAGTCTGTCTATAAAGGCTAGCCAATAAAAACTCTTTAAGCGCTGGGGCCCCTTCTATTTCCAGATACACCTAAATCCCATGCTCGGCGGAGGTCCTTTATCATCTTACGAATGGTCCCGACTTGAATGAGAAGGACACATCTTTATAAGCCCCACAAAAACGAAGAAATATCTTCCACAACTGCTTCTGTCCACAGGTAAGTCACAGATCCTGCTCATTACTTTCCTTGGAAACGGGGTCTTCAGGCGAGACAGTACCAAGTCTTTCTTCGAATCTAGAAGGTCCCTTAAAATTAGCATCTTCCGGCTCCACCCTATTCTGTACTAGTGGGGAAGGCACTTAAAGTCGAGAGAATTTCCAATCCCACCAAAAGTCCACCCTTGATCCATTTGCTATTCTAAATCTTATAAGTTTAATGAAGAGATCATTCCCTGCTGAACAATAATCCAGTAGCAAGCAAGTAGAAAGAAAGGGGCAAGGGATTCTTGCAAGGCATACGGGACACTTAAACAAGCTCCTTATGAGCGGTATCCATCTTAACCTTATGAAACTAGACTGAGCCTCCGGGCGTGGTGAAGCAAGGGGGAGATCGACCCCATCTGTGCTGCTAGAGAGTTAGGGAGCGAGTGTTTTACCTAAAACAATAGAGGGTAGGTATAGAACTTTATGGAAGCTTTGATTTATGGATCCACTACTATCTATCTGACTAGAAAAACGGATTCTTTCATCTAATAGAAATGAAATAGACACATCCTTCAACTGCCTTAATGAATATAGATGGCCTTCTTCTTTTTGTTTATTGATTTGAGCATCTTTTTCCTTCGTTATCGTATATCTACTTTTTTCATATAATAATGACCGATACAAGCCCGGTTATTATAAGTTCTGGCGACTTTCTGTGAGAAGGGGCCGGAATTATAAGTACTGGTGGATTCTATAGATATTCTATTTAGATTTAGGGAATGAAGATAGTGGCATAGTAGTAGTTCATTTCTTTATTCCTATCTTGATTCTAGTAGTTCATTTCTTTATTCCTATCTTGATTCTAATAGTAGCCATAGCAGTCGCTTGGCCCGAGTTCCGTGTTCTTATATTAATTTCATGCTTTCCCCGAGCAGAGCGGAGAGATAGGTTTGTTTGGTCAAGTCAGAACCGAGCTAGTGAGTCAAAGTATTGTCTCCTTATCAGTATAAAAGTAAGCAAGGACAGTAATTAAGTACGAGTTGGCGCTAGCCCAATTCTAATAGCGGGTAGCTTTGTTCTTGATACTATCCCGGTAAGTAATAGGTTGAAAGCCCATTCTAATACTTTCACTTGGAACAGGGTGTGAACCATTAGACTGAAAACGCTGTCAATAAGAAATGCACTGGTACGGGCAAGGTCGATGCGCTAACCAAACCAAAACTAGAGCTGTGAACTTAGCCTTTAGCTACTGACTTGGATTTTGACTATTATCCTTGCTTTGATTCGGACTTCCTGCCTAAACTAGGTATTTAACCCATTAGTATTAGTATTCCAATCTATGAGTCTACCGATCCTGTCTTTAAGGCTTGCTTGTTCGTTTTCATTTACTAGATAAGTAGTCCAAACTGTGCTCACATCCAAATCAGATTCCTACGCTAATCAGGGAGTTGATGCTGATAAGACTTTCGCTTGTGACTGAGAGGCGGAAGAATGAGATATCCGATAAGAACCCTACACCAGGATCCTATCCTATGTGCTAGTGCTAGCCTGTCCTGGCTGACTTTCATTCCCCTACTCCCTCATATAAGCCTGCGTTGCCTTATGGTAATACTTATTCTTCTTATTCATTGATAATAATGACTCTGTTTACTTGTATTGATATGTATGGATATTAGTTTAGTAGAAGCTATATCTTAACTTAGTGCTAATGGTATCTAGTCTCATTATGGTGCTTATTATGTATTCTATATTAGATTCTTCTTTGATTATTTATTAGTCTACTGCTTTTATGTGCCCCGGAGTGCAAGAGGTGAGCTACATCCTGAGAGGCATATCTATATTCTAACAAATATCAGAATACCGAGTTTTGTTCTGATACCCAAGTTCCCATTCTTTTACTAATGAGTTGAGTTCCAACTTCTATTTTGTATTCTTTTACTGCTTTACTTGATTCCTAGTTGAGAGCGTGTTCTGTCCTAGTGGGTACCTTCCAATTATTCCTATGAGTCCCATAACCTCTTTTCACTCGATTAGTCTTAGAGCTCATATCGACAGGACAGTAAAGTAAGAGTCAAACCGGGGAGAGGTAGGTTTAAAGAGGTGAACTAAAGTACTAAACTACGTATATCAATAGTGATTGGCATAGGATTAGTATTGAGTGGTCCTATTAGCTTTCTTTTCTTTTCTAGTGTTGTCGACGAGAGCGGATACTGGATCATCATCTTATAGATCAGAGGCATAAGCTATGCTATATCCTAGAGTAGTAGAAGACGAAAGAGCGGGTACTTGCTTTGAAGCGGGAAGTTACGTTCTAAGATCTGAAGCAGTGAGAAAGGAAGCAGCTAGTAGAGTTAAGGTTCCGCTCGGGTGCTGGTGTTGCGGGAAGCAAAGGGTAACAGTTAATATAATAATTAGAGTTAGCGTTGATGCTTTCCCTTGTATTGTAGGGGTCCAAAGAATGTAGTTCCGCTACTCCCATTTCAAGCTGTGGAGTGTCCTTACCTACCCTTTGTTACTTATTTCTATGTACCTACCCCTTTGTTACTTATTTCTCCCTACCTACCCTTTTGTTACTTATTTCTATGTTAGGTTCCATTCCATTCTTAGTCTTATAGCTCATCATCCACGAGTGAAAGAACGAGTAACAGGCTAATAGGCAGTAATCGGATTCTGCTATTAGGAGTCAAAAGTATGAGAAGCACCTTGTATAGTCTATTAGGCACCAGTTATACTCTTTGGATTGTTCACTTCATTCTTTATTGTAGGATTAGCTAAACCGCCCAATTACCCACAAGAGATAGAGCCTTGTTAACAGTGATAGCAGCCTTGCCCGTACTAGTTGAGTTCTCATCAGCAGTAGCTACACTCTTTCCGGTAGTGCCTCAAGTCCTGTTAGCAGCCCATTAAGGTCTTCTCAGTACTAGTTCAATTCTCTCTTTTGAGTGGAAGCCCCCTGCTTTTAGCTTAGTTCTTCTAGCTTCGTTCTTTGATTTTGACTTTTGAGTGAAAGCAGTCATTCTTGGATTTTCTAAGATATCATTTAGTGGTGCAACCACTGAGTCTCCGGTCGGGTCGTGGAAGGTCCCAGGGATTGAACCAAGGAAATCCGGCTTTAGACACCAACTAGGAACAACTAGACCCCTTTTATGAAACTGTAACTCACAACTGTGCCTTTAACTCATAAGTAGCCCCTCATCCCAATAAAAAGAACTGAACTCAGTAGTAGAAGTAAGACTAAGGCTAAGAATAGGGTTATTAATAGGCTAGGGATACGAGCTATCAGACTAATAGCAGTAAATAAGTGGAACACAGGCTTGAACAGCAGGGTAACAATTAACACTTGAAACTTATGATAAGGCTTTGACTCACAACTCGGAATCCAAGCACTAATAACAAGAAGAAAACCAGTGCCGATAGGACTTACACCCGGAACTAGGCATTGCAGAAGTGAAGAGAGTTCTCTGAATTAAACTCGCACTAAACAGAAGATAACTCGAAATACAGAATATCGTTAAGAAGCAGAGGACAACAACTATCAAGTAAGAATCAAAGTAGTAACTCTGGGCGTAGTAAGCCAGAATTCACTTAACAAGTACAAGAATCGAACCTTACTTAAAGAAAGCTTCCAGAATTCACCCTTTTGCCCCAACTCGCACTCTGAAGCTACTGCCCTCAAGTCTTTAGTTCAGGTCTGGCACTCTTGTATTTCACTCTTTCTCTAGCTCAACTCTAAGCCCGATCTCGCATCTTGCTTATGAGCTTTAGTCTTCTATTTTCTTGTTTGATTCAACTCATGAGTCACATCGGCAGTAAGAGGCTTCAACTCATTAGTAGCAGAATCCACCCTCTGGGAATAAGGCTTCAACTCAATCTACAGAACATTAGTAGTTGCTTGGCGAAAGAAGTTTACTAAATAATAACTTAATTAGTCATTTCAGTAATGGATATCGGACAGCAGCTAACACAGCGCTAGCAGTTCGTTCATGGCGGAGGGGCCCTATTGATTTTGCAGAAAACCACAGAGCGGGAATCAGACCGTTAAGATTGATACTCCCCTTAACAAAACTCAGTTATAAAAGATAGAATTGAGCTCTGATGAGCCAAACTGTGCTCCAGCATATGAGCTACTTACTCTTTGTTGCACTACTAAGGAACTGCAATAGCCATAAAAGTATCCTATCCCGATGAAGGAGCAGTAGGACTCGGGAGGGTCTGAACTTCAAGTCTAAACTTCCATTCCGAAATTGCTACTTTATGGTCTCATTCTGATTGAAGAGCGTGGAGCACTAGGGAGGCGAGAGGAGGTCTTTTACTGGGTTTTTGCATTCTGTATTTTCTAAACAGCACTAGGTTTGGTTAAGAGCACTCACCACTAGGTTTTTCACCAATAACATCCATAATAGCTGGCTAATTCCTCTTCTTCTGTAACATCTTACTGGTCTGGTTTCCTTGCTGGTTCTCGTACACTTGCACTTCCCTTACATTACTTGTTTCTTGCTTATCGCAACTTAATTAATTGCAAGCACCTATTCTAGTCCGGCGGGCATGATCTTCGACTTAAACTTTCAATCCAGATCCTAACACTGATATGAAACGTCAGATATTCTTACCTGAACTTAACTGCTACACCAACCAGTACTATTCTTATTCCCTGAAAAACCATGCATGCCCCTGCTTCTTACTCTCCACTTTATGAACCAACTTACAAAACTTTGATGCTTGGACCACTACTTGGGGTTGGGGCTAGAAACCAAGGCCTTCTCAAGCACACAAACAAAGAGATTAGTAATCCGTACTTTGAGCGGTTAACTCGCCTTGTTTCATTTGAATTGTTAACTACGTAAGCTGAAGTCAAAGAAGTTACTTACACCTAAGCTGGAGTCAAAGAAATAAGTTACTGACATATTAGCACTTGTTCTTGCTCTCACTCTAGTTTCAACTTAACTTCCCGCTTCTGCTTATGCTGTTGCTTCAAATCCTGTATATAATCCTTAATCCACTTACTTACCGGATTCAATAAAAGATAGAGAGAGATTCCACTTCAGATAGATATTAAACTGAATTTACTACTGTTTTCCTCGACACTCGAAAGTCAGTATCAAGTGGAGTTAAAAGAGGAGGATTTATATCAATTGGAGAGTAAGGAAAAGGAGTAGATAAGGGAGTTGGTTATGGATGCATTTGTGAATCTGGGTAAGAGAGACATTCCATTACTGTAGTTGGCGATATAGATTCCATTACTGTTTTCGTCGGGTTGAGTTCAGTTCCGCTCACGTCAGAGCACTTAGTAGTCTATTTGACCTTACTTGTTCCCTTGCTCTTTGACTTCTTTAATGTTAGTTTGCTGTTGCTAGTTTACTAGTTCCTTCCGCTTGTTTGCTTGTTCGGTGCTCTAGTTCTAAGACGTAAAGAGAAGAATGGCCTGTTCTAAAGTAATCCGTTAAGTCGGCTCGATCTGCAGCTGTTTGGTATCTTGGTGTTGTAGGATGTAGCTCCTTTTTCCTTGTCTACGAGAAAGAAGGTGTTGTCGACTAGATAAGTTCAGGTGTTGAAGCTGATGCGGTTCGAAAGTAATCTGTGTTTGCAACTCGCCGAAGAAAGATCCATTTAAGTAGGAGCATAATATCTTACTGGCTTTGAAGCGCTAAGTGAATTAGTTTAGTATCGAATAAGTTGAGTTCCTGGAGATCCAAGTCGGCCAGTTGCTTGTCTCTTCGTTTCCTCTGTTGCTGGCCCTTGCTTAAAGAAAAGAAGAAAACTGACACATTATAGACCCACAGAGGGAGTGGTAACCTCGCACTAGTCACTCCTGTCCTGACTCTGAACGTGAATCCATCTGCTAGGCAGCTTCACCTATACCTTTAGTACTTTTGACTTATTGCCGTTGCTTGTTCCCTAGACTAAAGTACAACTTCATTAGTGCGGAACCTCACTCCTTACTCTAAACTATGAAGATAGGCGCACTCCAGAGAGTCATCATTGAATGGAATCTAGCTATCCCTTTGTGGCTTAGGGCGGTGAATAGAAATCAATTCTTCTATAACCAGTGCATATATTAGATTGATTAAAGGCATCGGGTGAAGCGAAAGAGTGGAGTTCTTTGCTTGATTCTGCTAAGGACTACAGTATACCTCTTGGTCTGATACTTACTTATTGATTTCTTACTAATACGACTATTAGTCTTGGGTCCGGGTTCATAGGCTTATACTACAAAGTTCCATTCTTTTGAGTAGTTACATTGGCTGTCTGCCGTCTTGTCTACTTGCCTCACGGAGTTGTATGTTAGTTTCCGTGTCTATTGGTTTAGTATTCAATCAAGCCTATTAGTGCAGTGTTCGGGTCTGTATTTACTATTTGCAAGAAAGAGACGTCTAGGTTTATTTACTACCTTAAGGACAGAGGCTATGTGGTTGGCAAAGAAAGAAGGGAGCGTAAGAGCTAGAGTAGTTGGGTGCACTGGGTCTAGTCCCAGTTAGGAATCTCTGTTAGGGAGGCAGCTTTGATTCCTGCTATCATTGGTTTCATTATTTATTATAAGATGAAGTACGAGATGACACTTGTATTATGATTATTAACCTTACTAGCTCGCCAACATACCTATGTTTTATTGAAGGAAAACACACAGTTAAATGCCGTCTATCTTGTGAATCATGCAGACCATCAGGACCCAATCGGATTCCAACCTATTCTTTCTTTGAAATACCTAACCTAGATCCAATCCCCCTGTGAGTCCGTGAAGCGTTTAATAAAGAGAGACTCGCTCCTTATTAAGAGAGAGTAACAGGCGTTCGTTCGTTCTTCAAGAGTGGGGCGGTAGCAAAACTAAACATTGATCAATTCCTACTATTCAAAAGTTCTTAACTCCGTTAGCGAGAACTAGTATATAAAGCATTGCTTGTTGGAATGGAGTCTCAGAAGATCGGCCATAGGAGTTGCATAACTGGGGATCGAGTTTTTCCTATGAATTTGATGCCTTTATTACCCATATGCTCACTGTTCACAAGTCAGCACCCGAAATTAGAAGTACTGGCAATCCTCTTTCTTTCAGCAATGGATTTGAGCTCTGGATGCGTAGGAAGCTGCTTTAAGGGAAGGCAAAACTCCATAATTCAAGTAAAACACCTGCCCTATACTTCACTTTAGGAATTAGATTGATATAGACCTGCATGTAATATAATACAAAAGATAGTCATTTATCAGAGCAGTAACAGATTGGAGTCTAGAAGATTACCGTTAATGAAGTACGTTATATCTGATTGCCCCAACGTTAGCGGAATCCTTCGATCGGCCAACTTCTCGTAAGCGTTCACTCACTGGCGCACAAGTCAAATCATTCATTTCCTTGAATTGAAACACCCTTTCCTGCTTAAGATCTTTTTACTATTTCTTCCTTGAGACAACACCTATTCATATCTAGAATTACCATACCAATCCTTCTTTACGATACTATATTCTCTTCTTGTCAAGTCAAACAGTCAAATCAGAAAATCAATAAGGACTGGTTTCGCAACTATCAAGTCATAATTGAATGGAATCTATGCTGCTTACACTGAAACTGCTGATTCATTCTCATCACCAAACGGATTAAAGTAAAACAAACTCAACTTCCTTCTTGAATAAGTTCAGAATTCACCATCTTTTTCATATGATATAGAGATACGAGTAAATACACAGCTAAGCATCCCTTTGAACCGCTTGCTGTTTACTTGAGAACTGGAACGTAACTTCCCGCTTCAACGCCCCAGTATTGGATTCTGCCCTTAAGAGCTTAACTGCTGATTCTATTTCAACAGCTTCTTTTCGGATCTATTTCATTCTGCCTTGACTGAACCTAGCTTTCCAGGCCATTCTTATCGAGTGGCAAAGACAGATACAGATAGGATAGAAAACGAGGAAGAGAAAATGTACGCATAACACAAAGATGAACAGTACAATAGTAAGCTACCTATATTCCTTCTTGGTTGACCAAAGTCTATAACAACAGTTGTACCCACATTCAACAAGCACTTGTTTCGGCTATCCTCTTTCCAGCACCGCTCGCATTGCCAACATTGCAATTTGACTCTCGCCTCTGATTCAATAACTTATTCTTATTATTCTAATAACTGCTTCTGTTTCTTCTGTTGTTAGGGAGCTGAGGAATGGGCTGGCTTCTTTCTCGCTTACTTTATACTTAACCTCTTTTGAGAAAAGAGATGATATCGTTGACTTAACTACCACAGCTTATGATCCTGCTGAAGATGTTGAAACTTGTGATGCTTCTGATCTCTGGTCTGGTCGATGAAACTCGAAAAGAACCACCACTTGCTGCAGCACTATCAGCTTGACTTTAGACTTCACCTCTTCTCTAGTGGACAACACTGAATAACTTCCCGGAACCATTTGCATTAGCTTCAGATGGCCGACCTTGTATTGAAGGGAACTTGCGCCAACACCTAGTAAGGAAGCAGGCTCATAGGCAGGCTCTGTTGGTGGAGTAAGTCTTCTAAGCAGTGGGTTGATTCAATAGGGGTTCTACTTTAAGTAGTTGGCGTATAGTAGTGACTTGGCAGGCGTGTAAGGCAATAGTTTCTTCTTTTACTTACTTATTAGTCGTAGCTTATTACCTATCAGCTGTATTCTGCTCCTTATTACTTATATTCCATATGTGATAGATAATACCCCACCCAGAGTATACTATATGCTTTTTTTGCTTATCCCTAGGGATGAAAGACCGAATCATCAATTGGGGTAAAAGAATAAGAATGGGATCGGGGAATGCAGGATACCGGGCACAGCTCCAACACATTGACATAAGCGGAAAGGCTATATCGCTACTACCATATGGAACTATAGTGCCTTTAAGGCTAAACACTACCTCTAGGCATTAACCGAGGCTGTAACTGCTGACTTCACCTTGTTTTGCAGTATATTAGCCTGTCTTTGCTTGGTTTCAATCGGATACTAATATATATCGCCACTACCAACTATAGGCCCGCCCTGTTATTCTCATTTCATTGATAGCTGCAGGTGAAATTATGACTTGCAACATCTTTCTTATTAGTTCTTCTGAGTAAGGTGAATTGCTACCTATGTGCTACTGCTAACAGACAAGTAACTACTACAAACTGACAATGAAATCAGTGTCATCTACTATTGGAACTTACTAGAAGAACCTCTCCTTAAGCCCTATTATTAAGCCTGCTTCCCGAAGCTTACTAGAAGGGCAGATTCTTAATCTGGCTAGTCGGGGCTCTGGTATTTCATTGTATCCCTTGCCGATCTCTTTTCCTTAGTTGCCCACCTCTCCTCTTCTCTCCTCTTGCTCTTCCCTCAATGCCTTATATGGCTTATTCACCCGATCCAGCATCCGCTTTAGTCTACTC
The DNA here is from genome assembly GCA_001649415.1 of Musa itinerans. Taxonomy (NCBI): domain Eukaryota; kingdom Viridiplantae; phylum Streptophyta; class Magnoliopsida; order Zingiberales; family Musaceae; genus Musa; species Musa itinerans. The sequence continues at coordinate 206,006 of LVTN01000027.1, read as the reverse complement.
TGATCCTGCTTTAAGAGTAGTTATTACTTGGCTGCAATAAACTTATTATGAGTTATAAACCTATTATGTGGATTAAGCCTTGTCAGGTTATAAGACCAGAAATCTCAACCTTTTTCTAAAGCATAGTAATAGGTGAAATGCTGTAGATAAGAAAAGAAGAAAGAAGCAGCGCCGAGATGAGATCTGAAGCAACAGTTCGCGCTAAGTAGACTATCTTCCTATCTAGAATCAGAGTGGAAGGTGGTAAGTTGCAGAATTGTCTGTTATAAAGTAATCCATTAAGTCGACGAAAGAAGAAGCTGTCTAAGCGTGGAATCCGCAGTAATAGAATCCACATCCGCACAGAGTGCTTGGAAATGTTGTTTATGTTTTATTGCAATAGGTATAGAATTTCGATCATATAATATAATAAGATATTCGCTTCAAAATCACTAGAACAGCCAATAGTTACCTTCATTCAATATTGTATATTATAGCGACCATACACCTACTCGTTCTTTTAGTTGCACCATTCATTTCTTTGTGAGCTGAAAGGTATGCTCCGTCTTCGGTCGGCATCCCGCACTCTGAACTTGTTCCCCCGGGAAGCCAGTGTTTTTTTAGCACCGTTCATTCTGTGTGAGCTGAAAGGCATGCTCAGTCTTCGTTCCGTGGTGCACCTACTAATTCTGTGCTATGGCCCAAGCACTCTGTCTTCGGGCAACGTCGTTCATGCATCAAAGGGTGATTGTCTATGGGGTAATATCACCTACTCTGTGAGCAATCATCGGACCAATCATTCAATTCAGTGAGCGGACCTCCTCGTAGAATAAGATATATCATTCATTCTTTTCTCGGTGGTAAGTCTTTTCTTTGTTCGTTCGTTCGACTCATTATTCAAATAAGATAACGCATTCTATGAGCTAGCATTCACTCGTTCATTGTTCGGTATCTAATATTCCAACAAACAAGGAGCATAATCATAATAATCATAATAAGAATCGGCAGGAGTTAGGAGAGGCGATAGGCTAGAGAGTTCGGGCACTACGTTCAACAAGTATTGTCGATTCTGAAAGTAATGAATCAGCGGTGTCGACTCTCAATCAGGTTCATTATTCTAAATCAGGCCAGAAAGATGGGTTCAGGGAATAAGAAAGTACTGCTGGCAACAGGGAAGGGTAGCGCTAAGTATATTACAGAGGGGAACTCGCTAACGCGCAAAAAGAATGGAATTGATTAGCTATTAGCGCATAACAAACAGGACAGCACCGAGACAGGGTTCCATTCAGTAAAGGGAGAATCCATTTCGCCTAGGAGGAATCATTAGCAAGGCATATGTGATTTAATCTCTATTAGAACACTCTGGGTCAATCCACAATTCTCAATTTATTAACCTGAATTTCTAGATTATAGAACCTTTCCTTCCTAATAGACGCCTAGGACCTAATATACGCCTACTATGAAAACACAGAATGAACTCTTTCTTGAAAACCCAGTGCTCTCAGGCAGGAAAGGAAAACTGGAAAGTGAGTTCTATCAGGCAGGAGAAGAAAACTGGAATCACTCCCAGAAAGGAAGAATGAAAATGTGCCTAGCGAATAAAGCCTTGGGTACGTGCTCCTTCCCGCCAAACCCCAGTAGTGGTCTTCGAGTGAAACTAAATGAAATTAAGTGGTCTTCAATTCGGGTCTAAAGCTGGAGCGCTACCCGGTTGTTCATTGAATTATGAAATTCAGTATTCCATTAACTTATTCTAATACAATAATGAATTAACTTATATTAGCATGTGTTCTCGTAGAGTAATTCCAGTAAGAAAAAAGAGCATATAAAAGAGCTTATTATACTAGAATAGAATAATGAATAATGTTTTAACAAGCCAATCAATCCAGTAAAGCAACCGAAACTTTTTAGAGAGGCCTCGTGTTGAATTAAAGAGCACAGAGTACTAGGGTAATGACCCACATACATACAATGGAATAGGCAATAGAATAGGGGCAAGGAATTCGGTGAGAGACACCCCATCAGGCAGAAGGACCCATACAAAGAGATATTCTAAATCCAATTCAAAGAAAAACAAGGGTCGATTACATTGAGCTACAATTACTCTTAAGCAAATACTGGGCAATATCATATAATATAACACATTCTCCAGCAGCTACTATAAGATAACACATTCTAATAGACTATAATGGATGTTTGAACAAGCCAATGCTCTAAAGTCGAGTTAGGAAGTCATATATGCTATTCAAGTTGAGGTCGGTAAAAGGTATGCTCTGTCTATGTATGGAATATGTAGGGGTAATATTTATACACTTATATTATATACAGGCTCTTACTTTAGCTATGAATCTGGCGTTCAAGCAGGGTTCGGCTACAGCAACAGGTGGATCCCTATATGCAAGCAAGGGTTCAGGTTATTGATTGGCTTGATCCATTACTTACTTACTTACTGTTTGTTTGTCTACGTTTGTTTATACACGAGGGTTCTTGTCGTGGAGTTTCGTTATGGGCTTTTGTCATATATCGAATAGAAGCTGTTAAGGCCGACTACATGGTTAAGTAGGCTGTAGCTCCTAGGGGTTACGTCTCTGTGGGCAGAGTTTCAATAATGGATTAGTCATAAGCGGGGGGAATCAGAATTCCATTAGGGTGTTGGCGAGAAAGAGACCTTTACAAAGAGCACTAGGTTGACGAGATATATAGGTCAATTCATACTTTCTAAAGTGGTAAGTGGTCGTTAAAGAAATCTACTTATGTGCTATATGCCGTACTTATGTGTTAGATAGCAGCGTACTTATGGGAAGTTTCAGTGGAATGCAGGGTTCCATTGAGTGAAAGTCCTATAAGGTAGGTAGTTATTCTTGCTTTTGCTAGTTGGTAAAGTACAGAGTCTAGTCTCGGGTAATGAATAAGCATCCGAGGTTGGTGCTCTAGCTCAGGGTATAGTTACGACAGGGTCTGACTTATACGGATGGGATTATTTTACTACCCAAGCAAGGATAAGACAAACAGGTAACTCAACCCACAAGGAAGAGAATCCAAAAAGGTGAGTCAAAGAATGAAAGTCAGTGGTTTTAGTTTGGAAGCACTGCTGTCTATAGGTTTTGGTAGTAGTTGAGGTCGATTCAGTGTCTCCAGCTGAAGTCAGTCCTGTTTGCCCTGTTCGTAATCCTATTAAGTAATAGAATCCATTTTCTCATGCCCACGGAGAGCGGTAAGGTAAAGTATCCAGTTAAGTTAATGCGCTCGAAGGCAAGTGCGTGGTGGTACATCAGTGAAGCTGCTTTCCTCAATTACTTTGAGATATGCGCTCGAGAGAGAAATCAATGTTGGCAATGATGATTAGGAGTTCTAAAGGATTTCCAGAATCCAGTTGAGGTAGGCAAAAGAAAAGAACCAAGTATTTGCTTTGAAGCACAGTATCCTATAGTTTTAGTTTCAAGATAAGAAGCTGTAGCTGTTAAGTTAGAGGTTCGAATTGCCTGTTTCAGTTAGAAAATAGGGTGTTGTTGGTGCTGTAGCTCTTAGTCGTGTAGATAGTATAGGATCCTGCGTCGGTGCTTGTTGGGTTGAAAGCCCTGAGCTAAGTAGTTTTAGGTTCAGTAAATCCAGAAAGGAGGTATGATAAAGCTGGTTCAGGACCATAAGCAGTATAAAGAGATCTTTAGCTCAAAGGTCCGGGTCAGGAACAAGATCATCGGCTTAAGGGGAGACAGGTTCCGGTGCTTGTGTCTCAGGCGAGTGTTTCAGTTGCATCCCGAGTCCAATCTCTAGTTTCGTCTTCCAGTACAGTTTGGGTAAGACAACTAAGTGCATTAGCTTATTGAGTTCTATCAGCTGAAGTCGAATTAGGATAAGAAGCTGTATCTAGGTTCAGTATCAAGAAGCTCTCGTAACTCCTAGCAAGCAACGACTAAAGCAAGTAAGGGCAATAAGTCAATCAAGTACTGTTGAAGCGAGGTGTGGGTCCACAGAATGGAGATAAGATTGCAGTAATTCTCGATCAGTGCTTGAATTCTTTCGAAGCTTTCATTTCGACTCCACTAAGCATTTCTTGGGATGGTCTGCCTTGAAGGCATGGGTGAGAGAGTGTCTACAGTACAGTTGTTGGTACTTACTTACAGCAATGAGTCTACAGGTTAGCATCGCTTATTTCTTCAACGCACCTGTCGTTAATCGGAATTGGATGGTCGACCGAAAGAGCTGGTTGTGATTCCCGCCTTCGGTGATAGAACAATAGACCTATGAACTCTTTCCAATAATATGAGTTTAGTAAAGTGCAATAGACCTATGAGCTCTTTCCAATAATATGAGTTTAGTCAGGGTTGAATCGACTCGAGAAGACTAGAACTTAATTACTGGCAGGGAAAGTTGTGGTTGGCGCCGAGAGACAAATCTGTTCAATCTTATTACGCGTGTAAGGGATGGGATGGTAAGGCTAAGCACGCAAAGATCTAAGGAAAAAGGAATTCTAATAGCCGATAGAGAGACAAGATAGGGAAATTTGTCATACGAGGAGGAGAATAGCGTTAAGCAAAAAGGGCAATTGTCTCCGTGTTTGACTAAGTGCAGTAGAAACAGATGAAGCAGGGAAACTGTATAGTCAATTTATGCTAAGGGGTACGGCATCATTAAAGAAAAGGTACGGCATCATTAAACTCAAAGTATGGCGTATAAAGCGAATTAAGACTTCAAGAATAGTATAGGAAGTCAGAGTAATCTAGCACAGAAGACAGTTCAGTTCCAACAAGACGTTGTGCGCTAACGGGAGCTTCAAGTGGTTTGTTTTTCAAGTGAAGTGTGGTTCTGGGCTTAAGTGGAATATCTTGAGTTTGTAGGTCAAGTGTAATCTCTTTGTATGCGAGTTGAATATGAATCCCTTATACACCTCCTCTAACATGAGCTAGCTACAGAGCAGATTTCAGGCAACGAGAAATATACACCCCAAAGAAGGAACTAAGAAAAAGGGCATTTTAGCAGATAGGTCGGACTGAGCTCCACATGGATGAGCTACTGACTCGTTGTTGCTACGACTAATTAACTGCAATAAGGGTCTCGTCTCCTAACCCGCGGAAGGATAAGTAGGACTCGTTTCAATTCCAGTTTAGAGAAAGATTCCCCATTTGGTACTTTGAAGCGCTAAGTGTGTGGTCTAACTGTCGTAAATGTCAGTGAAGGATGCTAGTGTTGTTGGTTCTGAGTGAGCTGTCCGACTTAATCATTCGACTCGACAAGAAGAATCTGCCGTTCAAAAGGAAGCTGCAAGAGATTATGACTTTCTTTGCTACTTTCATCCTTGTTGTCAGTTAACCACAGTAGGCTTACTTGGACAATCAGTCGACTTCCACTTTCATCCGTGTTAGCGAAATCAAAGAGTCAGGATCTTAACCAGCAAGCGCATCTGCCCTGACTGCGAGTAGAGTTCCTTATGCTCCTTTTTTTCAATTAAAGAATGAATCAGTAGCGGATTAGGCTAATAATAATAATATCTTCTTGCCCCAACTCGTATACAAGGGAAATCAGGACTGGAACTTAGAGCTACCCTACGCGCAGAGACTTGAACCAAGCTTCAAAACCAGTAAGAGAGTATGCCTTTCCTTCACCACTACTTGGGGCGGTTAACCCGGAACCGGAACCCTTCCTAACTAAGTGGAGCAGAGGTATTACTATATGTATGCAGAATTCTACTTATGATGCTGCGCCAACACCAACGACAGAACTCCTTCTTCCCGGCTTCAAGTAAAACAAACAGGGATTCGTCTCGGCTTCTGGTACTCTCCACCTTGCTTCCTTGCCGGTTAGATCTGATTGGATTCCCGGAACTCCCCCTCTCAGATGCTTTCATTAAGTCATAAAACAGTATTGGCTTAACTCGCTACCATTTGCACTCAGGCTCCTGCCACTACTACAAAGGCAACCGAAATTGCTATAACTTCTTGCACCCGCTCTTGTTCTTGCACTGACAAACTCATGAATGGAAATGGAACTGACCCACTTCACATATAGTCTTGCGCTGCTACAACCAAAATGAAAGAAGGAGATAAAGTTGGATAAAGTAGTGTACGCATCTATTCCTTTTCTTTTGTAAAGTGGAGCATTCTTTTCAGCTTCGGAAACAGCTTTCTCTTTTTTTTGAGCATAGCCTGGATACATCATTCTCATTTTGCTTCTCAATCTATTTCTGTCGATAAAGAAAGAGGTTGACTACTTATATTCTATTATATCCATCTTTCCATACGATAAAGAGGTTGCTACTGCAGGTCTATAGTTGATAAAGCAATAAATATTCTATAACCCCAACTCAGAAGAGAAGACCGATGATTACAAGAGAAAAGAGAAAGAAGATGCTTTGACCCTTATTCATAAAGTAGTATAACCTTATATGTGCACAAGGAGTCATCTATTGGTTAATTCATTATTCTTAATGAAAGTCTATCTAGGAAACAATAGTTACATGAAATATGTCCAGGTACACTAAAGGCTGAAGCCAGTAAGAGTATGATAACTTCTGGATGAAACCAAAATGGTAAGAAAATAGAATATACATCAGTCCTAACCTACTGTACGAGATGTCCCCACAGATGCATTGGGAGTAGCAGCCACAGCCTCAGCTCTCGATAGCACAGCACATCCTCAGCTCTCGATAGCACAGCACCCCCTCAGCTCCTTTTCAGCTGGCGTCGGGGTTCCGTTCAGGCGACTTAAACTCAGCGGACTCCCCCACCAAGTTAGAGAACAAATTGATCCACACCACCTTATATTTAGTGTAAGGACGGGGATCCTTGATAGTGTCCAGATACATTACCTTGACCAAGTGTGGCATAAGGTATTACGGTAGAGGTCGCTCCTATTCTTGCCTTCTCTGATTCTCCTTACTTGCCTCCGCGTCCTCCTCTGTCTATTTTGTTCAGAAAGCCGAGCAATATTCTCTCTCCTACCAATGAACCCAATTGCAGCACCCGGGAAGCCAACAAGGCATTGAAATGAGGGCTCTATGCCTTGAATCAAATGTCAAATAGCAGAAGATCTCCAAGAAAAAACAAAGGAAGATTGAAACTACAATAACTAAATGTAACAAGACCCTGTTGACCATATTGTCTGAAAACTACGAGCTATGATTCTTGGCTAGTTGAAGAGAAAGGGAACCAAAAACTAAGGTTATGATCTCTGCCACTTCCTTTTATAGCCTAGTAGTGTCCTTCATTCTCCACTCAGAGATAATCTCCTAACCCCATGGTGAGACAAATGCTCAAGCGCCACCAGCCAGATAGTTGTAAGATTATGTTGTTTGCTCTTCCCGACGACTCCTCTTTGAAAGGCCGCTCCTCGCGCTCAGGCATCGCTGAGATTATAAGTTGGCTGCCCATCATCCCCGACTCTCGGGGCGCCTCGAAGGAATCCCCTTTTGCTCTTTGATCCTATAGTGGTACTCGGCCTCTATCCCTCATTCCCTACTAGTGGTGGGACTTTGGCAGGATTCGAGATGGAGTGGAAGTCTCGACATTAAAGCATGCCTATAGATTGACATCCAAGGCAACTACAATTCAAAGGACACACACATATTTGACAATGGTTCCATTAGCTGGTACTCAGAGGATGAATCTTACCATGTTGTTTGTATTCTGCATCTAACGACTTCCCTTACCATTCCAAATAAAATAGTACTTTGTTTTGAGAGCACTAGACCACCTTATCTCTTTGCCCTAGACCTTATTCTCTTTGCCTTAGACCTTATTTCTCTCTTTCTGGATTGATTCCCACTCAATGCCTGATAGCTGGCTTGGTCCATTAGACCGATTGTCCTATTGTCCTGGCTCACTTTACGACTTTGGAGAATGGCGGTTCCGCTCTAACCCATCGGTTAGCTCCATATGAATTCTAGTTTATGTAAGCACTTTCCCCGAGTCTGAGTGTACAAAAGAAAGGGTGAAATCATAAAATGTAGGTGAGTCAATTGCATGTGGTGGATAGTTCATTAGCAAAGAGACTCATTCATAGGTAGTGAGGAACTATGGAGCGGAAATGAGAAGTACTGGTCCCTTGTTTTGAGCTCTTTAACACGTAATCCATTGGATCTAGTCGCGGTAGGGGAAGATCAGTGTTCAGAAGGCCTGAAGGGAGAGTTCGTAAACCAATCTAAGGTAGGGCGCCGCTTCTCTCTTGCTGTCCTATCTACTCGAGGGTCACCTGCTGCGGGAAAGAAAAGATTGCTGGAAGGTAAGGTCCAAGCCTTTCGCTTGAAAGCATAACGGCTGAGGGGGATCCACTTTCAAAAGGCAGAGGGCGGATTGAAAAGAGAAGAGAAGAGGGCTTCGTCTTGTCCCATGTCCTTTTATTCTAGTGCTTTAGTTGAAAGGAAAGCATGCTCCACTCTACCTTACTCTTTGGAATCATCTATAAGAAGCAAATCGATCTCATAGCTCTCTAGCCTCTTGCAACTATACAACTTGGGAAGGTGGAGCCCCTATTATGCTTCCTTAAAGTAGATACTGGATCTGATCCAATCTGCTTATAAACGCGGGAACACAGAAAACAATCAGGATTCCATATTTCTAGCTTCAGGGATCACTATGTAGACTTTGGAACCATGCCAGGCACATCTATCAAGAGCCAGAGAGCTCAGCTCGCCCGCGTTACAGTCTGTCATTCGACTCCGGGAAAGAATGGGATCAGATCTGGTCATAGAAGCGCTTACGTGAGCTGTTTTCACTTGTGCGCTAGGAGTAGTTAAGCGAGTAACGGAGCGGAGCCTTTACTAGAAGTTTGGTGTCTTTACTCATATCTATCATATGCCATAAGTCAGCAATGCAGTTATGCCCATCCTTCTTTATCGGACTCTCTTTCTTTAGCCTTTTGATTTAGCACATACTTTATTTCTTTTCAAGTCCTAATTGAGGGAACAAACTTCACTTGTTAGGGCGAAAGCTAGGGTGCTTGTGAGCGAGCGAGGCGGGGTGCTTTAGTTAAGTAGTCATAGGCAAGTTCTTATAGAATCAAGATATTCACTAAATGATTGAATGATTTGTTGACTGAGCACTGGCCCAACTGTCACTACAGCTAGGTTAATACTTTACTTTGTAGTCAATAGAGTATATAAAAGAAAGGGTGCCCACGCCTATGTCCTTATAAGTATATGGCCAGAACTTCTAATAACTGGCTCCATTCTCTTATTTAGAGTAAGTACAAAGAACTCAATAACCACAAAGGCAATAAGAATGTTTTACTTTGAGGCTAGGGTAAACTACATTCTATGTCCTGTGTGCTACTACTAGACAAAACTCACTGACGCGCCAGCTAACTCTCTTCCCTCAATACTTGTGTAATAGCTTCGTGAATTGAAAGGTAGAAAGCCGGTTACGGTTACTTAGAGTCATAAAGGGACTATTTGGAATTCCCCGCTCCCAAAAACAGGACTTTCAGAATGAACATTGGCGGTCGCTACTGTAGTTGTTGCTTGGCTGGCGCTGCTATGTGTTAGAGTCATAGTGGAAAGCAGAAGCTAGTGGTTGCTTGGCCGGGTTTGTTGTTTGCTCGGGCACTGTTTCCGTCTCTCTCGTTAGAGGGCACCTCGCATCAAAGAAAGAAGAAATAGCATTGGAACTGTCCCAAGCACCGAATTGGCACTGATGAAACCATTTCGTAAAGAATGGAATTGACACTGTCCAAAGTAAGAATAGCATTGGAACTGAGGGAACTCACTATCTTATAAGAATAGCATTGGCACTGAAGATAGTCGGGGAGCAATTAAGTAAACTGTCTTCTATTGAAACAAGCAAGATATAGTTGGGTGGTTCTTCTATTGAAACAAGCAAGATAGTCTACGCTATTGAAACAAGCAAGATAGTCTACGCTATTGAAACAAGCAAGGTGAGTCTACAACCGCTGAGTTCATTTCTTTATTTTCACCTTAGATTCTTTTTTCACTAGATTGAGTTCTGGTGCTCGCTCTCCATAGGAAGTATGATAATAATGACAATGACCTAGATCTACTATACTACTAAATCCGTCTTAGAGCTCTGTTCGAAAGAGACAATAAGCAATGAAACACGTAGTAAGCAAAGGAACTAAACAAGCAAAGTAAAGGAATCAAGAGTCAAGAAGAAGCCTTAAGCCGTGTTTTCACTCGCCAATTACTTAAGTGGCACCAGTACGCCAGTTCGGGGTTGCTTGGTTAGTCGTGACTTGGCTGTTGGTATCAGTCTGGTAGTTGTTGGTTTGGTTCCCGTCCTCGCTCGCTTAAGTCTGAGTAGCTGGCATTTCATTCTGTCACTCCGGTGTTTGGTTCTTTGATTCACTGGTTGAAGGCTTAGATGCACTAGTCCCATTCTATCCCTTAGCAGCATCAGAACTTAATGTAAGGCGGAGCACTGGTTCAATTCTAGGACTTATCAGCTCCATTCTGTAACGACTCTGTTGCATTCTTATATGCCTCAGCTGAAGTCTGAGTACCTAACAGACCAGTCTGAGTACCCTAAGCATCAGCTCTTATAGTAAAGTGTGTGTGCCGAGCAGCAGGCTTAGAAGCACCAGTATCAGGCTTTGACTTACTTGTTCCATCCTTCGACCCCCTTGTTTCAGTCTTAGTCCTGTATTTAACAGCGGGGAAGGTAGAGGCAGGGGTTCAGTCTTAGTAGCTATGGTTTCAGTCTTAGTACCAATATCTATAGCATCAGTAGCACCGGTTCCATTCTTTATCTCGATGTGGAGAGAAGTGGTTGAATTATGATCTAGTGCACGGAAGCTTCAGGTTGAAGTCTTAGTACCACTAGTTGTAGTCTGAGTAGCTACATACCTATATACACATAGCTGTGCGGGGGATATTAATACCAAGGGCTTACTAGCTACTATCAGTGGGCTTACTAGCAACTATCAGGCTTGTTAGCAAGATGGTTTAAGTCTTGCACTCCTTAGCTCAATTCTATATCTTACTTCTGTGACTCCTGACTTTGAGTTCAATTCTTAGTAGCTAATTTGATTCGTTAGGGCATGTTTCAGGCTTGGCTGTCCCAGTTTCACTCTTCTAGTTAGGTGCCTTAGCCCTGTTAACAGTGGTTTCAGTCTGAGTATCCATAGAAGCAGGCTTGGGAGCGGTGTTGTAAGGCTTACTGTTCCCTGTTTGATTCTGATACTGGCTTAGCTCATTCCGAGTGGCACCAGTAGCAGTCCTTTAGTTGTTGGTTCAGTCTGAGTGCCCTTGCTTTCAGTCTTAGTTTCTAGCTTTCATTACTTAGCTCCATTCTTGACTAGTCCTCCACACTGCTGGAATCGGTGGGCAAGAGAGAAGCAAGTATTAATTGGACGAATTAGAATAAGGGGAGGTGGTGCATTCTGTCAAGTACTACTTTCATTCTTACTTTCCTGCTAGCTCACCTCTGTGACTGCTTAGTGGAATTCTTATCGGTTTATAAGGTCTAGCTCAATTCTTTCCCTTATGAGTTACTGATACTTACTTAGAACTAACCAATTACTAGAAGTTCTAATAAGGGGTTCAATTCTATAAGTTAGCTAACAAGGCTTATAACCCACTAGCTCACCTCCTTAACAGCACTACTTGGCCCACCTCTGAGTTCCATTCCTTTACTTACTACTGGCTGCCTAGCTCACCGTTCTTGGATGCACTGGTTTAGGTCTCAGTAGCTAGGGTTGAATTCTCACTTGCCCACTAGCTCACCTCTGAGTAGTTAAGTATTCTTATATTATGTATTTCTTGTTTCATTCGACTAGCGGCAGGAGCTCAATAGGGTAGGGGCAAGGTGGTCAGCAGGAAGTGGTGATGTTCTCAAGTGCTCTTAAGTAATTGACGAGTGCCCTTGCTAGTGGAGTCTGGAGTGAAAGGAAGCAGTATAAGTAAGGGCCGAACTAAAGTAATAATGGAATTCATATTACCACTCTTATGCATTCCAGTATACAAGTTGAGTTGAAGTTGACATAAAAGGTGAGGAAGCAGTGCGAGTTAAAGCTATTAGGTAGTGGTGTTTCATCTTCCAGTTATCAAGTTAGGAAAGGGTCAATCCAGCCAAATTCATAATCTGCCCTTATTCGTTGTTCCCTTCTAGTAAGTTTCGGGTGCTTGTGTGAAACAATACTTCTTTTGCTTATGGAATAGCCTGTTCCTGCTCTAAGATAGAATGAATTTGGTTCAGGTCCTTCAAGTTACGTTCGGGCAATCAGAGAGTCTCCTATAATAAGAGAAGAGCCAAGCCAGAGTTCCAAGAGATGGAAAGGCCCTTTATATACAAGTGACCAGTACTTATAATTTCTGGTACTTACTTGTTTCATTCTTAGAAGTAGAGCAGAGGGTTTAACAGCAACAACTATAAGTAGAGCAGAGGGTTCAGCTACAGCAACAACCAGGTTTCACGTCATAGCTTTCATTCTTATATATCAGGGGAAGAATTCCAGAATGCAGGGACGTTCGCTGGGGATTCTTTTTCTTCGGTTCGGCTTTTGGATGAAGATCTCTCCCCGGCTGATGATCTTGTTCAAACTCCTTCTCAAGCTTCTGTATCAAAGCCAGGGTCAACTCACACTAGGCTCCATTAATTAAGGGCAGAAGAAAAGATCCCTTATGAGATTGAACTGCCACTGGGTAAGGTTCCGGTCCAGGTAAAGTTTAAGTTGCATCCTTTCTGGACTAAGGCGTAAAATACTTCTTTCAACAAGCTGCTCCGCTGGCAACAATGAACTTCATTCGGCTAATCTCCCATATACTTTTATTCTAGGGATATAATTGTTACTAAAGTCAGGTATAGTTTTGACTAATTTAGTAGTTGTTTCTTGTTTCATCTTTGTGAATCTACTAAGGAGTACTTCTGAAGGAGCTACAGGTTCTGGTACTTCTGAAGGAGCTACAGGTTCTGTGTGTTACTAATTTCTGTAATATCGGATGTAGTCTCCACTCAATGTAACAACTGATACTAACACCGGAGAGGTGCAAGAGAGGGCAGGGCCGCTATGTTCATTGAATCTTGATTGTCTGCTTGGCCGAACACATCTTAACTTAAGTAATAGCTCATCATAAATATGTTGTTTCTTATTGCAGTTGTCTTTGCGTGTCTTGGGACTCGGTGTCGGTGTTTCTTGTCGACTTGGCGGGTGCTTCCGTGTTAGTTGGTAACGAATATCTTTCTTTTCTTGTTTCCTCCCTTGTTGAATAAGAATCAGAGGCTTAGCTCTCTATGACAAGGTGCTCTTACCCTATTGGATCAAGTCGAATTGAATTATGACTTCACTATGATCTTGCTTTATACAATAAGTTTAGGCAAACTCTGGCTCATGATTCTGTTTCTACCCTGCCAAGTTGAACTCTGACTTTTTCTTTCATTCATTAGAATAAGAAAGATAAGGTTTTTTCACATTAGTGTTTCCCCTCCGGCTAGGCAGAAACCCTTTCACTCCTCTGTAAACTAATACGGATTACACTCGGGGTTAAGACCTCAACTCAGATTGAATTGCCTGTTTACCATGCTGAGTAGCTGTAAGTAAACACTATTATGAAAGGTAGGATTGACCGGGCAGTAAGCCCCGCTCCTGCCGCTCCTCTTGCTTACCTAGCCTCCGTCAACTAACACTGGTTCTTGTTTCACCCCTCGTCCCCTTGCTTACCTAGCCTCCGTCAACTAACACTGGTTCTTGTTTCACCCCTCGTTTAATCACTTATTAAATATAGAATGAAAGTGGGAATGCTACAGTTATAAGATAGAATGAAGGGTGTAAAGGCATATAAGAAAGATAGAATGAAAGTGCCATCTAAAGCTGCCCTCGCTGCAAAGCCTGTACTTTCTGATTCCTCGCTATCTACACCAAGTGTTTGAGAGTTATGAGCGCGTTGCTTTGCCCCTTGTTTCATCTGTGTGGTTAGAGTGCTTGTGTTCAGCTATGAGTCAATTAAGCTGGGTTTATTTCTTTGATGCCTTATTGCTAAGGAGTAAAACACTCACTTTTGCCAGATATGATAGAGATATTGTTCACCAACCATAGCCCCTTTTTCTTTCTGAGGAAACTTATTCTTCTATAGGAACAAAGACATCTTACAATTGAACTGCCTCTGCTTCCTCTGGTAAAGCACCGAACCTGTATCTTAGAAACGCACAAAGTCACTCACCTTTTGTAACTGGCAATTCCCCATGAGACTACACTATCACTGCAGACAGCTTTCCTGGCAATAAGAGTAAGCTAGTTGTTTCATTCGATTACTCATTCTATTACATAGTTACCGATGTTGCTTGCCGTCCCGAACTTAAGTACTGGTCGTTGCTTGGCTGTTAGTACTACTGGGTACAGGACTTGACCGTTACTCTGCAGGGGAAACAGACGAGTTTACTTATTTTCTTTCTTTAAGACCGATACAGTACAGGAGCAGGACTATCATATATCTCTTATCTTTACAACCCAGTTACCAAACCCCCTTGAACGAACACCGATGCTATGTCTTCCAATTCCATTATTCTTTATTGCTCTAGTAGTGGCTGGGCCCTTCTTCTATTCTCAAGTCAACACCTCTGCTCCGGACTCAAGTATTGTATTTCATACCGGTGAGGAAGTAAGATACCAGTGAGACCAGTGAGAAAGTAGGGAGTTGGCGCTGGTAAGAGGTAAGCTTCGCGGACAGTAATATAAGTAAGGTCAAGTTAACGCCCAATCATGGTTTACAGCCCGTTTTACTTAAATCAATATAGGTGCTTCTGTTGGCTACGAGTCTCGAATAGCTTCCCTTTCTAGTAAAGACCCTTACTTATATAATGACTTTCAGCACCTTCTTTGGAATCATATTTCTCTTCTTTAATTATATGACTAGCGGCCTCTATTTCTTTGATACCTGAATTAGGCTAATCGAGCTCCAATCTTTTGGTACCTGAACTCACTCTCCTCTGATCTTAGATGAAATGGTATCTCCCTTACTTTCGAGGGTGCCAGATCAAAGCACTCGTTGAATTCTTGAACTACTGAGGTCAATTCTGACTCAGGTGTTAGTAGCGGAGGCAAGGGGACAATGACGGTGAGTTGTTTGATTCAATTGCTGTTAGGTCTCCCGGCCCGGTTAAGGCTTCAGAATACAGATTTCTCTGTTGCCTTGTTGAAGAGACTTCCCGCTGCGGATACAACTTCTATTCCTGCTTTCAAAGCCTTGACTTTCTTATTCCACTTACTAGAAGGGCAGAGTCTCCGGTTGCTCTTTCTACAAATAAGGAATTGAGAATTTCATGAGAAACTAAAGGCTCTACTGTTACTTGTCCAGCTAAGGTGAACTCGTTGGGTTGACAGCTAGCCCGCTCCTTTTACTTAATACTTGTCTTAGTCGTTAGTGCAACACTGACAACTCCCGTTAGCGAGTCTCTAGTTCTTGTGAGCAACAGTAGGAGTGAGTCACTATTAAGTCGGAGTGAGTTCAGATAGTGGCAACATTACTAGGGATTCTTTTCGAACTCCGACCTGAACTTAATGCTAGTCTCTTTGAACTCTTGTGCTTTTCTCTCTCCTTATGAGATTCTTTCTTTATATGAGATTCTTTCTTTATATGAGATTCTTTCTTCTTTATAATAAGATGAAACTGGGCTACTCTACAACTACACTACTTTAAGGGGCTGGAAACACAGATTGATCATCGTTTAACAAGGGTCAACTCTTGGAATGGCAAATGCCCTATGGAGGGTACCTTTCGGCTGTATAAATGAATTTGGAACCTCTATGAAATCTAATCTACCTCATAACTCGTTATAACTCATTATAATGAAATCAAGATGCAAGTAAAGCACCAGCCTCTATAGGGGAAAGCAAACCAAGAACTTATCTCTATTACTTAGAACCAATCACTTCTTTCGTCGCAAAGAGATGAAACTCTGATTAGGCAAATTCCCTATGTAGCCCTGCCCCGGCTCTTGTAATGCTTCCTATAATCAGTAGGGTTCAGTGACTTAACTTCACTCAGTATATGTCATTTCTAAGGTGTAATTTCACAGGGTTTTCTTATACTTGGTGTGTACTGAGTGTGTATAGCATCAAGGACATGTTTTTCTTTTGAGTTTATCGAGTTTTTTGATTTGATTATCTTATGATAGAGAATTGAGCTAGTATCTCTCATACAAAAACAAGCAACAGGTAACCGAGCTACTTATTATCATTCTTTAGCTCTTCGCTTTCATTCTATAGCTGCTGATCCCAATACTTAAAACAATGCTATTAAGAATAGAGCGTAACCCCATACTTATGAGATTGATACACTCTCCCCTAAAAGAATAGAATCGGGGAATACAGGAATCGAACCAGGGCATACAAGAAAGGAACAGCGACTATTAAGATTAAGAATGGGCTACCGCTTCTCATACCTCAACCTGTAACAAAGGCTTTTACTTCTACTAACAATAATTTCACTTGCAATTTCATAATCTAACTTGGCAGTCCGAGCCTTACTTACCGGTAGCAAAGACCTACTACTTACTTTCTTTATTAATCTCAATACTTTTCTTCTGACTTGTGTGTTTGAGTATTGTACTGCTTTACTTTCATGCTTGCTTGTTAGTTAAAGAATACAATCCATGTAAGTAAGGACTAAACACCACCTATTGAACTAAACCTAGTAGCACAAGCCTGGGTTTGCGTATAAGCTTCCTGTCTTAGTGTTTTAGTGCTTTCCAACTGGCACTCCCACTCGACATTCTTTAGTTTGATTGTTAGTCCGCTAGTTGCCTCTTTCATGCCCTCTGAATACAAACAAAGTCTACCTCCCTCTTTTTGCACTCTTAGACTCTCGCTCCCCAGCCTCACTTGTTAGTTTGATTGTTATGCTAGTTGTTTTCATATAGTCATCCATCCCCCGCTAGAAGAGAATAAACCCAATGTGCTATAAAGAAGCGAACACTGCCCAGCAACACTATCACTATACTAATAAAAAGAATAGAAAGTCCGGGATAAAAGGATTACAGTACCAATCCAAAGAATACAACTAAGACAACAGGTAGATCAGCTAAGCTAGGAAGGCAGATGTTTACTACCCTAAGCTACGTAAGCAACAAATATTGAATACCGGTTTACTCTCTTATATACTAGGTCAATAAAGAGTTCTATACTGGGGCACTAAAGATCCAATTCATTCTTTATCATCTGCTGGATCAGGTTCAGTGATCAAGAGCGAGAGCAGCAACTTACTATAAAGAGCGCGCAACACGTGTATTAGCTCGCCCATTACTTAAGTGGCAACGGGAACTCCTGACGCGACACACGAAAACAGGACTCCTAACAACTGCCGCTGAGCACAGGACTTGGTCATAACTCGTTATTACTCGTTATTCCGGCTGCCGCGCAACGTTAGTAGTTGCTTGGCCCTAATGTCGTAGTTGCTTGCCGTCTTGTCTGCTTGGTGACTTGAACACCTGATCGAGAGTGCTTTAACCCAGGAACTGTAATAACTCGTACCAACTCTTTACTTGCTGACACCATGAACGACGAAAGCAGAAGTAGTGGCGAGGCAAGAAGAGAAGAGATGAGCCAGAGGTATAGAGTTGCCTGCTGCTGGGCTTGTTGAAAGAAGTATGAGTTTTCATAGGTAGATTAGAGTTCGGACTAAGTAACAACTGCTACTAACACCTTGTCCGGCTTGTGGAGTAAGGAAGGGTTCGGTTCAGTTTTAGTTTAAGTAGGTGATTGTGTTGCGCGTCAGGAGCCCCGGAAAGTGGAGTTTTTTCTTTGGGTGCAAGTCCTGTCTACGATGGAAGCCAAGAATCAGCTGTAACATAAGATGCTAGATCAGTTTCATAAGGTTCTAGTGTAGAGTCTGGAGTGAATGGTTCAATTCAGATTTCTTGTTCAGTGCCAAAGTCAGGTGTTGGCGACTCGAGAGGATCCTTTATCATGGGTGTATCAAGTGAGTAAGCAGCAAAGAAAGGTTCAATTCCAGTCGGTGTCGGGTCGATAACACTATAAGTTTTGTTGATAACTATACGGATTTTCTATTCTAAGGGGTGTGAAGCCTTAAGTGGGTAACCAATTGTCCTGTCCCGCCTAGTATACGTCCTGTCCCACGCCTCTTAGTATACGAGATCAGGGGATATGAGGTAGGAGAATCTGCTGTGCCAGTGAAGGTCGACTCGATAAGATGTAGTGTCAATTAAGTAAGGAAAGTCAGCAGTTAAAGCAGATCCAGATCGAGCAGTAGGCTCTGAAGAGGAAGTTTGCCCGAGCGTATAGTAAGTAGTGATGAGTCTTTGCAGATTAAGGATTAGAAGAAGGATCTAAAGCGGAAGCAATAGAATCCATAGTATAAAGGCCACCAGAGAAATAGAAATAGAAAGTAGCACCCGACCCCTACTTTAATTGCTATTAATTTCACACTTAAGGGCATGTTCAATAAAGTCAGTAGGAATCCCCTAACCTCGCCTGATCACTTAGTCTTGTTGCAACCTTGCTTGTTCTCTACTTTAAGTTCAGAAACGATGAATACTTCTTATGGGAAAGTCAATCACGCAAAGAGGAAAGCCAATTACAGAACCTAGACTTAATAAGCGCTCTCCTCTTTCTACTTCTCTTGAACGATAGGACCCGAAAACAAGACTGGAAACTTGAACACTGGAACTACACTTTCAACAGAAGATTCAGTTTTACTTGATTCTTCACAGGACTTGGTTCTCTTTTGCCATAAGGTATATATTGACGTAAAGACACAACACCACCACTTGCAGCTGATAATGGACCTGATAATAATTGCACTCTTTTAGCCGGCTTGCTCATTCATATCAATTTGACTCTCCATCAGTCAGCTAAGACTTCATTGATTCTAGTACACCGAGGAAAAAAGGAAAAGATGGAAGTGCAGAAGCAGAAGAGAGATCATAAGCCCTTCCAAAGCGGTAAGCGATACAATTAGTTCTGTTTTCCGCCTTTCCCTTTGCTCCCTTGCTTGTTCGTTCTCGTTCCACAATTGATGTTTTATTTAGTTTAGCTTACTCTTTGACTCTTGGGGATGCTGATATTCTCAATTCTATATTCTCAATTCTCTTGGTGGTTCCGATATTCTTAACTTACTTAGATCCGTAAGGCTATAAGAACTCCCAACACTCAGATAGATCCTAGCTCACACTTAATAATTTCCCAACACAGAGACCTTAGTATGCCCTTTTTTCATCACGGGGAAACGTAGCTAATGAGAAATCCAACCTTATTTAAGAATTCTTTGTCGACGAGGAGTTAATGCAGTTTCTGTTCGACAGCTTTCTTTCATTCTATACTAGATACTAAATAAGAGAGATATTCAATTCAAAGGTAGACATCAGAAGATGCTGGATCTTAGTCTAAAGCCGAAGCTGTAGCAAGTGAAAGAAGCTATAGAATCATAAGGCTAAGGAGAGGAATCTTCAAGCAAAAGAAAAGGGAAGCAGTCCCCAAGTCAGCAGAAGAAACAGTTAGGTATCAAAAGTATGCAAATCCTTTCTTCATCGGGAGAAGGAGAATCAACAGTTTCAAGAGAAGCAAGGATCAGGTGTTCCAGCCGGAAACTAGAAATTAGGCATAAAAGCTGGATCTGGGATCTGGTGAGGAAGAATTTGATGTTTGAGTTCGAAAGCAAAGATTAGAGGCTAAGCCGTAGAAGAGCCTGACAGCCAGCAGTGCCAAAGGAAGCAGCTATGAAAGGATAATTCAGAAATCAAAGTGTAGTTCCTGTTCTCTACCGCTTACGGGAGCTTAAAAGCAAAGATATTAGTCTCAAATTCATTAGTGGAGCAGATAAGTGGTTTAATAGGGTTTCCATTCCATTAACAAGTTTCCCCTCTGTTCAAGGACGAGAAAGAGGCCTTCCTCGGCACAGTCTACTTCATAAACAACTTGAATTGTAGCTTCCTTTCAAACAGAAACAACATTTCCATCTTATGCAGATGATTCCGACTCTCCACTAGAATAAGATTATCTTGATTGAATACTACCCGCTTCTATGCAATACTATAGACCTTTTCTTCTTTAATGAAATTACCAGCTTGTGCTTATAGTGGATCTAGGTTAAGCGTGTTATGAGCTCAATCCTCTGTCTAATTACCAGGTGGGTCTATACAACCCTCTTATCTAATCTTTCTATTTCTACGGTTCATTCTCTTTCAACTTAACTGCTACATGGGTAAATAAGTGATTCGCGCAACAAAGAAATCTGATACACTGAACTCCGTAAGCTTCTAACTCAACAGGAACAGGACCTTCTTAGGCTGAATATCTTGATTATGAAACGGATCCAGTTTCTTCTTCTAACCCAGAACTAGAGTAGTACCGTTTTGTCGTATTGTCTGCATGGCCCGAGCTCTACTTTGCATTGGATGAAACTATAGCACCGGACACTCAACCAGTACTCTCTTCTGCCCCGACCCGAACACAAGACCATCAGATTGCCCAGCCAGAAGTGACCTTTATTCAGATTGCCCAGCCAGAGTTACCTTTATTGAAAACTCTATAGGGGGTTCAAGTATGATTTGAAGAATTCCGTTTACTTGTAACAGTAGCAATAACCAATTTCAGAAGTCAACTCAGAGAAGTCAGAATCAAAGCAAGGAGATCCGATGCATTGGTTAAAGAATAGAAGTGGTGAGTTACAGGCCAAAAACAAGTAAAGTCAGCCTATGAGCTGGGAATGCCAGATTTACAAGCTAATTAATAAGTATGAGACTCGGAGGTGAACTACGGATTCGAGGTAATATTGGTTGACAGCTTTTCTTCTTTTACTAATAAGTTCTCTTCTGTATTTACTCCTTCTTTACAGCTCTTTAACAGCATTAGTCTCCTTCTTTTCATACTGGTATTTCGACTCCTTCTTTTCATTGGATCAGTAAGGAAATAGCATGTGTTACGTCTTTGGGTAAGTAAGGGAATAGCAGTAAGAGCATGTGTTACGCGAGTCAAGATATATGTTTTCTACGCTAAATTAGAATGCTAGATATATAGTCTGTTCTATGATGAATGCTAGGTCTAGTTCGTTCTGTAAGGTCAGTTGGGAGGTGTAGTTCGGGAAGGTCAGTGTATAGATATAACCCATGTGCTATTGGACTGATAACACCTATGTGCCCTATGTATTGATACTACTAACTATCGCGAATTTAAGGCAGTAAAGTAAGAATCAACCTAAGAAGAAAGATAAGTATAAGTTCCCGACTTAATATAAGGGCAACAAGAAGCAACCTAGGAATATAGAATAACAGGGCAGGTCATCAATCTTACTCACCGACCAGATCCTTATTTGTTCACCTGAAATGCAAAGCCTTACTTATTGTACTGAAACCTATTCCCTTGTTTACAACTTCACTGCCCTTCTTGCATTCTTTAGTTTCACCTATTTCCCACTCGGGTACTCTAGAGCACATATAACAATAACAACGATCCCACTCTATTAGAATCAAAGAAAGAAGGTAGTAACTCAATCCATTAGATCTGGGTGGATAGGAAGGATTGAACTCATCGGTATAGGACTTAAAGAATAGAGGCAATACTCAAACTCACAAGTTGTAATTACAGAACAGGGAACTCATAAATATAAGATAAAAGGACATGGTTGTGGCCCGGCAACGCTCTCAAGTAGTAAATAAAGAATGAATAGTAGGGGGTGAAGTCTACATTGTATATATAGCTCTAGGGCTTTAAGCAGTAAGTACGAGAATGAGAGACAGGAAAACCAGAATTGGCAGGTGGACAAAGGGAGAAGGATTTCACTTAGTAGTATCCGGAAAGAAAGTAGTTGACTCGGCTAAGCAAGACTCAGTGCGGTGCAGATAAGTAAGTAAAGGAACGAAACCCGAGAATACCGGCTAAGGCTACTCATACAAATATATACTAATATCAGAATGAAAACACTCACCCTAATAGATTGAACTGGGAATAGAGAGTAAAGGTATTATATACCCCATTAGACAGAGTAGTGGTATAGCTAACAAGACAGAAAACGACTACTATTAGCATCAAACAAGGACATAGAAATAAGGGTATGGTCCAGCACACATCTAGTATAAAAGGAACAGTTAGCGTACCAGCCAGTGCATCCAACTATATTAACTAGAATAAGCGAACTGAAACTAGTGCTGAAAAGACTTAATAAGGAGGGCGTCTAACTAAACTCCCAACCCGGGTAGTTGCTTGGCCCCTTGCATATTCATTACTCTCGGAGTAGCGCTAAGTCTTTGTAGTTGCTTGGCGGTAGATGAGATCGGTTATTGGATCTAAGTATGGAGAGTAAGGAAGGGAAGAGTAAAGGCAAGAGATTTCTCTAAGTTGAAGAACTAGTAAGTAAGTATCAGAACTTAATATAACTAGCCCTCTTTCTTATAGCTAATAACCTAAAAAAGCACCCATCCCTAATGGCTCTTCTTATGGAACTAACTGGGCATCTGAGTGGAGTAAAGATATTGCCTTACAGAGAATTAAGGGCCTGTGTGAGTGAGCACTTACTTACTTACTGCTCCTTTTTCTTTTTATGGCGGACTGTAAAAGTCAATAATTCTTGCCACACATAGATCCGTCCTAACCTAATTCATACTTAAGGGTTCAGCTGTCTATGTCCTCAACAATCAATCCGCTCTTATTATTGGGATTGGGTCACTCACATTCTCTTCCTTTGCCAGTTGTGCAATTCTCTTGTACGTGTAGGAGACATTTGGATCTGTGTGGAAAAGAAAGAAGAGAGACCTCCATTGCTCTTCTTCAGCACAACGCAGCGGAACAAGGGAACAAGCAACCCATACTGTTGCGCTAACGGGAGTTCACCCTTGTGCAGAGCAAAAAAGACGCTACCACTTATTGCCTGGCGCGTTCTAAACAGGAGAATTCCCACTTCACTTCGTTTTCGCCCTGCCCCGATGATATGCCATTTTACAATTACAAGCCTTCTCGGGCAAAAAGATCTTCATGGTTGAAAGAGCACTAATTCCATTCTTTGTTGACTTACTTGACTCGGCGCAAGAAGAATAAGTGCGTTGGCGAGTTGACCTGCATTTATATAAGTGGATAGATTCCATTCCTGTTTTCTTGGCTAATGCGAGTTCTTTAGCTAACGGAGTTTTTGGATGAAAAGCAGTCAGCAGTGATAGAGTCAGCAGTGATAGAGTAAGTAGTGAGCTTTGGTGGGTTACTTGAATGAAAGTCCGGGGGTTAAGGTCATAATCAATTAATTCTGAAGCCAGATTATTAATCTGCCCTTCTAGTAAGTTCAGGTCCAGGTACAGGTAAAAGTCCAGGGCAAGTTCCAGGCCCAACAACAAGACTAAGTGGAGAGATAGGTTCGGTGCTAGTTTAATTCCTTGTTTTATCTGTCGGTGATTGGTTTTACCTTGCTTGTCGTGGAGAAGAGAATGTAATCAAGTAATCCGTGTAAGCAGTTTCCAGAGGATAAGCAGTGGAAAGTATAGTGTCGGTTTCAAAAGAATCATTAGCGAGGTATTACAGAAGCCGGTAACTAACACACACAGTGCTCTTTATCGAAATACATAATGGAACTAACTTCACTTCATTCAATAGAGTTCGCGTCAGCAAGGCAAGTTGAGGTCGAAAAATGGGATGCTATGTATTGACTTCATTCTATATCCTATATCAGGTGCAAGATCATCAAGAAATGTTTGACTCGGATCAAGCAAATCAACTTATCGGGGTGCTTACTGAGCTCGGGGATGTAAACCCATCTTTGATACTCAATCAAGCTGTCAATAAGGCAGGCAATTGTATTAGTTTAAGCCATGTGATACAGAGCCCCCTGATACATAAATTGCAGTAAAGACCTAGAAACTCGTATTTTAAAGAAAGGAAAGGAGAGCACTTGGAATGAAGGATTAAGATCAGAAGGAGAGTACTTCTAAAGATGGGACAGGCCCATACTTCTACTTTCAAGATCAGTTGCCGGGTGGGTTGTAAGAGATCCTTGTTGGCGAAAGGCCAAGCGTATACTAGTTTCATCCCGACAAGCTTAGTATAATGACCAAGCCAACTACTAAAAAGGCAATCGAGCCAAGCGACTACTAGAATGGCATCACCACTTGAACACCTCTTTTAGATTACCCGGTAGCAGCGGATTTCCTTTCTACCATTTACTTAAGGGCTAGGCTATAGGATAATAGGATTCAACCATTAACTTAAGTGCAGGAACAGGAGTCGGATAAGATGAAAGAGCTGTTTCAAGATCGGGATCATGGAAAGTTCAGTCCATTTGTTCTGTTGCAGTTAACAGTGTAGGCGACGAGTCAGAAGAGGATTGACTTGCTCGTAAGGGAGTTGGGGATCCAGTTGATGCACTCCACTCTAAATCAGGTGTGAAAGCCAACAACTCTCAATCATGGTTTACTGCTTGCTTTATGTTTAGGGTAGAGATGGGTTTGGTGCTAGTTTTATCCCCCCCAGTTCAATCCTTGTTTGTTGCTCTTGGTCGTTATTAGTGACTTGCAGTCTTGTCGGCTTTTCGGCTTTCCTGCTTGGCGGGTTGGGCAAGGGAGAGAGCAATTCCTAGTTTTGAGTTCAATTCTTCAGTAGTTGTGGGGGGCTTGTCGGCTTGTCTACTTTCTTTTCCTTTGTAGTAGTTGCTAAGTTACTTGTCCGTTAGTTGTTGCTTGCCTGTTCGAGGTCAGTTATTCAAGTGTAGTTCTTGTGTCAGCAGCAAGAGAAGCGAGAAGGTGTTGGTGCATTCCCCTTTTCTAGTGTATAGAGCATCAGTGACATATTGAAATGGAAATGATTGTTAAAGTCTAGGTTCGGTGATTGTGTCTAAGGCGGGTATCTTAAAGTAGTGTAGTTCTTGTGGAATCCTAAAGTACTTTGATGCGAGGTGTCCTGAAACTGAATCATAACTTAAGCACTCCGGTAGGCATGAGAACTGTATTGCCAGGCCCATACTCTGTTTAAAGATCATCAGAATCAAGGGGTATTGAGAGTGAAAAGTAGTCAAGGCTGTTTAGTGACCCCAGGATGCTAGTTTTCAAGCGAGTACAGTAGGGCTAAAAGCAAGGAAGGTTCTAATAGGTTAAGAAGGGGGGACAGGCTAATAAGTCAAATACCGATTTTAGATCGGGAGCTAAGGAATGAGTTCCGGCTAAGGTATTAAAGACAAGTAGGGAAGCTTTGAGGTCATTAGTGGAAGAGTGAAAACAAGGGAATAGGGCTTGGCAAGTGGGGGTAGGTTGTCAGGCTGGGTCTCCTGGGTTCCATTCTGCAAATGGGTTCTGTGATTCCTGTTCCGGGTGTATTAGCTCAATTCTAACTGTTGAGTTGAACCCCAATGAGTAACCGCAGCTGTTAAAGAATAAAGGTTAAGGCTGTAAGGCTCAGAGATAGCAGCTCCAGTCTTTTTTTCAGTTAGTTAAGCCCGGGTTGACTGCTTCCTTTACGGATAATGGCACATTTCTTTATGAGTAAGAAGTTCGAGAGAGAAAAGAAAAGAAGTTCACAATGGATCTGGCACTAACAGAGTTTTGAGGAGCAAGTAAAGGCTGTTTTCATCTCTTATAAGTGACCAAGAAGCAGGAGCGGGTAGTGGATTCTTCTTATTTATAGTAAGCAAATAGAAGTCAGTTTGTTCTCGTCCCCACAGGAGCAGCAAAGACGAAGGCGTAAGCATCACTAGAGGCATAGATGGGAACATATAATATACTAGTTGCAGATCTAATTGACCTTGTTGATCCAATCGATTATGCAATTGATTCAGCAGCATAACCATAACAAGTACAGGATCGGTAAGGAAGTAAGGCCTGGCCTGTTCGCGAAGCTGGTCGATATGCTACATATGGTCCAGCAACAGGATCTCGCTCTGTAAAAGCACTATAGATGAGAAAGGCTTCTTTCCTTCCTGGCCGTGTTAATGAAACTTATGGATCAATAGGAGCCAGTATGTATCTTTCTTTTGGATGGATATGGGTCTAGATCTATCTAAATCATTCCTATTGGAAACTTGCTAGTGATGCACATGGTTAACCCCAAAACAAATAGGAAGATTTTCTAATGATTGCTGCTAGCAGTGAGAATATCACATCACATGCTCTTCAACCTATCGAAGGAAGCGAGGGAATCAGTTCAGTAAAGCCTGGTTCCAGTTTTCTCCCGAGTGGAATCCTCGTCTACAAGAGAAGTCTCCGGGTGCCAGGAAAGTGTTTCGGAAAGAACTATCAATCTGGTGTTCAAGCCAACAACTCTCAATCATGGTTTACAGCGCGTGCAGAAGTTAGACTTATAGAAATAAGGGAACAAGCTAACTTATTCGAGTTCAGTTGCCCTTGCGAACTTCCTTGCTTTAAGAATAGAATTGGAGTGCGGCAGAGGCTAAAGTCAATAGTCACCTCATCTATGACTGCTGCTGGCTTGAATTCATCTTTGCTTTTCGCTGCTTACTTCGGAGGGTAGGTTCAACTTCTATAAATAGGGGTTCCCGATCCAGCTCTTTCAATTCGAACGGATTCTTCTCTTGAAACAGCAGATTCTCTTTCCACTGAGTCTTATCGTTTCGATGTATACTTTCCATCTGATGCTTAAGATACTGGTCGGGGTAAATACATGCAAGGAGAGAGAAAAGGGGTTAACAGAGCTATAAGGGAGTAAGCTAGTGTACAAGAACGAGCAAGGGCGCACCTAACCCTAAAGAAGAACTAACTAACAGCTGATCTCCCTATCTGCCAAATCCATTCCAGCAATCTTATCTACATTCTTTTTACCCTACCTCGCTTCAAAACCAGTACCAGATTATCCCTTAACCGTTGTAGGTCTATTTGAGGGTAGCTCCTCCTCATTCCATTCTTTGGAACAGTCCATTCTCCACGACAGGGAAAGGTCAATACCCTCTCTATACTGATTGACACCGCGCTTCTATCTATGACAAGATTGGAAACCATACTATAAAACTTGGAAACGACAAGGAGCTCTAAGAACTACAGCATCAACACTCTAAACTCTCTCTATGACTCTACGCAATGAAGAAGGCTATAATCAAGGTGAAGTGCAATAATCATAAGGCAATTCGAACCTAGACTACATCAGAGCTAGAAAGAGGATACCGCGCTGTACTAATTCAGGCCTCTGCGCAACAAACAAGACTCAGGGTGTTTGTTTACTGTTAGGGTGGTAAGTGAGGAGTATAGATCCGATCCGCTCTTGAAGTTGAAGAATGCCCACCAGATCGCTCAAGGGAAAAATCCAATCTCAAGTAAGCTACAATCGGTTAAGAAAGTGGAGTTATTGGCTTTCCTTCAGTTAATGCTTCCGTTCTAGGCTTGATCTTTGTTGTCGGTTATGAAAGAAAGTTCAGTGGAGTATTCAGAGTCTCCTTTAAAGGAAGAAGGATCTTAAACAAGAGAATAATCAAGTAGGGGGAGTTTCAAGAATCAATAAATAAGTGGACAAGTACGAGTTCTTATGAGTCTTTATCAAGTCAAGTTTTGGGGATCAGAGGAAGTCTCAAAGAAAGGTGTGTTGGCGACGGGAGAAGTTATTGGCACTTTACCTTAGTTTCATCGTAAAGATCATCTTAACAGCGGAAGTCCAGTGGAAAGGAAAGGAATGATTGATATCGAAAAGTTAGGATCTTAAGAATCATTAAGTAACTTAATCTTCAGTGCACTCAAAGATAGGAGTAATCTGTAGTACCACCGAGCATCAAAGAAATTATAAGTACTGGACTCTCTTCTTATCAAGCTTATGATCTTGTTCCTATTCCTACTCTTACTACAACTGATGATTCTTGATCTACTACTCTGGCCGGGTACATTCCAAACCAGCTCTTGCAACTCAAAAGTGACTTTGCATCTCTTTATGGTGTTTGTTTGTGTGAAGCATCTCGGGACTTGGACTCTGTAGTTGCTTGTTCCTGAACCCCTGCTTGCTTTTGCTGATGGTGATCTACCTCTGGCTTCTGCCCAAGAGTCAGCTGTGTTGTTACCGCTCCGTAGGCTATCCGAACCGGAGTGGACTATCTGCCTTAAGAAGAGACCTGAGCCTTTCTTTCGAGTCGCCAACAAATACGGAGAAGAGTCAAACGGAAACTTGAATTGATTTAAGCGCAGAAGCATCAGATCTTAGCGAAAATGAAAAGGAATGGCAGAAACATAAGGCAATAATCCAGTAATTAATATCCCCCAACCCAACAAGCTGTAAGGCTAGCGGGCGAAAGGGGAAAGCCAAGAGAACGGAACTCTCTCTACGACAAGGAGCCACGTGAAAGGGCTGGGATAGGCTAGCAGGAAGCAACGTTTTAGGTTACTTTAATAAGTCAAAGTGCTAATAATTAATATCTCCAACCGTTTGTAAGAATCCGCTTTTGTGATAGATCTCTCTCTATTTGATGAAATATCTCCCCAACCAGAGCTCTAAGCTAGAATAACCAAAGTGCTCGCTTGCTTTTCTTTCCTAGCAAATGGAATTACCTATGGATTTGTCTCCAGTACTATACCTATGTTTCTTCTTTCTTAATATTTGTGATCTCAACTAATTTGCTTTTATCACCTTGATCCACTTAAAGGGGAATGGGATGTACCGGTGAGAGCTAGAAGGGAAAGAGATCCCAATGGCCAATCCTGACATGAGTCATAATCTAATAAGGAGTGGATTTCTGCATAAAATCATATTTATTGGCATCCGAACCTCACTTCTGTCCTGTCCTTGTTTTTGGTCAATGAAGGAAAGAATGTCTTGGAACTTGATTCTTATTGCTATGAAAGAACTCACATTAGCATTAGCACCTTGGGGAAAGAAACATCCCTATCCGGCTCCGGCTCTTCAAAGAAATGGAATAAATGAAATCGAGATACCACTTATATAAAAAAGAGTAAGAAAACTCGAACCTAACCATTTAGAACCTTATAAAGAAGTACTAGTTTTGTTCTGAAACCCTTTTAGGGGAATAGGCGCGTCTCTGGATTAGGAATTGACTTTCACTATGCTTGAAGAATAGAATAGTTGTGAAATATTAATAAGTGCCCACGCTTCATGGCAATACCAATACTTGTGTGGAACCAGACCCCCCGCGACTCTTTGGGAAGCAAAGCAGTGTATTTACTCAACCCTGGAATAATTGATTGATAATGATTGGCACCACACTTATAATAGAAGAGATAATCTTACCAACAAACATACATAAAGTACTCTTTGATCTAAGAATAAATAAAGTACTCTTTGATCTAAGAAAGAGAGAATCTTACCAACATACATATAGTACTATTTGATCTAGAAAGAGAGAATCTTACTTTATATGGTACTATTTGATCCTATCTCTATCTGAGTCGGTGCTGGTGGGTGGAAAATGCTCCCATTCCTTCCTTCTGCCCTTTATTATACCTGATAGTGGGTTTAAGCCGAGGTCCCCAAGCTCACGTCCTAACTGTTTGACTTCACACAGCACAGTAACAACTCCGCCTTGTGCACTGCAAAGAGCCGAACTTGATAGCTGTCTTCAGTGAAAAGACTCTGGAGCTGAGCTTACCATTTTCGTGTTTTTCCTACACTCAAAGAATACCTGATGCGATTAGTTCACCGCAGAACTCCATAATGCTATAGGGGGGGTTTCCGCGTCCCTTCCTTACTTCCCCAATAATGTATATGTATGCTTTTAGCAGATAAAGACTCTTTGAGAAAGGCGACCGGTCCTAGATTATATGTTCGACGCCTTTCCTTTCCCTCACTGAATCTTCCGCTTAATTATATAGAAGAGAACCCTTTGCTTTCCTATCAGGAATGAATTCCCAATCTAAGGAGTGATAGAGAGAAGGAAGGCGACTCCTATATCGGTTAATCGTGAAATAGTTTATTGTAATAGTTAGCTAATTCCTTCTGCCATTCTTTCCAGTATCTAATTGGAACAATAAGCTCTTCTTTCTCTGAAATTCATTAATTGATTTATTGTTTGTTTGCCCAAGATAAGATCATATTCCAGAGGTTTGCCCAAGCAACATAAGATCATATTCCAGTGGTTTGCCGGGATTGATTTATTACCTGATAGCTTCTTTACCGAGTCCGAAAGGAGTGGGTGCAATACAATAAATGGGGAAGAATGGAAACGGAGATGGACTGCAGGGGTGGAAAGATGAAGCTGACTTCCTTATCACCAAATGGGGAGTTGGGGCAAGGGATAGAATCTAGTGATGGGGACGATGACGAACTCAATCAGGAGAGACCCACCTCTCTAGCCTTCCTTTCAAAAACTCGGGCTGGCATGGGCGCCCGCGAGCAAACAGAGCGAGCCATGACATGAATGACCTAATTATAAGAAACATGACATGAATGACCTAATTAGAAGAAATAAGAAGTTGGACCTATCCCTCATTAGAAGAAAGAATAAGTGAAAACCAATCTCCTTTTTCGGGTTCATAGGCGCAGAGTGATCCTAAGCACAGGAGAAGATCCATTGAAAGAAGGGATTGGGGGCCTTCACTGAGACACAAAAGAGCACTTGATATTTCTCTTTATCATTAGAGAAAGAATGAGCAGAGAATAGAAAAGAAGAGAGAGAATGAGCAGAGAATAGAAGAGAATGAGCGGAGAATAGAAAAGAAGAGAGAGAGTGAGAATAGAAAAGAAACAAACAAGTATAATTATAAGAAATGGATTCCCGCCCCTGAGCTTCGTATCTGAAGAATTAGTGCTAAAGGAATTTCTCGCACAGGTCTCAGAAAGCAAAGCCTGGGAGGGATAAGTTCATAGAAAAAGGAAGTGCAGTGTACCCCGAGTTGCTTGTTTCACACGGATTCTATAATGAAGTAAAAGCACTCTCAACTCTAAAGAATCTAATATGGATCTGATAACATTATGTAACCTAACATCTGACTTGAAGCTTGAATCACTTATATCGGAACCAACATAGAAAAGTATACCAGATTGGAACCAACATAGAAAAGTATACCAGATTCTTGACCTGAACCCAGTCCTCTGTAATGAATTCCCTACCCCTGGGATCTATAATCAATCTTATGGACGACTTCCCAACCACTCCAGCTCTATACTATACTCCCTCCAGCTCTATACTATACTCCCTTTCTCCTTTCCCATCTCTTCTAGGAAAGAATCGAATGGCATATATGTGTTTTTCATCGTCTTGTAGATAATGGCATATATGTGTTTTTCATCGTCTTGTGGATGTAGAAGAGAGAATCCCCTCTTCGTCTTCGATAGACCCCAGCGAAAGGTGCTTTTCGGTAACCGGCTTTCTCACTGAATCACTTCCGAGGCAACCTTCTTTGCCCATTATCTGGGCGCCTCCCATTGGTTATTGTACACCCTTGTCACACTCTAGGGCTCTGGCTCTCTCAATCAAATTCATTATTCTCCTTTTATTCATCCAACTTTCCTCTTTCTTGTGAAGGGACATGTGAATAAGCAATGTAGCCCTTTTTTAGGTTATTTACTATTGGTTGACGCCTATGCCAATTCATATAGATAGTTTGGATTTCATACTTTCCAGGAGATCTATTCTGGAATGTCAAGTCAGGGCCCCAAAAGAATGGGAAAGTTATTTGACCTTTTCTTTAAGAAGCTTCTGGGCATCTCCACCATTGTGCGATTCTTTCGTTCTGCTACTCTGTTTAGTAGGGCTGTAACAAACTCTAAGTTCTCGCCTTATTCCTTTATACTTGTGCAATATGACAGCTTACGATAGAATTGAAACTCCACGATATGTTCTGATAGTAGAGTGCTCCATTCCTTGCCACTTTCTTTTCCTCCTAGTGCTTTGAAGAGAATCATAGTGGAGAAAGGGCCTGGCCTCCTCTTATTGCTTCAAGAAAGACACCTACATCATTTTGGAAAAATAGAGAATGATTTCCCCTTTGGTCACCACTTCTAGTTGAAAAGCGCATACTGTGTCATGTGAGGTTACTCAACTATATCAGATGTGCACTCAATGCATATAAGATAGCGTTACACATATAGATTCCAGTCAAAAACTATCTAAACAAAAGAAGGAGTTCAATCCATTCCTATAGCATAGCAAGGCTACGTGTGGTCTTCTATCCAATAGAGGAGCGCTTACACTCTCGCTCGTTGATTGGCTCTCTGTCTTTGTACTAGTGCCTTGGCCGGGACCTAAGCACGCACTCTTTTCTAGGCTACTGGACTGGTACTAGAATATGCGAATTTAGGAGGCATTGCAGATATATAAGTGGCACTAGCTTTCTAGGAAGTATTTAAGTAAGCTATCCCACATGGAAGTATTTGAGTCAACTATACCACTAGGAAAGAACTATTGAACTAAGCTTATCCCATCCCACTAAGAACTCACTATTGAACTAAGCTATCCCACTAAGGCAATTCGATGCTTCCCTTCCTGTGTCGAAGGAGAGTATGGTAAATCAGGCATCTGCACCTTATCGAGACACTCTTTCTTAGGCCCTCCTTTTCGATGCCATCTCTTATTTACCCTTAGATGTCACTTCCTCCATCAAATCAAAGAGCGGTTATTAACCATCAGGAAAGAGAGAGAGAGCAAGCTACAAGGAAAGCAATAAATGAACTGAAACCGAAAGGAAAGCAATAGCTGAACTGAAACCGATTAGACGCATGGGGGAGAATCCATTGACTCTGAAAGTGAGAATCCGAAAGGAGATATCCGTTAGTTGCGTATCATATGGATCAAAGGAGATATCCGTTAGTTGCGTTATCATATGGATATATATATTCGAAAGTAATGTTATTAAAGAAAGAAGGGAGTTGAGTTGAGTATATGAAAAGAAAAGTAATGTCCTTAAAGAAGGAAGGGAGTTGAGTTGAGTACATGAAAAGTCATAGTCACTCATTCCCTTCTTGACAAGTTTGGGGTGCCGACATCAATCCATTATTCGAGGGGTTATTCAAGGTAATAGAGTGAAGTCTTGTATCTAAGGGGTAATCTTATTGTATATAATCGGGTGCTTACGTTAGTTCTGTTCTCTTACGGGCGCTGGGGTGTAGGTCAGATTCGGGCCCATTGATTGGGTCTATACAATCTTCTGGATTTGCGGAAAAGTTCATCTTCGGCAGTACCATCTGTTCATTGTATGAAAGGCTCTTTAAGGAGAGTCAGGAGATTGTTGACTTCTTTCTTTCGATATGTGTGACGCTATCTTCTTTCTATTCTTTCTAGTCAGAGGAGTCCGGAGTGTTTTTACTAATTTCATATGTGTTTCCATTATTCATACTTTATATGTGTTTCTATTATTCATACTAAATTGGTATGCTTGACTTTACTAAAAAGAAATAGAATCAAATTCGTACGCTTGACTTTACTAAAAAGAAATAGAATCCCTTCGAGCTAGCAGTGCCCACTCTTGATGGCTGATCTAGAAATATAGGAATGAAGCTTACAAATGGAATATTAGTAACTTCCTCTATAAGCATAGTCCAAACCCTTACACCATTATGATTTGCAAATTGGATTTTCCATGATTGACACTACTTATAATAGAATCCGTATATCTTACCTATATGGTTTTTCACTAAGTGCAGAATGGAATCTATCGAGTCTCGAGCACATGGGATATCCTTTAGTAATCTCACAGCTATTATTTAGTAATCTCACAGCTATTACTTAAGTACAGAATCTAATATATCTCGGCATAAATACAGAATCGAATATATCTCGCGGCATAATAAAACCCTGCTTATAAAAGGGAAGAGGCATAATAGAGAGAATAGAGATGTAGTTTCCGTTGGATAGATAGGAAGTTCTATCTTATGGAATATGTTAACTTATGCAAAATACTTATGGTATAATTAAGTAAGACTAAGCTCCGAAACTGACTACTTAAAGAATTCGGCACCCCATCCATCCATAGAAGCTTAGCTGACTGGGCATCTGAGTGGTTTGCCTCTATCGACTTCTGCCCGGATCACCACTTTGAATGATTGGCACGCACCATTAAGTCTTCTACTGGAATGTTCTACTTGAATGATTACCATGAAGGAAGTCCGACCCACCAATAAGTAAGGGAAAGAAAAGATGGGTAGCTGGCTCTTATCTGCTATATCGGATAGAATGTTTCAATAAGGGAAAGAAGGGTTATGGCTCTATGTTTCAATTATGGAAAGAAGGATGTATGGATCTCATCTACTATATCGGATGGAATGTTGGAAGTTTCAGGATCCGCTTTCCTTTCCCTATATAGGATGGGTCATAATGGCTAGCATTTACTGCATGTTCCAATCCCAGTTCTTTCCTTTCCCACCTAGCTCCTCTGAACACGCTGGAATTATGACCATAGCAAATGCCCACGAAGATCATCTCGAATCAAATGAATGTCCACGAAGATCATCTCGAATCAAATGAATGCCCACGCTACTATCAAATTCAATAGAAAGGAACAGTAGCAGAAGAAGCCACAGCGAACTCAAAGATGTGTTTCTTCTCTCTTTTCATGCCATACAGAAGAATAAGATCTAAGAAACAAGAACTCCCGAAACTGGGCTTGTTTCACCAACACCTTGTCCACTTTACCCCGAACTGCTGCATCTGTTTCTACCGCTTCTGATTGCTACCTTAGCACAGAGTCATAAAATCAAGTCTTAAGTAAGGGTAGCTCGGTTGCATATTCAGGAAGGCGAGTTAAGTCTAGAATCTCTGGTTTCTTAGTTTCATCCGTGTTTACAAGATCTTCTGCCCCAACTTACTATAAGTCCTGACTCGTTACTTGTTGAATCGATAGCATAATACCCTGCGCACAGCTTCTGCTCCTTTACCAGCTTTCTTTTATAGATATTGATTTGAGTAAATACACAGCATCCTCTGTTGGCCCTGGTTCTGAGAAGGAATAAAGTCTTGGTGGAGCAAATTAATAGTAGCAGACTCAGACTAGTAACTACTCTTCATCGACGGGCGTTGAAACGCTAAGACAATCAGTATCTACTCTTTCTTTAGCGCTAATACAATAAGTTGAGTTAGTTGAGTTACCCCAACCTCTGGCCGACCACCACTATGGAAAGGCTGTAAACCACCTCCTATTTCTTGATTTTGCATTTGATGGGCGGTTTTCCCTTCTTCGAGTCGATTAACTATATGATACCACGCCATTAATGAAGTTGGCTTAACTATATGATACCACGCCATTAATGAAGTAGCATAAACCCTTCTTTTGAGTACAAGGCGAGCCAAACTTATTAATTCAACCCGGATTTCTTTACTGATCCAGATCTTGTTTCCGCTTATGTAGCTGACTCTAGAACGGATCTCGCTTATGCTTCTATCTGAGATGAAACAAGTGATGAAACAGCAACAGGTAATTCTGCTTCTGCGGATTCTATTGTTTACAAACCTTTCCCATATTCTTGATCTTATTTGAGACTATAGTCCACTCATTCCTCACCGGATCCAGCTGATTCTAGAGTCGATATCTACTTTACCTCGCACAATAACTCTACAACTTTGAGCTCTATCGGGACAAGCTGCTTAGGCCCTTCGACTTCTGGAACAAGACTTTCGAATGCTTATGATCCTGAGAGCTTCTTTACCGAGTCCGAAAGGAGCAGGTGTCTGATGGAAGTCGCTCATGCAAGGCCCTAATCAAGGTATTGTTTGACACTCTACTTACTACAATCACCTTTATCCTATTAAGTGAAGTAAAGGCTTTCTTGAATACAATGGGAGGGTTCCAAGTCCTCAGGTCCCGCACTGTCCACGGCAGCTACAGGCACAAGAGATAGATTCATTGAGAACTTTAGAGTGGAAGTTGCAAGTCCAGTACAATATATGGATTCAATTCATACTTTGGAGTTGTGGGATCCTCTTAAATAAAGGCACTTCACTTGACTTACTTAAGCTAAAGCTTACTCATTGGGGTAATGCCTGACTCCAGTTGATGAACCATCTTCTTATCCAGCTATTGCTAGTGTTTCTTATTTTGATCTTGCTTCAGCTTCAAAGCCATATTCCTATGCAAGAACGTAACTTGCACCACTGCCAGCAGCTGACCCGACCCCTTACTGTGATCTTGTCGATGAAACTGGACCAGTACTTAAGTTCAATTAATAAGCTTCCTTTCGCCCGATAAAGAAAGGACTTAACAAGATACTGAACTTTAGACCTAACTGTTGAAGATGAAGATCCTGCTGAGGCTTCTTATCTTTGGCCTGCTCTGCTTATGATCGTTTATCTGATCCCTGGGGCTCCTGCCGCGCATAAGAACCTTTACTTTATTCTGCCCCGACCTAAACTCTAACTGCTGGTTATCCGGATTCTGCTTATCATCTTACTGCAACACATGAACCAACCTCTCGAGTCGCCTACACCACCGCTTGTTGATGCTTACTTTCTATTTGATGACTCCCTTCCTTTGGATTTTGCCGAACTAGACTCTCACTCTAGAAATACCTATCAAATTAGTTTCACAGAGCTTAGCTTAAACAACGAGAAAGATGAAACAACGAGAAGACACAAGCTATAGTCATATATATCGTTATTATTTGTAATCACTTATATAACGACAGAACCAAGATATAGTGATTGTTTCGTGCCCAAGATATAGTGATTGTTTCGTGCCCTTAACCGTTTGTCTTAGAGAATATCCTTCTGAAGCGGGAAGTCCTTATTGTCTTTTTTGTCGCCTAGGTTCTCATTAAGTCTACTTCTTCTGTTCTACGCTACGACATTTTGACCCCTAATCCTTCTGGTTCACTCACTTACCCTTACACATAGTTGGTTCTCTTTCTCGCCTACCACCCCGGTATAGGATAGGATGCTTACAGCTGAGCTATAAAGTAAGAAGAAAACGGGAAGGTAGAAAACGGAAGACTTATATAGCCCCACCCCAGGGAAAGACTCTGCTCTGGCTTTATCCCAGTGCCGGTCCTTTCTTTTGAGTTTAGTAGCGGGATGATGGCCCGAGTGGCTTCTGGAATGAGTCACCCCGGAAGCTAACATTAGCATAACTAAGACTCCCCACGGGTAGGAGAGTAGTTAGAATTGCTTTAAACCTAACATAGCTTGTTTCTTCTGTCACTCCTTACGCTCTGGACTCTGGCTTCTATTCAAGGAGCAAAGGCCTGACTCTATTCCCCAATCCTTTATCCCCAGTTATGCACCTGTCTTTGGTACGAAGCGAGTCTCTCTTTTCTTGCTTCCTATTCCATAATAGAGTTGAGTAAAGTAGACTTATTATTTGACTCCTTACTGGCTCACTTAGCTTAGCAAGACAGACAACGAGACACTTAACCCCCAATTATCTAAACTCACAGCAGCATTGGCTTCTTCAATAACTCTCTGACTTCAATTGATCATTTGATTACTAAATAAAGGAAAGGTGAGCTTACGAAACGAAAAGCGCTGCTGACTCCTTACTTGACTCGGGGCAGGGAGACGTAATTGGAATCTCGGGCCCGGCAAAGAGTTCTCTTGGCTTTTGATCTCATGTAACTCTTTCATCCCTCGCTTCTTCGACTTTATATGTGACGAGAGACTTTCCACAGAAACAGTACTTCTTATATGTGCCACTTCTTTGAGGAGTTTTTGATTTGAAGCAAGACTTTGTTAAACAGATTCCATAGCCTAGGATTCTTTCCACCCATACAAACAAACGAACCTAAAACCGATGCTGGAAGAATTGGAACTAATTGTGCAACAGTCGAGCGTTTCTGTCCTGCGGGGAGGCTGAACCTCTATTAAGTATTGAAAGTGAGTATTGAAAGCTCCAGCACAACTCACTCTTAGCTTCTTTAGTCATGAAGATTGCTTGCTCTCTCTATAATAGATCTAAGTGATTAATCAGAATTGTTCTCTTTTGCATAAAACATATAAGCATAGCATAGGAAAGTCACTTATTATTATACTAAACTCTACTTAAGAAAAGAATCCTATTATACCCAACTACACTGAAGAAAAGAATATAAGTGAAATTGAGCCCTTGTTTGCTTTGATATACCTTATCCACCCTAGCGAGAGCCCTTCAAGATGTTCACAAATAAGATGTTCTAGAGGAGGATGTGCTAAAGGGTAAAGTGAAAGAATTGATTGAATCCCACTTAGCTAATATAGCCTTATTACCGGACCCCCCCTTATATACTCAACGAGCTTATTGATATGATACAACACCTTTCTACTGGACCTCGACCAGAAACAACATTTCCTGCAGAAGACGAGCCCCGATATATAAAGAAGTAAACACACTGCAACATTCAACTGCCCCCGCAACTTATAATAACTGGCTTGCCTAAAGAAAGCATTTGTTTCTTGTTCCGAGTCAAACAGTAAAGTCATCTTTCGAGCATCGCATTAACCCTAGCTGTAAAGACAGTTGATCCGAAGTAAACAAAGCACGTATATAAGTACGGAATTTATTCACTGATGTTCTATAAGACAGGAACTCACCGAACTCATAACTCCCGTAAGCGCCGAGTAAACCAGTCAAATCAACAACTCTTGTTAGCGCAGAAAAAGGAATGGAACTTTCGGACAACAACTAGAACTGTAAAGTACTTGAGAGCAACACCACCTAGGGCTGCTAATGATCTTGTAGGCTTCGTCAACAGATCCTGCTACGGCTCCGACTTTTGCTTCATCTCAAGATTCTTATTCTTCTGTGGAACTGGCTATTCTACAGCTGTACCTGCCCTGAACCAGGAGTTATTACAAGTTATAAACAAGTCCTTCTTTTGAGAGTCCCGGTGGATTCTCCTACTCTAGATATAGCTTGAGCCTCTGATCCATCCATCTGATTCTATTTAGAAAGTATCTGCTCTCCCGGAATTATAAGTACTGGACTTGAATGGAAAGCCAATAGAACCCGATCAATCCTATGTGGAATTACTTTTGATATACGAAAGACCCAAACTTTCTTTCAACTCCATTTGATACTGGACCTATAACGGATTCTTCTGTTGAAACGGATTCTTCTCTTCCCTTAAGCGCCTTGTAAACAAATAATGAATTAGCATCTCTTACACATGGGGCATAGAAAGAAGTAAGACCTTCCCCTCATTCAACAACTTGACCGTGAGCCTCTCTACTAACGCCAATTACTTAAGAGGTCGACTTGTCTAGTAGTGACTTGCCTAGTGCCTTGGCGGTCGGTCATTAGTAGTGCCTTGGCTTGGCCCGGGTGCCACTGATGAACTTAGGGCTAGGGCATCAAAAGGCTTTACTTGATCTTGAGAGAACTCCCTGATACAAAGTCTTTTATATCCGGAATATTCTTCTTATCGAGTTGACTTTTCTCGAACAGGAACAATACTTTGAGAATCTCTTACGCCCCAGAGTCCTAGAAGATTGTATTTGAGATCTATTGCTTCTTTTATCTTGCTTGCTCCTGAAACTAGTCATTCTGCTAATCCTTCCTAATCTTGCTTCCACTTTTGATCAAGATCTGGCTTCTACCTTACACCCTGCAAAAGAAGACTACATGTTGATTCCTTAGCTTGTTATCCTATTACTACATGTTGATTCCTTAGCTTGTTATCCTATTAAGTCAATCTATTATGCGCTGGCTGTAACCCATCTTTTCTTTTGAGTCGTTGAACAGAGGTCATGGGTTTGACTCCTTCTTTTAAGTCGTTGAGCAGAGGTTAAACGGAGCTAATGGCAAATGCGCCCTTTAACAACAATAAAGCCTGTAAATAAGGCCCCTTTTCGCGTCGTTTAACATAGGATCCACTCTGCTAATGGCAAATTACCTATCTTGTCCACTGACAGCCGCTCTAATTCATTTTGTTTCTTAAGTTTGAAGGGAAATTCTTTGACTTCAGCTTCCATACTATCTCTTTGCCGGACGCTGCGCACCTTGCTACCAAAGCTGGAATAAGTAAAGCGAGAAAAAGGAAAACCCCAAGCAATAGGAGTTTAGGAATCTGGAGAGGAATAGAGTCCCCGAAATCTGTGTGAAGAAGTCCAAGATTAGCTAATAAAATAAGGAATCCGCTGGTTTATTTCCTTCACGAAAAATATGAGAAGCGAAAAACTAACCGAATGGATTGAAAACTCAATTGAACCACCCGAGATCGAAGTTTCCATGGAGGAGTTAACGTTGAACTAGAGAGAAACGCAAGAGCTGCGAATCTTGATACACTGTGTACTCAAGGGGTCAAATCCACAATGTTCCAAACGAAACAGCAGAAAGCAAAGGATCCTAAAACTGGTAATTACCGGTTAACCTCGTCGGGTCAAAACTCATTCTGAAATATGAACTACGTCGATCCTCTCTGAGCAACTCTTCTGATCAACACCCGAGTCACTCAACTGCTAAAACCCGGATTCCTAGACTGGAGACCTAATGCATAGAAAAAACAGAGAAAACATCTGATTAATTACCCTTATTATAATTCGAAGGAATGCATTAATCTATTTATTGGGGATATAGAGTAACTGCTAGTGTAAAAAAGAATGCAATGCTAGAATCTATTTATTGGGGATATAGAGTAACTGCTAGTGTAAAAAAGAATGCAACGATCCCACCCGTAGCGATACTATAGCTATTTGGTCCCGTTTTCGGGTCATCCTATGGCAGAGGTGTATTCTCACTTCGAGAGCTGCAGACTTTGTTTACCTGTCCCTTTACCAACGGAAGGAAAATGGAACCTTTAGATTAGTATACCTTTCGCTTGAAGATCGAATGCCTTGTGGACCCTTCGCTTTCGTTTACTAGTAATATCGTAGAGATTGAGTGTTGGTTTACCTTGGTAGGAAGAATCACCCACTGCCCCTCCTTGATGGGATTTGGTGTGCATAGTTTGATACGCTCTTATTCAATGGGTTGCCCTTACTTATATTGGTTGAAGTGGATTCGAAGTTTTGACTGAAATGAGTTATGCGGTTATCAACGGTGAGGAAAGCAGAAAGAGCAAGTAATTCGTTCCGGTCCACAACCAAAGTCATAAGTTATGTTATCTGTCGCCAGTGCCCGTTGCTAGCCGAGCAAGCTCCGTATCAAGAGTGGCTCGCCTGCTGCTGTAAGAGAAACTTCCATAGTTGTGGCCAAGCAAGGCAAGTATTTATGATTGGATTTTGTTAGGCGAGCAGGATAGTAAACCACCAATGCCAGTAGTCCACCACTGGAACAATATCTAGGAATGCTTGGTGCCGGGAAGGAAGGGGGCGAGTGGGCAAGACAAGGGAAGGGTTCAGACCCGGAGACAAACAACCAGAAGCCAAGCAAGATAGGTAAAACGAGTCAAAAGATTGATTTCCAAAGATAGGTAAACCGAGTAATCAGCCAATCATCTCTCTCTACCGACGTAAAGCGTCTAAGATGGATTTCCTTTGATTTACGGGCTTTGCCACGGATTTGGATTTCATGCCAGCAGATGAGATGGGTAGGGGAAGTATAGGTTCAACGCTTGTATGGGGATTCCACGCTCGTATGGGGATTCCACGCTCGTATGGGGATTCCACGCTCGTATGGGGATTCTGTATAAATAGAAGAATGTCTAAATATAGAATATAGAAGAATGTCTACATATGGAATAGGTAATAGAGACTTCTTCATAGGGAATAGAAGAATGTCTAAATATCATAGGGATCCCTGGAGGGCGAACAATGATGATACGCCGGAACTTATAAGGCTTTAAGTTCCATGCATGGGTGTGACCGAGAAAGGCAGAATGCATCCAACCAATCAACCCATCGATTTCTTCTGCTTTACCACCGAACCATGGTTCACTCTTTCTTTTTGGGGGAAAGGAATGGGGAAGAGCTCGAATCAAGCTTCCGACCCACATCTTATTCCGTATGTAATAGCACT
The DNA here is from genome assembly GCA_001649415.1 of Musa itinerans. Taxonomy (NCBI): domain Eukaryota; kingdom Viridiplantae; phylum Streptophyta; class Magnoliopsida; order Zingiberales; family Musaceae; genus Musa; species Musa itinerans. Next base: position 164,418 of record LVTN01000027.1, on the reverse strand, counting down.
GGGAGGAAAAGAATGGAAATGTAATAGCACTAGCACTGGGAGGAAAAGAATGGAAATGTAATAGCACTGGGAGGAAAAGAATGGAAATGTAATTGTAATAGCACTGGGAGGAAAAGAATAGAAACATCTTATTCCGTATGTAATTGGGAGGAAAAGAATAGAATAAAAGCATTGAAGGCTCGACCCTTTGCTGGCGAGGCAAGGCTACCCCTGAACCCAAAGACACAAGGACACTGAACTATACTTGAAATCGAAAACTCCTTCTCACTTGTGAAATCGAAAACCTTTCCAAAATAGAAATCAATTACGGAGCCATTATCAATGCTCATTGAGAAATCCATGGGCCAACAGAATAACGTTTCGACGAAAGAAATGTCGAGTGGGATAGCGCAATACTAGTTCGGGTCTTGCTTTGTACTGGAGGAAGGGGGGGACGCTACGCTTCGAGCTACTGAGGAGATAAGCATTGCACCGCTCCTATAGCCTTGCCTTCATGGAACCACCCCAAATACTACCTTTCACTATCTGTAGAAACCTTTATACGAGTGAAAACGTGAGTTGGCTTTGTCAGTATCCATAGAATGCAAAAAAGCACTGTGAACCATCTGTAAAAGCACTGTGAACTATCCGCTTCCCAAATATAGTTGGTTGAATGAGACTTATACCTTATTTCTTCGATCTGAAGACGGATTAGATCCAAATCAAAAAGGCCCACTTTTGAGGGAAAACGATCCAATAGCTTCGGTTACGTCTTCTTTGCCCGCCAACAAAAGAAAGGTTTCTATTCCTTCTTAAGTAGGCTTTACCGCGGGTTCGGTGACAAATAGGATACGCGGGTCAAAGGGTAGATTGGCTTGAGTGCGGGCTTCCCATGTATGGTAGCTATTGTTTGCTAAGACCTTTGTCTCTTACTTTTATTGGCTGAAATCATAAGTAGCAAACGCCTCATTCTATCAATTGCGAAAGGTCATCGCATGGGATGTCGCCTTGTATACTTTACCTTACCTTCATCAATATTCTTTCGGCCGGTATTCTTCGTAGATAGGTGGTCTTATTAGTTTAGAGGAATTAGGAAGTCAAAGGTTGCCGAGAGGTGGGGCGGGCGAGGAGCGGCTACCCGAACTCTCTTTTCCCAAGATGAGAAGGAACTCGGCTGAGGCCTCGGGACATTACATTCGTTCGGTTATTGAATGTCGACCCAAAACACCTTATGTGGGCAAAGAGCCTACCACTTATGCAAAGGAAATGGGCAAAGAAAGAGCCTACCACTTATGCAAAGGAAATAGGATATGGATCCATCCTTATAAGTCGATCAGCGATATCAGAATAAGGGGAAAGTAGAGGGGGAGTGTCTTACTTAAATAGGATTTATTTGCGAAGGTATGCGTCTATCTTTTAGATCTCTTTCCGAGCGGAGCAGAATAGCTTTTTTCTTTCCCAACTTCCACAGAGGGGGATTCGGGTATGAATTGCACTTTATATGAGCCAAAAGGCATTGAGACTGCTTAACTAGAGGTGCCGGTTACCTGTATCGTCGGACGGTATTAATAAGTAAGCGGGCCAACTTAATCATTCAGTCTTAGCTTCTGGGAATAGATCGAAAACTACAACATGGAATTGTATTTCATTTGAAGCGTGGCTCTGACATGAGGTTTCCGACTTTATGTTTCTTTCTTATCTTTGGTTGAATTGAATGTTGGCCGACCTTTGTACTTTACCTAAAGAAAAGGCTTGAAGCACCTAACTTTGACTCTGACCAAGCTTCCCCTGTATCCATTACAAAGTATCCAGCACAGTCGAATCACTCTATCTTCGGTCACGCCAAGTCTTACCATAATCTGATTGGCCGAATACTGATGTGATAGCCCCCACTATTCCACTATAACGGAATCTGGCTTCCTTCGAGTATTAACCATGCCGCTAGGGAGCAAGCAATACTATAAGAAAAGAATGGCTTCGAAGCATTACGTGGATTCTTGGATGTCAACGCGGGCATATCTAGAAAAGACATTGGAAGGTGGTTGAGTGGGCTTGGGTTTGCTTATGTTCCTTTTTCTACCAGGAATAGACACAAAGGATTTCAAACCTTATAAAAGTAGTCCAAATAGGTAGTAAAGCGATACACCGTGATGGATAGAACCGAACGGAAAGAAAGAGAAGCGAAATTGACCTACTTCCGGGAATAGAATAACCTGACTCCACTCATCTATTTCATGGGAAAGCCACTCAACTATATACGCCTCTTTTTCATTTGTAGTTAGTGTTCCATTCTGCACTAAAACAAGTTCTTCCCCATCTTACAGAGAATAAATCCACAGTTCTTCCCATCTTACAGAGATCCCATCTTACAGAGAATAAATCCACTGGCACAACGAGCCCAGCGGAAACCCGCCTCGAACATCAAGCAAACGAGAAAAGTAAGCATGTGAGTGAAGCCCTAGTTTCTCGTAAGCACACAATTTACGCTTTTCAAGATTGAGTAAATGACCCGCCAGAACTTCTTAATTACCCTTTACGTTCCACGCTATTATGTTTCTCATTGTGGAGTACATGGAATATGAAGGTTTCTCATTGTGGAATGGAATATGAAGCAAGGTGAGAATACGGTAAGGAGTAGTTCACTTTCCCCGCTCCAAGCATACCTATTTATGGCTAAGGCTTAATTCAAGGAGCAAGATCGACAATGCATAAACCGTCCACCAATAGAGCTTGGTAGCCTCCGGAAGCTCTGGATTTGAAAGCAGCCGTAGTTTGACATTGGTCGACTTATAGAGTAGGGCCGACCTCCATAAGTGGATTCTGTTCTTGAAGTATATTCTTTTCTTTCGTGAACTGAACCATACTTACGCCCCTCTATCAATAGGATTATGAATCTACTGACGAGACCAACTGAAAGCAGATCATAGCTTCGAGCTGAAACCATAACAAGGGTACAAACTACCGACCCCCTAACCCATACGCTTGAAAGAAGCAACAAGCTACATTACGACCAGAATCCGTTCGCCAGGGCCAAGGCTTTCATTAGAACTCTGAGCATCGTTCGTGCACCGTTCATGTAAACAACGCAGCAGGAAGCTATGGTGCAAACAATTACGATTTCTACCCTAAGATCAGGACTTTCGAGCTGGGAAATCCTAATCTCCAGTGGCAGGTAAATCTAGATACTATGCTAATGGTTCTGGTTATGTTAAGACTATACTATATATTGATTGATACCCGATCTGTTTAGTTCTCTTTTCTATTTTCACTACTCCGAATCTCGTTCACTCACAGAAGATCGATTCCAATCTCGATTCAAAGTACATTTACTACATCAGGATAATCCAGTTTCCATGCTAGGGGATTCGATTAATCTCGAGAAATTCCTTCCTTTAAGCAGCCTTGATCAACTCACTATACGACAGCACCAGTTTGCCACTTCCTCAATTTCCTTATTAATACCGGGAATTATAAGTACTGGTCGTTCACTCAAACAGAATTAATGAACTTTGAGACCGGAACAAACAGGCTATTAATGAAATAACCCTCCGAGTTGATACTAAGCTTTTTGCCTGGAACTTGAGACTCGTCTTATCCTTTATCAGGGCACCTTACCTTGGCGGGAAGGGCGGCTAATAGTGGTTCTGGGAACTCATCTTTCGAAAGGGAAAGAATAGCTACACTGTGACCCTCGGGGAGCAGCTCTTGAGAAATCCGTTTATCAGCAAACAAATGAAACCATTGCTAGAGTATATGCCCTTGGCCCAGTTGAGCAAGCTAAATAGTGTTTGGCTATTACATCTTACTGGGGTCGAGGACAATTAGGCTATTACATCTTACGGGGGTCGAGGACAATTAATGGAAGTGGGAGGAGTGACCCTCTATCCTTCCCTTCCTTATGAAGTGGTGCAAAAAAGTGAAGCTGTTCACACGTTATTAAGAAGAACCCAAGATACAATTCTGGGCCTACCTCGGTGACCTTTTCTTCTGCAATGTATTAGGTATTTCAACAAAAGAGAAAGGCGGTAAGCTACATGCTGCTGTATAAACTAGGAAGGAAGTCTATCTTCGTGAAGCTGCCACTCGTAGGGTTAGTTGCTCAGATCTGGTAGTGGTATGTACGTACTAGGTCTTAGCGGTCAGTTTTCCTTTCGTTTCTCAAAGTGATTTGAAGCCAAAGCTAGCCTTTTTCTCCCATCTGCCCATCTGTCTATTAGTGAAAGCTCCTGGCATTTTGTAGACGTGGTTCGGTTATTCCTATTTGAGTCTATCGGCCTTTAGAATCTGCTTTTCGTTTTTGAGACTCGTTACACCAACCGTCCTACAGCACTGGGGAGAAACATAACCTTTCTGGATTCATCACAAGACTCTTTTCCTTAATCAAAATGGACTTGGCACTCTCATTATGTTCTTCCTTTCAGCTGAATTAGCACTAAATCCTTAGCTATTTCACCAACCTCGTAAAGAATAGATTGACATAGACGTTCTATCCTTTGACCCGTATCGCCTTGAAAAGGAAAGGGATCCTGTCTTTCTTTATGCCCTAGCCCTAAGTCTGCTTTGCTCCATCTGCGGCTATCAACCTGTTTACAAGTCAAAGGAAAGACCCCAAAGACAGAGAAGAGCCCAAAATGTGCAAAGATGAACTCCTCGGTCATTCACGGAGATCCGATTCCATTCTGGATCTTTCTTAGGGCATTTGTCCTTTATTTAATTGATTGAAAGTAAAGAGTCAGAGTAAGACAGAATCTTTCCCCTAATGAATGTCCGGTCCGATTGAAGTGAATGTCTAAACAATTATGGAAAGGCGGATGAAGATAATTCCATAGATGCTCCTTCGAGGAAATTGCCTCTATATGTAAAGGTAGTGAAAAGATATTAAAGGTAGTGAAAAGATATTTTCATGCCCTAGGATTCCTCCCCATATGGAACTGGAACTGGGGTTAGGGATTATCATAAACCACAGCAATAACCTAACAAAGAGAAAACAGCATTTCTATAAGCCAACATCGTATGCTCACGAATCTTATGTCTTAGCGGAGGTTCCTACATTTCTAAGATGTATGAGATTGCTCTTTCTATTATATTATTATTATTTGGAAAGAGAAAGTAGTAAGTTAAGAGAACAGAAAACTATATAAACGAAAAAAGAAACATCCAAAAGTGGCCCTTACTTGACCCTTATTCAAGCTTATTAGTCCTAGGTGTAATTAAATGCATTACTTTGACCTGCAAGACAAGATGATAACTTGGTTGGGGGGGAAGGGAGCAGTTCTTTTCAAAAAAGGAAGTATGCAATGGGGGCTGTAAACTATTCTTTTCAAAGGCGCTGATCTTGAAGCCAGCTCTTGTTGAGTCTTAGCATGGTTAGCTCTTCCAAAGAATAGCTCTTCTTCATCCTTGACCCTTCCCTTCCTCATTCCTTTCCTTGAGCATTGATCAACGCATTGGATCCTTACAAGCTCATGAAGACAGACTTTTGAGTGACTTCGCTTACCATGCGAATCTTGCTAATAAGTTGCCGGACTTACCTAATTAGGGGAATAAGGCCTAGCTCAACGATTAAGCGATTCGTCTTGCCTTGGCCTTCGCCGCTTCATACGTTATCTAGCCTTCAAGCCATGCCAACCAATAAGACCTATATGTTCCTCGGTTCCCTGAACGTGCTCCCATCCTTTGACTTCGATCCCTACAAAAGTGCTATTCACTCCACCTAAGTAATGAGATGAGCTTTCTCTCCTATCATTCCCTCGGGGAACTTTCGCTATAATAAGGAAAATGCTTTTGCTTTCTAGAGTCAAGTAAGGCAGTACATCACAGACATGGCATGCATAGAATAGGTTGTAACAGCAGAGAATTCTGTTAGACCATATTATTTCACAGCTCCTGCATGCTTTAGCCGATAGAGAGCTAAGGAGGTCAAGAAAGGTTACATTCAAACCTGAGGTAAAGAAAGGTTACATTCAAACCTTCTATAGTGGGTAAAGTGTGCTTTCTTTATAGCTTCCAAGAAGGCTAGCAGCGGATATTCCTTATTCTACGATGCTACTATGGCTCCTTCCTTTGCAGAAAGCGCTTAATCTGAGTAAGTTCAGAGAAACACTATTCACTAACCAAGTAAGAACATATTTCCTCGATAAGTTCAGAGAAACACTATTCACTAACCAAGTAAGAACATATTTCCTCGAGTATAATCATATCAAATCTTCCTGCTCAGCCAATCTCCAGTAAAAGCAACTACATCCAGTGCATTCCCAAGGAGAAGGGCGACCTCCCTTGAAAGGCAGTATATGAGGGATTAACTTGAACTCCTAGATCTACAAGGTGAGTAGAAGACATTGAGAAGGGCTTCACATCCGTTTGGATTCTTTCTTTTTCTTTTAAGAAAGCATTTCCCTTGAAGCCAGGTCTTTCTTCTCTTCTCGGAGCTTTACTTATTCTTCCAGACTTGACTCGATTCACAGTTTCATCACACTAAGCCAGAGCCCCACCAGGGTGAGAGAGAGAGGAGAGTAGGGACGGGGAAGCAATGTAACCAATTGAACTAGCTATCTGGGATCTGTTAAAGATGGAGATGCTCTTAAAGCGGTCCAAGAGCTTATTCCTTCCTTTTGAGCTGGCAATGACTTGATTCTACCCATAAATCGTAGTCAGCCGGTAGAAAGACATTCATATATTCCACAGGCACGCACGGAATAAAGGGAAAGAGAGAGCCGAGAGCCGGGAACACAAGAAACGGAATTTACCTTGAGAGCAGGAATCTTCTTATTTAGAATACTACCGATACTACCAAAGCAAATGATACTTCTTTCCCCTCTGCTGCAACTGAAAGATAAAAGACCGATGACCTTATTTCCTTCACTCAAGAACGGAACTAAAGGAATGGAAAGAACATAACTAAAGGAATGGAAAGAACATAACTAAAGGAATGGAAAGAAAGATGAACAAACGAAACAACGAATTTCTCAGGTTTGCCAATAATTGCATTTGTGAATTGCTCATGCCGGGCAAGGGAAAGTTATGTTGATTCATAAGAATTATTAGACTATTGGGGCCATTTCTGTTCCGTTCCTAGTTTCCCTGAAGCAAAATGATCTAAAGTGCTTGATTGATTTCTCTCGGTTATCAACATTTTGAACCACAGGGTTCGCCGGGTTATCCACATTCGTCAGGGGTTTACTAATTGATCGTTCGGTTAGTTGGCAAGCGATTACTAGTGGATCCCTTTTCACAATGTTTGAATTGTCTCGATAAGAATGAGTTGGTTATATCCAGCACTTTATATAATTCTTGCGGATTGAGCTACGTTTCTTTTATGAAGCGAGCAGGGAAGCGAAAGGTTGATAGGAAGCTAAGGGCGGCACTTGCTTAGTCGGAAGTGTTTCAACCCAATAGCATGGGGGGACTTGGGCGGATACATATGATTTCTCAGGACGAGGCACATCTTGGTAGATGGTGATGGAGGTTTCTCAATGAATCTCAACGCCTCTGAATCTCCATCTTCAAGGATAAAGAAGGGTTGGTTGTCGGGTAACATTTTGATACTTGGGGTTTAGGGGCAGCTGGGTCTATAGGAGGGAAGTTTTTGAAAGGTTTCTAAAGAAGGTTAGGTGGTGGGTGATTGGAAGTCCACCTTATTCTGGCTGTACTTATGGAACGGCACAACTAGCAACCCGTTTCGCCAACCAGAGGTCCAATGACCCAACCCCTTCTACGCTGTGCTGGGCGGTCCCAAAGACTTACTCTGAATGGCAGGTTTCTCAATGCGCGATGGAACTTCTAGGATGGGGGCCTCCTCTCCTTCAGCTCCATGAGAGATAGCAGGATAACGAGCGAATCTATCAGCTTGGGATGGGCAGCTTAGCCAGCTCCAACAAATGATGCACCAATTGAGGGAAGGCTTTCTACCTCGGGCCCTATACTGCCTGGGGGGGTTTCGTACACGAACAGAAAAGGGACGAATCCAAGCAAGCAGGATACAAACCTTGGAATCCTTAGACTACTCGACGGGCAGGTGCAATGGAAAGCGAAAGCGGCTCAGCTTAGAAAAAAGCATTTCTACTTCCCTTCCGGAAATAGAAGAATCAAAAAGTAGCGAAGGTGCTCTTACACCAACAGACAGAGAAAGAGTAGAAGATATATTCCTTAGATTTGACTATCGGGATTGTTACCATCCTATAAGATTTGACGATAGGGATTTGTCCCAGCACTCTCAGGCCACTTTCCCAAGTTGGAAGATGGGCAACATAGCGGGCAGCCTCAAACGAGAAACCATCCCAATCTATTACATACGATCACTGATCGAATCGGGAATCTGGGCTTTCTCAGACTAATCCAAGTAAGCAACGCGCACTAGGGTACTCGTTTAATGGTGATTCGTTTTCACCTCCTTCCCCGTACACCTCCATGGAAGACAGCAAGCACAGAAGCTAAGGGAACGCCGGGGTTGATCAGATTGCCCGAGTTGGAAGAGGTGAAGAAGAAGCTTTCATTCGAAAAGAGGAAGCATCGGGGGAGGATGGAACTCTACTTTACATAAGCTATTTAGAGCGATCCCCGTAGATTATATAAAACAGGGAAATAAGGAAAGAGCCTTTGCTACACTTGATTATAATTTTCCCAAAAACAGGACTTTCAGAATGAACAAAGGAATTGTTATAACTTCGTTCTATGTTGCTTGGCCCCCAGGAATACTCGAATCTCATTACTAGCAGTAGGGATACCTTAGGCCTCACATTCTATTAGGTAAGGTCTAAAGTAACTCGTATTTATATTAAGTCGGAGAGGAAGGGCAATTAATCAGTGACTACAATAATCTGTGGCCCTTATATTAAGCCCTTAAGTTAATGATTGTCTGCTTGGCCCTGCACTCGGCACTCCTAACCTTTCCCGCTTACATATGATACCCTGACTTACTTTATACGGCTGATTCTCGGCGGAATTTCCATTCATCTTCTGCTCTTTTTTCACTCCAGTACTTATAAGTTCAGGCTCATCGTCAACACCAAGATATCACACAGCTGGTTCCCTTTCCGTTAGCGCACTTAGTCTTGGGCCTGCATCCTCACTTTTCTTTGATGCTTGGATTGTACACCGCTAAACCTCAGATTCCCTTATTACCAAGAAGTCTATTACCCTATTCTCTTTTCTTTTGCCGACTTATCCTTTAAGTGCTGACCTCTCCTTAAAGTGCATAATGGAATTGTGGAATCTAATTTCTAACTCTGATTACCTGGTTCTAGACTAAAGAAACTGACTCCTTAGCGCAAATTAAGTACCTGCTCCTTGAAACTGGATACTGCTTGACTAAAGAGCGGATTAGATTACATTAAAGGCAGTAGACAGAGATAGTTGGCCCTTGAGCTACCTTGAATGAAATAAGATTGATTTATCGCAAGATAGGATATAAGAGCGTAACCTAACTTTAGCATAACCTAACTTAACTCCACTCCGAAACGTTAGCACCACTCACTACAGCGAAAAACGAAACTTGCTTATTGAGCTTTATACTCTTCCTTTCCTATTGCCAACACACATTCCCACTGCTACCACCGATTAAGACCCGAACAACACCCGGAACTCTACTTTAAGACGAAAACAGGGCATTTGAGTAGACAACAAACACAGATGATACTGGGGATTCTACTTCTGCTGATGATCTTTATTCGGCTGATTCTCTCGTTTACTTGAATGTAACAGAACCCTCTCTCTCTCGTTGCCAACACAATCACCTCTACCTTTACTGCGACTGCTGGATCCGCTTACAAAGCTTATTCCGTTGCTTCTTGTTCTTCAGCCCTAGCTTTGGACCTACCACTTGTATCTTAACTTGCTCACTCTGTTACTCCTTACTCAACAAATGTTGCTTGGCGGAATTGCAACTGACTTTCGCCTGAGAGACTTTCCGGGACAGCTGATTCACTTACTCGCTTTTGCGGATTCCATTAACTTAAGGGCAGATTATTAATCTGGCTACTTTCTTCTTTGACTCCAATCCTTGACTCCCGCTTTGCTTCCGGACTCCTCTCCTTACTCTTTTCTTTAAGAAGAAATTGTAGCTGATTGACTTTCAACAGATCTTGATCCTGTTTCCTCTCTGTCCACCGAAGCAGCGGATTCCACTCGAAAGTCATATCACGCACAAGGTGCGCCTCTCTAACTCTATTTTTGGATTAAAGCAAATAGCAAATGGAAGGCCACTACTTCATGTAAGTAAAGGGAAAGCACTACTCCGGAAAGCACAGATAGAATCAAAGGGCTGGGCGCTAAAGAACCCCGATTTATAGTACTCGGTAAACATAGTCAATGTCAAATTCCCTATGTTGCTACCTATCGGCTCTTCTAGTTAATTCACGCCTTAGAACATAGAACATCGACCTCTATAGCTATAGCTCTGAACTTCCCTTCTCTCGCAACTTAATAATCTGCGGCATGCACTGGATTGATTACCTGGCCCCTTATACACACATGTAAGGTTCGGGTCTTGTCTTTAAGGCGAGTTGACCTGACAGCTATAGAAGTTCTTGTTTCCGACTTCATAGGGTCAGCAGCCAGCGGATGTGTTGGCGACGAGTCCCCTTATGTTCGAGGTGATTGTATTGCAGTAAGATAAGAGAATCATCAAGTTTGTGAGTACTGATCAATAAGCAGAAGATGGAGTTTTGTCTCCGAGATAAGATGCGAGAGCTGGGTCTTGGCCTTAGACCACCATTTCTTTCTAAAGTCAACTTTGCCGCAGATCAATCCTCTTCTTCGACCTGTCCTATCTGAAGAATTAATGGATTATGACCTTAACCCTGATCCAGCCCTGCAGCAGCTTGGTTTCCGGATTGAGTTCGCCTTTCCGCACCCTTGTTTTGCTTTCCATTCCGAACCTTTGATTAGAGTAGAGCGGTGCCCGAATAGAATAACTAAAGAGAAAAGAAGCTAGTGCACCAATAATGTAATAAAGTCACTGAACTCTATGACTTGTTCTGGCAAACTCACATTAGCCGAGAAACCTGGATAAGAATGAACTTACGCTGACGTAACAGGGTCTTGCTTAGCACCGTTGCTTGTGGGAACTGGCAATAAAGAACTGAACGCTGAATCATTAACTTCATCTTGAACTTGCGCTACGTTTCCTTGAGACGAAACCTATGCATTAGATTAGAGATTCGGATTCGGCCTTCTGTAGAAGATTCAACTCGGACTGCTTCCTCACCCGATTAAGCTTCTGCTTTCTACTTTGATTCAAGAGTCCACTTTCCAAGCACCCCTGAACCTTTAGACTTGACTTGAGCAGTTGACGCACCGGCTTTAACACCTGATTCACTTAATTCAACACCAAGTAGAAAAGATGGTGTTATAGCTTTCTTGGACTCGAACAAAACTCAAGAAAGAGATAGATGCTTCACCGCAAGTAGGTCAATAAGTGATAGCGCAACGTAACAAACATGTGGTAGAGAAGTTTTGGAGCAAGCAAAGCAACAAACAAATCATTTATGGAATCTCTTAGCACCTTATGATTCATATTCCTCACCTGATCCAGGCCATTCTTCTCTTGGAAACTTCACAAGCACTGCTTAAGCTTACGGTGGACATTCAAAAGGTGAACTCGAGACTCTCATGCTGATTGAATTGCCAGGTCAGGTATCGCTTATCTAAGTTGGGCTGCTAACTTCCTTTCTACTGAACAAGAATGAATGTAATCTCTATTTCCCACGCATGTAAGTCATATATCTATATAGAATCTACTGAACAAGAATGAATGTAATCTCTATCTCCCACGCATGTAAGTCATATATCTATATATAAGAATTATTTAGATCTCGCAAACAGGGATCCGGGCAGAAGATGACTCTGCTTTCGAGCTTATATACGATTTTGTTTGCTCTGAGAACTCTTGCTCGGAAAAGAATATTTATCCTACTCTGATTACCAACTAAATATCTAGAAGCTCTCGGTTACCTTAAGAGCTATGTTAGCGCAAGCCTTGTATTTGAGACTACTGAGAAAATGGAGTGAGAATAGCCAGTAGGGGGGCATTAGCCAAAAGAGTCGTTAACAAAGCTGAAACGCCCATAAATAGGAGTTGACACAACTTACTTTACCTATAATAGTGCTTGAACACCTGATTGAGAGCGCAGAACAGAAGATCATGGAAATGGAACTTACACTGCATGGTCAACAATAACAAGAACTGGCAATTATGTAGCTTTTGATATTGATCTAGCTTCTCTATACTTGAAGAACCGAACAAGTCAAAGGATTAATTGAACCTTTCGAGCGCATGTATATATATATGAGTAATATGACCCTTTCCTTTATCTATACTATACGAGACTATCTTCTTTCGTAGCTTTCTTACCGACGGAGGACGTACGGAGATCATCTTTACGATTCAACTTATTTACTTAGGAAGAACCAACAACAGAATTACCCACTTATAAATCCGCTTCCCCTTCCCCCAAAACAACACTGGAACTTTACCTCCCACTTGCTGCCTCTGATCCCGATCTTGATTCTTCTGATTCTAACACCTCTGCCTCTGATTCCGATCCAGCTTCAAAGCCCGTAGTAGCTTCTGCTCTGGATAGGGCTTCTTCTCTTTCTTGAAGATACTGATTCCGTTTTGTCCTCTTTCTTCTCTTGACGACTTAGCTCTAACTGCTTCCTTTCACCCAGCTTGAACTTCATCTTTATCGTAAAGCTTTTGTATTTCGAATACTTTCATTGCATTGCTGCTATATAGGAGACTTTTTGTCTCGCTTACTGCTTACATGCATTCCGCTTATATCGGTCGGCTCGAACATAAAGGGGGACTCAACTAAAGCGAGCACCCAAAGAAACTAGTATTCAGACTGAATCGCTTAACCTATCTACTTTACTGCTGATGAACGTCTTGCTGCTAATAATTGAACAGACATACTCGTTATTGCCCAAACCCTTATATAACGGTCAAAAAGGAAAGGGAAAACAAGTAATTGAACTTGTGCCAAGGACTACATTAGTTGTAAATGCAAAGGGGCAGGAAAGTGAGCTGTAATAGGTAGATCAGCATCAGCTGCATCAGCAGTATAGGTTGGCGCGTCAAGGTCAAGAAGAGAGAGGTTAAGGCGAAAGGAAGGCGAAAGTCAGCGGTAAGTCAAAGAAACTATATTCTGAAATGCAAAGAAAGGAGCCTTATTGTAAGTTGTTGGTGACTCAGATCTATTAAGCGGAGCTAAATCCTCTTATTCAGTTGATTTCTTCTTTTACAGGTAAACGGATTGTCCCGCTTCTAAGCTTGCAGCGGATTTCCTTTCAACAACGGAACTACTTACTGCTTACTTTGGCACTGATCCAGATCTTTCATTTGGAGTTGAATCTCCTGTTACCAAAATCTAGAAAATGTCCTGAAATTCCATTCTATGCCAACGGGAGCTCAAAGTAGTAGAGTTCTTTGTGCGAGTAAAGTAACCAAGAGAATCCACTGTTTCAAGTAGAGTGAGGGATGCATCTATTTAAGGAAGAGTAAGGGAACTCGCAGAATAGCCCTGATTATCCAGCTCCACTGAATTGGATTGAAGAATAGAATCTAGATGGTGACTATAGTATAGAAAAAGTCATTCGCCAAGCGTATACTAGATCAGAACCAACTTACAACACTTTGATGCTTGGCTCTTGTTGTTGGCAAAGGCGAAATAGAGACTCCGACTACTATACCTCTAAAACGGATACTAGCAATCCTTAAAGGTAGGCTCACAAGAACAGAACTACTTGGAAATTCCATTCTTATACTCCGATACGAACCTCTGAACTCTAGACAAAGAAGACAACTCAAGGTGATGAAAGCCTCCATATTGATTGAACTCTTGATGGCAACTATGAAAAGAATGAAGTATACCTATACTCTGTAAACTCATACTGCGGGACTACACCTGAGTTAGTTGTTTCATTAAATACCGGATAAGGCTCTTCCTGTTTGAATCGAGTGGAATTATTACTTGCACTTATTAACGCTGCTTGTATGGTTATGACTGTTACTATATACTAAGTGGAGTTCCAAAAGAATAAGCCTAAGATCAGTTCTAATGCTGAGGAGCAGTTAAGTTCAAGGTTAAGTTCCAGTTCCTGTTGAATCGAAGTGTTGGGCTTGTGTTGTCGGTGAAGAAAGGAGAGTTGACTCATTCAGTCTTGGTTTTGGCGTAGAGGGAATAAGATAATAGCAATTAGATTCCAAGGCATAAGATAGATCTGGTGAGGGTTAGGAGGCAGAAGAAAGTGCTTTTGATTGAATAGTCATATAGCAGAGCAGCAAACGATTCTCAAAGTAATGAATCAGTGGCTTAGCTCTCGCAGTACTTGTTCTGTGTATGTATTTACTGCATTCTATCATTGGTACTCGATACGTATTATTGGAATGATTTGTTTTACTGCGGGGTGCCTAGTTGACTTTCCGGGTTCAGGTGATTGTATCGTTGGTGCTCTTTGTACTTCAGTGGAGTATCTAAAAGCAAGGGCACCATTAAGTAAGCCCAAACGCATCTGTACTGGAAGAAGTTTCTATTAGTGAAGTCGATGAGATCAGTAGCTTGATCGGAATAAGGTAAAGAATACTTATCATCATAAGGAGCAGGAAGGTATCTCGGACCAGTACTTAAGTTCGAGAGATAGAGATGACATTCTCACTTTTTCGTGGAAGTTGCGGGTAAGATGTTATGCCCCGAACCCTAACCCTTAAATAACCTTAAATAAAGGTACTTGACTTCATTGCGCTAAAGCTAAGCAAGTTCTATACTACATTCATAGAAGCCTGACTACCCACTTTTGTGTTGCCATTATTGAGAAGCTATAGGCAGCCCCAAGTCACCTGTCTCTTATGCGCTAAGATCTTTTACCGGTTGACTTCGAGATGGATATGGAGCTGGATAAGAAGAAATGACCTCTAAAGCTAATGCTGTTCTTGTGAAATCTATAAGATCACCTCTGCCCAACCATTATACGGCGAACGAATGCCTACTATACTCCCTTCGGTAAAGTATCAAGGGCAATTCCATTAAGTAAAGGCCGTAGCAATAGGTTCTACAAGGAAGTGAAGGCTCTACTGGGCGGGGGCGAGGCGGAATTCCTATTCTAAAGTGAGTTACAGTAGTAAGGAATCTATTCCAATGTAAAGTTAGGAGTATAGGGAATCATTATTAAGTGAAGTCAGGGACCAGTAATTAAGTTCTAACGCGCGGATCAATCCTATTACTCTAGTTAGAAATTGAGATTCCTGCTTTCGTTGAGCGGCTTCAAGTCCTCCTCGAACTGAACTTTCAGAATTGCTTGCAACATGGAATTTCTCATTTCTATCTGTATATCCGAGTATCCAAGGTAGGAATATGACTCCTTTCTATACTACCTCACACTGCTTCCCCTTTGCTTGAAAACTGACTCATTGAATCTATGTAAAGTAAGGTAATCTGAACTTCCAGTATTTTCCCAAAGTATCCTGTTGCTCGAGAAGATGCTTTAGAAGGAAGAAACAATGACATAAGAAGAAAGAAGCTTGAGAAGATGCTTTAGAAGGAGCAGTTTCATAAAAAGGATCCGGAAAGTATCTTGTTGTTGCCGAAATCAAATAGTAATGGTTCGGGCACTTATAGTCAAATTCTGAAGTGCGCTTTTACTTCTCCTTTCTTCATCGTGGCTTTGAAGCGCTAGGTGAATGAGTTTAACCACCATATTCAGAAAAGAAGTAGACTAGATCAGGAGTCGGAGCTGGCTCAAGATCATAAGATGGATCCGGTGAGAGCCCACTGATGGTAATACTGATGGTAATATAAGTATGGGAATTATAGGGCTAAGGCCGAGTGAAAAATGAATGTATTCACTGATTTATTGCCTTTCGTCGACAACGAAGATTCCAGTATAACTGGACTTTCAACTTTACCGACAGATATACTTTCAACTTTACCGACGGATATGAAAAATGAGATTATGAAATGTGAACAAGGTAAACAATACTTATTGAACCAACAACAACACTGGAAACCGAACTCCAGAAATCAGAACTTGTGCTTGCTGCTTCCCTTCGCCCGCCAGTACTTATAATTCCTGCTTCGCCCCGGAACTTGACTTTATTCCGCTTCAGATCTTGCTTGAAGATATTCGACTTAAGTACTTATTACTTCAAATCCAGTACTCGACCAGAGCGACTCTCAATCAGCTCGGGATCTGAATAAGAAGCTTTGGAAGTAGTTCCTTCGGCACCCATCAAAGTCATTTCATCCCAGTATACTTGTCATCGAAGCAGCACCTTTTTTCCATTCTCCAAGAGTAGCACCAGTACTTATAATTCCCAATGTGGATTGGCGACTCATTATCTGCCCCACCCTTAATATTGTAGTCCATAGGGGCTCCGTTCTCCACACATATATGTCCGGAAGCGGCTGTATAATTCTTGGAATAAATAGGCTTTATTAACATGATGTGGGGGCAGAAAACCCTTTACTATTGGACACGGGGTTTAACCATATTCGATATGAATCGTACCATAGATCTTGTAGAATCGGCGAAAATGAACAACTCTCAGAGCTTGAACAATACGATGAAAATGGGAAGGAACAAAGAATTATGCTGGGGCTTTTCCACTTTCAATTGGCGGCCACCTCCCATGTCCTTGATCAAAGGAATCAATGAATGCAAAGGAAGATTCCCCGTAGGAATGAATAGCATGACAAACATTTGGTTTTGAACCACCCACTCACTCAATTGGAAATAAGGGATCGTCCGTACCGACCGGAGCTAGGTGGACCGATGCGCGACGGGGCAACTATTATAGAAATATAGAAATTGTAGTGAAGGAGAGAAAGAAATGTAATGAAGGAGAGAAAGAAATGTAATGAAGGAGAGAAAGGTAGTGAAGGAGAGAAAGAAATGTAGTGAAGGAGCAGAGGATAGGACTGGTGCTAGAGCTGGGTTCAGAAAAGAAGATTACCTTTACTTAGAGAGAGAGAGGGGCAGCGGTACCACGCTCTTCTGTGCTCGTAGGTTGACTCACCTATGCATCCCGACAAAGGTCTAACAAACATGCACTTCCCTTATGTTATGCATCCAGCCGCTTTACTCATGTTCATAGGTTCTACAGAAGGTTGGGTGGATTATATACTCTTATGTAAGCGTTCTTTCTTCGTGACTCTTATGTAAGCGTTCTTTCTTCGTGACTCTTATGTAAGTGAAGTATCGCTTTGCTGGTCGACGCCTGCAGTAATGGTGGAAAATAGAGATATCCCGTTCGATAAAGCAAACGAGAATTAGCCGATCGGGGCGGGGTGATTCGCTGAAAAAAGAATCGCTGAGAGATAGATTCTACAATTTGGTCAGGACGAATGAGTGGCAGTGAAGCATGCTCCGGAGTAGAGTTACCCTTCGCCGAGTCAGTCAGAAAGGAGAGGGCCCGCTGTCTAGACTGCATTTCGGGAGTTTGAACACCATCCCATTTGCACCCAAAATACAACCCTGTCAAAGGTAGATAACCTTCATTCCTTATGAGTGGAAATCCAATCCCGTTTTGTCTTTTTTTGCATAAAGCCGGCCGGTATAGTCAAATATTCCATCTGGTATAGTCAAATATTCTATCTATTCTATTTTTATTGAAATATTCTATCTATTCTATTTTATTGAAATATTCTATCTATTCTATTTTATTGAACCGATTTCAACAAATAATTCCCTTTTGAGAAAAGCGCATAGTTTATCCTCACAAAATGACCTGGCGTTTAACCGCTCCTTTAGCGTAACTTACTATGTTGCTTGGGGGGCAGTTAAGCCATCGAGTCCTCTAGGGTTGATCGACCCCGAAAAAGAGGATTCATCCAAGACTATAGGATCTCGTGAATTCTAAGGGGCGCCCCCTTTCCATAAAGAATATTAGAGGAACGAAGTTAAGGCATACATTGTTGGCTGGTTCTTTGTCTTTCCCATCCCTGCTGCTAAGGTACTCTGGATTTATTATAGCGCCACCATTTCACCATATACATTTAGCGGGAAAGCTGGGCGGTTTTATCCTACTGAAGCCGCTACTCGTGCTAGTGAATCCATAATGAAAGTGGAGGCTTGACTCTAACTAACAGGTCTGTGAAAATATCCCAGCAACGGCTGGTATGACATATTCTCCATCCCTAGCTCGGAGGTGACTCGGATTTTGACTCTACTCTACTCTACTCGTTCGTTCCTTGAAAGTTCAATATTCATTAGTGTTTTAATATGAATTCATAGTAATTGGAGGACGGTTAGTGGCAGCCAGGTTATCAACGATTCTACAATATAGGCCGCTTGAAAAACCCGACTTCGCGAATCACTTCTAGGCTGGCATGAAATCTATCTCGTGCCAGTAGCTCTTGTACGCCTCATTTATGCTGGTGGCATACCGTATTGTGCTCTGAACACTCATCAAAGCCGTGGCCTTCCGCTATGTGAGACCCTCTCCTGAAAATGGTTGGTCCCTCCGGAACTTCGAATCTCTGTTTGACTTACTTTCAAGGAGCCTTGTTCCTATATGGGTGCGCGTATTCTTTCACAAGTGCAAGTCGTACCTCACTGATTAATTACCCCTTATTGTACTCCAAAACTAGGGCGCTAAAGTTCGTGCCTACTTATCCCGGCTACAATAACTATCGAACAGCGAAGACATCTGAAGAATGGCGTTCGTATATCCCTAGGCGTGGGTCTCTACTTTTTCCATTCTTTCTAGAGGGGCGAATTTGGGAACCCTATTTCACTAAGATAATAAGAATACAAGGGGCAGGTTTCTTAAGTATTGATTCTTCACATGGATAAGATTCTAAAGGCTTGACGGCACCTTGCTTCTAGGCTTAAGTAAAAGGGCGAATCCCAGGGCTATTGACTGGCGAATCCCAGGGCTATTTACTAATAAACGAATCCAAAAGGGCTATTGACTAATCAAATTCTAGGGGAAACTTCCTTTAAGAAAGCCGTACTCCCATCAGCTTGCCAGTACTTATAAGTCCAGCGATTAAGAAGTTAAGGCTAGTTACATCTGCTATCGGCTATTGGCCTTTTTGAAAGCTTCTCCTCAATATCAATATGTTTTATCTCCAAGCCTTCCTCTTCGCCTTTCTTTTTGTGAATCAAAGTGCTTCTTCCTGTCTTGTAGTTCGATACACTACTCTAAGGCGCCTATACTGCGAGTCAAAGTCTGCTTTGGTTATCGCTACACCCTCTCTAGACAAACGATTTGATTCAAGCCACTCAACTACGGGTACAGCACCCTGCCTTCCAAATAGCATAGGCACCCGGGAATCCTACTCAGTAAAGAAGGGGACTCCCTAAACGAGACAGCTAGCAAGTATGGAGGGACTTGCTTTGCTTGCTTCCTAGTCAAGCCCCATCCGTCTTACTTACTTTTCAATAGGAATAAAAGACTAACAAAAAGAAAACGGAAACTTCCCGCGGATTGCTCGATCCACGTCACCTAATCAATGCTAATATTACCCTAAAGAAAGTCAAGACAAAAGGGATGGTATTCCACGGCTCAAGGGCCCAACAAGGGGGAAGCTCGGGAACAGCTTATGACTAGTAGGGTCTAATCACAGTAAGAGAGTCCGTCCCATCTCTTAAATCGAGTTTCAGTCTATCCATAGTAGTCTACTAGTGGAAGGGGTCCGTTATTACTTGATCCAATAGAGTAGAGGCAAAACACCTTTCTCTCGAAAATCCATTCATTGTGCTATAAGATCCTGATTCCACACTATGCTTTTGTGGGGAGAGCAGTTCTGCGAAGCTGGGCGTTCAGTGTTCTTATGGAGGAACCATACTCGAAAGAGGAATCGAAAGGGCCTTCCAAAAAGCCAGATTAATAATCTGCCCTTATTATATAATTCCCTTTACTTAATTTCTACCTTTCTACCTTAGTATATATGTTGCTTTTTAGTGGTTGATAAACTTAGATTTCGGGTTTACTTAGGAAGTCCCAAAGCGAGCTATAAGGCTTAACAGACAAAGAAAACGGTGGATACTTCCATTGGGTAGAAGGTGACGCCCCTAATGAATCGACTAGTAAGGGTTAGCTACCGCTCCAATTCCTTCATCGTTATTGCCCTGGCTTCGATGATCAACCCCTTGGGGCACATTTAGGTTTTTGTCTTCGGCCATCCTGGTCCTGAGGACCCAACACAATATGATTCTTAGATATTGACTTTCAAGAAGCAAAAGGTGTTGATACGTCCTATCCACATAGATAGCTTACCCTCTTCCACACATTACCGGTGGATGCTACTATCATTTTATCCGCGGGAGGGGAATGGTTAAGTGAAACACTCTCGACGTCTTCTTTGGTAAACGGGATGTTGACCCAGGCGCCGTAGTCTTGCCTGCAATTGATTAAGTGCGGCCTGAGATGCCTTTGGATGGTATAGCAAGCAGTTTAGTGTATCGATTTGCTTGTGGTTAGATACAATTTCCATTCCTTAACCTTGTGTGTCAGTATGGGAATGAAGGTAGAGCAAGCTGGGAAGAAAAGGTTATTCGCTATTGGCTCACCCTTGTATCAGGTCTTGGTACGGCCTCTACTTTGGGGGGCCATTACGTTTTTGGCTAGGTTCCGAATGGATGCTACCTATAACCAGACCCAACCGTTGCAGTACTTGAGAGGAAAGAAATAGAAAATGATATTCTCTTTGGATCTCAAGGCTGCTACCGATTCCTTACCTCTTATCCTTAAGTACTCTATTATTATGATTGCAGGGTTGTTAGGAGATCCCTTTCTTCCTGGACATTTCTACTTTGTTCTGTAGTCTTTCAATTACAATATAGTTTCTCAGGTCATCGGTTGTGACGTTTACGAAGGGGGACTGGGGGACGCTTCCACCACTCGGATTTGAGCGTTCTTGGCCTCTCACTTACACATCATATGCTTGTGTGGATAGCTGCAGGTGTTTCTTGATTTGTTTATAGACCAGGACCATATGCTAGAGAATCGATTAATGTTGTGGACTCTACGCTTTAGGAGTTCCACTCTGGATATTTGGATAGGATCAGGAACAGCTCTTTGACTCGCGCCCTCACTCCACTTGAATAACTCGCTAAGGCGCAGAAAACTTTCACTTAATCTTTCTTTCCATCGCCTTGCGAGAAACTCGAAACTTGATGAACCAACAACACTAGAACCTGCTTGCTACAGGTGCTAAGAGGTCTTACCTACCACAACTCGGTTAAGGGAAGGAAAGCAGTCGCTCATTCTCCACGAAAAGGGGAGCTACTACAGCATCAACACGATCACCTCCTTCCACTTATACGGAAACTCGACTTGAAACTTGTTGTCGAACAGAGATTGATTCACTGGCAACACTACTTGAAACCGTCCCCTCCTATACTAGGCAAAATCCACTCAAACATCTATTTATTAACCTGGACCTGGACCGGAGTAGGATCTAACCTCTTCTTCTTATTACCAATATATTATATCTATACTCGGGCTCGGAACTCTAGCACTTACACTTATTCTTATTGCCTCCCTCCCTTCTAGCCTAACTATTGAGTATTGAGTAAAAACATAGCCTTTAGACTGACGAGTATTGAGTAAAAACATAGCCTTTAGACTGACTCTAGACTCTATTCACTTACTCGCACCCCGGAAGTAAGATAAAGTACTATATGATTGCGCCTGCATCCTAACCACTACTCGACTCGGGAAAGAAAGAATTAAGTACTGGCACTCAATCACTTGTTCTTGCCTCAACTCCGTAAGTACCAGTCAAACTAAAACATGTATTTCATTTTCTTGGGCAGAAGCCACAAATACTGACTTTCTTCTATACCACCGGGCGAGCAACAAATCATTATGAAACTTACACTTACCTTTATACAGCTACTGCTGAGGCTTCTTCTCTAGTTTACTTAACGGGCACTGCTATTCTTATTCTGCTTCCAATCTAGCACTGCTATTCTTATTCTGCTTCCAATCTAGCAGCAATAAAGCCTATTATCCTTAATCAAACTAACTAACAAGAGTTTATGCTACGGCGAACTATACAGGTTTCACCGGCAACTGGACTAGATTCTTACCTTCACCCTCACTTTTTCACTGAAACAACATTTACATCTTTGGCTTCGGCTTATGGTACTCTCGCAGACAAAGAAACCATCCTTGCTATACTATAGAAATGGGAGTCAATATACACCTATGGTTTTTGCTTGCTACTTTTGAATTCTGCTTTCTCTGGTTATTGCCAATGTCTATACTAAACACTGCATCCCTTTCTTGGAAATCTGCATGCTTTAAATACTTGGCATTGCTTCTGATCTTTATCCTTTTTCATATCCTGCCGGATCTTGCTTATGGGCCTTGACACCTCCTTTATTGCCAAACACCCACTTTTGCCCCGACCCGAGTCAACTCAACATTTCTGAACTGAAGCGCTTCATTGAAATATTCTATCTCGTGCGCATATCTACTTCATTGAAATATTCTATCTCGTGCGCATATCTAATAGGTAGGATGAAACTCTCTGGCGCAGAGCTCCTCTCCGTAAGCCGAGAAAACAGGACTGTATGAAGTGAAGTCAAAAAACACTAATCTCTCTGCAGAACCAGCATATGGGGGCCTAGTATAGATTTCTTCAAATACACGACTTCTTCTCTGGTTTACTTGAAACTTGATCCGTTAGCGCACCTAACTAAACCATATTACACTTATGCTGACACTGACACTTTCTACTCAGACTTGTGCCAATATATCGCTCCTCAGCATGAGAACATCTCTGAGGCTTCTTATCTTAATAGGATGAAAGCAAATCACCCAGTACTTATAATTCCTGCACGGGAACTTTACCTTTCATTCCTACTTACAATTCAACCGCAACA
The DNA here is from genome assembly GCA_001649415.1 of Musa itinerans. Classification (NCBI taxonomy): domain Eukaryota; kingdom Viridiplantae; phylum Streptophyta; class Magnoliopsida; order Zingiberales; family Musaceae; genus Musa; species Musa itinerans. Next base: position 141,609 of record LVTN01000027.1, on the reverse strand, counting down.
CTTGAACCTCTCTCTACTTGGTCAAACCAATCACCTAGACTTAATTCGCACCCAACGTATGAAGTGAAGTACACTACGCTTAAAAGGGCAAATGAGGCTTGAATGCCAGATTTCCCTAAGTGACTTAGCGCGCATTATGTTGTTGGGCCCAAAAACTTGACTTTCAAATAGAGAATACTCACTCCAAACTCTGGAGCAACAATAATTCTACTAAGCTTGTTCTAGACCAACTCCTTCTTCTTGTTCTTAGAATTCTCTTTCTTCTTTGATTCTCCGAACTCTACCTTTACCGCGGGCAACTTACTTGCGTACAGCTGATTCTGTTGCTTGCTGAGTTCCTGTTTTCCGTGTGAGGAGTCTTTTGAGTTCCTGCCTTCTAGCTAAGGGTAGTTTAAGTAAAAGTGGAAGTGGGAAGGAGGTGATTCTGTTGAAGTAGAGTTATATGGAGAAGTGATTGTTTCCCAGTACTTATAATTCCATTAGATAGAGTTAGGTAATAAAAGAGATAGGTAGCTGAACCAGCAAGCTCAAGTGCTTCTGTCCTGAAGTAGCCTTCTGTTCGAGGTAAAGTAGAAAGTGTAGTATCAACTGATTTCCATACCTAAAGCACTTATTAAGTTTGCGCCCTAATAGTAACCCTTACCCTTAGCACAAGGGCGACTACAAATGATATAATTGGCGACATTAGCCAGAGAGCGAGCGGGCGTTGAAGCGCAAAGTGAATGAGTTTTTCTAAGAAGTAGTTATGATAAGAAAGAAACAGTTAAGGCAGACTACACTCAGTTAGCGAGTTACGAAAGGAAAGGTTAGGAAAGACTAAGTTCAGTGAAGTTCAGAGCTGGAGGTATAACAAACAGAAAGCGAAAGCTTGAATAGTGTATTGGTGAGCACCCCGATAGTTGCCTTTTGGCAAAGACCCATGTTCTTAGTAGCCCACTATGCGGTATACTACTGATTAGGTTTAGGCAAATAGTCTGATAAAGAATACCAAGGAAGGCAGTTTCAGTGGAATGATAAGACTGTTGGTTCAGATATCTCTGTTCCACTTTTCTAGTTAAGTTCTTTTTTCCACTCTGTCGGTTAAGGCGCTTGTAAGGAAATATTATAAGTAGCAGAGGGAAGCAGCAAGCGAGAAGGAAATAACACTTTATCATCGTACTATTAAGAAGCCAAGCCGAGATTCAGTAGTGAAGCTTTCATTGAAGAATGGAATGGAACTCTGCTCCTGAAGCCTATAAAGAGAACGATCTTCAGCCGAAACAAGATAAGGATCAGAAGCGGTTAGAAAGTATGCTTATGAATGACCAGTGGAAGTCGAATCGTAGTATAAGTAAGCCGAATGCGAATCCGGAGTATTTATAAGTTGCAGAGGAAAAGAGATAAGTTATGTTGCAGCAAGCAGGTATCTCGGGGGAAAGTCAGGTGTTGGTACATTCCTTAATGATATATGACATCCGTTCCTGTTTACATTCATGTGATTTGAATGATTTGTTTGAATTGACTCAACAAGCAATAGGTAGATCACTAGAAGCGCAAGAAGCAGTTATTGGAGGAGGAATCAATACGAGTGAGGGCAATGAGAAGTGGAGATAGAGGTGAGAGTGCTATAGTGTCTAAGGAAGTCGGTGCTGTTGGTGCTGTAGCTACAAGGCGAGTTCGGGCAATCAGATAGTACTGGCTTGCGGTTGGTGAAATTCCTTTTATATAGGAGGCTTAGATATATTAATTATGGGGGAAGTAGGCAATTATGGGAAGTAGTCGTATTAGTTTACCGGGGCTCTTCAATTACGAGTCAGTGAGTTTTGGCTTAGTAGTTGCTTGGAAGAGCAATAACTTTCTTAGTTTCCCTTCTATTAAGTCGGTATAGTACAAGAGGTATACAATGAGGTACAAGAGGTAGAGGAGCAATAACTTTCTTAGTTGACAGAGGTAGTCAAGATTCACTGGGGAAAACACCTAAACAAATTAATTACTACCACTCCACTAACGAAGCTATAAAAAAACCCGTGTTTTGTCAACTTTGACTCTTCAACTTACAATAAGGGAACAACGAATAAGGGGCTTGAAGTTCAGCTAGCAAACCTGACTTGCGCCCGGAATTATAAGTACTGGCTCCCTTAACTGACATAGATGCTTGCCCGGCCTGGCCTCCCCTTCTTACTGACAGTAGCCTGGCCTCTCCCTTCTTACTGGTTGTACCCTGACTGACGACTCTCCCTTCTTACTGGTTGTACCCTGACTGACGCCATGAACGACGAATTGGAATCAGTTGTTTTCTTTACCTTCCCGGTTTTCTAACTTACTTGTTTCTTTCTTATACTACTGGATGAAGAACAGGCTTTCTTTCAACTAGACAGACACAGTACACATACAGTAGAGTCACATTCCAACTTTCATTCTCACTTTCCTTCTTTCTTATAACAGATATATTTCTTTCTTATAACAGATATATAACTGATTAAACAAGAACCAGAACTGAACCAACTCACTACTCGGTGAAGGCTTTAACACCTCACTCGCACACAAAGAGTAGGAGCACTTAAACTCCACTTGAATAACAGACCTCGAACGTAACTTGAAGAACCGCGAAACCCATAACTGTAAGAACTTAGCGAAAGTAAGCAGCAAAGAAATTGGACTTTCATCGTATTAAGTAATATTAGACATAATGCTCATTTCCACTAGAAGACTTAATAGAATGCTCATCTCAACTGACAGCTAAGGTAAAGTATCAAGGAAGCAGGAAATCACTTCTGTATACCGTATAAGAGGTCGCTGGGTCTACTAACAAGCTCTAGTAATAACTATTGAATCGAGTGTTTCATCTGTCTTTGGTGTCGACTCTCAATCTTAAGTTCAAGCAGGGCTCATAGCTCTACTTCCCCTCAATCTTAAGTTCAAGCAGGGCTCATAGAAGGTAGTATTTCCCCGTCAGGGCAAGAAGGCTCCGGCAATAGGATCGGAAGCAACAAAGGAAAAGATTGATTTATGAACTGCATGCTCTACTCTGTTTCTTAACTACACGCTCTAATCTATCACTTCTGTTTCCTAACTACACGCTCTACTCTATCACTTCTGTTTCCTAACTAATGCTCCTACGCGGAATGTTAACTCCCTCTCGCCAACCTACCCTCTGTTAACTAATTCCATTCTTAAGCCAAACTCACTGACGCTATTAATGAGGACTCGCTAACAGCTACCGCACAACTACTTACACGGCCAAACAACTCGAAAGTCTTATTGCCTTTGATGCGAGGTCAAGTACGGGCTTTTAGTCTAGGTCTAGGTCTACTTAATCGTAAGGATGGGTCATAATACATATCCACTACTATACAACTGGAAGGGGCAGGCAACCACTGAGGAGTCGCAATCAGACTCAACAAACATAGATATAGATTCCACCTATTAGAAAAAAGTGAGCGTCGACAAGCAACATAGTAAGGTAGAAAACCACTTGCATTCTATCTTAGAGCAGGAGCTGGAGCTGTACAAGGTAGGCGAGCCAGAATAATCTGCCCTTATTCGTTGTTCCCTTCTAGCCATATTAATAATCTGCCCTTGTTTCATCAGTACTGGGCTGGGCCACTACTTGTTCTTGCACTTATATTAAAGCAGTTTCTTGCTCTAGTAAAGGAAGCAGTTAGAGCGGGAAGGTAAGTTTACTCGTCAAGGCTAAAGAAGGCTCTCGTCAAGGCTAAAGAAGGCTATAATTCGAGTATTCCACCCTAACTCGAACATGGGAATTAGGGGGACAACTACAAGTATGGAGGTAAGTAAAGTAAGCCTCTAAAGCAAGTGAAGTAAGCTTAAGATGGAGTCAGAGCAGGCTCATCGTTAGTCAAGTAAGGATCCGATCCGGGCCTTTGTTTAAAGAAAAGCAGTAAGGAAGAGGGCGGACTCAAACAGTAGATATGGGCGCATAGGCGGTTCGGCTAGATTCAATGGGAAATAGAGAATCAAAGGCGAAATCGAGCTTTCAAGCAAGGGTATCTAGGCTGAGAGGCCGGGAAGGCATAGCTGTCACTTCTATTTTAGGTAGTGAGCCCGGGCCCAATATCCAGTAACTATACATATGTGCTGTGCGGGTTTCCCTACTTAGTTATAGTCAAGGCAGGCTAACACTACAGGAACAATGGAAGGAGTCTGGTTTAGGGATCGGACTATTGAGTTTCATTCACTGAGCGAAAGTGCTTGTAGCACAGGTTTCGTTCTCTGACTTTGGTTATCATTATACTTAAGAATCAAATAATAATAAGAATCAAATAATAATAATAATAGAAGTCAATAAAATTAGTAAGCACAGAATACAAGGCGGGAGTATCGGGTTGAGATGAGAGCTTGGAGATATAGATGAAAGCAAGTAAGCACAGGTTAACATCAAGGTTCGGAGTGTAAAAAGGGGAAGTGCTCAATTCCCAGTTGATAGTATAGATATGATTAGTGTGGATGAAATTCCTATAGTAGTCAAGTAAGTTCAAGTATTAGTTTGTCTGGTGGATCCATATCAGTCAATATAGAATAATAGTATTTATTTGAAGGATAAGATAAAGCAAAGTAAGCTCGAGATCGAGGAAGGGAAGACTAAAGCTAGCAAGCGGGGATCCGAACCGGTAATTCAAGAAATCAAGTATGGAGCGGGGGCCTATAACTAACTAACGGATGAATAGCTAACGAGGGGCGGACTAAACCCATGGGAATGGGAGTGGCAAGTAAGGGAACGAATCTACTACACTACCCGGGGAACCTACTACTGCTACACAGGTCTGCCACTAGTGATGTTAACTACTCTTACTACACGATAATAATAATCAACAACCTAGTAAGCAAGGCAATAGGAAAGATAGAGGTATATTCAATCTAGCAAGCAAGGTTCAAAGAAAGGAAAGGTAGACTGAGCAAGGTGAACTACAGTCAATAAGCAAGGCAGCGCAGGCTCGAAGGTGAACATAGGAATTAGTGTGCTCAAAGAGGAGACTCACAGGTGAAATCCAGAAAGCGAGTAAGTAGCTCAGTTCTAATAGAAAGTAAAGCCAAGCTCTAAGCAAAGAGACATAGGTTGTTTTCCAGTAGCTACATTATGAGAAGTACTCTTTTGATTCCTTATTCTAAGAGAAAAGATCCGAATCCGGAGTTTTCGTTGGGGAGATAGGATAGTCAGAGTGCTCGTTAGTCTCAGGAGTATTTGAGTTAGACCAGTAAGACCGTATAGGCAGTTTACTGGTTGGGCAAGTAAGCCTCAAAGCCATTAAAGCAAAAAACACTAGTGGAGTTGTTGGGGGTACAGAGAATGAAGGGCCTAAGTATAAGCCTTGTTACCCAAAGACAGTAGTGGTAATTCCTATTCCGAGTCGGGTTCTTTAGCTCTATTTTCATTATTAGCAGCATAGTCCCAATTCTAATTAGTAGCTCAATTACATCGACCCTCATTTCAAGGCGGCTGCACTACATTAGTTATTTGTCCTTGTATTGATTCTTATTGATCTTGGGTCAAGCCCGAGTTCCAAGCTAAGGTCTTATATGTCTAAGTTTTACCCTGTGTCCTAGCTGTTGGATCCTTTATATTCAAGTATTGATTCTTTTTCTCATTAGTTTCTTCTATTCCTGTATACAACATATCTCATCAATAGACTCCCCATTCAATAAGAACAAGAGAAAAGAGTCTTATTAACGTTGATTTCAGTCTTATATAAGCACGAGCTAAAGCTTTGGAAGCAAAGGATATAGGCTGATAGGCCAGAGTACTTGTTTGGAAAGAAAGAATCCAAATAAGTAGTTTCGGCTTTCAAGCAAGGGGAGGTTCGGTAGAATCCAAATAAGCAAAGTGAGTTTTAGAGCGAGTAAAGCCAAGATCTGGATCAGCTGCTAAGGAACAAAAGAGTAGAAAGGTAGCGAATGAGGGGAAGTAGGGACAGGCTTACTGGCATTAGTATCAGTTTTGTTGAAAAGGCAAGTGGAGGATCCGGGGATCGGTAGGCAAAGAATCCTATAGTATCGAGTGGGAGAGTGAAAGCAGCGGTACGGGAATTAAGGTAAGGAAAGGCATAGACACCCTAGGCATTGAGATCAGCCGTTTCAGTATTCTAGTTAGGAGTTTGGGACCTGGAGCTAGTAGCGTTAGAGTAAAAGACAGGAGCACGGGATTAAGGGGTGAACTACAAAGTCAAAGGTGAGATTTGAAGAAGCAAAGTAAAGGAAGGAAGGCACTGGGTTTTCATTCTCATCAGTAGTAGGCTTTCAGCACCTTGTTTCTAGTATCAATATTGGAAGTAGTAGTTGGCTCCCTGGTTGTTCGTTTGATTCTCACTTTCAGGATTCGATTTCCAGTTTCTATTGATAGTATAGTTGGCATTGGTAGCAATCTTTCCATTAGTAGCTGCATTCTAATAGAGTAGATAGCATCGGATAGTCACCCCATAGTGAAAGAAAGTAAGGAGAGGCAGCCTTGGTTACAGTAAAGAAAGAATAAAGGCCCTTAATTAGAGAATGAGATAAAGCAGCACAGGGCTAAAACAGCAGATAGGGAATGTAGGGGACAAGGTTAGGTTAGGTTGGCGCCTAAGCTGTAAGGATCCGGATCAGCTGTGAAACGATATAAGGCAGGGATATAAGCTTAGAAGTCAGTAGCGGAAGGATTGAACTCATAGCTTGGAATCAAAGTAGTACTGTTGGAATGAAACTCCTTCTTGCCAACCAACCATAGTGCTCTCTCCTCATCTTAGTAGTTAAGGGCTGAACCAACTAATACTTCTTGAAACTCACCTAACTCCCGAGCACATAGAAAGTAGGCAAGCTAGCGGATTAAGGGGATTTGTATAAGTACTGGTAAGTATATGAATGGTATTTGTACTGGCCATAAGACATAACTTGCTAGCGAGCTGGTAGTAGTGAGTTACTTCTAACAAGTAGGAAAGGAGGATACAAGCAACTACGGAAGGGGGAAGGTATCAAACAAAATAAGAAACCCCGAACACAGGTTAACTCTGTGAAGTAGATGATTCAAAGGACGGAAAGGAAGCAGTTAGAGCTAAGTCGTCAAGAGAAGAAAGAGTCAGAGTTAGAGAATCCATAGTAGTTATCAGAGAGAGAAGAAAGAAGTAGTTGCCACGACCCGGCCCCAACGCTATTTATTGTTGTGGGGAATGTCCTGATTGATTGTATTTACTTATAAGAAATATATATCTTATATTGATGTAGCATCTTTTCGAACTTATTCTTATTCTTCAACTCGGCACTGGGACAGGATACTATGAACTTACCGAAACTTACAATAAGGGCACAACCCCAACCACTAATTCTTCTGTGCTGTTTCAAAAGTAAGAGTTGACCTCATAAGTAAGAGTTGACCTACCTCTAGCCCACTGAGTGCTCTAAACTATGAAGTAAGAAGTTCAATCAAAAGAGAAACACTGGAGCCTAAGCCTAATTCTGGTATCAAAGAAATGGAGTTAGAGAAGATGAAATGGTATCTCCTATACTTTATTGTCAAGAAAGTCAGAGAGTAAGAATGCGACTATATCCATACAGAGAATATCAGAAAAAGTTGCCATTTAAGACCACATAAGACCGGTTAGACCACATTAAGTAGGTACATCGGGTGGAGCAGCTAAGGGGAAAGGATACTATACTATACTCGGTAGGCGCTTGGAAAGGAGACAAGATCTGAATACGTATCATCAGAAGCTGCAATCGATTCTCAATCTCAAAGTGGAGTCATGATTAAGTTGCGAGTGTTGGCGAAAGGGATTTATTCTCTTTACTATTTCTATCCCTGAGCTCAATAAGAGAGATATTCAAATTAAGAACGGAAAGTAGACGAGAGAATCGATGCTGTTCGGGTCGGGGTGGATTATCTGACTTGACTGGCAAGTAAGCGCTAAGTGTAGTTCCAGCAGGATCATCAAAAGTGAAGTAGAAAGGTGTTGGCGAAACTGGGTATAAAGCAAGCGGGTAATCCAAGTACTGTGCCTGAACTTATAAGTACTGGCTTCGTCGTAAACTCGGGATTCCACTAGTTGTTTGAGTTGCTAAGGTGAACTTGGCTCTTCAATGAAAACAGAGTGAGTAGTAGTTGTTACTCGTATCTATATAGGGTGCTCGAAATACAGAATTGGACTTGTGTGTGCGCCGGGGAACCTTAATTCTTGAATGCAACCTGCAACCAGGCAATCAACAACTAATTCGGAAACAGACACTTCTTATCAAGAGCCTGTACTCTCATCTGCCCGAACAACACCCGAACTATAGAACTTGCTAGAGCACCACCAACACAAGAATCCAACCTATTTGATACAGCGAGACTAGAAGCATAAGTAGGGTTTTCTCGGTGCCAGTTCCATTCCGTTTTTAAGGAAGAAGAAACTCTATCCGGGGAGTAGGAACAAAAGAGGATTCGAACTCTGCTGATATACCTATTACTGCTCACTTGACTTACATAAGGATCTGGCTCTTCCTGTTCCCACAGAGAGGAAGAGGTGTTGATGCCCACAGAGAAGAAAAGGTGTTGACCTCGGGTCAGGTGCTAAGGTCAGATCATCAGCCGGGGAAGCTGTTCTAAAGTCAGGTTCAGGCGCGGGAAGGAAAGAAAGAAGAAGTTGTGCGAGAGGAAACAGCCGAGTTTCATTCTTACTTTTTTGTGGTTGGTAGGGAACCTCTGCTTTTAGCTTACATAAGATAGTATGTGGTTGATAGGGAACCTCCGCTTTTAGCTTACATAAGATAGTATTTTAAGTAGAAGAATTACCCAGGAGTGAAAGGCTTTTCCTAGTAGTAGAGTTGGGGAAATAAGATCTTTGATGTTACTGGCAAGGAAGCACGTAAGGGAGTTGTTGACCTTCATTTATATAAGTGGAGAGATTCCATGACTTCTGTATTTGTATAGGGAAGGAAAGAATCCATTAAAGGAGTTAGATGCGTTTACGGGGCTCAAGACTATTTAATTAGAAACAAGGAAAGGAAGGTAGACAAATCTTATCCACTTTCATTCTATCTTATATAGAGGAGATAACGGATTTCACAGGGGGTGCAACAAGAACAAGAACAGAGCTCCTGGGGTTTGGTGAAAACGGATTGTATGCCGCTGCTTGCCTACTTGCTACGTGCTCGGTTGCCTGAGTTAGATGAGATGCCCCAGTGACAGTTCCAGGAAGAGTCTCAGACCGATCCCTCGTATCTAATTCTAGTATCCGCTCCTTCTTATCGAGTAAATGACTTTTGCACTGCTGATATCTATACCAGTTTCCTAGTTTATTGTCGACTCCGCGGAATAACTTATTCTAATGATTTATTATGAGTCTTGTGTTTGTGGATGCTATTTAACTGGTTGCTTTTCTTGCACAACACCTTATTTGTAGTTGCTAATGGAGTAGTAGGACCCGTGTGTGAAATCAATCTTATATCACTCTGGCTTGGCTCCGATACCGTAGTAAACAAATTCCATTCAATTAAACATCACAGAGCTCATGATTCTTTTTATTACCTTGGAACAGGGCGAAAAGCAGGATACTCTCCCCAAGAAGGAAGCGCTTTCCTACCAATTCAATTGACATTACCTTCATTGCTTAACAAAAGTAAACCTTTGATTCTTGAGTAGCAAACAACAAACGCATCTTTTCATTCAACAACTTATAATAACCAGTACTTATAATTCCATTCTCCTTACTTGCAAAAAGGGAAAGCAAAGAACTTAGCTCTACGACTTCACTCGCTCAGGCAACTCATCATTGAACCCTGCTAGCTACAAACCTATCAATGAATTGAAACCTGCCGGCTACAATACCTATGGCAACTGGATTCAATTCTCTTTTTAGTAACATTATTATATATGCTATTTCTGGAGCATTCCCACTTTCATTCTATCTTAGAGCAGTTATTGACTTTCCCCTTTCCAGAGTCTTGTCTCTTCGACTTACTATATGAATGAACAACCTAGAGTTAAAGGCTTAACCGAAGAGGATAGAGTCAAAGGCTAAGGCAACTGAGTGGAATACGGATCTTCTTCTGGGTCGGCCCCTAAAGCCAGGGAAATGAAACACACCCTACTAATGTTTAATCCCGGCAGTACTGCTCCAGTTCTTGTTCGATAAGACCTAAAGGGTACTCTCCCTATTGATTGCACTATTGATGATAACTACGGGGAGGTCAAAGGTAGAAAACTCTAAAGTCAGAAGAAAAACAGTTCCAAGAGCCTAATTCAGGTATAAAAGAAATAGAGTTAAGGGATAGTCCTGAGTGGGAACTAAAGAATCAGTTGTCCTTAAGTCATTGGCAAAGTGCAACTATACTCTACTCGGTAAGAAAGTCAAGTAACCAGATTAATAATCTGCCCTTATTTTAAGTTGAGTTGACTCTAATAGAACACTAAGAATGAATAGAGGTAGTAGAAGAATGAAGCTGGTCATAAGACATAACTTGCTAGCAGATTTCAGTAAATAAGTAGACTCAACTAGAACAGCGGAGTATAGGTAAATAGTATCAAACCTGTGTTCGCCAAGGGAAGAAATAGGTAGTCATCGGAGAGAAAAGAAAGAGACAACACTCCCCGCTTCCAATGCCACTTGGACAGATAGAATTCATTGATATTGATTTCCTTCACTCACTACTACCAGCTCGCTAGCAAGTTCTGTATTTAAGAATAAGGGACGTCTTCTACTCGCCAAGCTACTACGCCTCTATCATACCTAGCTCCATCCTTGTATTCTAAAGTAGGCTTTCCTCGCCCACGCCAAGTAACGGATAGACAAGCCGACTTAGGCGCTAAAGAGGATGCCTGTTATGCGGCAGTCCGGGGGCAGCCCTTGCCCACCAGCCTACTACTACCCGCTTCAGATCTTTATTCCCTTTCGCCAACCCGGGATGAAACTACTAGATGATTTCCCCAACGAACTCTCCTTTGATAACCCCTCGTTGCTTGTTCCGTTGCTTGTAGTTGAGTTGTTTCTCTCCCTAAACTCTTGCAACAAATAATTATGAAAAGGAAACACTGACCCTACAACTCCATACTCGCACATTCCTTCCCATATTCCTTCCCATCTAGGAGCAGTTGAAAACATTCCTTCCCATCTAAATTCTATATTATTATTATTAGGAGAAAAGGATAGTTATAGGGATAGATCCCGCAGTTATGAAAGCTGGATCATAAGCCGGGGAAGCTGTTCTTTAGTAAAGCAATGGCCAGGTAAGAAAGGTAGCTAGCTCTAAGTCTTCAAGGTAAGTTTAGTGTTTCAAGTCTGGTTTTTGGGAGTTACGTAGGCATTCCGGGTTAAGCAATGAGAAAAGAGAGCAAAAGTACTGGCACTAGGGTAGGCGCGTACGGATAGTTCTTGTTGCGCGTTAGTCTAATTGGTAGTCCAGAGTCCAGAGCAATAACAGTCTTTGTTGCCAGAGGTGGAGGAGCAATAGGAAGTCTGCTGAGCTCTAAAGTGAGAATGAACAAAAAAGATAAAAACAAGAGCTTAACTAGTTCCCTTGACAATAGGTACCGCTCCTATAAGTACGAATAGAAATAAGAATTAGTTGACTTAGCTACCGGGTATCTCGGGCTTATGTCGACAAGGGAAGCTTAGGGTGCAAGGAAAGCAGTGCTTCGATTCTATTCTTTATACGATGGATTTCCAGTTCTCAAGTAAGCATCAAACTATTCTGAAAGTCTTGTTGAGGGTGCTTGAGAAGTCTAGGCAATTCAATCAGTGTCGAGTGCTTGTGGGCCGGGTGAGGAAGAATTCATTGAATGATTTGGAAGACATAGCTCGTAAAGGGACTCTCAATCTGGTGTTACAAAAGAAGCTAGAGCAGGAGTGGTCTAGGTCGAGCAACCACTAGGAATCCTATATCCTATAATAAGAGAAATAATGAATCAAGAAATTATAAGTACTGGCTTCTAAAGCGGATCAAACTCAGTTACAAGAGAAGAAGCTGTTAGGTCGGAAAGGGGTAATCCAACAGAAGTCGGCAAGGTAGAATCCTTTTCACCGAGGTAGAGGAAAAGAACTCACTAATCCATAAGATATAAAGAATCAAGGCCTAATTCCGGTATCAAAGAAATAGGTACCGATTGCATCATCTGATCCAGCCCCATTGTAGGCTTATTCTGAACTTGAAGTAGGGGTTGGGTCGGGTTGTTTACATACTTGTTTTGGTGGTTAAGTGGTAGTTTTGACTCCATCAGCTGACTATCCTTTATAAAGAGAATAATTAATGGAAATAGTAGAAGCTGGATATCGCTCTTTAGCCTCTGATACTGCCTCCCATTATTAAGTAAGGCTATAAATCTTATCTATCTTAGCAACAAGGGAAGTGAAAGAGTTCAATTCATTCTTTGTTGCTTTGATCGCATAGAGGTCAAGAAGGAGGCCAGATTACTCACATATAGACATGCGCTCGACTCGCAAGTAAGGGTTATGAACCATCTTCCGCATATAAACTAATAACAGTTCCAGATCTCGTTGATGTCCACTTTCTGGATTTCTGGATTTCCTTCCTTCCCTTGTGCAAACACCACAAAGAGAAACTACAGGACCACAGAGGTATTAATGAAGCAAGTAACCTACCCATAGTAAAATACAGAATGAAACCGGGTAGTCAAAGGTAGAGCTCAGTTCTTTTACTTATTTGTATCATTCTTTTTCTAGCGGGCAGGCAAGAGAAGCTAGAAAAGGGTGTTGGCAAAGGCTCTGATCTAGCACATATAGAGCTAACTAAGCAACTAGTAGTTAGGCCAAGCAACAACTAAAGCAGAGGCAGTCAAATTCTCCTAAGATATAAGGGCACTGTAACTAATACTAAGCATTGGGTGTTCTTCAACTCCGATATAACTACTATTAACTAAGGTGCTGCCAGAACTTATAATTACTGGAAATACTTACTGAAACTCTAACCAAAGAACCGAGCCCGTAGTTGATCATTACATTCTCAATTCCTTATTTCGAGAAAGAGCAACCAAGCAACAGTAGCAAGAGTTATAGGAGTGGGAGCCATTCCATTCTCTAAAGTCACTAACTACGTTCAATTCAATCCCAATCACCAAAACTAGATAATTAGCCAAGGGGGCGAATACGGGACTTAGTGGCATTCAGTTACTTACTTGTTGAATTTGAGTTGAATTCTGTGCTTAAACCTTAGAGTAGAGAAAGAGAGGGTTGGGGATGAAAACCCTGCTTTTGAGTCCAGAGTTCGAGGGTAGGCAAGGGAGTTCATTAGTATGTTAAATACCTGAGTTGCCAGTACTTAAGTTCCGGTATTGAACTAGTTAAGAAAGAGGAAAGTAGTAAATAGAGAAGTAGTTGAACGAGTCCTGGATTTGAGTAAAGAGTTCACCTTTCCCTTTTGCCTTCCCGCGCATTCCCTTACCACGCATACCTTCTCTAGCTCCGAGTTCGGGGACAAGCTCCTAAATTTCATGCTACTATTGATTTTATACCTTAGTACTTATAGCTTCCATTGATATGACCAGAAATATAGTATTCGAGTACTAGAGAAAGAGCCACCCTTCGTACGGAGTTGCTTGGTTACCCTGAAACAAGTAGTAGAGTAGTTAGGTATCCTGGGTTACCCGCCAAGTCACTTGTTATGCTAAGGAGCGGGGCCTTAATAGATGGGAAGGAATGTTTTCAACTGCTCCCCGGTTTATCATCTTTGTTTCTCAATTGTAAAAGAGTTAAGGCAACTGCTCTTCTCCGGTCTGAAACTACAGGGTCTTACTACTAAGAAGAATAAGGGATAGGTCTTGGTCTTACTACTAAGAAGAATAAGGTGCTGCCAGAACTTATAATTACTGGAAATACTTACTGAAACTCTAACCAAAGAACCGAGCCCGTAGTTGATCATTACATTCTCAATTCCTTATTTCGAGAAAGAGCAACCAAGCAACAGTAGCAAGAGTTATAGGAGTGGGAGCCATTCCATTCTCTAAAGTCACTAACTACGTTCAATTCAATCCCAATCACCAAAACTAGATAATTAGCCAAGGGGGCGAATACGGGACTTAGTGGCATTCAGTTACTTACTTGTTGAATTTGAGTTGAATTCTGGGCTTAAACCTTAGAGTAGAGAAAGAGAGGGTTGGGGATGAAAACCCTGCTTTTGAGTCCAGAGTTCGAGGGTAGGCAAGGGAGTTCATTAGTATGTTAAATACCTGAGTTGCCAGTACTTAAGTTCCGGTATTGAACTAGTTAAGAAAGAGGAAAGTAGTAAATAGAGAAGTAGTTGAACGAGTCCTGGATTTGAGTAAAGAGTTCACCTTTCCCTTTTGCCTTCCCGCGCATTCCCTTACCACGCATACCTTCTCTAGCTCCGAGTTCGGGGACAAGCTCCTAAATTTCATGCTACTATTGATTTTATACCTTAGTACTTATAGCTTCCATTGATATGACCAGAAATATAGTATTCGAGTACTAGAGAAAGAGCCACCCTTCGTACGGAGTTGCTTGGTTACCCTGAAACAAGTAGTAGAGTAGTTAGGTATCCTGGGTTACCCGCCAAGTCACTTGTTATGCTAAGGAGCGGGGCCTTAATAGATGGGAAGGAATGTTTTCAACTGCTCCCCGGTTTAGGAAGTCTGCTGAGCTCTAAAGTGAGAATGAACAAAAAAGATAAAAACAAGAGCTTAACTAGTTCCCTTGACAATAGGTACCGCTCCTATAAGTACGAATAGAAATAAGAATTAGTTGACTTAGCTACCGGGTATCTCGGGCTTATGTCGACAAGGGAAGCTTAGGGTGCAAGGAAAGCAGTGCTTCGATTCTATTCTTTATACGATGGATTTCCAGTTCTCAAGTAAGCATCAAACTATTCTGAAAGTCTTGTTGAGGGTGCTTGAGAAGTCTAGGCAATTCAATCAGTGTCGAGTGCTTGTGGGCCGGGTGAGGAAGAATTCATTGAATGATTTGGAAGACATAGCTCGTAAAGGGACTCTCAATCTGGTGTTACAAAAGAAGCTAGAGCAGGAGTGGTCTAGGTCGAGCAACCACTAGGAATCCTATATCCTATAATAAGAGAAATAATGAATCAAGAAATTATAAGTACTGGCTTCTAAAGCGGATCAAACTCAGTTACAAGAGAAGAAGCTGTTAGGTCGGAAAGGGGTAATCCAACAGAAGTCGGCAAGGTAGAATCCTTTTCACCGAGGTAGAGGAAAAGAACTCACTAATCCATAAGATATAAAGAATCAAGGCCTAATTCCGGTATCAAAGAAATAGGTACCGATTGCATCATCTGATCCAGCCCCATTGTAGGCTTATTCTGAACTTGAAGTAGGGGTTGGGTCGGGTTGTTTACATACTTGTTTTGGTGGTTAAGTGGTAGTTTTGACTCCATCAGCTGACTATCCTTTATAAAGAGAATAATTAATGGAAATAGTAGAAGCAAAGAGAATAATTAATGGAAATAGTAGAAGCAAAGAGAATAATTAATGGAAATAGTAGAAGCTGGATATCGCTCTTTAGCCTCTGATACTGCCTCCCATTATTAAGTAAGGCTATAAATCTTATCTATCTTAGCAACAAGGGAAGTGAAAGAGTTCAATTCATTCTTTGTTGCTTTGATCGCATAGAGGTCAAGAAGGAGGCCAGATTACTCACATATAGACATGCGCTCGACTCGCAAGTAAGGGTTATGAACCATCTTCCGCATATAAACTAATAACAGTTCCAGATCTCGTTGATGTCCACTTTCTGGATTTCTGGATTTCCTTCCTTCCCTTGTGCAAACACCACAAAGAGAAACTACAGGACCACAGAGGTATTAATGAAGCAAGTAACCTACCCATAGTAAAATACAGAATGAAACCGGGTAGTCAAAGGTAGAGCTCAGTTCTTTTACTTATTTGTATCATTCTTTTTCTAGCGGGCAGGCAAGAGAAGCTAGAAAAGGGTGTTGGCAAAGGCTCTGATCTAGCACATATAGAGCTAACTAAGCAACTAGTAGTTAGGCCAAGCAACAACTAAAGCAGAGGCAGTCAAATTCTCCTAAGATATAAGGGCACTGTAACTAATACTAAGCATTGGGTGTTCTTCAACTCCGATATAACTACTATTAACTAAGGTGCTGCCAGAACTTATAATTACTGGAAATACTTACTGAAACTCTAACCAAAGAACCGAGCCCGTAGTTGATCATTACATTCTCAATTCCTTATTTCGAGAAAGAGCAACCAAGCAACAGTAGCAAGAGTTATAGGAGTGGGAGCCATTCCATTCTCTAAAGTCACTAACTACGTTCAATTCAATCCCAATCACCAAAACTAGATAATTAGCCAAGGGGGCGAATACGGGACTTAGTGGCATTCAGTTACTTACTTGTTGAATTTGAGTTGAATTCTGTGCTTAAACCTTAGAGTAGAGAAAGAGAGGGTTGGGGATGAAAACCCTGCTTTTGAGTCCAGAGTTCGAGGGTAGGCAAGGGAGTTCATTAGTATGTTAAATACCTGAGTTGCCAGTACTTAAGTTCCGGTATTGAACTAGTTAAGAAAGAGGAAAGTAGTAAATAGAGAAGTAGTTGAACGAGTCCTGGATTTGAGTAAAGAGTTCACCTTTCCCTTTTGCCTTCCCGCGCATTCCCTTACCACGCATACCTTCTCTAGCTCCGAGTTCGGGGACAAGCTCCTAAATTTCATGCTACTATTGATTTTATACCTTAGTACTTATAGCTTCCATTGATATGACCAGAAATATAGTATTCGAGTACTAGAGAAAGAGCCACCCTTCGTACGGAGTTGCTTGGTTACCCTGAAACAAGTAGTAGAGTAGTTAGGTATCCTGGGTTACCCGCCAAGTCACTTGTTATGCTAAGGAGCGGGGCCTTAATAGATGGGAAGGAATGTTTTCAACTGCTCCCCGGTTTATCATCTTTGTTTCTCAATTGTAAAAGAGTTAAGGCAACTGCTCTTCTCCGGTCTGAAACTACAGGGTCTTACTACTAAGAAGAATAAGGGATAGGTCTTGGTCTTACTACTGGTATCTCGGGCTTATGTCGACAAGGGAAGCTTAGGGTGCAAGGAAAGCAGTGCTTCGATTCTATTCTTTATACGATGGATTTCCAGTTCTCAAGTAAGCATCAAACTATTCTGAAAGTCTTGTTGAGGGTGCTTGAGAAGTCTAGGCAATTCAATCAGTGTCGAGTGCTTGTGGGCCGGGTGAGGAAGAATTCATTGAATGATTTGGAAGACATAGCTCGTAAAGGGACTCTCAATCTGGTGTTACAAAAGAAGCTAGAGCAGGAGTGGTCTAGGTCGAGCAACCACTAGGAATCCTATATCCTATAATAAGAGAAATAATGAATCAAGAAATTATAAGTACTGGCTTCTAAAGCGGATCAAACTCAGTTACAAGAGAAGAAGCTGTTAGGTCGGAAAGGGGTAATCCAACAGAAGTCGGCAAGGTAGAATCCTTTTCACCGAGGTAGAGGAAAAGAACTCACTAATCCATAAGATATAAAGAATCAAGGCCTAATTCCGGTATCAAAGAAATAGGTACCGATTGCATCATCTGATCCAGCCCCATTGTAGGCTTATTCTGAACTTGAAGTAGGGGTTGGGTCGGGTTGTTTACATACTTGTTTTGGTGGTTAAGTGGTAGTTTTGACTCCATCAGCTGACTATCCTTTATAAAGAGAATAATTAATGGAAATAGTAGAAGCAAAGAGAATAATTAATGGAAATAGTAGAAGCTGGATATCGCTCTTTAGCCTCTGATACTGCCTCCCATTATTAAGTAAGGCTATAAATCTTATCTATCTTAGCAACAAGGGAAGTGAAAGAGTTCAATTCATTCTTTGTTGCTTTGATCGCATAGAGGTCAAGAAGGAGGCCAGATTACTCACATATAGACATGCGCTCGACTCGCAAGTAAGGGTTATGAACCATCTTCCGCATATAAACTAATAACAGTTCCAGATCTCGTTGATGTCCACTTTCTGGATTTCTGGATTTCCTTCCTTCCCTTGTGCAAACACCACAAAGAGAAACTACAGGACCACAGAGGTATTAATGAAGCAAGTAACCTACCCATAGTAAAATACAGAATGAAACCGGGTAGTCAAAGGTAGAGCTCAGTTCTTTTACTTATTTGTATCATTCTTTTTCTAGCGGGCAGGCAAGAGAAGCTAGAAAAGGGTGTTGGCAAAGGCTCTGATCTAGCACATATAGAGCTAACTAAGCAACTAGTAGTTAGGCCAAGCAACAACTAAAGCAGAGGCAGTCAAATTCTCCTAAGATATAAGGGCACTGTAACTAATACTAAGCATTGGGTGTTCTTCAACTCCGATATAACTACTATTAACTAAGGTGCTGCCAGAACTTATAATTACTGGAAATACTTACTGAAACTCTAACCAAAGAACCGAGCCCGTAGTTGATCATTACATTCTCAATTCCTTATTTCGAGAAAGAGCAACCAAGCAACAGTAGCAAGAGTTATAGGAGTGGGAGCCATTCCATTCTCTAAAGTCACTAACTACGTTCAATTCAATCCCAATCACCAAAACTAGATAATTAGCCAAGGGGGCGAATACGGGACTTAGTGGCATTCAGTTACTTACTTGTTGAATTTGAGTTGAATTCTGTGCTTAAACCTTAGAGTAGAGAAAGAGAGGGTTGGGGATGAAAACCCTGCTTTTGAGTCCAGAGTTCGAGGGTAGGCAAGGGAGTTCATTAGTATGTTAAATACCTGAGTTGCCAGTACTTAAGTTCCGGTATTGAACTAGTTAAGAAAGAGGAAAGTAGTAAATAGAGAAGTAGTTGAACGAGTCCTGGATTTGAGTAAAGAGTTCACCTTTCCCTTTTGCCTTCCCGCGCATTCCCTTACCACGCATACCTTCTCTAGCTCCGAGTTCGGGGACAAGCTCCTAAATTTCATGCTACTATTGATTTTATACCTTAGTACTTATAGCTTCCATTGATATGACCAGAAATATAGTATTCGAGTACTAGAGAAAGAGCCACCCTTCGTACGGAGTTGCTTGGTTACCCTGAAACAAGTAGTAGAGTAGTTAGGTATCCTGGGTTACCCGCCAAGTCACTTGTTATGCTAAGGAGCGGGGCCTTAATAGATGGGAAGGAATGTTTTCAACTGCTCCCCGGTTTATCATCTTTGTTTCTCAATTGTAAAAGAGTTAAGGCAACTGCTCTTCTCCGGTCTGAAACTACAGGGTCTTACTACTAAGAAGAATAAGGGATAGGTCTTGGTCTTACTACTAAGAAGAATAAGGTGCTGCCAGAACTTATAATTACTGGCTGGTCTTCAACTCTCTTCAACTTACTATAGGTAATTACTTATACGCTCTTTGAACTCTGGCTCTTTGAACTCTTGCTTGTCCCCTTGTCTAGTAGTAGCTTGGCCGGTATTCAATCGGTATCAGGGAAGGGAGTTAGTTTATTGACTTGATAAGTGACACTTGTATACTTGTCTGCTTGCCCTTGTTCAAGTTAGAGTGGAAGACCTGATATCCCTCTCCGGCTCTGGCTTTGTGAACTGTAGTTGCTTGTCTCCTACTTTGAGGGTGACTTCTGGCTTTTTAGTTGAGTTGAGTGCTCGAACACCATTAAGAGGATTGAGTAGGCTAGTGCAAAGCGGATCAAACTCAGTTACAAGAGAAGAAGCTGTTAGGTCGGAAAGGGGTAATCCAACAGAAGTCGGCAAGGTAGAATCCTTTTCACCGAGGTAGAGGAAAAGAACTCACTAATCCATAAGATATAAAGAATCAAGGCCTAATTCCGGTATCAAAGAAATAGGTACCGATTGCATCATCTGATCCAGCCCCATTGTAGGCTTATTCTGAACTTGAAGTAGGGGTTGGGTCGGGTTGTTTACATACTTGTTTTGGTGGTTAAGTGGTAGTTTTGACTCCATCAGCTGACTATCCTTTATAAAGAGAATAATTAATGGAAATAGTAGAAGCAAAGAGAATAATTAATGGAAATAGTAGAAGCTGGATATCGCTCTTTAGCCTCTGATACTGCCTCCCATTATTAAGTAAGGCTATAAATCTTATCTATCTTAGCAACAAGGGAAGTGAAAGAGTTCAATTCATTCTTTGTTGCTTTGATCGCATAGAGGTCAAGAAGGAGGCCAGATTACTCACATATAGACATGCGCTCGACTCGCAAGTAAGGGTTATGAACCATCTTCCGCATATAAACTAATAACAGTTCCAGATCTCGTTGATGTCCACTTTCTGGATTTCTGGATTTCCTTCCTTCCCTTGTGCAAACACCACAAAGAGAAACTACAGGACCACAGAGGTATTAATGAAGCAAGTAACCTACCCATAGTAAAATACAGAATGAAACCGGGTAGTCAAAGGTAGAGCTCAGTTCTTTTACTTATTTGTATCATTCTTTTTCTAGCGGGCAGGCAAGAGAAGCTAGAAAAGGGTGTTGGCAAAGGCTCTGATCTAGCACATATAGAGCTAACTAAGCAACTAGTAGTTAGGCCAAGCAACAACTAAAGCAGAGGCAGTCAAATTCTCCTAAGATATAAGGGCACTGTAACTAATACTAAGCATTGGGTGTTCTTCAACTCCGATATAACTACTATTAACTAAGGTGCTGCCAGAACTTATAATTACTGGAAATACTTACTGAAACTCTAACCAAAGAACCGAGCCCGTAGTTGATCATTACATTCTCAATTCCTTATTTCGAGAAAGAGCAACCAAGCAACAGTAGCAAGAGTTATAGGAGTGGGAGCCATTCCATTCTCTAAAGTCACTAACTACGTTCAATTCAATCCCAATCACCAAAACTAGATAATTAGCCAAGGGGGCGAATACGGGACTTAGTGGCATTCAGTTACTTACTTGTTGAATTTGAGTTGAATTCTGTGCTTAAACCTTAGAGTAGAGAAAGAGAGGGTTGGGGATGAAAACCCTGCTTTTGAGTCCAGAGTTCGAGGGTAGGCAAGGGAGTTCATTAGTATGTTAAATACCTGAGTTGCCAGTACTTAAGTTCCGGTATTGAACTAGTTAAGAAAGAGGAAAGTAGTAAATAGAGAAGTAGTTGAACGAGTCCTGGATTTGAGTAAAGAGTTCACCTTTCCCTTTTGCCTTCCCGCGCATTCCCTTACCACGCATACCTTCTCTAGCTCCGAGTTCGGGGACAAGCTCCTAAATTTCATGCTACTATTGATTTTATACCTTAGTACTTATAGCTTCCATTGATATGACCAGAAATATAGTATTCGAGTACTAGAGAAAGAGCCACCCTTCGTACGGAGTTGCTTGGTTACCCTGAAACAAGTAGTAGAGTAGTTAGGTATCCTGGGTTACCCGCCAAGTCACTTGTTATGCTAAGGAGCGGGGCCTTAATAGATGGGAAGGAATGTTTTCAACTGCTCCCCGGTTTATCATCTTTGTTTCTCAATTGTAAAAGAGTTAAGGCAACTGCTCTTCTCCGGTCTGAAACTACAGGGTCTTACTACTAAGAAGAATAAGGTGCTGCCAGAACTTATAATTACTGGCTGGTCTTCAACTCTCTTCAACTTACTATAGGTAATTACTTATACGCTCTTTGAACTCTGGCTCTTTGAACTCTTGCTTGTCCCCTTGTCTAGTAGTAGCTTGGCCGGTATTCAATCGGTATCAGGGAAGGGAGTTAGTTTATTGACTTGATAAGTGACACTTGTATACTTGTCTGCTTGCCCTTGTTCAAGTTAGAGTGGAAGACCTGATATCCCTCTCCGGCTCTGGCTTTGTGAACTGTAGTTGCTTGTCTCCTACTTTGAGGGTGACTTCTGGCTTTTTAGTTGAGTTGAGTGCTCGAACACCATTAAGAGGATTGAGTAGGCTAGTGCAAGAAGTAGTTGCAGGAGAAGATATAGAAGAGGGTATTTAATAACTTCTATCTTGGGTGCTCGAAAGGAAGAATTTACCTAGTTCACTGTTTGTCTGCTTGTTGAGGAGTAGCTTGGCGCAATTAGTAGTAGTCCTGCTCGAGTTAGAGTGGAAAGGTAAGCGGGAAGGAAAGAAAGGTTGCTTGGCCTGTTACTACTAAGTTCTCTTACTTTGACTAGTTAGTTGGATTCTTGTTGGCACTGGTTTCAGTCTGAGTGATACCGGTTTCATTCTGCCTATGCCCAGTTTCAGCCTGTGGCGCAGTGTAGTTTTGACTCCATCAGCTGACTATCCTTTATAAAGAGAATAATTAATGGAAATAGTAGAAGCAAAGAGAATAATTAATGGAAATAGTAGAAGCTGGATATCGCTCTTTAGCCTCTGATACTGCCTCCCATTATTAAGTAAGGCTATAAATCTTATCTATCTTAGCAACAAGGGAAGTGAAAGAGTTCAATTCATTCTTTGTTGCTTTGATCGCATAGAGGTCAAGAAGGAGGCCAGATTACTCACATATAGACATGCGCTCGACTCGCAAGTAAGGGTTATGAACCATCTTCCGCATATAAACTAATAACAGTTCCAGATCTCGTTGATGTCCACTTTCTGGATTTCTGGATTTCCTTCCTTCCCTTGTGCAAACACCACAAAGAGAAACTACAGGACCACAGAGGTATTAATGAAGCAAGTAACCTACCCATAGTAAAATACAGAATGAAACCGGGTAGTCAAAGGTAGAGCTCAGTTCTTTTACTTATTTGTATCATTCTTTTTCTAGCGGGCAGGCAAGAGAAGCTAGAAAAGGGTGTTGGCAAAGGCTCTGATCTAGCACATATAGAGCTAACTAAGCAACTAGTAGTTAGGCCAAGCAACAACTAAAGCAGAGGCAGTCAAATTCTCCTAAGATATAAGGGCACTGTAACTAATACTAAGCATTGGGTGTTCTTCAACTCCGATATAACTACTATTAACTAAGGTGCTGCCAGAACTTATAATTACTGGAAATACTTACTGAAACTCTAACCAAAGAACCGAGCCCGTAGTTGATCATTACATTCTCAATTCCTTATTTCGAGAAAGAGCAACCAAGCAACAGTAGCAAGAGTTATAGGAGTGGGAGCCATTCCATTCTCTAAAGTCACTAACTACGTTCAATTCAATCCCAATCACCAAAACTAGATAATTAGCCAAGGGGGCGAATACGGGACTTAGTGGCATTCAGTTACTTACTTGTTGAATTTGAGTTGAATTCTGTGCTTAAACCTTAGAGTAGAGAAAGAGAGGGTTGGGGATGAAAACCCTGCTTTTGAGTCCAGAGTTCGAGGGTAGGCAAGGGAGTTCATTAGTATGTTAAATACCTGAGTTGCCAGTACTTAAGTTCCGGTATTGAACTAGTTAAGAAAGAGGAAAGTAGTAAATAGAGAAGTAGTTGAACGAGTCCTGGATTTGAGTAAAGAGTTCACCTTTCCCTTTTGCCTTCCCGCGCATTCCCTTACCACGCATACCTTCTCTAGCTCCGAGTTCGGGGACAAGCTCCTAAATTTCATGCTACTATTGATTTTATACCTTAGTACTTATAGCTTCCATTGATATGACCAGAAATATAGTATTCGAGTACTAGAGAAAGAGCCACCCTTCGTACGGAGTTGCTTGGTTACCCTGAAACAAGTAGTAGAGTAGTTAGGTATCCTGGGTTACCCGCCAAGTCACTTGTTATGCTAAGGAGCGGGGCCTTAATAGATGGGAAGGAATGTTTTCAACTGCTCCCCGGTTTATCATCTTTGTTTCTCAATTGTAAAAGAGTTAAGGCAACTGCTCTTCTCCGGTCTGAAACTACAGGGTCTTACTACTAAGAAGAATAAGGGATAGGTCTTGGTCTTACTACTAAGAAGAATAAGGGATAGGTCTTGGTCTTACTACTAAGAAGAATAAGGTGCTGCCAGAACTTATAATTACTGGCTGGTCTTCAACTCTCTTCAACTTACTATAGGTAATTACTTATACGCTCTTTGAACTCTGGCTCTTTGAACTCTTGCTTGTCCCCTTGTCTAGTAGTAGCTTGGCCGGTATTCAATCGGTATCAGGGAAGGGAGTTAGTTTATTGACTTGATAAGTGACACTTGTATACTTGTCTGCTTGCCCTTGTTCAAGTTAGAGTGGAAGACCTGATATCCCTCTCCGGCTCTGGCTTTGTGAACTGTAGTTGCTTGTCTCCTACTTTGAGGGTGACTTCTGGCTTTTTAGTTGAGTTGAGTGCTCGAACACCATTAAGAGGATTGAGTAGGCTAGTGCAAGAAGTAGTTGCAGGAGAAGATATAGAAGAGGGTATTTAATAACTTCTATCTTGGGTGCTCGAAAGGAAGAATTTACCTAGTTCACTGTTTGTCTGCTTGTTGAGGAGTAGCTTGGCGCAATTAGTAGTAGTCCTGCTCGAGTTAGAGTGGAAAGGTAAGCGGGAAGGAAAGAAAGGTTGCTTGGCCTGTTACTACTAAGTTCTCTTACTTTGACTAGTTAGTTGGATTCTTGTTGGCACTGGTTTCAGTCTGAGTGATACCGGTTTCATTCTGCCTATGCCCAGTTTCAGCCTGTGGCGCAGTGTTGGAGTCCTGTTGCTAGTAGCTATAGCCTGTAACCACCCCGGTTAAGTCTTGTAGTGTTGAAGCCTTCCCAGTACTTCTTTTCTTAAAGCAATGTCCTTAATTCTTGTTGTTTGGCGCAATGAGTTAGGAGTTGTGTTACTCAATATTAGGAGTTGTTGGAGTCCTGTTGCTAGTAGCTATAGCCTGTAACCACCCCGGTTAAGTCTTGTAGTGTTGAAGCCTTCCCAGTACTTCTTTTCTTAAAGCAATGTCCTTAATTCTTGTTGTTTGGCGCAATGAGTTAGGAGTTGTGTTACTCAATATTAGGAGTTGTGTTACTTGAAATATCTACCTTGCTTTTCTTGTGTCAGTGAAATCAATTCTTTCGAGTTAAGTTCACCGCACCTTATTGGTTGGAGTGATACTGTTAGGTAGAGCAGGAACAGTCTGATACTGCCTCCCATTATTAAGTAAGGCTATAAATCTTATCTATCTTAGCAACAAGGGAAGTGAAAGAGTTCAATTCATTCTTTGTTGCTTTGATCGCATAGAGGTCAAGAAGGAGGCCAGATTACTCACATATAGACATGCGCTCGACTCGCAAGTAAGGGTTATGAACCATCTTCCGCATATAAACTAATAACAGTTCCAGATCTCGTTGATGTCCACTTTCTGGATTTCTGGATTTCCTTCCTTCCCTTGTGCAAACACCACAAAGAGAAACTACAGGACCACAGAGGTATTAATGAAGCAAGTAACCTACCCATAGTAAAATACAGAATGAAACCGGGTAGTCAAAGGTAGAGCTCAGTTCTTTTACTTATTTGTATCATTCTTTTTCTAGCGGGCAGGCAAGAGAAGCTAGAAAAGGGTGTTGGCAAAGGCTCTGATCTAGCACATATAGAGCTAACTAAGCAACTAGTAGTTAGGCCAAGCAACAACTAAAGCAGAGGCAGTCAAATTCTCCTAAGATATAAGGGCACTGTAACTAATACTAAGCATTGGGTGTTCTTCAACTCCGATATAACTACTATTAACTAAGGTGCTGCCAGAACTTATAATTACTGGAAATACTTACTGAAACTCTAACCAAAGAACCGAGCCCGTAGTTGATCATTACATTCTCAATTCCTTATTTCGAGAAAGAGCAACCAAGCAACAGTAGCAAGAGTTATAGGAGTGGGAGCCATTCCATTCTCTAAAGTCACTAACTACGTTCAATTCAATCCCAATCACCAAAACTAGATAATTAGCCAAGGGGGCGAATACGGGACTTAGTGGCATTCAGTTACTTACTTGTTGAATTTGAGTTGAATTCTGTGCTTAAACCTTAGAGTAGAGAAAGAGAGGGTTGGGGATGAAAACCCTGCTTTTGAGTCCAGAGTTCGAGGGTAGGCAAGGGAGTTCATTAGTATGTTAAATACCTGAGTTGCCAGTACTTAAGTTCCGGTATTGAACTAGTTAAGAAAGAGGAAAGTAGTAAATAGAGAAGTAGTTGAACGAGTCCTGGATTTGAGTAAAGAGTTCACCTTTCCCTTTTGCCTTCCCGCGCATTCCCTTACCACGCATACCTTCTCTAGCTCCGAGTTCGGGGACAAGCTCCTAAATTTCATGCTACTATTGATTTTATACCTTAGTACTTATAGCTTCCATTGATATGACCAGAAATATAGTATTCGAGTACTAGAGAAAGAGCCACCCTTCGTACGGAGTTGCTTGGTTACCCTGAAACAAGTAGTAGAGTAGTTAGGTATCCTGGGTTACCCGCCAAGTCACTTGTTATGCTAAGGAGCGGGGCCTTAATAGATGGGAAGGAATGTTTTCAACTGCTCCCCGGTTTATCATCTTTGTTTCTCAATTGTAAAAGAGTTAAGGCAACTGCTCTTCTCCGGTCTGAAACTACAGGGTCTTACTACTAAGAAGAATAAGGGATAGGTCTTGGTCTTACTACTAAGAAGAATAAGGGATAGGTCTTGGTCTTACTACTAAGAAGAATAAGGGATAGGTCTTGGTCTTACTACTAAGAAGAATAAGGGATAGGTCTTGGTCTTACTACTAAGAAGAATAAGGGATAGGTCTTGGTCTTACTACTAAGAAGAATAAGGGATAGGTCTTGGTCTTACTACTAAGAAGAATAAGGGATAGGTCTTGGTCTTACTACTAAGAAGAATAAGGGATAGGTCTTGGTCTTACTACTAAGAAGAATAAGGTGCTGCCAGAACTTATAATTACTGGCTGGTCTTCAACTCTCTTCAACTTACTATAGGTAATTACTTATACGCTCTTTGAACTCTGGCTCTTTGAACTCTTGCTTGTCCCCTTGTCTAGTAGTAGCTTGGCCGGTATTCAATCGGTATCAGGGAAGGGAGTTAGTTTATTGACTTGATAAGTGACACTTGTATACTTGTCTGCTTGCCCTTGTTCAAGTTAGAGTGGAAGACCTGATATCCCTCTCCGGCTCTGGCTTTGTGAACTGTAGTTGCTTGTCTCCTACTTTGAGGGTGACTTCTGGCTTTTTAGTTGAGTTGAGTGCTCGAACACCATTAAGAGGATTGAGTAGGCTAGTGCAAGAAGTAGTTGCAGGAGAAGATATAGAAGAGGGTATTTAATAACTTCTATCTTGGGTGCTCGAAAGGAAGAATTTACCTAGTTCACTGTTTGTCTGCTTGTTGAGGAGTAGCTTGGCGCAATTAGTAGTAGTCCTGCTCGAGTTAGAGTGGAAAGGTAAGCGGGAAGGAAAGAAAGGTTGCTTGGCCTGTTACTACTAAGTTCTCTTACTTTGACTAGTTAGTTGGATTCTTGTTGGCACTGGTTTCAGTCTGAGTGATACCGGTTTCATTCTGCCTATGCCCAGTTTCAGCCTGTGGCGCAGTGTTGGAGTCCTGTTGCTAGTAGCTATAGCCTGTAACCACCCCGGTTAAGTCTTGTAGTGTTGAAGCCTTCCCAGTACTTCTTTTCTTAAAGCAATGTCCTTCATTCGTGTTGTTTGGCGCACTGAGTTAGGAGTTGTGTTACTCAATATTAGGAGTTGTGTTACTTGAAATATCTACCTTGCTTTTCTTGTGTCAGTGAAATCAATTCTTTCGAGTTAAGTTCACCGCACCTTATTGGTTGGAGTGATACTGTTAGGTAGAGCAGGAACAGGAAATGTAGACGCACTAACGGAGTTCAAAAGCAAGTCCTGAGTGAACCTATATTAATGGTATATCTGGCACTTTTCACTAAACTAGTAGTTCCGGGAAGGGAGTTTCAATTACTATTAGAACATACCCTTAATGTTGAAATGCAGAATTGTTTACTACGGTATTGTGCAAACACCACAAAGAGAAACTACAGGACCACAGAGGTATTAATGAAGCAAGTAACCTACCCATAGTAAAATACAGAATGAAACCGGGTAGTCAAAGGTAGAGCTCAGTTCTTTTACTTATTTGTATCATTCTTTTTCTAGCGGGCAGGCAAGAGAAGCTAGAAAAGGGTGTTGGCAAAGGCTCTGATCTAGCACATATAGAGCTAACTAAGCAACTAGTAGTTAGGCCAAGCAACAACTAAAGCAGAGGCAGTCAAATTCTCCTAAGATATAAGGGCACTGTAACTAATACTAAGCATTGGGTGTTCTTCAACTCCGATATAACTACTATTAACTAAGGTGCTGCCAGAACTTATAATTACTGGAAATACTTACTGAAACTCTAACCAAAGAACCGAGCCCGTAGTTGATCATTACATTCTCAATTCCTTATTTCGAGAAAGAGCAACCAAGCAACAGTAGCAAGAGTTATAGGAGTGGGAGCCATTCCATTCTCTAAAGTCACTAACTACGTTCAATTCAATCCCAATCACCAAAACTAGATAATTAGCCAAGGGGGCGAATACGGGACTTAGTGGCATTCAGTTACTTACTTGTTGAATTTGAGTTGAATTCTGTGCTTAAACCTTAGAGTAGAGAAAGAGAGGGTTGGGGATGAAAACCCTGCTTTTGAGTCCAGAGTTCGAGGGTAGGCAAGGGAGTTCATTAGTATGTTAAATACCTGAGTTGCCAGTACTTAAGTTCCGGTATTGAACTAGTTAAGAAAGAGGAAAGTAGTAAATAGAGAAGTAGTTGAACGAGTCCTGGATTTGAGTAAAGAGTTCACCTTTCCCTTTTGCCTTCCCGCGCATTCCCTTACCACGCATACCTTCTCTAGCTCCGAGTTCGGGGACAAGCTCCTAAATTTCATGCTACTATTGATTTTATACCTTAGTACTTATAGCTTCCATTGATATGACCAGAAATATAGTATTCGAGTACTAGAGAAAGAGCCACCCTTCGTACGGAGTTGCTTGGTTACCCTGAAACAAGTAGTAGAGTAGTTAGGTATCCTGGGTTACCCGCCAAGTCACTTGTTATGCTAAGGAGCGGGGCCTTAATAGATGGGAAGGAATGTTTTCAACTGCTCCCCGGTTTATCATCTTTGTTTCTCAATTGTAAAAGAGTTAAGGCAACTGCTCTTCTCCGGTCTGAAACTACAGGGTCTTACTACTAAGAAGAATAAGGGATAGGTCTTGGTCTTACTACTAAGAAGAATAAGGGATAGGTCTTGGTCTTACTACTAAGAAGAATAAGGGATAGGTCTTGGTCTTACTACTAAGAAGAATAAGGGATAGGTCTTGGTCTTACTACTAAGAAGAATAAGGGATAGGTCTTGGTCTTACTACTAAGAAGAATAAGGGATAGGTCTTGGTCTTACTACTAAGAAGAATAAGGGATAGGTCTTGGTCTTACTACTAAGAAGAATAAGGGATAGGTCTTGGTCTTACTACTAAGAAGAATAAGGTGCTGCCAGAACTTATAATTACTGGCTGGTCTTCAACTCTCTTCAACTTACTATAGGTAATTACTTATACGCTCTTTGAACTCTGGCTCTTTGAACTCTTGCTTGTCCCCTTGTCTAGTAGTAGCTTGGCCGGTATTCAATCGGTATCAGGGAAGGGAGTTAGTTTATTGACTTGATAAGTGACACTTGTATACTTGTCTGCTTGCCCTTGTTCAAGTTAGAGTGGAAGACCTGATATCCCTCTCCGGCTCTGGCTTTGTGAACTGTAGTTGCTTGTCTCCTACTTTGAGGGTGACTTCTGGCTTTTTAGTTGAGTTGAGTGCTCGAACACCATTAAGAGGATTGAGTAGGCTAGTGCAAGAAGTAGTTGCAGGAGAAGATATAGAAGAGGGTATTTAATAACTTCTATCTTGGGTGCTCGAAAGGAAGAATTTACCTAGTTCACTGTTTGTCTGCTTGTTGAGGAGTAGCTTGGCGCAATTAGTAGTAGTCCTGCTCGAGTTAGAGTGGAAAGGTAAGCGGGAAGGAAAGAAAGGTTGCTTGGCCTGTTACTACTAAGTTCTCTTACTTTGACTAGTTAGTTGGATTCTTGTTGGCACTGGTTTCAGTCTGAGTGATACCGGTTTCATTCTGCCTATGCCCAGTTTCAGCCTGTGGCGCAG
The DNA here is from genome assembly GCA_001649415.1 of Musa itinerans. Taxonomy (NCBI): domain Eukaryota; kingdom Viridiplantae; phylum Streptophyta; class Magnoliopsida; order Zingiberales; family Musaceae; genus Musa; species Musa itinerans. Next base: position 111,732 of record LVTN01000027.1, on the reverse strand, counting down.
TGTTGGAGTCCTGTTGCTAGTAGCTATAGCCTGTAACCACCCCGGTTAAGTCTTGTAGTGTTGAAGCCTTCCCAGTACTTCTTTTCTTAAAGCAATGTCCTTAATTCTTGTTGTTTGGCGCAATGAGTTAGGAGTTGTGTTACTCAATATTAGGAGTTGTGTTACTTGAAATATCTACCTTGCTTTTCTTGTGTCAGTGAAATCAATTCTTTCGAGTTAAGTTCACCGCACCTTATTGGTTGGAGTGATACTGTTAGGTAGAGCAGGAACAGGAAATGTAGACGCACTAACGGAGTTCAAAAGCAAGTCCTGAGTGAACCTATATTAATGGTATATCTGGCACTTTTCACTAAACTAGTAGTTCCGGGAAGGGAGTTTCAATTACTATTAGAACATACCCTTAATGTTGAAATGCAGAATTGTTTACTACGGTATATGAGCAAGCTAAGGAGTCAAGGAAGTCAGGGCAATCTTCTCTTCATGTATAGAGTATGGAGTGAGTTTGAAAGCAAACAAAGGCAGATGGATAGGGTTCAGCTTCAAAAGGAGATCTCGCTTACGCGCGTTAGGAACCCTGTGCTTGAAAGTCCTGGAACTAAACTGGCAGAGCCAAGCATATACCTGACAAGTTGAGCCCTTAAAGTGCAACTCGTGTTCAAGCCAACTACTCTGTTTATACTAGATTCTTCTTATTGCCCAAACTATCTCAGCTCGGTTAAGCCTTTCACTCTGCCAAGGCACTCGCCAATCTCGCGGACAACACTGGCACAGCTTCTAAATAGGATTATAAACAAGAACTGGAGCAGGACTACCAGGGGCGGGCAACCACTGAGGACGAGTGAGAGTGTAATCCGTTATATGTAATCCTTTCTAAAGAGAATATATCATTTAGTACTTATTATAATTACTGGAAATACTTACTGAAACTCTAACCAAAGAACCGAGCCCGTAGTTGATCATTACATTCTCAATTCCTTATTTCGAGAAAGAGCAACCAAGCAACAGTAGCAAGAGTTATAGGAGTGGGAGCCATTCCATTCTCTAAAGTCACTAACTACGTTCAATTCAATCCCAATCACCAAAACTAGATAATTAGCCAAGGGGGCGAATACGGGACTTAGTGGCATTCAGTTACTTACTTGTTGAATTTGAGTTGAATTCTGTGCTTAAACCTTAGAGTAGAGAAAGAGAGGGTTGGGGATGAAAACCCTGCTTTTGAGTCCAGAGTTCGAGGGTAGGCAAGGGAGTTCATTAGTATGTTAAATACCTGAGTTGCCAGTACTTAAGTTCCGGTATTGAACTAGTTAAGAAAGAGGAAAGTAGTAAATAGAGAAGTAGTTGAACGAGTCCTGGATTTGAGTAAAGAGTTCACCTTTCCCTTTTGCCTTCCCGCGCATTCCCTTACCACGCATACCTTCTCTAGCTCCGAGTTCGGGGACAAGCTCCTAAATTTCATGCTACTATTGATTTTATACCTTAGTACTTATAGCTTCCATTGATATGACCAGAAATATAGTATTCGAGTACTAGAGAAAGAGCCACCCTTCGTACGGAGTTGCTTGGTTACCCTGAAACAAGTAGTAGAGTAGTTAGGTATCCTGGGTTACCCGCCAAGTCACTTGTTATGCTAAGGAGCGGGGCCTTAATAGATGGGAAGGAATGTTTTCAACTGCTCCCCGGTTTATCATCTTTGTTTCTCAATTGTAAAAGAGTTAAGGCAACTGCTCTTCTCCGGTCTGAAACTACAGGGTCTTACTACTAAGAAGAATAAGGGATAGGTCTTGGTCTTACTACTAAGAAGAATAAGGGATAGGTCTTGGTCTTACTACTAAGAAGAATAAGGGATAGGTCTTGGTCTTACTACTAAGAAGAATAAGGGATAGGTCTTGGTCTTACTACTAAGAAGAATAAGGGATAGGTCTTGGTCTTACTACTAAGAAGAATAAGGGATAGGTCTTGGTCTTACTACTAAGAAGAATAAGGGATAGGTCTTGGTCTTACTACTAAGAAGAATAAGGGATAGGTCTTGGTCTTACTACTAAGAAGAATAAGGTGCTGCCAGAACTTATAATTACTGGCTGGTCTTCAACTCTCTTCAACTTACTATAGGTAATTACTTATACGCTCTTTGAACTCTGGCTCTTTGAACTCTTGCTTGTCCCCTTGTCTAGTAGTAGCTTGGCCGGTATTCAATCGGTATCAGGGAAGGGAGTTAGTTTATTGACTTGATAAGTGACACTTGTATACTTGTCTGCTTGCCCTTGTTCAAGTTAGAGTGGAAGACCTGATATCCCTCTCCGGCTCTGGCTTTGTGAACTGTAGTTGCTTGTCTCCTACTTTGAGGGTGACTTCTGGCTTTTTAGTTGAGTTGAGTGCTCGAACACCATTAAGAGGATTGAGTAGGCTAGTGCAAGAAGTAGTTGCAGGAGAAGATATAGAAGAGGGTATTTAATAACTTCTATCTTGGGTGCTCGAAAGGAAGAATTTACCTAGTTCACTGTTTGTCTGCTTGTTGAGGAGTAGCTTGGCGCAATTAGTAGTAGTCCTGCTCGAGTTAGAGTGGAAAGGTAAGCGGGAAGGAAAGAAAGGTTGCTTGGCCTGTTACTACTAAGTTCTCTTACTTTGACTAGTTAGTTGGATTCTTGTTGGCACTGGTTTCAGTCTGAGTGATACCGGTTTCATTCTGCCTATGCCCAGTTTCAGCCTGTGGCGCAGTGTTGGAGTCCTGTTGCTAGTAGCTATAGCCTGTAACCACCCCGGTTAAGTCTTGTAGTGTTGAAGCCTTCCCAGTACTTCTTTTCTTAAAGCAATGTCCTTCATTCGTGTTGTTTGGCGCACTGAGTTAGGAGTTGTGTTACTCAATATTAGGAGTTGTGTTACTTGAAATATCTACCTTGCTTTTCTTGTGTCAGTGAAATCAATTCTTTCGAGTTAAGTTCACCGCACCTTATTGGTTGGAGTGATACTGTTAGGTAGAGCAGGAACAGGAAATGTAGACGCACTAACGGAGTTCAAAAGCAAGTCCTGAGTGAACCTATATTAATGGTATATCTGGCACTTTTCACTAAACTAGTAGTTCCGGGAAGGGAGTTTCAATTACTATTAGAACATACCCTTAATGTTGAAATGCAGAATTGTTTACTACGGTATATGAGCAAGCTAAGGAGTCAAGGAAGTCAGGGCAATCTTCTCTTCATGTATAGAGTATGGAGTGAGTTTGAAAGCAAACAAAGGCAGATGGATAGGGTTCAGCTTCAAAAGGAGATCTCGCTTACGCGCGTTAGGAACCCTGTGCTTGAAAGTCCTGGAACTAAACTGGCAGAGCCAAGCATATACCTGACAAGTTGAGCCCTTAAAGTGCAACTCGTGTTCAAGCCAACTACTCTGTTTATACTAGATTCTTCTTATTGCCCAAACTATCTCAGCTCGGTTAAGCCTTTCACTCTGCCAAGGCACTCGCCAATCTCGCGGACAACACTGGCACAGCTTCTAAATAGGATTATAAACAAGAACTGGAGCAGGACTACCAGGGGCGGGCAACCACTGAGGACGAGTGAGAGTGTAATCCGTTATATGTAATCCTTTCTAAAGAGAATATATCATTTAGTACTTAATTCAGTAGTGGCCAGAGCCAAACAAATGCCAAACAATTCTCTCTTTTTTCACATCTTTGTTTATCAATTCTTAAAGGAAGGAAGGAAAGAGCAACCAAGCTACGTATACTGCCTACCTACAACCTAGCCTCCTCTCTTTACGACTTAATGGCAGATCGAGTGAAAGGCATAGAGAAAGAGAGGGTTGGGGATGAAAACCCTGCTTTTGAGTCCAGAGTTCGAGGGTAGGCAAGGGAGTTCATTAGTATGTTAAATACCTGAGTTGCCAGTACTTAAGTTCCGGTATTGAACTAGTTAAGAAAGAGGAAAGTAGTAAATAGAGAAGTAGTTGAACGAGTCCTGGATTTGAGTAAAGAGTTCACCTTTCCCTTTTGCCTTCCCGCGCATTCCCTTACCACGCATACCTTCTCTAGCTCCGAGTTCGGGGACAAGCTCCTAAATTTCATGCTACTATTGATTTTATACCTTAGTACTTATAGCTTCCATTGATATGACCAGAAATATAGTATTCGAGTACTAGAGAAAGAGCCACCCTTCGTACGGAGTTGCTTGGTTACCCTGAAACAAGTAGTAGAGTAGTTAGGTATCCTGGGTTACCCGCCAAGTCACTTGTTATGCTAAGGAGCGGGGCCTTAATAGATGGGAAGGAATGTTTTCAACTGCTCCCCGGTTTATCATCTTTGTTTCTCAATTGTAAAAGAGTTAAGGCAACTGCTCTTCTCCGGTCTGAAACTACAGGGTCTTACTACTAAGAAGAATAAGGGATAGGTCTTGGTCTTACTACTAAGAAGAATAAGGTGCTGCCAGAACTTATAATTACTGGCTGGTCTTCAACTCTCTTCAACTTACTATAGGTAATTACTTATACGCTCTTTGAACTCTGGCTCTTTGAACTCTTGCTTGTCCCCTTGTCTAGTAGTAGCTTGGCCGGTATTCAATCGGTATCAGGGAAGGGAGTTAGTTTATTGACTTGATAAGTGACACTTGTATACTTGTCTGCTTGCCCTTGTTCAAGTTAGAGTGGAAGACCTGATATCCCTCTCCGGCTCTGGCTTTGTGAACTGTAGTTGCTTGTCTCCTACTTTGAGGGTGACTTCTGGCTTTTTAGTTGAGTTGAGTGCTCGAACACCATTAAGAGGATTGAGTAGGCTAGTGCAAGAAGTAGTTGCAGGAGAAGATATAGAAGAGGGTATTTAATAACTTCTATCTTGGGTGCTCGAAAGGAAGAATTTACCTAGTTCACTGTTTGTCTGCTTGTTGAGGAGTAGCTTGGCGCAATTAGTAGTAGTCCTGCTCGAGTTAGAGTGGAAAGGTAAGCGGGAAGGAAAGAAAGGTTGCTTGGCCTGTTACTACTAAGTTCTCTTACTTTGACTAGTTAGTTGGATTCTTGTTGGCACTGGTTTCAGTCTGAGTGATACCGGTTTCATTCTGCCTATGCCCAGTTTCAGCCTGTGGCGCAGTGTTGGAGTCCTGTTGCTAGTAGCTATAGCCTGTAACCACCCCGGTTAAGTCTTGTAGTGTTGAAGCCTTCCCAGTACTTCTTTTCTTAAAGCAATGTCCTTCATTCGTGTTGTTTGGCGCACTGAGTTAGGAGTTGTGTTACTCAATATTAGGAGTTGTGTTACTTGAAATATCTACCTTGCTTTTCTTGTGTCAGTGAAATCAATTCTTTCGAGTTAAGTTCACCGCACCTTATTGGTTGGAGTGATACTGTTAGGTAGAGCAGGAACAGGAAATGTAGACGCACTAACGGAGTTCAAAAGCAAGTCCTGAGTGAACCTATATTAATGGTATATCTGGCACTTTTCACTAAACTAGTAGTTCCGGGAAGGGAGTTTCAATTACTATTAGAACATACCCTTAATGTTGAAATGCAGAATTGTTTACTACGGTATATGAGCAAGCTAAGGAGTCAAGGAAGTCAGGGCAATCTTCTCTTCATGTATAGAGTATGGAGTGAGTTTGAAAGCAAACAAAGGCAGATGGATAGGGTTCAGCTTCAAAAGGAGATCTCGCTTACGCGCGTTAGGAACCCTGTGCTTGAAAGTCCTGGAACTAAACTGGCAGAGCCAAGCATATACCTGACAAGTTGAGCCCTTAAAGTGCAACTCGTGTTCAAGCCAACTACTCTGTTTATACTAGATTCTTCTTATTGCCCAAACTATCTCAGCTCGGTTAAGCCTTTCACTCTGCCAAGGCACTCGCCAATCTCGCGGACAACACTGGCACAGCTTCTAAATAGGATTATAAACAAGAACTGGAGCAGGACTACCAGGGGCGGGCAACCACTGAGGACGAGTGAGAGTGTAATCCGTTATATGTAATCCTTTCTAAAGAGAATATATCATTTAGTACTTAATTCAGTAGTGGCCAGAGCCAAACAAATGCCAAACAATTCTCTCTTTTTTCACATCTTTGTTTATCAATTCTTAAAGGAAGGAAGGAAAGAGCAACCAAGCTACGTATACTGCCTACCTACAACCTAGCCTCCTCTCTTTACGACTTAATGGCAGATCGAGTGAAAGGCAGATTGACTTTCGACAACACCCAGCTTTCCAGGGAATTCCACACTCCCCGCTTCAAAGCCAAGACTCAAACATATCTATACACTAGCACCAAATCTCTACTTATTACTGGTTGTATCCTGACTGACTCGTTTCATTCCAAGACTCGCACAGGGTGGTTCAATCTTTTCAATCAAATTCAATAAACTAGAAACAAAGAGATCTTTCTCCTTGCTCGGCCCCTACGAAATGAAGGGCTTTTTCTATTCTATCTTATTATAGGAGACTCTCAGATTTCCCCAACTAACTATACTACTGGTGGGGTAAGCCAAGAATCCATCTCACCTCACACTCGCACATCTCATAGGGATGCAACAGAGCTAAGCCAACATGAATTGAAATATGACTTGATTTCTTGCGCTGAGTAAACTCAAAGACATAAGGATTGCTCAAAGACATAAGGATTGAATTTATTGGTTACACGAGTGGGTTGGGGCAATAAGATAGTAGCAACAGTAGGAGTGAGTTCCAAAGTCAAGTTCAAGCACTGGAGTTCATCTTTACTACAACTTTCTTAGTTGACAGAGAAGAATAGGGATGGATCTAGCACATCTGGTAGAACATTAAGAATTCAACCACTACTAAGAGAGGTAGGTTCGGGCAATAACAAGTGCGTCAGAGCAAGAGAGGCAAGTGCCAGTGATCAAGTAAGGTGTTGGCACAAGTCCAGTGTTCGCCATCAAGATGTTAGGTGTGTTCGCCATCAAGATGTTAGTATCAAATTCATTCTTTCAAATCATTATATGTTCTTAATGAGATTGGTAATCCAACTACTACAATTATGTTTTAGTGCATTTTGAACCCTATTCTTTATGGGTAGTTTCATCCCCAGTGGAAGTAGAAGATGCTTGATCCAGTCAGTAAGGTTACCCGGAAAGAAGGATTCCTTTGCTTGCTTGTTGACTCGGTCTCAGGGAAGGAAGTAAAGTAGACAGTAGTAAAGTCTCCTGTTAGATATCTAGTTAGGTATCCGCCGGACAAGCTACTACTAGACAAGACGACAAGCGCATTAGGTATAACACTTAGAATGAAACCACTAAGTCAAAGACAGAAATCAAGAAATCCAGTGCTCTTTCTCGAAATACAGAAATGCAGGATTGAAGTCTTGATAATAAGAATGACACTCTCCAGTAAGAATGAAAGTTTGCCAGAGTTAGATTCGATGAGAGCTAGATCCCCCCAGTAGATGTGGATTCCAAGGTTGGACCAGTAGCATCAACAAGAGGGCGAGCGAGTGTTGTTGCCAGTGTTGGTGCTCCAGCTTTTGAAGTAATTGATTGGTTCTATTGTAGGGAAAACGGGGGTGCTCTCAGGTAAGCATATACTGAAGAATAGAATTGCACTTTTTACACTACTCGGTAGGTGCCGGGAAAGCTGTCCGCATCTATCTGTGATTATTATAAGATTCTATTTACAAGTTCAAAGATACTAGCATAAGTTCAAGAAATCAATCTAGTGCTCGTGCTCTCAATCCGGGTGCTCTCAATCTGGTCTTCAACTCTGATATAACTACTTAGACTACCTTATTCTACTATGAGGTCTTCTTCTCTGATATTCCTACTTATGTCCAGTTATTTTTCTTCCCTATAAGATCTGATGCCGGGCCGGGTTAAGAAGAGGAATCCGGCTTTGATTCGAGGTGTCCGGAAACAGAATAAGGGTTTACTGTTCCAACAAGTAGTGGTCCAATCGAGTATACTTTCTTGGCACTGAAGATTCTCCTATTGCAACATAATCACCTCTATCAGCAACCACTCCACTACACCTCTGATGAAACTGGACTACAGAATGAATGGAATCTATAACGGATGCTCATACAGGGCTAAGTCAACTTGTCTCCTTGTCGACTCCGGAATGAGGCCTCCTGCCACACAACAGGTAGCTCCTGCCGCGCCTAAATAGGCTTGTAAGTGTTTGCCTGGTGAGTGAGTTTCATTCATGGTCCATAGCTGTGCCTTTGTATACATGGCTTGGCGGGTAGGTTGGTGAGAGGGAGGTCCAATTCTTTTACTAACTTTGTTTCAAGAGCAAGAGAGGGTTCAATGTGATATAAGATGAAAGAGTATATGCCCTACTAGACAAGCCGACAAGGGGAAAACAAGAAGTTCCTTTCGAGGCGAGGCCCCTATAGTCAGTTGCAGAAGCTAGTTCAAAGGCAAGGGAAGAAAGATAAGATTTCACTCCTGGATCAAGGTATACACTAAAAATGCACTAAAACAGTAACACACTGACGCTCGAGCACAGGTTAACTCAGGATTAGTAGTGACTTGCCTGTACTTATTAGGCTAGTAGTTGCTTGGTTATTCGTGTCTTGGCTGTTATAGTTCATTTCTTATTAAGAACATTGACCCTTGCCAACCAGTGGAGTAGTCAAGTCAGAGCCTCATTCAGTTAGATTAGATTAAATGGTATCTCTTTATAAGAGGGATAGATCTAGTCAAACTCCTATAGTAATTCTAGTTTGAAGTAAGGTATAAGAAATAGAATAAGTATAAGAATAGGAGCCAAGCCAAGCGAAGTTATTGTGCACCGAACCTTTCCTCTTTCGTAACTCCCTAAATGCCAAGCGGAAAAGCAGATAGTTGACTTTCCTCGAATAGTCTCATCTAACTGAATTCTTATCCGGGGGGGTGTAATAGACATCTACCGGTAAAGTCAATAAGATGTATTCTTCTTCAAGAATTCAAACAGTTCCTACTAGCTTCTCCAGAAGTTTGGTTATCGCTCCGTGAACCCTGATTTAGAGTTAAAGTAAACCCAGATTTCTCTACAGGTTGGTAACTCTTTCTTTGATACCTTAATTAGACTCCTATACATATGGCTCTTTGAACTCTTTAAGTCAGAAATGTATTATAAGTTTATAAGTAGTTAACGCCGCCAAACAACTACTAACGAACAAGTTGGAATTGCCTAGGAGCGAGAACGGATGAAACTCGGGGAACAAGTAAACAAGCAAGGTAGCACTGCTTTACTTCCAACAAAACTCTATACTACAGTAGTTCCGGTTTTCATTCCAATTCTGATATTTCCCCATGGTAATCTCTCATTGAGAGACCAAAAAGGCTCATTTTGTTTCCTTATTTTGAGTAGTGGTTTCATCCCGAGTGGAATGTAGTACGGCCCTTGTTCTTGTTTCATCCAGAGTTCTAGTTCCATCGACTGGATAATATGCTGGATCAGCTCCTCCTTAATTAGTTGAAGTTGCCCCTGCTTAGTAGCGGTAAGGAACTTTGAATTCTAGTTGAGCCAACAAGACAAGTCCAGTTGCCTTTATATCATCTCATATTAGTCTCTTTGTTTGCGAGTCAGGTGTTAAAGCCTAGAACTCTTGATCTGATCCTGGTGTTAAAGCCTAGAACTATTGATCAGGTGCCCTTAAGAGTGAATTGGTGATAGTGTTCGGACTGCTTTCCTGGCAATAAGAGTCAACTTACTAGGCTATAAAGAGCAACAGGGTATCTCGCCTGCTCCAACTACTGATGCCAAAACACCGGTTATTATAAGTTCTGGCCCCATATCTTGATTATGCGGATTCTAGAGTTTACTCCACTCGGCCCTCTTTGAGACTAATATGAACCGACAACAGGACTTAGAGGAGGACTTACTTTACTACTTGAGAGGAAAGGTACCTTTTCTTGGGATAGGCGAGAAAGATAGCCCTAGTACAGAGCAACAATATAATAGCAACAATAAATACATTCTAAATGGATTATAAGCTTTATAAACAGAATCAAATGGATTATAAGCTTTATCAACAGAATCCACTAGTAGAGTAAAGTTCCTATAGTAATGAGTTTAGTTACCCCAATGACTTAAGGGCACAGGACTTGGTCAGGAACTGGGCTCTAATCTACCTCTGGCTCATAAGTTCAGTGAAGAATTGACCTCGACTCTTGCTCGACTTTCTTGATTTATTAGAGAAGTGATTCAACAGCAAATCTCTCTCCCAACTTCAATCTAGGGGCAACTACAGATGCAGACTATCATTAAGTTAGGACAGGCCACCAATGACTTAAGGGCACAGGTTAACTCAGGAACGGATGCAAGTCTAACATTCCTTTATCCATCCTTTGATCCTTTATATGCTTATGCCTATGATTCTTTGGTAGATTCCACTCGCAATGGAGAAACACCAAAAACCGGATATTTCTTGGAGACAATAAGGCTTTCTTCCTCCTACCGGGCTCTTGCTTTAAGAGAATCATATGTCATTGGAAGCCTCATACTATAGTAAGTACTTGTAATGAATTCTTTCCTCTTTACTAATTCACTCCCTTACCGTTCTACTCCTATAAGAATACTAAGACAACTCTATGCTTAAGCTTGCATCAGAATCAAAAGGACATTCTCCCGTTATAAGTAAGGCAACAGGAACAGAAAGAGTACACGCACCCGTAATTGAACTTTCATCTGCCCTTAACCGGTTTATGACCTTCACTTTATATCTTAGTTTAGCTCCCGAAGCCAGTCCTTGTAGACCGATCAAGTCAGAAATAAGAAGGTGATAGAGAATGGAGTTGGCTTAACACTCTCGGAATAGCTACACTCAGATGATAAACCACTCTAATTTGTTTGGCTCTGATCTATACTTGGACTATACTAAATGCATTATGTCTCTTGTTATCTTTATCATATAAGAGAGAATTGAAGTGGTTCCCATCTAAAGCTGCCCTCGTATCAAAGAAATGCATACTTAACTTTCTCATATTGGCTGTTGCAAGAGTGGAGTAAATATTTGTTGCAATGAAAGAAATCAGTCATAGCTAGTAAAATCAGTCATAGCAAAGGTACCTACAATTGGGCCCTAATACTTAATTGCTAGCGCATTCCCCTGCTTCCCTGCTTGTTTCAATAAGTTCATTGTTGCCTGCGGAGCAGCTTGTTGAAAGAAGTCAATTCCATTCTTCAGTAGTTTTCGGGGTGCCTCAAGTTGGAAGTAAACCCTGATCCCTAGGAACCCTATTCAACAAGCAAGCAAGCAGCTTTCTCATCTAGTCGACAAGGGAAGAAGTTGGAGCTGTTCTCAAGTAAACTGCAAGTGGTGTTGCTGACTTAACTGGCTGATTAAGATCTTTCTGCCCTGGAATTATAAGTACTGGCCCCTAGTAGTCAAGTGAGAATTGCACTCAGTAATTGAACGTAGAAGACACCCTACTATATTAGTATACTTAGCTACCATAGAACCTGGACTACCCGGTTTCATTCTGTATTTGTTGTTGTAGCTAGAGGAGAGAGAGGCGAAGTCAAGTGATTCTGTACTGCACCAACCCACCTCTGTTTCTGGTCGACTGGAATAGCCTGTAACTCTAGCACTAACGTAGATGTCGCCTAAGAATTACCAGTGACAGGTCAAAGGAGGAATTACAGAATAGAGTTTCACCTGCCTTTAAGAAGAGAGATAGCCGGTATTGAACTATTTAGTATGCACCACAGGCGAGTAGTATGCACCACAGGCGAGGGAAGCCAGAATTGAACTGATTGATTGTATGCCACTGCTTTCCCTCGAACAAAGGACTTAGTCAAGGTACCGGACCAATACCAACCACTTTCTTTCCTTCCCGCTGCAGCTCCTGTGAAGAATAGCTTCCCGCTGCAAAGCCGCCAAGCAACTACTAACGTTGCGACCGCCAAGTCACTACTAATGTGATGCGGCAGGGAGCTTAGGCGAAAGACGGGCAAGTAACTACTAACGTTACGCGGCAGTAAGTAATAGTCATAACAAAGTTATTACTATCTATGTTTTCAGCGGTAGCAACAGCCAAGCAGACAAGACACTACTAATGTGTCGCGGCAGTGAGTTCCAGTTGCGCGGCAGGGCCGCTCGTCTGTCCCGGTTATTAACAAGTCCTGTTTTTGGGAGCTATAAACCTCTGCAACTTACTAGAAGGGCAGATTATTAATCTGGCTAGAAGGGCTCAGGTATTGAAGTTCTGAATTTCATATTAGTGTAATATTGATCATTGCTTCAAACAAGCACTCTAACCTCTTTCGTCACCAACAACTGATCCAACTCTATTTGCTTACTTTGGCACAGCTTACTCACCTGTTCTTTTCACTTCCACTGCCCTCACACTTTAACTACTGACTTGCCCATACTGGAGAGCACATTGCCGCATAACACGAACATGGGCTGCCGACCCACCCTCTGGTATTGAAGTTGAGAATTGCATTTCATTTGAAGACATAGCTTCTCTGGGAATAAGTGTTAGTTAGTACGTTGCCATGAGCCAGAACTTATAATAACCGGGCTTAATAAGGGAGATTGATAGGCTGTCGCAAGTGTTTCTGATCCTTCTTCTGTAGAGATTAGATGCTATGATAGCTCTTCAAACGTAAACTGACTATAAGAGCCCGAACTCGTACCCTTAGCTGCCGAACACAGGTTCACTCTTTTTCACCGATACCAGAAATAGGGGTTTTCTTAATCTTAATGCCTACGAAACTCTGGATTCTACTCTAACAGCTGCTCACTTGAGAATAGAAGTGAGTAGAGAGGAGCCAGCTACTTGTTGAATTCTGAGATCTGAGTTTCATTCTGTATTATAGTGGAAAGAGTAGTTGTTTCATTCTTTAATTCCAGGAGTCATAACCCTTATTTGGAATTCGATTTAGCTGTTACTAATCCCGCTTCCTCACCAGCATCAAAGCCTGTACAAGTGCTTTCTTCGACCCTCAATATGTTAGGCGTCAATCAACTATTTCATCACTTTTGTAGTTATATGGGTTAATTCCTGTAATCTTATCTTCCCTTTTCAATAAATGCATTTCTTGTGTATACCAGGACCCATCCTTCCAGTCCAGTGCTTTCTTACATTTACTTAATGCAGAGTTTTACCACCAGTAGGAAAGAGATAAAGTAGCTAACCAGAATAAGGTAACCAACCGCCAAGCAACAACTCACTTTCTTGGCCTGCGGTAGTAGTTTCATTTTCTTAAGTATTCAGGTTTTGACCTTTCATTACTATAAGGTCCTGTTCTTGGGTTCTTTGCCTGTTCCTGTTCTTGGGTTCTTTGCCTGTTCCTGTTCTTTGGTTCTTTGCCCGGAGTGAGCTAGAGCAACAACCCTCGCTACTACTAAAGGGCTTCTACTCTGCATCTAGTATAAGGATAGTAAAGAATGGAATTTCCACTGATATACATAGGCGGGTAACAATAATTCTTGAGGATTCCCCTTCCTTTGCCAACAACACTATACTTAACGAGCAGGTCTTCCACTCTGCTACTACCGGTATTCTACTTAGCAAAAGGGGTCTCCTGCCTTCCGCGCTGACTTGCTTCTTTAAGAACTATGGATTGGATTGCTCCTCCACCTCTGGTTTTGGTGATTTGGTGAACGAAGATCTTTTCTCTCTCCTATGGACTAGAGCATCTCAACTAACTGAATAAGTAAACCTGCCCACCCGAGTCACTTCATTCAACAAGCCAACACCTTACTTTAGAACAGAGCAGGACTACTACTAAAGGTCTTCCACTCTTCCTCGACTGGGGCACTGGTAATTCTCTTTCTTCCCCTGCATAACTCTCCTCTTGCTCTACTTTCTTTATTTATTGATTGATTTCTCTATTTCTTGATTTCTGTCTTGACTCTCCTGTAGTTTCCTTAACTCAATTCTGAAAGGGGCATGGCATGAAGTGTAACCTTCTGCATCACACCAGAACCACTATATTACTGTCTAGTTTCATTGGAAGGGAAGGTAGAAAACGACAGGAACAAGATCATAAGCCGTGTCTTTAAACCCCACCCCATTAGTGCAAGTCCTGTATTCAGAAGCTATACGCACGCTCTACACGTTAAGTATAAGAAAATCACTATCCAAATCTCTATTATTATTAACAAAATAGATGTTATTATGCCGGATAACGGATGCGACTCGCCTATCTCTCCTATGCCCTATGGCAACAATTAATTGAACCCTGGCTTTCTCTTTCAACTCCAATTCGCCAAGACACTACTAGACAAGTCACTTAGGATATACCTCTCTGGATCTTTAAACTAACCTAACTCAGGCTACAATTCATTTCACTAAGGGAACCCTGTATTCAACTCCGAAATCTATCCGGCAACTCCCCCTTACTTATTAAGGCTGCTTGACTGAGAGCAAAGATCTTCTCGCCTCAAAACCAGGCTGTACTTGATTCTATTCTTGCCAGTCAATACTGAGCTTCCACTCGGGATGAAACGAGAACTGGGCTACTCTACCACTAGACTACTTTAAGGGGCAATCAACTATGGAAACTCGGGGCCAAGCAGGCATACCCGGAGAAGAACAGCACCACTTTCATTTCATTCTCTCTTATTAGGGTAGGATAACAGATTCCATAACTGATTTCACTCTGATTATTACTCGGAACCAACACCACCACTTGTTGCGGACACTCACACTGCTTCTATTCTATTCCGGCGGGGTTCCGCCTCTACTTTTCTTTTTTGATGATAATAAGAAACTAGATAAGGAGCAGATTCATAAGATAGGGAATTTGCCATTAGTGGTCCAGAGCAATAACTTTATTAGTTGAAGAGAAGAATGCAGACCAGATATTAATCTGCCCTTATATTAAGTCGGTATGCCAGCTGGGTAGGAAAGGGGTTAACTCAATTCTTATATAAAAGTAGTAGACTCAGTTCTTAAAGGTCAGGACAACTTACTATAAGTGAACTTACAATAAGGCTCCTTTCTTTCAAAAAGGCTAGTGAGTGAAATTCTAAAGAAGCTCCAGTGAAGAATTGACCTCATCTTAGTAGTAAATGCAGATAATGGGTCATATCCATTCCCTTACTTTGGAAAGGGTGCCCACCTCTTCGGTTAAAGCCTTATTGTATCCCTAGTTGCTTCTTAGACTATTGTTTAGCTCCCTGCTTCAGAGCCTATGTTGGAATGAAAGCCGGGCCCGGTCTCCTTTCTTTCTAAACGTTATATCCTAATTTAAGAGAAATAATGCATTTAGTAGAGAAATCATTCATTTAGTAGGGGCAAAGACACAACTAATGTGTCGGGCCGCTCATCTGTGCCCCGTTTTATGGCTAAATTCCCTATGCAGAGACGAAACCAGCTTTCAATTGCATTATAATAGGGAATACAACAGGACTCGTACATAACTCATTAGAACGTATTTATTACTTGCTTTGCTTTCGGGGTTCCTGTTGCTTGTCTCTTTGCTTTGAGTCCAATCGAATTATAATAAGGGCCTTTGAGTTCACCTCGGCTCCTATTCACTTCTTTCAACAAGCAGCCGGCTCCTCTCTTACTTTTCACTAGCACTCCCGGCTCGGCTCCTATTAACTTAATAAAGATACCCCAATTCTATACTTAAAGCACCTAAACTCCTTGACTTTCCAAGCCTATACACAAGCACCTAACCTAGACTTAACAAGCACACAAGAACCACACTTTGCAGAACATAACCGAAATGATGAAGTCGCGACAAACCTATCTCTACACTTTTCAAGAAGGAATGTATTCGGACCTTAACCCTGCTTTCTCGCCTGATTGAGAGTACTTAGCGGGCAGCTTACTTCCTTTCCCCTCATATCTTTCTTCTTCTCTTTTTCCCCATTCTTCTGGATCTCCTACTCAAGATACTGACTCTAAAACTTCTCTATCTCCTGATAAACAAAGGAAAGGACTTGGTTCGTTTATCAGCGTTAGAAATTGCTAAGTGGGCCTGTATCGAGTGCTTTCTTCGTCCTCGTTAGGGAGTTTTCAAGAAAAGAATAAGATCACGTATTAGCCATAGGTCTATCTCTTTAGGCTAAAATAAGGGGCCCAGTGTGCAGTAAAGCTCCAAAACCAATTCCATTCAAATCGACAAGATCAGCGGTTGATCGCCACTGGGAAGCATTCGACTCTGTCTAGGAGGGATTCTCCATTCTCAAAGGAATCCTATGAAAGCATTCTTATGGTCTTAGGTTTATCATTGAACTCTAACGTAAGCACCTTCGCGAGCCGTACCTATAAAAGAGGCCTAGACTTATGTTAGATATTTCTTATAAAAGGTAAAGCTATGATAGAGTGGACCTAATAAGGTAAAGCTATGATAGAGTTTACCTCGCGCTGAAGAAGAGCGCAGTGAAAGGATATCAAGGACTGAGTGATTGAAAGAGCAAGAGTACATGATACCAAAGACATAGAAAAGGGTGCTTCAAAACTGACTTATGACTTTAGTTGCTTCATTTCCCTGTCCGGGTTTCTTTACTTGACTATGAGATTTGATTTACGTAATCTTCAATGGCTCGATATGAAAGACGACCTGCTCGCATTCAATTCTGGAAAGGATATTCAACTAACATAAAGAAAAAATAGGGTATACTCAATAAGGGGTTAACTAGGGTCTCTCCTAAACACTAGAAATAAGGGGTTAACTAGGGTCTCTCCTTCTGTCCTAAAAAGAAAGGGGACGAAATGACATGAAAATGCCAGCTCTTTCAAGCAGCTCTTATAGTAAGTTGGTGTGTTAGTGAATCAGAGGTAGCAACCTTCAATTAAGGAATCTCTGCCCCCAGTACTTATAATTCTTGTGAGACTCTCCGAAATATTCAATCGTTCGCCGCCCTAGAATAAGTCTTCGGTCGGGGAGGTTAGAGATGAGCGTGTTGAGTTCTAACAAGCTACCCCACTAAAAAAGCTTAGGCAATTGAGCAAGCAAGGGTAGAAAGTCAAGTAGGCCAGAACTTATAATAACTGTCTGTAGAAAAGTGCAGGTGTTCAACCCACGACGAGAAAGAAGGGTTTACAGAATGGTAAGGGAATCTGATAGTACTGGCTAGCTTTGAAGCGCTAGGGCTTACTCTTAGTTGGGGGTGCTCTTACTCTTGGGGTGCCAGGAAAGGATACTCTACAAAAGTCAAGAATTCGCTGTGCTTGTCAAGTCAACTCCTTTATGTCTACGAGTGGAATGATTCTTCGGGAAATGGAGTTCCAATTGAGGGTCTTCCATTCATTATATTCCAGGTTCCATTATTTCAGCTCAGATCCACCTCTGTACGCGACGCTTTCGGCGGTGAAAGATTGGCCAATCTATCTATTGTGCATTGAATAGAACATTGGTACCTGACTCTAAGGAGAAGAAAAGAAGCCCTATCGCGGAAAAGAAGAACACGCGCATCAAAGAGAAACTGAGAGCGACTTATGCTCGGGCTCAGACACGGCCGGCCTGTTTATTGCTCGGCCAATGAATGAATATAGCTTGCATTGAATAAGAGAAAGGAAAGGGGCATATAGGAATTCCAGAAATAGAGGCACCCAACCCCCAATACTCACAGGAGGAGGAACCATAATAGTAGTTAGCGAGCTCCTTTGAAAGCATCTTGGGATGGACTAACAGCTTGAAGGGAAAGGGTGGGAGCTAGGTAAGAAAGGGCAATTAATCAGTACTAACAGCTTGAAAGAAAGGAAAGGTTAGGAGCTAGGATAGACAGGTACGGACTAATCATAACATAAAGAATCTAGCTATCTTTCAAACAGGCCAGTACTTATAATTCCAGTAGGCTTAATTGGATACTTCAATCTTTCCTTAGCGCTTAAAAAGAATATGAGCTACAACTAAAATAAGAGAGGAGCATTCATCTACCCGATTCAAATAAGAGAGGAGCATTCATCTACAAAATAAGAGAATCAAGGGATGTAGGGACTACCCATATAGACCAAAAACATTTCATTACTGCTCCTGCACCAACATCATCTAAAACCTTCTTTACTTACTGCTTGCCGACGTAATATTTACTAGAGTGCGACCATCTAACCCCGCCCTAACGTTTTGATGCAGGGTTGGTGTCGTACAATTCATATGGGTTGCATAGAACATAAGATAGGGGCACTCATTTACTCAAGTCCTCACCTCATTCCAGGGGCACTCATTTACTCAAGTCCTCACCTCATTCCACTAGATTATTTCCCTCTTCCCGCAATAGGCACCCGTAATATATGTTTGTACTTTCTTTCTTTCCTTAACGCACAGAATATGATCCACATATAAGATATCTTAGGGACCTTACGCCTTACTCTCTTGATAAGCAAGGCACCAACATCTACACTCATTCTTATTCACTGGAACCAGTATGCCTAACATCACATATCTGAACCATGATTCCAAGATACGTAAGGAAGGGGCTTTCCTTATCTCGTACCGGGCTTTCGTCATTTGCTGATATTGACCTTGATTAATGACTTCCCCTGTGGGTAGCTCCTTGCCTTGCATTAACCGATAATGCAATGATCCCATCTACATAGAAGTGAACAAAGGAACCTTAATGAGACTACCTAGGCTAGGAAACTATCGGCATATTGAAGATACGAACTGAGGAACCCATATATATACCCTTGCCCTGCCTTGTCATTTATTAAGTACAGTGAAGAGAACTACTATTAACCAAAGATCATACCTAATTGCACCCAACCATTCAATAATCATTCGGGAACTAAAACAAGCATAAACAAACAAAATAGTTCATCGTAGAAAGAAGGAATCAGGTTATTACGGGGTGTCTATGCCCCTGGTAGAATCAGGTTATTACGAGGTGTCTATGCCCCTGGTATAATCAGGTTATTACGGTGTCTCTATGCCTCTGTTAAGAATGTTTGAGTATAGAGAGAGGTGGCCTCCATTCGTCATTCAAGTAAGCAGTGAGTATTGTAAGGAAAGCAAGCAAGAAATTAGAAGTACTGGACTTATAATTCCGGGTGTGGTAAAGCGTTGTGTTGAGTTGAGAGTTCAGTTACCCTATGAGAAATTGTGCAATAGAGATTATTTGCAGTATTGGCGAGGGAACTAGCAAACAAGTCGTAGAGTTCAGTTACCCCTTTCTATAGAGTTCAGTTACCCCTTTCTATATTGTGCATTAGCTGACGGCTTATTGAATATTGGATTGATAGCTTGTTATGACTCACTGACATTCTTTGATCACTGGGGATAACCTCACTCCGAAACTAACGTTAGCACAACTGAGTTTGAGTACGCCGATAAGAGTGATTAAACGAAGCAATGCTGTCAGGTTACTTGCTTATAGAACATGTGCACTTCTCTGGTTACTTGCTTACAGTTAACATTATTTCCTTAGGCCCTGAGGAAGAGTTACCGAAGCCCTTCCTTGTGAGTTAAGTAAGTCATCAGTCCTTTTTTCAGTTGACTCTTTCTTTTTTGTCAGCAGATGGTAATAAGTTTGAGGGTTATACTATTTCTATATTAAGTGATTTATTGTTGTTACGGAATTCTATATTAAGTGACTTTAGTATTAACAATAAAGAGTCGTAATCCACGAAGAATCATAGCTTAGGACCAGTGGTGATCGTTCACCTCTAATGTCACACACACGTTCCCTACCATAGTTCTATTCTAAACAGGTTCCTAAAGCTAGATAGCGTCTCCTCTTCTGTGGAGGCAAAGTCGTCCCCTCGTCGCTTGTAAGTAGTCGTAAAATGTTACTAGTGAGTGGGCGGGTAACCATTACAGGACTTGGAAAGGCTAACATCTGGGCAAGGGAAAGCGCAGTGCTTTTTAGGCGTTCGTTTACTCAGTAGTGGTTAGCAGCATAAATGCATAGGTTACACGAACTTATAAGTAGAAGCCTTTGTGTTCTTTTCTCATATGAAAGGAAAATGCATGGAATTCCTAGCCATTCTTCTGTATCTCGGTCAGTACGAAAGGGCGCATAACAGGTAGTCTTGGTTCCGCTATCCCTGGGTGCTTCTACCGCCTCTTGGTTATCAAAAAAAAGCATTTCAATCAGGTTTCCCAAGCTATTTGGAGGAAGATGCTTCTGTATCGAGCGCTTCTACTAGCTCAATTGTATCCGGGGGCAGGCCCATTAATATGAACCAAATAGCAAAGGATAATAGAGAGTCTTACAAACGTCGCTATACTAGTGACTCACCTCCATCGCTTTAGAATATCGCTTTTTTCAAGAAGCAAGACGAACCGAACCCAGTTTCTGTCATAACCCTGTCTCTGGCTGTTTGATCACTACGGACTTGATAACAATAACATGGTTGTTCAACAGCGTATTCATGAGAGCTATACCTGATGGTAATAAGTTTACGGGTTAGCTGAAAATACAAGAGAGTCGCTACTTACACCGGCGAGGTTGCTTGCATGCTAAGAAACTTTCTTTATAGACTCAATCCCCCCTTTCCTTTGAGAAGAGGCGGCACAAACTGGAACTCTGTAAAGGATTTATGCCCACCTTTCTTCGAAGATTCCCCGGACCGGCAGAAAACACTTCGGAATGCCAGTTATCTCCTTTGAGCTGATCTCATCTTCACACATGCATGCAGGTCGATCAGTTCGCCCTTAAGAAATAGGCTTCTTCGGTTCGAATCCAAAAGGCCCCCCCATCCCTATTTACCAAAAGGCCCCCTATCCCTATTTATAGAATATCATCTTCTTGTTAAAGTGGAACCAGTACTTCTAATTTCAATATGAGCCTTTACTAGAAAGCATTAAGAGGATTGACTAGTTTCAGTTAATCAGCTGTGTACAATACAAAGAAAGGAGCCAGTACTTATAATTTCCAGAGAACCAATGGCGGAGATTGTTTGTGCATCAATTATATGGCTTATACACTCACTGGAATAGTGATTTCCTATTCTCATATCATTCCTACAAGAGATAGAGAGACATGTATCAGAATTGTGAATCAGGCGCTTATAGCACAACTTTCTGCATAAGAAGGAAGAAGGGCCATCTTGCTTGGCTAGCGCCCTTAATGTGGAAGGCACGATCAAAATAGGTCTAAAGGGTAGACCAATAGGCTTTCCATCCTTAGATCCATAGCATAGACAAAATACAAGAGAGAGTGCAACTACCGAATAAACAACCGATCTGCAAGCTGAGTAATATGGAATTTCAAGAAGGGCCTGGTTAAGCCTCGGCCAATGTGTAAATTCGATTTTATGGATTCCTATTCGCCCGAAAAGCGGCTTCTCATCGAGATCTTACATGCCTAGCAATCCCCAATCTTAGCGATCCAATCATAGTGTTGGCGGAGATATGATTTCAACAAAAGAGTGCGAGCTAGTTCACTAGGCTTTCATCCAGGTAGTATGGAATATCCCCATAAGCCTATCAGGTAGTATGGAATATCCCCCAGAAGCCTATTGTAAGATGGTTTAATGCCTTGATTGATTTAATAGCTTAGCTCCATTGGAGTGGATCATCTAATGAGCCAGACTGACTAAATAAATGAGTGGATAAGCTCGCTCCCCCAAAAGAAATCCTGCATCAGGTCATCTGTGTTGAGTAGAGTAGGTATATGTATACAAATACTAGGCTCTCTTTAATGCTCGAATCTTCTCCTTGCTCTAACGAACGAGCCCTATCAAATACTTAAGCAATTGAAGCTGCTCCTTGCTATCTTGGAAGCTTTCTAAAGTACCCGCGATTGCTCCTTGCTATCTTGGAAGCTTTCTAAAGTACCCGCGATTGGTGCATTAAGTTCAGACTAGCGATTGGTATTACACTGGTTAGGGATCTGCTACTGCACTACCATTTCTTCAAGATTCTGCAGGGTCCATTGGATTGTCGCAATCATGAATGCAGGTCTCCGTCATTCAATAGCTCTACGGGTCTTGCTCTTTTAGATCCTAATACTTTTCTGGATATTTCATACTTTCCTTTTCGGATATCCTTAAATTAGAGTTCGACGATTCCTTTCATAGCGCAAAAAGGTTTCTTCCTTGCTTGGAATAGCCGGAGCCTTGGAGGAACGGTATCAATCCATAGTCACTTGCATGCATGTTCTAAGGGGCCATTTTCCTTCTCTTCTGCGTGGGTAATGGGCAATTTTCCTTCTCTTCTGCGTGGGTAAAACTCCATCTCTCTATGCTGCAAGGTAAGGTGGTGCGGGAGGATCTGCTACCCCTAGCCTTGTTATGCTGAAGAACCGATTCACTCAGACGAGGATTCCAGAGTTGGAATGAAAGGCGGCATAAAGCAGAGCAGCATTTAACATCACTTCCTTACTCAGTTTCCGGTGCGTAGCGGAATCCCAATAAGTCCGTTTTGAAAAGGCGTGGCATATTACTGTGAATTCAGAGACTCGTAAAGATCCCCTCGCCTGTAGTCTTTCTCTTTTCAGTAAGAGCTAGTTTCTTCCAGCTAAACAGGAGGCCTCCACTCTCTCTAGCCGATTGAACTACGTTCTCTTGAAAATTCGTTTATTCGATTAGAAGTTCTCGTATCCATAAGAACTAAGAGCATAGGGTCATGCATAGAAGGAAGCTCCGCTCCCTCAATGTCCTAAATAAGAGAGCACAGCGGGCTCCACGGCAATTCCACTTCATTCCTTCTTATATATGAGCCAGCCAAGGGACTTCTATACGAGAGATGTCTTATTGTTTTTCAACAGTTTCTCAAATGGCAGCCCGAGTTCCTATGGAGTACCTATGGAGTACATTAATAAAGAAGAACTTGACTTTCTCATTCTCTCTTAGCATAGAGTGCAGGAGGAATATTCTTTTCTCTTCCAATTATGGTAAGAGGAAGGGGGGATCTGAATGAGTCACATCAGGATGATGCAGGAGTCAATATGGAAGTTGATGAACAGGCAATCTTGGAGAGTCTCTCGCGGATAAATAATAATGATAAAGAAGGGGCTTACGTCCTATCTCTTCTCATATGTCTCCACAGATAGCTAGACAAGCCTTTAGTTTCCGCTCTAATTACTCATTTCAGAAGAATACCAAAAAGCAAGTGATTTCATACTTTTGTCTCTAAGAAGGCTTTCACAGCACCTTACCTTTCACTTCTCTTGGAGTTACTATGTTCCTTGGATCCCCTAATAGAGCTCATTTCCCATACCTGATTGTTCATAAAAGACTTGCTGGTAGATTGGTTTGAATCAAGCATGTGCTCTCAAGTGTTGTTCTCCACTCTGCTTTCATTTAAGATGGAGGTTGTTTTTTACTTTACACAAATCCCATAAAGTTAGCTTATGGAGCTCAAGAAGAAAGAGGCACTTTTAGTGATTCCAAAGAGAAAGTGAACACTTGATTAGCTGGGAGAAGGTTTGCCTTACTCTAGCTGAAGGTGGTTTGGGCATAATAAGGCGGAAGTCAATGATGCTTGCCTCAACAAATGGGCTTGGAAGTTTCCAACTAGTTCAATCCTTTTGGCTGTATGGACTCGATTACTACTTGGAGTGCAGCGATAGGGTCTGTCTGCTAAACAGGAAAGCGCACGGTACACTCCGGGGGCGAGGCCAGTTAGAATGACGGAATCAAAATACACCACTTACAATACTTTAATAATACTTTGAATGGTACCAGAATCAAAAGCATTGCATTGCCTCGAAGGCTTGAAGAATTCCATTACCCCCATTCAGATAACTATCGGCTGTTATAGTTCATTTGTAGGAGAACGTTTAGAATTCCAAAAGTCACTACTCCTTATGTAGCTACGGCACTGCCGCACGAACACCAAAAACTTGAACAGTCACCGGAGTAGGAACAAGAGAATCAACAGTCAGAGAATCCGTAGTTGCTTGGCGTGCATTAGCAAGTGTTGTGGTGCCTAAATTCGACTCTTTTGCAACAGAAAAACTCGCTTTTCCATGATAAGTAAGGGCTTGAATTCAATAAGTATAAGTGTTAGAGCAAAAGGTTAACTCTCTCAAATAGGACTTGTATCTGGCGCCTAGGCTGTTAGTGCAGGAGTGGACCGGAAATTACTATAAGTGACTTAAGTACTGGGATAGAACCTACATTTGAAAGTGGAACATGGCTTCAACTTAGCAAGCGACTATTGAGGTCCCATGTTCACAGTATTAGTATTCAAGCGGGAAGTTTATTGTGTTGCCGACGAAAGAGGTAATTGACAGAGAGGTTATGAAAGTGTAGTTAGAAAGTAAGCAGAAGCAAG
Source organism: Musa itinerans (assembly GCA_001649415.1). Taxonomy (NCBI): domain Eukaryota; kingdom Viridiplantae; phylum Streptophyta; class Magnoliopsida; order Zingiberales; family Musaceae; genus Musa; species Musa itinerans. The sequence continues at coordinate 87,704 of LVTN01000027.1, read as the reverse complement.
CGGTTGACTCGGCGTCTGTTTCCGTTTCAGAATGATTTGTTTCAAGTCAAGTGACAGATGAAGCTTTCTTGGGATCTTCCTGGTTACAGATGAAGCTTTCTTGGGATCTTCCTGCTTCAAAAACTCATATCCATCGTAGGCGCACCCCTCACCCCCGAAACGAAACACTAACCTAACACTTGAAGAACGAATTAAGACATAAGAGAGATGATTTGCTTGTTCGTTGCTTGTTCCCACACTTCACTTGTATGCTATCCTTCCCTGACCCCTTAACTCGACTCTCCAAGAAACTTAGATCCTAGCTTTAATAAAGAGCCCGAAATAATGAATCCGAATATCTATCGTAAGTGGGCCAGTACTTATAAGTTCTGGCCAAGCAAGGTTCCTATGGTATCGCCTTTTTACCTTTCATAAGCGGGGGGACTTTTCATTCCAGTCTTCCTAGCATCTGAACTATAGGGCTAAGCTTACGATGCATAAACCAGCAAGCATCAAAACGTCAATAAATCGCTAAGCAGTTTTTCAAAGATCTTTAGTTTGGCACTTTCTTCTTTTTTCTTTGATGCAGTAGGTAGTTTGCTCCTTTCGCTAAGCTCTTTCTCCCTGGAATTATAAGTACTGGAAGCACCCCATTTCAAAGGATTAGAAGGCAAATCTGATTGTTTTGGATAGTTTTCCAACTCAAAGCGTATAGAGTGAACATCTCTTTTGATATTACCATTACTTTAAGTCTCTCTGTTCCAAAGCTTGAGTGCTTCTTTCTTTCACGGCTTGTAGCTCTTTTTCTAGCGACAACAAACAAGGATGTTAATCCCTTTGACTGTAGTATTAAAAGCATTCTGGACAATAGCTTCGAGGGGTATTTTATCTACACGTGTAATAAGTGAAATGGTGGAAACAAATCTATTGTAAATGGAGCATGGAGATAATGGCCGTATAGTGGTTTTCAAAGGCCTACGTCACTGATGCGTCAGGAAATCATCACTCGGGGGGGATTACCCGAGAAAGCTTGCAGAGGATCCTATTTAAGCATTCTTTATTGCTCCAGGTAAAGCTAATCAAATGCATATAATATCTGTCATATCACATTAAACGATACAGTGATTCAATGAATATAGTAAAGAGAAGGCTTTCAGCACCTTTTCTTTTTCTTATTGATTTCATTATGTTGAAGTCTCCCATGATAACACCCATATGGAGAGTTAGTGCTTGATGATACCATCGCTAAAGCTCGATTCTTTCCAGCACATAATTCGAATAGAAATCCAATAGATAGCCCGGGCATACTGCTATATTCGAATGATCTGTCTTTGGATTGGAGTATCAAATGTATAAGATTGGAGCACTTTCTTGCTCTTTTCTACTTAAGGAATTGGATCTCGAACCGTTAGGAGTAGTTTCATTCGTTCACAGAGATGTATTGGCTTCGGTACTATGGGAATGCTTGAAAAAGCTCTTCTTCCAATAAGCTCGTGACCACTCTCAGAGGTAGCTGGGAACAAAAGGAATAAGTGCGCGATGCTATTGGACTTCTTTACTTGTCGAGAAGGGTTAGCAGGGCGTCATTAATATCTTTCGCCTTCAAGTAAAAGACCCTTGGACTTAATATCTAGCGCTTTCGTTTTGTGGTAAGAGACTTTAGTCATTGATATCCATATTTGCATACCTAATGACAATCCATCGGTTCGGGTTGTTAACCCTGCAGCCCCATTTTCTAAGTGCGTTTGTCTTTGTACTTCTCCTTTAAGAAAGACTCGAGAGACCCACTTGCCACAAGAGGCCATTAGCCAAAAAACAGTGCTCAGATCTCAACAAAGAAAGAAAAGAAGAATATTCGAATCCGCGCGGGTCCCCTATTCTACTTGGCACGAAGCCATGCGTCCTAAGGGAGATTGGAAGAGAAATCCCAACTCTAGCAAAGAAAGACGAAGCATTAAATGCTCTAACTGCCCACAGGTTTTTTTACAAATTAACAAAAGGAAGCTTTGAAGAGGCACTCAAGTGCTTTCAGGAGAAATAAAGAGAAGCTCTCAGTGGGATCCCCAAGAACCTAAAGGACAAAGACAAGGTTGCAAGGCCTCGAAGACCGGGAACCTCGAAAGAGAGGGGAAAGTGAACGTTGCGCTAAATCCACCAACGGAATTGCGCTTCCAGGTTGATTTCAGTACCACTTAAGACCCCTTATCCCAGTATGGAGCCACCTTTCTTCACCCAAGACATTAACGGAGCAAGGTCTATATATCTATCCGGCCTAACTTGCTGCTATACGCCAGTGCTCGCATAGAATTAGATCCTCATACTCCCCATGCGGGTAATATAATCTGATGGCTGTTCGATTGCTTTCACAGTACAATAAAAGATTCGAGCCCCGAAGTTTCCAAAATGAATTGATTCGCATTGCTTTCATCAAGCACACTGTCCGGAATAACTGCAAGACAGCAATCAGCCTATCTCTTTGAAGAATTCCACTATATACCCATAAAGTCCAGAAGCAAAGCATCTTTTCTTTCCAGTAAGAGGAGCTCGAAGTTAATTTGAATAGGTTTCAATCTCTGAAAGCCCCTAAAAAAACTTCCATTCCAAGAGTCCACAAGGAAGTAGTCATCCAAAAATATATTCATTTCCATTAGGTCCTCTTCTCCTAGCTCACCTCCACTTTGGTTGTCGTCCTACTTCCACTCTGGGCCTTTCGAGATTCCAAGAAACTGTGTCTTCCGAGAAAGGAAAGGAGATTATTGGCTTGTGCTTAATCCGCTACACTCCTTTCGAGCTGCCATGCTCATCCTTTTCGACCGCGCCCTGATTCTTTTCTTTTATCATCTTAAGTTCAACACATTGACTTTTCGATCCGGCCCTTTGATACTTGACGTTGGGCGTTGACTCCTTCTTTCAATGGTGTATAATGGTATGGTCCAGCTCCATTTGCCCGCCCATTAGGTTTGAAGCAAATGATTCCCCTTAACTCTGAGCTATCTAGCCAAATCGATCTGACTCAGTCCCATTGGTCGAGATTTAGGAGAGAAACGGAAACTCCCCGCTTTTCCTATTTGGATACCTTTCTTATATATGCTATTGAGTTTGGTAGGACAGTAAGAAAGAAATCCCCGTCTCTAAGTCCTTTATAACTAATACCCAGGTGCGAAGCGTGTGGAAACAAGGATGAAGATTCTTCCCAAGCTCCCGTCTAGTGGGAATTCAGAAATAGGAGATAAGGCTTCTGCTGTATCAGAGGAAACTGATTGTCTTGTATCGCGTACTGCAACACCTCTGATTCTTAATAGGGGATGATAGGATTCGCCCTTCACTACAAAAAACGAAAAGAATGGCTATACTGCGGCACCCTCCCCTCACTGAATCGACTCACACTACCTCCAATAAGCGGCGACCCGAGAACTGATAGTCAAACTAAAGAAACAACCAACGAAAATAAGGCAAAGAGTTGGTTTATTTAGTCCGCAATAACCTGTGTATCGAAAAGTTTTTGTTGACACTAGCAGAAGCAGACGTTGGTTTATTTAGTCTATAATGAGGTAATATTCCATCAAACAAGTAACGGCTTGCAGAACTACCTTTAGCCACTGAGTATATGGACCTGGCATGAAGAAGGAGGGCCATTCTATAAGTCAGGCAATCAGGCTTCTTTATAGTACTCATCGGTGAAAGCAGTAAACAGGAATATTCTATTTCGAGCGCCTGTTCTGAGAGACGAGAGACTTTCATTGCACAGCGTATTCTCAAGCCTCTTATCCTAGTGTCCTGATCAGGATTTGCTTCTCTCTACCCTACAGAGTGGTATTTCTCCTGATTGATTTGCTTCTCTACCGCCCACTTATGATTCCCTCGTTGACAACTTTAGCACCCGAACTCTAGGCGAAGGTAAAGCCAATAACTTATTATTAATGATATGATTCTCGTCGCCAACAAAGAGATATCACACAGCGGATTCTTATATCTTACTCCGGCCGGGTACACAGGTAAAGCTTAAGATCGAGTATACTTTCTTGGCACTCAAAGATATTAGTAATGAGTAAACCTAGCTAGTAATGGAAATGTAACTCCAAGGTAAGAAACAAAAGTCACATAATCTGTCTTGTTCCCCCCTCGAAGTAATAGAAAGAAGTCACCGTCTCCCCATATGCTCTTTCTCGCCAACTCTACCTATTGCTCTGTGCTCTTAACATTCCATTATGATATTAGATGCGGTGTAAGTTTACCCTACTCCGTCTATTGAAACTCGACATTCATCTTTCCTTACTGCTGAGCTTTATACCTTCACTTTTCTTTTCACTTAACCTTTAAGTGGGCATTCTTTGATTCGGCTTTCCTTCCCGAACAATCAGTGACGTTACTCCCTATTTCTTTTCTATATGAGTGACGCTCTCTTCAATAAGCAAGAGAGAGAATAAGCATTTGAGACTCGATTCCATAAGTGCTGTAAGTTTGGTGTAAAACGACTTCTATACGTAAGTGAACTATCTATATTCTATTCAACAATTCCACTATTCATTGATTCGGCTTCTATAGACGATGAAAGTAAAGCACTGAAAAGAGCTTCTATCGTAGACAACACTGAAACAAACTCTGTAAGCGCTAAGTAAATCATATTCCCTTTGGCCTCTCTAATACTTTCCTGGAACGGCACCATAACCACTTGTTTCGGACCTCTATCTCTTGCCCACGTTACGGCTGTTCTACGGTACGGCATTTGCTCCTATCTAATATATCTATATCTATATACAATAATCATCTATATACAATAATAGATTGATTTCGAGCCCAATACTGATCTTCTTCTTTTCTTTCTTTGGTGCTCAATTTCTCTTATTTCCTTTCCCCGCCTTACCTTACATTACATTAAGCAAGCAAGTCACTCTTACATTCATTAAGCAAGCAAGTCACTCGCTAACGCCTTTCTTCTTTCCCGAACTCAAATAAGTGGCAAGGGCGAGTCAACCAGTTAATTGCACTGATGCGCCAATAGGAATATCATCTTTTTTGGAATCCTTCTTTCTCGCTCACTTTCTACTTCACCAAGATACTTTACTCAAACAAACCACATTAGCTTCAACACCCGGCCCTGTTGATTACCAAATGGATTATATACCCGGGCCTCACGTAATAAGCTTACTTATGATGATCCATCTTATGCTGAAGGACTTAGCGCTGAAGAATAAGAAGCACATTCTCTACGACTATGTTATTCCCTTAACCGCTCCTAAGCATGAGAACTCGTACAACTGAGAGCCAATTACCTCTTTTGTAGACTTAACAAGCAAGCACCCGACCTCAACTTCAATAGCTGAACCAATGACCACTTACCTCAACACCGCTTGAATGAATTCGGATCTGATCTTAACGATTCTCCCCCCTATTTGCCGGACTATCCCTTTGCTTTGCATGCTTGGCTTTCCAGAGTTGTGGTCCAAGTGCTCACTCAATGTGCCCGAGTTATCTAGTTTGAGTCTGAAAGGAGAGTTCGTTTAAGGCCAAGGATTAGATTCAGATACAAGGCGGGCGTCAATGCACTATAACAGCAGTTACTGAGTCAAGATGGGTTTCAGTACGGATGCGCAGTTCCCTTGATAGTTCTGTTGCTTTTGTGAGTTGAGCCATAAGAAAGGTAGTCAACTTGATTTCTTGTGAAGTGCCTGTTTTCGGGCTACAAATGCACTAGAAGGATTGTTTCTTAGTGTAGAAATAGGGAATTCCATTTTCTTAGTTTATCCTGCCTTAACCGATGAAAAAGAAGCCCTCTTGCCTTCACCGAGTAGAGTAGTGGTCGGTTCGGTAAGACCTATGCTTTGGTTGGTAACGTAACTTACTATTACTTATATACTCCTACACGACTTCCACTTATACTCCGACCGAACTTCCCTTTCGAACATAATACAGATCTTGAGAGCGCAGAAGCACTAACAACAAACAATAACTAGAGCTGAAGCACAAGTATAAGATCGTCTTGCCCCAACTCAACTTGATACTTGACCTAGAACTGTTTCTACTCTAAACTAATCTATATCTAATTACCCTTTTCTATAATCAACACCCTTATCCCTTACGCGCAGAGGAAAACATGAATATTGAAAAACTCCCCCGACACGCAAGGCTGCTCACTGACACTGAAGAATGAAATGGAACTGACTTACCCTTACCTAGAATTGCTACACACAAGCAAACTTACTAGAAGGGCCTGTAATCAAATGTTGGAGCTAAAGCCGACCCTACCCTCTATTTCTTTACCGCTGACTTTGCCGATGGAGATGGTCTTAACGATGAAACTGGAACAGGTAATTCATAAGCCTAAGCCCGTAGGTGGGTTAGTTACTTTTTTCTATAATCCAGAGAGAGCTAATTATTCTTATACTAAGGAGTTCTATTCTTACCAGACTTTAGAGTGGAGAGCACCTGGTAGGTAGGTTACCTCAAAGGTAGTACTATCCTCTTTCACATAACTATACTTTCTGTTCGAAAGCCTCATTTCCGGATCCTTATCTTTTCACTTCAACTACACTTTCTACTTGCCTTCTTGCTTCAATTGGACAACTACTACGCAGCTAACGCTTCATTGCAATTTAGCCTTCGCATTCCTAATGAGATTATGTTGTCGAACAGTCTCTTTTAACACCTTATGCGAACAGAACTCCATTCTTTGAACCACCACACAGGGGGATAGCAGTAAAGTAGGCCATTTTCGTTGTTTAAGCTCAGTTTAAGGTTGCTCATAGGTAAAACCTCATTGATACTCTCCAACTGTCCTTGAAATGAATTGAAGCCGCCACATCTTACTTGTTCAAATCAACTCTTCTGGGACAGGACAACCTTCCATACTGGAAATGCGCTAGCAATTATTATAAAGGGCCCAACTATGAATTCTGAAATGGAGTCTTTTTTGTTTAATGATGCACTAGATCCTAACTTTATATTCATTCGAGTTGAATTCTTACCTTTTTCCTTCAGAGGTCGTTTCTTACTTGAGAGAAAGAGCACACGGTTGGCTGGAAAGAGTTCAATCAAACAAGTCAGGGCGAAAGCAATTACGCGTTTGTCGGAGTTCCGTTTTCAGTCAGCAAACAATTCCTTCTAGTATAGATAGGTCGGGTTCGGGTGCGGACAGCGTAAGCGACGAGAATGAATCAGGGGGGGCATTTTCTTCAATTAATACAGTAGAGTGGAGAGAGGAATCAGTGCAATGAAAGGTTAAGGCGACACCAGAGAGAGAGAATAAGAGGCACAAGGAATCTCAGCAGCAAGCGGTTAATCAAGGAGAGCAGAAGTCTTATCAACAGAATCATCTGCCCGCGGAAAGTCTTGAACAGCAATAGGTTCCGCAAGAGAAGTTCGAAAGGAAGGCAGCTGAATAGACTGGTAGAAAGTAATCCTCTAACTGAGAAGAAAGAATTATCAACACACGGATCAAACGGGACCCCTACCCATAAGGAGTGATTTGTTTCAAGTTCTTGTGCTCGTTAAGTCTAGGAAAGTTGTACTTAATTGTCTAGTAAAGTGTGACTTTGTTAAGTGCTCGTGAAGTCTATACGTAGCTTGGTGGACAAATAATATCATGACGTTGGGAGTTTCTGCTTTATTACATTCCTAGGAAGATATATATTCTATTCTATATATGCACAATAGATAGATTAGATTCAATTACCATGTGCAAGAGAAGAGAGACTCAATGATGAACTTAAAGTATAGTTTCATCGTTCAACACTTTATTGTTGAGTGTGGAATCGTGAAGATGATCTCTAATGGAATCAATGGCCAAAGAATCATAAGTAACGAGCTCCTTTGTGACCAAAGAGAAAGAATCCAAAAATGTCATTAATGTCGACCAGAGAAGAGAGAGGCCAGTACTTATAATTCCGGCACCCCATAAAGTCAAAAGAGGAGAATTTCGTGCAAAACCTATTGTTAGAAGAAAGTAAGCTCAATCAATCCTATGTACTTTTTCACTACCTATTGTTAGAAGAAAGTAAGCTCAATCAATCCTATGTACTTTTGCACTCCTATAACTCAACGCGCATCGGCTTCCCATTCTTTTGCTTCAAAACACATTCATTGAGTAAACTAACTCCTGACTGCAGGCTCAACAGACCCCGCACAATATAACCTAGGCTAGGCACTCCGAAACCGAAAGTAAGCTTTTGTGAGTTCCCACCAAATAAGAGATGAGTATTAGGAGCAGGTACAGTCAAGAGTGGAAGTTCGAAAGAGAAAATACATTTGAAGGAACGTTTCGAAATAGGCTTTCTTGCAATATCTATCTTATCGAGCACCTGGTATAGAAGGCACAAGAGAGAATCTGCACAATGAAACTGGAACAGGACATAGCTTCTTATCCTTGTATTGAATACTCGCACCCAAGAGACTCACACAATAGACCCGCTCTACCAATAACCTATCCTGGTCCTGGACTTTATACTTGACCTTGATTTGATACCGCACTGCTATTAGCCTCTGTTCTTGCTTATGATCTAAATCCAGTTCCTACTCCCTATCCCGCTTTCTCTATCGTTGACAAAACCATCACTTCGCTTTCTTTCAGGCTTAGCTGAGACACAAGCAACAGGACGGACTTGTTGCGTCGAGTCAAGCTGTTCAACAAATAGATTATGACCTTCCAAGCAAGTGAAAAGCCCATAACTCCACTTAACTCCTGTAGTTGGAGAGTGATGAGTCAGCACTCCAAGCAAGTTAAGAATCACTTGTTTCTTGTTGCACAGAGGAAAACAAATCATTAATGGACTCTATCTCGCCTAGCATCTAGCATATAAAGTGAGTCAAATCCCTCTCTAGGACATCTTCTAGCTTAAGATCGTTCTCCTGCTTATGTTGGGCTTGGCCTAGACCTGTTTATTCTCTTGCATTCTTCTCTTTCAATTTCAACTCCCTTTCGACCTTCTTTCTACCTGGCCCGGCTTACGCCCTTAAGGAATCTTGCGTAACTAGCGTTACCTGGTATATAATTCCGTAAATACATAGCGTGTTCCCCTTTTTGCATTAGCATTAGCAGCGAGTTAACCCTTTTTCATTTCACTACTTCCCTTTCAATACACTGCATCCCTATCTTTAGAAGAAGACTGAATAACTGCATGCCTTTTTCCGAAACTTACAATAAGGGCCTCTATTTGAAGTTCATAATGAAATTGGATCTCTGGAGCACCTAGTATAGAACTCTTTGTAAACTAAACAAAGGCAGGATTAATTAGCTCTCGAGCGCCCAGTCGGAAACTATCTACTCTTCTTTAGCTGTAGCTGTAGGGCAGTAAACATATAAGAAATTGATTCTTCGCGGTAAAAACTCCTGTCTCGTTTACAGCTGCGCCAACACCGTCGACTGTACTGCAATCTTGAAAACCGGTTGTTGATCTTGCTCCTTCTTTAGCTTCTTCTCGGGGCTGCTCTAGTTCATTTTGTGCCTATAATATGTACTTTATTTCTACCCTGACTGTTGCTGATCTACCACTTGCTTGTTCAAACTCTGAACTCGGAACTCAAGTGAAGCAAGCCCTTCCTTGTTCCTATTCGTGCCGTCCTGTTTATGCTCCTTTTATTTCATACTCGTTTCTGCTTGCTTTAGTTCCTTTGACTTCATACTCGTTTCTGAATTCTGAGAAAGGATTATGTTTCTTCTGTGGCTCCTTCTCTCGTCTACGTCTAGTGAAGAGTCTTGAGTGTAGTTACCATATTCTAAGTTTGTTAGGGAGTTAGGAGCCGAAAACAGGTGGCCGACGATATGGTCTCTACCAATCAGCTTCCCGGTTGTCCCGGAATGTCATTATTGGGGGTCCTGCACAACGCAATAAGATTAATAGATGTGTATGATATGTAACATTACCTATTCTTTTTGATTCACCACTGACTTTGCCAACGGACATATTTGATTAGTTCCAATTCCAGACCATAAGAAAGAGAAGGGCAGAAAGAGGAGACGAACGAATAGAACCAAGACTAGAAGATCTAATTAAGATGGATCCATCATTAAGATAGAGGGCAGAAAGAGGAGATGCTGTGCCATGTAACAAAGAGCCAGCCATTACCTGTCATATTATTCGAGGCAATTCCAGCAAATAACAATAAGTGCGATAGAGGTCGGTCGAAGATCAAGCTTTGACAAGGTTAGGTATAAGTTGGTTGCTTTATTAAGTCCAGTGACACCTTAGTTAGACAGATAGAGATGGTGCGGAGGACAACCCAATAGCAACGGATACAACAGGAGGGGCAGAAGTGAAAGCAGGCGTCGCAGTACCTTTAGTTTTGGATGATCTTTGTTAGAATTCTTTCTTCCCGCGGGGCATTTGTTAGAATTATTTCTTCCCGCGGCATTTGTTAGAATTATTTCCTCCCTTTGGCAGTACAATGGAACTTCTTGTGTGCCCCAGCTCCATACTCAAATAACAATAACAGCGAATAGATTCATGTAACATCTTTACGAGCAGGCGAAGCAGATGTGACTGGTCGAGAACCACGAGGCCCATATATATTTGGTATTAGTCGTATGGGGTGGTGGACATAGCTTCTATTCGCTATGACAGTATACAATCTATTTGATGAGAAAGCTGTTCGTTCTATTCCCGAAAGCCTTAGCTTGTTTGCCGAAGTAAGAGAAGGCTCCTCAAGAGAAGGTATCAAAAAGAAACTAATACACTTCCAGAGAAGGGGAAACTCATAAAGATACTCATAATGAGCATAGCGCTCAGGAAAGGAGGCTGAAGCCACTATATGGATATGATCTTTCCCACACACTTTTCTTGTCTCGACTAAACCCAAGAAATTATAAGTACCGGTTCTTTTTGATTATAAGGTGGGTTTTTCACAGTTTGATTGATCCTGCACGCTTCTCTTTTGTTTGCTTTCCTTACCTCGCCTTCTTCGTCATCAGCAAATAAAGGAACTAGCACTGACTTTTTGCCGGGAATCTTCTCTTCTCCCATTGGATGAAGCCCCTTTTGACTTTCACCTGCAAAAAACTCCTTGTCTCGTTAGCCCAACTCATGTCGAAAAAAGGAGAAAAGAGCAAGAGAAACTCGATTCTTCTTTCTTGATTATTAAAGTAGCAAACTCCTCTTAAAGTAGCAAACTCCCCTATATACGAAAACACATGCAAAACACATGGATATTGCCAATATATGTGAATTCATGTTTGCATATTATAACTCTAAGTTAATGAAATAACTATTCAAAGAATAAGGAATAATGAATGAATTGAAAAAGAAGCAAAAGAGACAAGTAACGACTGGAATTATAAGTACTGGTTGGCCCTACTATACTTGATTTCTTTCACTATTAATAACACCTTCTCTTTCCATTCTGATTATACCCCTTCCCCTCTCTCATAGACATTAAGCCAATAACCGTACAAAACAGGAATAGCAGTTGCATACGCATGAATTCTTTCGCCAACACCTGGAATTGAACTTACTTGCCATTTCTTGATTAAGTTGAAGAAGATCGTAAGGGTAAATAATAGGCTTGCTTTCACTTGAACTTAAGATTGAGAGCGCAGACGCAGGGCTTCCATTGGAGATGATACTTATTGACTTACCGCTTCCAATCCCTTATTCTTAGTATTCTATTATAAGTAAGAGTAGAAGACCATACCATTCTATCATACCTAGCTCATTCTTATGTTTCAAACTATGTTGCTTGGCCCGACTTAATAAATAGTTCGAGCAAGACTAAGTGGAGAATGTCCTTTTGGCAAATCAGTTTCATTCTAGTCTATTTGATAATCAGTAGTATCAAGTAAGGAAAGGGTGTTGGGCAAAGAACACTATAGGCAGAAAATGCATTCTAACAACCATTTATTAGTTTCAACGAAAATATTCCATTAGCAGAGTTGACCCTGCCTTAAACAACACGAAATCGGCCTTCTTGCCAAGAATAAGAGGTGCGCTGTGGAAGTAGTTGTTAAAAAGAAAGTAAGCTGCAAGCGAAGCCTAATACATAATTCGGGGAGTTTTTTTTGTTTGAATAGCATAGCTAGATCAGAATCCAAAGCATTAGCAGGAAGGTATACTTCAGTATCTACTATTTCCGTTCTTGTGGAAGAATCAAATAGTGAGTAAGCTATTCGCCCAGTTCGACAAGAAAAAGAATCCGCCCGTTGCTTGGCTCATTTCTATGTTTTTGCTGTTCCTTGGCTCATAGCAATTCTTGACTTCAAGCCCCTTATTCGTTGTTCCCTTATTTAAGTTTGCTCAAACAAAAGAATCTGGGGTGCTCCCAACAAAGGGAATCCCACTTATTATAACAAGGCTTTGGTTCTATAGGAGGTAATCTACCCTATGAGCCTCTAAAAAGAGTACTCTCACTGCTGCTTCTAAGACAAATACCCTATACCGATACAGACTTGAACACTTCCCCCACATGAACGGCACTACTGGAAAACATACTATAGCTACTCCGCTAACAGGACTGCAACTAGTGCTAATATAAGGATTGACTACCTACCCCAGATAAGATTGAATGGGCTCTCCCGGTCTAACAGGCTTAGGGCTGCCACTGCTGCTTATAAGAATTGGCTCGCTGCTGGCAATACTTGAACTACTGTTTCCGAGACTTAACCCGATGCTAACAAGGTTTAATCGAATCCAACCACAAAGTAATATAACTAAGGACCATTGATTGCAGAATTGAATTAGGTAGCAAAAAGATCTATCGGCGAAAGCAAGTAAAAGAGTCAAACAAAGAATCAATGTATAAATAGTGAGCAGATATCTAAGTGGCACTGCCTAATGACTGGAACTAATGAGAAAAAGAAGAAACTTACTGATAGGAAGCATTGAACTTGGGAATCAAACGAAACCTAGTACGCGCATGGCTCGGAATTAAGACTTATTCTGCAGCTCTTCTAAGGCGAAGGTCTTAATTCCCCGATATCAAGTATTGCTATTCCTTTCTTTCTTTCTGTAACTACTGACCTAACATCTTTAGTAGTTGGCATAAACAGCCACTCTCAACAGACCTTACCTACCGCTACCTCTCATTCTTATTTGGAGTGAAAACCTCTCCCTTTCCTCTACATATCGATGTGTTACACATCCTATTCCCTTACAAACCCAAAGAAAAGAGATTAATTGACTAATACACCAAGTAGGGTATGGCGCCATCGCTCGTGGAAGGGACATCATCTCGCCTAAGTCGGTCGACACAACTTTCATTGGGCTGATTCTACTAGTATGTCTCTCCTTGGGCGGATTCTAAATCTCTGTCTTCAAACTTCAACTTCCCCTTCGAATTCTTATATTCAAGTTCTATAGCCTTAAGGGAGGTTTACTTTGCTTAAAAACGGAATGGCACTTAGTAGCTGGATATGCTTAAAAACGGAATGGCACTTAGTAGCTGGATACTTAAACTACCCCTGGTAAGACTTAACCAAGAGGGCATCTACCCAAACTCTCAACAAGGGCTGAACTTATAAGTATGGTATACCAGGCGAATAAATGAAACAAAGAAGTAAGAATATCCCTCGGTATCACAAGAAAGCAAAAGTAAGCAATGGAGCGCGCACCTGCTACGGATAAGACGATAACTTATCAAAAAAGAATGCAATAAAGAACAAAGTAAGTACTTAAATCCTCTCCTAACTCAGAATATTCAACCACTGCTTTTAGGCTAAAACTGTAAGCTTGGAATTGAGCTACCGGCATTAGGCTGTAACTGGTGCTTCTAAGGTTTCAACAAGTTACCCCTATCACTATCAAACGCTAACCGGTGCTTCTTCCGTTTTCTTTCTTCTCAGCTTCTACAGTTTTGTGGAGCTAAGCGGAAGTCCCTTATGATCTTAAAACAGCTGATTCTCGAGTTGACAACACAGATGACTTGATAACTGCTTGCTTCCTCATGATATCTCGCTTCTGATCGAGTCGACCTAACTGGCACACAAAGAGATGATACTTCAGGACTTATGTCTTAAGAAGCACCTCTCTCGTCGACAAGGGAAGGAGCTACAGCACCGCGATTAACTCATGAAAAACCGATTGCTACCGGTGGATCTGGCTCTGCTGAATGCTCTTTCTTCTATAATACATCTTCTGCTAGAACTTTCTCACTAATAGCTTAAATACAATAAAAGAAGATTGATCGGCATCCCCCGAACTCGTATGGGATTCCATTGAAACTGCTTCCTCACCTGCTTCAAATCCTTTACCTGTTTATGCTTCAAAGCCATATTTCTCTAAGTATCTTCACGCGCTGTAATCCCTTCTTTTTAGGGTTATTTGGCTTATTGATCCCTGAACAAGCTTCTTTCTTTTGTAACGTAACTGCTTTTACTTAAGAATCTATGTATTCCGACTTCTTGCTTCTAGACTCAACTCAACGTCAACGTCGCCAACAAAAAAACAATAACCTTTGAACGTGGAAGCAAGTCCTTGAGCCAAATCACTACTACTTTGTCCTGGTCTGCCCTTCCTTGGTTTTCTTCCTTATTGCCAATATCGGATTTCTACCATAGCAATATCCGACTTCTACGAGAGGACACGAATAAGTAATTGAGTCATCAACATAAGAAAGAGAATTCAACGGGTACTGGCAAGATTGATACAATCTTAAAGAGTGGAACCTTGACTAACAGGACTTTTCACTTACTACAGGGAAGAGTGAAACCGACGCTAATAAGACTTACCTGCCGTTTAGGGACTCAGTGAACCCAACTCGAAACTGTGTGAATCCCCAACTCATTAGGACCATGATCAGAGTCAAACTACTACCGAGAAGACCCACCCCACAAATAAAGCCTGCCCTCACTATCATAAAGCTAAGTATTCCTTTCCAGCCTTTCACTCGGGGAGTGAGAGCTTCTGCCCGCCCCTAATAGATAGAATTAAGAAATAGAATATCTAGAATAGATAGAATTACGAAATAGAATAGATAGAATTAAGAAATAGCTCTTTCTACAGTTCCGAATTTGCCCCTTACATCCTTGCTTTACGACTTATGAGCCTTACTTGCTTGAGTATTTCTTCCTTCTTGAATTGCTTTATCTCATTCTACAACCAGTTCTTCTAAGACCTAACCACGTAACTCAGGCTTACTTTACGTATTCTAAGACTTTCAATATGGTTAAGTTAATCCTTATGCTTACTATGATAACAGGGGCATATGAGACTGACACTACCGCTTCTCAGCACGCTATGTATTTGCTGCTGCTTCTAAGACTCTATTTCCCTAATTAGTCTAATGTGTTGGGGGCGATGTTCGTATCTTATGCTCGAGTTTGAGTATGCCAACTCACTGCTTGTCTCTTGCTTGTGTAGGTGGTCAAGTCTCTCTGTTTTTTGAATCAACGCCTTAGAGCTAGGCACGGTATACTGTACCATGGATTGAATTCCAGGTTAGCGGGATCAGTCTTATCTTAACTACTGAATTTCTTGTTAGCCAGAGGAATAAGATTTGGATGCTAGTATAAGTATGGTAGGCATAACTACATGATAAAGGAATAATAAATGTAAGTAAACATAAGAATTAGCATTACTACAAGGAACTTAAGTACTGGACTTATAATTCCTGGTCGAATCCCCACAAATAAAGAATGCAAATATGCTGTTGGCTCCCTTGGTTACAGCTAAAGTATTGTTGGTAGCGGTCGAAGCCTGTTTAATGAAATTCTATAAGTGGTAGTTAGCTTCCCAGTTAGCTATCCCATCTTGCTTCGCCACTTATGCTAGCCGAGAGAAAGGCCTATGAAAGCAGTATTAACCTCCGGAGAAACACCCTTATTCTTTCCTTTACTAAAGCAGGGTTCAATCTATCCTTCCTCCAGCTCAGCTCTGGTTAGCACGGAAAAGCTGGAATGGCAAATGTATTTCCTCTCTGTTTCCTTCCGTGTCGTTCCGGTGTCTTTTCTTATTCATTCTCAACAGGAATGCATCAAAAAACGTTCCTGCGCCAGTACTTATAATTCCATCCTCTTTTCTTCTGATTGGGGGGCATTCGCAATGGATATTCTTTTGATTTACACGACAAAACACTTTTGAAAGCCTTCGCGCTCCTTCACGGGGCTATTCTCAAAGCAGCTTCGTTTCTTTACTTATTTGCTCAGTCAAGCTTAGCTTCGTTCCTTTACTTATTTGCTCAGTCAAGCTTACTTGTTCCTTAGTGTAGTCTCTCCATGGTTTAAGACTCTGTTCCTTATAGCCGAGTCTATATCCACAGCTGCCGCAAGCAACTCAGTACCGACGCCTTTCCCTTTGTAGACGGCTAAGTTCACTTCGTAACCTGAACGTATTTTCTTTCTGACTGTTAGCTTCGTCGTGCTTTCGTCGCCTCTAGGCTAGGCTTGGTTTCGCGTAAGCTCATGACGAGTCAGTGTAGTCGTCGGCCTTCCCACCAGAATGCCTCCTTCCTTACTTTGATGATAAGCCCTTTACGATTCTAAAGTACTGGGGGGCTGTTAACCTTTTGCAACTTAGCTACTTAAAGTACTAAACGGTATTATGTTGTAAAGCTACTTAATGGAAATAATACAACAACTGTCGTACTACTCAAATCCCCAGGAAACACCCTCCCTTCGGTTCCCTTTGTTTGAATAAACGCCGCCTATTTTAGTTGACATTGATGACAAAGTAAACCAAGCCTTAACAGGTCACGACATGTTTGTTGTTGATATTGATTGAGGAGTTTTATGGACTTTAGCTGACGGAATTCATCAACCTAGAAAGTCCCCGTCACAGGTACTTTTGTACTCTATAGGTGGGTTTCGGTGGGGCTTGCTACAGTTCAGAATAATAATACGAAGCAAGATAATGAAAGTATATCGGGCGACGACAAGGAATCCCATATATATGGAGTTTGAAAGGAAAAAGGTTCAGGCTAAAGGTTACGGTAATAAGAATTCCATTATTGTTCTTGAGAAAGGGAATGTTAGAAAGGGTTAACTCGCTACTTTCATTATATGTGTTGCTTGTTTGTTGCTTGTTTGCCTTGTTCTATCAACTTGAATCAAATCATATGAGTGCACACATGATAGAAGATTGAAAAGTCATCTCACTGCTTATTCCAATATCCAGAAGTTGAAGAAAATGACAGTAGGTGCACAGTCTTATAAGGACGAAACACAAATGGGGGGAAGTTCCAAATTGGATAATGTATTAAATGAACTGATTACAGCAATGAAGTCACCAAACTCACTTCTTATTCACAAACTCCACTTCCTATTTCAGATTGGAATAGAGGAGACCTTAGGAGCCAATAGAGTTTTGGCCGACCCTTAATCAGGCTTAAAGGCTGCGCGAGCTTTCTGCTCTTAATTCCGTTGTAGATTCAAGGCTAGAGTAAGATGCTGTTAGGTTCCTCTATTTATTGGATGGGAAATGTCCCCTGGTAGGCTAAACCGGCAAACAGAGATTCAGACACAAATATAGATATACGACAGTGGTCCCTATTGCTTATTGGTTAGGAATGGTCCCTATTGATATTGTCCTATTGCTATTGGTTAGGGTGTCGACTAAATGTTCTAAATGATGTGAATCGTTCTTCAAGCCTTACACGTTCTTCAAGCCTTATATGTAGTAGTTGTAGCCTTATATGTAGTAGTTGTAGTATATATGAGGTAGTGGTTGTATATAGTATAGTATATAAGGGTGTGCCCATAGCTGGGAAGTCAAGAAGCTCGTCTATATATGAGACTATTGGTAATCATAGTATATCAGAAAGTAGCTAACAGTCCGCTTAGTATCGTCTATATATGGGACTATTGGTAATCGTAGTATATCAGAAAGTAGCTACCAGAACTTATAATAACCGGTTAGTATATTGAGGCGATATTCCATTCTAGTTCATCGCAGAAAGGGAACTCTACTACTGGAATTGCTCTACAGCGGAAGCCCAATAGACTTACTGATTGACAACCCGTTGTCGAGGACCCGGCAAGCTACGTATAGACAAGTTGAACTCCTTACTTTCAGGTACCAGTATTTAATATAACTCAATGCAGAAAGGAGTAAGAAAAAAGTATTGGTACTTTGTGGCTAAAGGATAGATATAGCGCATTCCTTGTCTTATACTTACTTATACTTAGGTATTAAGGCATACGAGTCCTTTTTGAGTCTATCTTGCCACCCCACCTAGTGCTTTTAACCAAAACCGAGTTCTCTTAAATCAAAGTATGAATGAAACTCTAAAAACGCCTGCCGCTACACTCAAAGAGAAATGGAACTTTGTGAACTGATGTGATATAAAAGTAGGGGAATTGAAGAGCATTGCAACATTGACACTCTCTTCCTTACTGTTAAAGAATGAGATCCATCTGCTCCCCTTTACGTTGTTGCCGAGGAAAACGGTGAAGCTAATTTCACTGAAAACAACATATACAAGAGTGAAACCAACCCGGAACAAGATCAGTTGTCGGTTCCTAAAGTAGTGTTCGAGTGTTGTCTGCTGCAAGTAGAAAGTATCCAAGAGAAGTTTTCTTGGTTATACGCGGGGATAGTGTTGTCGACGAGAGGTCAAAGTTCTTTGTTCGCCCTTTCTTGTTTATTTGTTTGCGCTTATTCCTATGCTTTCCGTCTTTCCCGCTTAACCTCTCTATCCTTTACCGCCTGATTGAAATCAATTACATAATAGAATGATATGTTAGGGGCAGTTTGTTTACTGACTTTTCTATAGATTATGCTAGATGAGTCCTTGCTTGTTGAGAAAGCCTTTAGTAAGTAGAGTTCCGGTCAGAATCCATTCCTTATGAAGCCTTAGTGGTTCGAGTCAAGTCTAGGTTCGGGAAGAAGATCCTTTTGAATGCCCAACGGAATATCCAAAGTAAGCATATAGAGCAGGTGAGGAAGCTGTGCTAATAGAATAAGAGGTGAAGAAGTAACGGTGAAGTAGGCTTTAGCTCCTTTCCTTGTCTATGATAAGGTGTTGTCAACAAGAATCGAATGGCCACGTATGCTATTCAAGTCTAGGTCGAGTCAAGGAAGAAGAAAAAGAATCTAGTACTCTGGTTTTGAAGCTATAAAGTGAATAGGTTTGTATAGAACTAAATTCGAAAGAGTAGAGGACACGAAGTAAGTAAGTAATAGGACACTCCATCGCTTTCAAGTAAGGAGCACTTATCAGCAGCAATCCGATCTTATGCTTCCGCGCTCAAAGAAATGACTGGTTGACTCGGGGCTTACGTTGCAAGACGTTGTGCTAAGGGTATTTACTGGTTTCTATGCCAGGGCCAAGCAACTACGAACAAGTACTGTTGGTCTTCAACTCACACAAGAACAGGAACTGGGGCAGCAGGCTGTTAGTTCATTTCTACTTCTTGCTTAGCTCTTGTATACTTGTTATCCTATACCTATGCCTCCGCCTTTATCCTATGCCTTTCCATTGAATCTAACTGAATTGTCCTGTGTGCGCCTGTCCTGTCCGAGAGATAACTGTTAGCGGTTTTCTAACTTACTTGTTTTCTTCCTTGACTCTATTAATTAGTAGAATGTATTTATTACTTGCTCCGCCTTTGTAGTAGTGGCTCGGTTGTTCTTAACCAACCAACCTTGTATAAGAAGTAAAGTAGCAAATCAGAATGCAAGTTAGCCTTGGGGATCTAATACAAAGACAAAGATAGAAAGCAACCACTTTGCGTTAAGCCTAGCATACAAGCGCCCAGCCCAATTGAGTAGACTTAACAAGCACCCCCGATACTGAAACGTAAGATAGTGGGGGATCTGTATAATCTGATGCATAAGTAATTTCAGGGAAGAGTTTCAAAGAAGGGGTTACAGCGCTAAGTACATGACAAGAAAGAAGTATTCTTCAGCCAATAAACCCGGACTTCTGCAGCGCGTGGCATATTCCTTTTATGGCCAAACTCAAGAAATTCCTGCTGTACGGTACTCTACAATACATTCCTGTTTTTCACTGCTTTCCCTTTTCTCTACTATTTTCCTCTTTCCCTTTTCTCTACTATTTTCCTTTAGGTCTTCACTTCAGTACTTATAGCTTACCTTATCCGTATAGAAATCTGATTTAACTAAAGGAGAGGTAGCCTTAGAGCCAGTAAAGACAGAGTTCAAGATATGAGCTACGCCGAGAGAAGAAAGATAGGATGATAGTATCCTAGGCATTAGTCAGAGAATGAAAGGAACGAGTATAAGAACCAAGGGCGAGATACTGTCAACTCGTTAGCTTCATCCTGTAGTTTGAGCCATCGTCAGCTGCCCTTCCACCCCGGCATCTAAATATGTGTTTCACCTGTGCTTCTCTACTTTTCACTTAGGTCTGTGACTTACTTGGTTGATTGGTTCTAATTGATGGGTGCACGAGAGCTAATTAATCTGCCTACGAGTGCTTTTATTTACAGTATGAGTCTCCTTCTTTTCCGTGGGTGAGTAAGAGAATAGCTTGTGTGGCTCCGTAGGGGTGTTATGCAATTCCATATATATGTTTTCTACGGGCAATAAGAATCAAAGGCAGAGTCAATGGAGCTAAACCCAATGAGTATAAGAATAGGCAACGGACGTGGCGGAGGACATCATGTGTGGAATCGACCTCGAGAATACAAGAATCAAAGCGGGAGAGTCAGAATGCCCAGCGTACACAACGGTATATAATCTAACAATAAGTTTTGTACTAGTTATGCCCGGACAAGCAACTAAAACTATTAGACTGGAACACAGCGCCGACCCCTGGGAACACATAGAAAACCGCGCTCTACTGCACTAAATCCATAGTTTATTGTTTGATTAGTAGATTACTGGATGGTACCCATGCTTAGTATCCTGACTTTCGAGGTGGATTCCTATCAGTAGTAGGCTAATAGTAAAGGCCTTGTTAGCAACGATTTCATTCTTGGAAGCATTAGTTCCAAAATATGGGTAAGGGTAGTTAGCCTGTTTTGACACCCGTAAATATCCTGGTCTGTATTAGTGTAAGTTAAGGTAAAGGAAACAATGATCTGCCCCAACATTTTAGAGAATGAAAACAAAGGTATTAAGATAAAAGCAAGTAAGGATCCGGCTCAGGGGTATGAGAATCAAGGTTAGTAGATCCATTCTCATCGCAGTAATAGCTCAACTCCCAGTTGTTAGCTCAACTCTTCATGTCAATTATCCTGACTCTGCATTCCATTCTTTTAGAGGTATTATTGGAATTCCCTTTTTTTAGTAACGTTATTCTAAGTACAGGTTGTATTCTATTCTTGTATGTCCTAGTTACATTCCTCCTTATAGGGATTAGGCTTGGAAGCTGTGATTCCATTTCTCATAGTTTTCGTTGGATTTCTTTATTAGTATGTTGGTATTAGAATCAAAGACGGGGAGCTTAAGGGTGAAAGTAAAAGGAACCGGGCTCATAGGTAATAAAGTAAGATTAGGTGCCTCAGTGCGGCAGGCTTGGAGAAGAGGTAAGAAGGTTGTAGCTGACGAGTAAGGAGGCTCTACGACACAGTGACTTAAAGTAAGGCCCGGTATTGGTGGTTTTCGTTTCCTAGTGGGCTGTGTAATTCCCAGTTTCGAGTTATAGCCGTTGCTTGTCCAGAGAGTTACATTCTTCTTATTAGTATTGATACTTGCTGTTTTCATTCTCCCATTGCAGGATTGATTCCCTCATTTACCTATTACGATCTGGTGTATTGAGTGAAAGTCCCGTTAGGCAGTGTTCCATTCTGAGACCCTTCATATAGGTATTCTACTTATTCTTTGGGTTCTTAGTTACGAGTGACTGATACTTACCTGTTGGCATTGGTTGGATTCCAGTATCGTATTAGGTCTTGTTAGCCCCCCAAAGTTCCCCATTATCTCTTTTGAGTGGAATTACAAGTTTTGAGCGTCCGCCCTGTTAACAGTGTTTTCACTCTCATCAGTAGTAGATTGAGTTAACTACTTAAAGAATGCAATTGACTACCTAATGCGCTCGATCTACCCGCTTTAGTAGCAGGATTGGTCCAATCTGAATCCAAGTCAGTATCTAAAGAATCAAAGTGAATAAAGGGCAAATGTCTCTTGTGTGGGCAAAGGCGGAGTTTCCCTAACTAGCATAGGAATGAGTGGGTGTATCAGGGAATTGCACTGGAACTACATTGAACTGGAACTACTTTAACTGTAACTAAAGGATTGAATCAACGCCAATAAGAATGGACCAAAAACACCCACATAATGGAACTGTTGGCAAACAGGCCATAACCAAACGACACTTGAGCTGGAAACTAGTTATTTAAGGCAGTAACAAGGGGAATAAAACGAAAAACAAGGAGTGGAGCTCCCAATAACAAGACCTTGACTCGGAACTAACTCTTTAACGCTGACTTCGGATCCTAACTATCCCACCTGTCAGGGTTGCTCTACTGGTTCTTATTCTAACCATCCTGTCTCTTATCCTTGCTTGCTCGGTTCGAACTTACTAAGCTCCCCGGTCCTATCATTCTTACTGTCCTTTCTCTTATTCTTTTATTGGTGGTGGTGCTTATTTACTTATATTATTTAGTGGAATTCGTTTTCTCATATTAGATTGATATTCTATTTCTTAGTGGTTTGCTAAGAGTAATTGGGTGAAAAACCAGTCCAAACCCAGGAACACTTTTTCTTTGAACGACGGGGCTCTTTGTTCCGGTGTTAAGTAAAATAAACATCCCTCTTATTAGAGCATTAGTGAAAACTTGAACTCGATAGCTGCACTCTTACTTGCAAACTTACACTACTCCATATAGGTCTGATTCCTACGTTCACCCGATCCTTATTCTGATTCCTAGTTTAGAGGGTAATTCGAACTACCTGCTCGCCCACTTAGCTACCATCCTTTATTGCGCATTTCCAACCTCCTCTTTACGCCCTAAATTCTCTATGTCTTACATTAGGCTGGTATCGATGAGTTCAATTCCGTTTAAGTTCCAAAACTTACAATAAGGGCCTATCTTTGGAATGACCTTTCTGAGTGTTCTAATATCAAAATAGGGACTGGTATCCTTACTTCTGTGCTTAATTATTACCAAATGTCATTAGTACCAGAAAAGAAACCTCTGAGTTTACATACCCGTCTGTTTCACTCTGATATCACTTAGTGCAATACCAGCTCTTAGGAGGGAGTTCGGGAAGAGAAGGATTTCGAATCAAAAGGTAGAGTGCTACGCCTTATATAGAATTAGGAGTCTCAGAGCCAAAGCCAGGATTGGAAGTTGATGTCTTTATTGGTGTTAGGGGGTGAGTTCCATTCGGATGCTGACTACGATTAGTCCACTATACTAGATCATATCACTGCAACTAGAAGTCTGATGTTTAGTCCTCTCAGACTTATGGAGTAGGGGCCAGTGTCAGTAATTCAAGTAAGTAGTAACAGAGCTACAAGGGTCAAGTTCTAATTCAAAACAGGAGCGCCAGAGACAAATACAACAGATATGAGATCGGGAGCGGAAGAGCTTTAACGAAGCCTCAAAGTGGGGATCAACGGGCTAACTTACAGGAGTCTCGGTTTTCAGGTGAAAAGTAAGGCTTGGAAGCTAATAACGTAAGGCTTGGTGTCTGATAGATACAATAAGGCTTGGGCTCCCGGGGTGTAGTGAGTGTTAGTCTAGTAAGCTCCCTTCGAAGTTAGGTTAGTTCTTTGTGCGCTATAGGCAAATACGGGTAAGCGATATGAGGTCTTGTAGAAACTCAAACCTTTCTTGATTAACTTTACCCTACATTCACTCATTGCTCGAACCAGAAGAAGTAATCACTAGCTCTAGAGTTCAAAAGAAGGACTGCCGCCAGGACTGTATAGCTTTACTTTGATTCTTTCTGTGTAGCATTTAGGTCTTCGGGTTTAGGCCTCAGTATAGATTAGACCCCCAGTAGCCCGTAAACTCCCTATTTCTACATGAAAGCAATCGCTCCTTCCGCAGAAGCATACTGCTCCTTTTCATTAAGTTTGGAAAGACATCATCAGGCAAGTGGAAAGGAAAGGAAAACGAGAGCTACTAAGCTTGTTCTCGGGCTAGGTCCATTGAGGTAAACTCATCGGCTTATATACTCCTTTCTTTGCTTCGTTTTGCACATTCATATAGAGAAAAGATTAGATTGAAACCAACGTTGTGGACTCGGTTCAAAGAACTCGACTTAAAAGCACAAAATGCAAAACCTGTCATACTCGATTTATCAATAGTTTACACTCGCACCGGAAAACCAGAGCTACTGCATTTAGGGAACGATCCAATCTCAGGGTATAACTTGTCTAAGGCAATTGATTAACCCTAGATGATGATCAAGTTAATGAAAAACCCTGTTTTCTTTGCGTTTGATGTTCCTTGATGTTCCCAGGATTGAGTCCATCCATATCTATGAAAATTCCTAGTGTCGAAGAAGAACCAGTACGGTGAAAGAGTTCTTTGGTTTTTGAATAAAGAATGGAAAGCAATAGAAATACTTCCGCCAGAATGGAAAGCAATAGAAATAGCCGACGTTTCATCACCCCATTTGGCAGTTTCACTTGTATATAAATAGGGTCAATGAGAAAAACGGAGACTAGAAGATACTAGGAGTAAGCGTGGTAGTAGATCAGCTGCTTTTCCTTGAAAGTCCGTCCTGTTTGATTAGAGAAATAACTCTTTTCTTTATGGGGCTTGGGCATATTCCTCAAAATAGACGTTTACATCCAACGAGTCGGGCTCAATACCACTCGAGTACGAAGGTAGAAAGATCCAGAAAAGAAAGAATACGAGGCCTAAACTAATGCTGGAGAGTCTCATTTTGGTTGATAACTGTTACGACGCCTAATCTGAACGCGCATTATCTGATTCTATCATAAAGATGAACAATCCAAAGATGTAAATTGTAGAACACTTATTACTAAGGCCGAAGAAAGGACACAGCTTTACCCAAGTATGCTTTATTGGAAAAGGAAAAGTGAAATATCTCTCTGTCTTATAGCCCCGGGTAGGAATACTTTGTATCCGTAGCCCGTAGTAAGCCAGTAGTTTACTCCACTCGGTTAGCTCATTGGCGGCGTAGCTCTATTTCTTTCCTTATCTAGCCATTCTCTTTCTTTTATCACAGCAAGTTTCATTCTGTTTCTCTTGTATAGTGGTTACTTGCCCCTTTTTTGTAGTCAATACAATATGAAAGAGTCAATCAAGAGACTTTCAACAAGGAATCTAAGCGAGGAGCGGGAATGCTGCTAGCGACCTCGGATCTGACTTTACCCGATCTCATTCTCTAACAAAAGTGTATGAATCTTACTGATAAGAACTCTATCTTATTCTTTTGCCTACTTAGCAGACTGACTTTCTTATCTACCACTCTGAAGTTACCGTAGCTAAGCCTACCTTCTTGGATGAAAATGACTCTGAGAATTCTACTTAGTAGTAAGGGGGTGCGCGGGTGCATCAGAGGGAGCAAACTCCAAAGTCATAAGAAAAGAATAGACTCTATGCCTGAATGAAACAGTGACGTATCCTTAGAAAACTCAGAATATAGATAACTGCTGCCCGAGCCTTACTCTACTTTCTTCCATTCTGTGGCTACTACCTCCAAGGCTCTACGGCTCCTAACTCATGGAAAGAATGAAACACCTATTTAGAATACTGTCACTGCTGGGCACCTAAGCTTTCTCCCCTAACTCCTATTACTCCTACTCTTACCCTAACTCCTATTCTGACTAACCTTACTTTCTAACTAGATCGATGCTTCAAATCTGATATACCTGCCTCTCCGGCTTACTTACTAGCAAATTGGTCTGACTTGCCTGTTTATCGCTCTTCAACCGATAACTACCAGAATAGACTAACACCTGACTAGCTCTATCACTCTTATACGCCTATTAGACTTAGTCCCATTACTTTCATTCTCTCCCCGCGGATCTCAATTCTCTCTCTATTGATTTCAAACAAACACTACTTATTTTCTTTCTTTAACTAATGCATTGTCTCTTGCTCGCTCGGACAAGTCCCCGTACCCTGACTTTTCATTCCTATATGTACTTGTTTGAGTCTAATACTTATGTTAAGGGATCGAACTCAAACAACTAGAAGTTTGGATGAAACTATAGCACCAACGCTATTATTCTGATTCTTTCTCCAATGTACTAGCCTCTACTTTTCACTTCAATTTCAAACAAACACTCCTGGGACCCAATCTCACTTAACTGGTTTTGAAGCCAAGCCATACATATTCCGGAATACGAGTTCGGCAAAAGGGATTCAATTAGGTCATATTAATAGGGAAGGGATGCAGTGTCTTTGCTCGAGAGGGAAGGGATGCAGTGTCTTTGCTCGAGAGGGAAGGGATGCAGTGTCTTTGCTCGAGAGGGAAGGGATGCAGTGTCTTTGCTCGAGGCTTTTAAGCGCTAAGGCCAAGGCGGACTCTTTTTGTTGCTTGTCTCTGTTACTACTGAGGTCTCTGTTACTACTGAGTTAGTAGTTATATATAATACAGGTATCAATGACTTCATAGCTAAATCCTCTTCTTATCCATTAATACAGGTACCAATGACTTCATAGCTAAATCCTCTTCTTATCCATTATGATTATTCTTCTCCCTTCTTCTTAGTTGCAGAGTTGAAGACCGGATATCCCTCTCTGGCTCCTCTCCCTATTTTTCTTTGAACTCTCGCTCCTTGATGACATCGCTACTATGACACAAGAACGTCTCTTGCAGCTGACTACTAGGTTTTTAAGTGAAACGAGTGAGGTTACTTTCCTTGATTTCTAGTCCCTCTTATTCAGATGAAAAAGTACCATACCATTTTGTTTCTCCTTTTCCCGCCAACACATCTCTTCTTTCTTACTTTATCGACGTGTTCGGCCAACTGTGTTCCGCTCTACTTATTATTTGATGACTTGACTTACTCGCGCCCTTCACTTCCACTCATACATACTACAAGACTTCCTCTTCCCAAATCAAAGCCACTTGCTAGAGTGCTCCGCTGGCTTGTAAAAGGATGGAACACAGTCACAGCTATGAAATGGGCGCCCTCTCACCTCATACCATAAACTAAGGATGGAAAGTCACACTGCTATATAACTCCAGATCCACGAATAGCCGCGGCACCTTTCACAAGCAAGTAGCTAGCTTCCACCTTACTCGGCGCGAAAGCCTTCGTCTATAGCTTTTACTTCGACGTCCGCAGTAGCCCTTTAACACACAAGTACGCTTACGCTAGTACATTTGTAAGTCAACCCACCTTATCATGTCTCCGGACCTTCTATGAACATGGTTGAGTTTTGCTCGATGCGATAAAGAAAAGGAAAGCCTCAACGACGCCGATCCACTTATTGCCCGCTTGCGAACGCGCCTCGCTTCCGCATCTACTTAACTTAGTTAGCATCCCAAATAAAGTATCCCTGCTTCTAGTACACAAGCCTACTCGACGCTAGTCCGCTAGTATACACGCATTTGCCCTCTTGCTTGAAGAGAATGATGGTTTCCACCTGTCCTGTCCAAAACTACGGAACTCATCTTCAAAGTCTATTTTCTAGATCCGTTTTCTGTTCATAGGTACAAGTGAACCATACCATATCCATGACTGCTAAACAAAAGGAGTAAAGGACCAAGTAAGCTAAGGACCAAGTAAGCTAAGCTATCGTCGTCGACCCGCCTCAACCGATCTGAGCTCGGACATGCCAACAGCCAAGACGGACTCCTTTCCCTGGGACAGCTAATCAAAACTAAGACTGACTTCCTTTTATCTTAGAACGAAGCTTGATTACTTACTGGCCTGCCTGATCTTATCTTAGAAGGACTCTATCAAGTAATTGAACT
The DNA here is from genome assembly GCA_001649415.1 of Musa itinerans. Classification (NCBI taxonomy): domain Eukaryota; kingdom Viridiplantae; phylum Streptophyta; class Magnoliopsida; order Zingiberales; family Musaceae; genus Musa; species Musa itinerans. The sequence goes on along the minus strand of LVTN01000027.1, from coordinate 60,051 downwards.
CAAATTTCACAAAGTCATTTCACTAAGTCATTTCACTATACTATACCATAACGTAATTTAACAGCAGTTACACGAGAGCCCACTTTCAGGCTTTCATTAAGTAAGATGATTCGCCCATAAATAGCAGAGGGAGAGCAATCAACGCTATGGCTACTTGAGGACAATTCCCGCCTTAGGACCCCCTACTTTTCTTTTTGATACGCGAATGTATGGCAGTGCTATGAATTTGGATTTGATTGTTGTTATATTATTTGATTGTTGTATATTGGGGAACGTTGAGAAAGATCCTAGAGTTCGCTATGATGAGCTACTTCGTATGAACTTCGGACTTTAGCTATACCTTAGCTAAGGAAAACGGACTTCCTAAGGAGCTATGGCATTGGTAAGGAAGAAAGAGTTGTGGCATCTCTATCAGCTAGTGAGCTAATTCCATTCATATAGGGTAGCTGGTCCACCATGAAAGCAAGCTATACCGATTCAATCAAAGGAAACATCTTAAGGGAAACAGCAGTATATATTAACCTTTGACGATCCCAGCTGTGAGTGGCGCGTCCTATTCCTGACCAAGCTTTCCGATCAACCAATAACATATTTCCGGTACATTTTCCCCTCTTTGGTGCAGGTACATTTTTCTGTGTGAGGTAGGGCGAGGGATCACTAATTAGTCGAATGAGCCCACCCCTCTGGCCGATCATTTATTGGTCGATCCGGGGGGCTCCTGCATCTCCTGTGTCTCCATGGGCCCCTTAATACAATGCTAGGAATCTCGAATCAATAGAAGTTTACTGAATACATAATTGGTAGCGCATATAGTAGTTGACTAGTAAGCTCTAGTTTCATGATTTGTTTCAAGTGTTGTTCCAGCCCTATGGAGCTCTTCAATCTACTTTCAAAAGGGCTCTTCAATCCACTTTCTACAGGCTTTTCGGATGCCCACGCTTTGATTCGAACTAAAGTAAGAAAGAAAGGAATATGGAATTCCTACTCAAATAAGGCCCGCGTCCCAGCTACGAACACCTTTCTACTACAATACAAGGCGAGGCTCCTCCCTTCCCCCAGAATCCACTCCGGGTCGTAGGAACAGCTAGTCAAACTTCTTGAGCAGCCGAGAACGAACATTGGATTTCTTTCATTCCTTGCCCCACCCTGAGAAAAGGTCGATTGAACTCGAATCCTGGACCTTATCTTTCATTAACCAACACTCTTTTCAGTTTCCTGGCAATAATCTGCTCATCGGTTGGGAAAATCCAAGTATCGAGTTAAAGCATGAGAGCGAAGTAAACAGTAGAATAGTACTGATATTCGTATTAAGTCTTTTATTTGCAATAAGGGGGGAAAGGGACAACTATAAGAATTAGGTATAGGAAAGTCAGGTTTGGATGGAGGAAAGGCATACTCAAACTCAAGGTAGTAAGAACGATAGCGGGGTAAAGAAGACAGCTTAGCCCCACCAGTAAGCAAGCCTTGTTGCTAGTAAAGCAAGGTCTAGGTTCAGTAGTGACAGGCGAAAAAGAGAGAGCTAGACTTTTAGCATAGATAGTTAGAATGGGATCGAGTAAGGGCATACTAACGGTAAGTTATAAGTATCCGGGGCAAGTTACGTTCACTTTTCTATTTCGAGTTAAAGTACGAGAAGCGTTATTTTTCTTTTCTTTATCTTAATTCCAGTCTTAGAGGGAGCAGTGGTTGTCTTGCTCGTAGTAGTGGATTTTCTGTAGTTCTATTCTATTGGGGGGCATTAGGGAATTCCTAGTTATGAGTTTGACTCCTCCATAAGGTGGTTTTCAAGCCTTTTTGTCGGTATCTAGATTCCCACCAGTACAGGTGGAGTTCCATGTCTATGGTTTCTCATTATCATAAGTGAAGTATAGCAGCTGAAGAGTCAAGGGAGAATGCATTAGTTCCCCAGATCTCTAGAATGAAAATAAGTAGTGATAGGATTCCAGTAAGTAAGTAGGTGAGATGAGAGGATTCAAGCAAGGGCAGTTAGCCTCGTAAGTGGCGGGTGTATTCTTTGTTTTAGAGTTTCATTGTGTCAAGCACTACTTACTTAGGAGTTTCATTGTGTCAAGCACTCGTTTTATTCGCTAGGTGCAGTTGTTGCCTTACTACTTAATTGAATTCTTTGGATGTATTTCGTTGATCCATTCCTATACACTAATTTCCATTCTATATTGACTACTTGAGAGCACCTCATTAACATCCCTAATCACTTAAACTAACAACACTACTTATGGGTCACACCAATACCTAATCTCTTTGACTCTTGCTTTACTTACTTTCCGTCTTAAAACCACTAGAATTAGTATTAGATATCAGAGGAGGGGTGGCAGGTGTTACAAGACAGAAGAGTGAGATTCAAACCCAGAGCGATCAGGATTTCACCCAGGGCGATCAGGATTTCACCCAGAGTAGGTTCGTTCCCCAATAGTGGTAGTAGTTGGCTTCCTGGCTTCCTGTTCTATTCTTTTACCTGGGTAGCTATTCTCTAGTTTAGTGTTTTCCCCTTATATTGGTATATTTGTATACGGTGACTTAGCTTGGTATCCGTAATTTGACTCCAAGTAGCACCAGTTTGATTCTCACTAGTACCAGTTGTATTCCCTTTCTCTTGTTTTAGTTTTACACTACATCGTACCCACGAGTTGAGTCCTTTTTACAGTAGCCCAATCTATGTGGGCAGTGTTGTAGCTTTGCTAGTCGCATAGCAGTTCGGGCCTTTTTTAGTGGTGGGGGGTTCCATTCCATCCTATGGGTGCAGTTATTAAGTCTCTATTCCTTTTTGGATTCTTGCCCTCTCCTTCCCCTATTAGTTATTAGACCACTGAGTTTGGTTCTCCGAGACACCAGGTCGATTCTTAGTTTCCCGCTAACACTAATGTATCCTTCCATCTATTATTATTATTATTATCCTTCTCTTATTATTATTATGATATATAGTAGTTGGGTTGCCGGGGTCTTTCCATTGGTAGTGAAATCCTTGTTCTTAGCAGCTCTATTCTTCTACTGATTTCCTTTATTCTTAACTCCAAGTTAGGGTATTGGTAGCCTGTGGGTGGTTCAATTCCCATAGCTGGGGTAAGCCGCGAGTATTGTTAGCAGTGATATTAGTTTCAAGCAATAAAGTCAAGGATCCGGGCGAGTTGGGTAAGTATTATAAGCACCTAGTTAAGTCTAAGAGGCAGTGGTTCACTTCTTTTGTATTATGTAAAGTTGTAGGTCTATCAGTGAGTGTTGTATTCCCGTTGGCACTAGTTCGATTCCACTCTTTATACGCTATTCCCTAGTCCCTATTACATTGGCTAAAGAATAATAGACACGGCAGTCAGAGTGAAAGCAGAGATACGGTTTTCGTGTAAGGCAGGGAAGCTAACAAACAGGGTGCGAGGAGGTATATCTCAGATTTCAAGCAAAGAGGGAGGGGCAGAGTCACTCTCGACACAGGATAGCGAGTGCATTTCTTTAGTAGGGCTAGGCTTTTAGGCGTTGGTTTTCTTCCTTGGCTACTCAGTTCAATCAATTGGAGTAGTGTTCCAGTCTCATAGTCAGTATTTGGATCCCATGTTTCCAGTTTGATCCTATATCTGTTAGTTCCATTCATATAGTATTCGCTCTATTCTTGTTAGTATTCGCTCTATTCTTGTTAGAGTTGGGTAGTTAATCAGTCTTCTAAAGAATAGCTCGAGGTCTTTTACTTGTTCTTTTTCATTCTTTTAGTTAATAGCTAGATGATGCACTAGATGCTACACTGCCTATAGCCTTCTAGCTCCATATTAGTCTTAGTTTAGGATCATCGTAGTCAAAGAGGGAAACAGCGCACTAAGATACTTTAACTGGGAACTCTGGCTTAACTACTTACACAGCAGCTCCACTAATAAGTAAAATAAGAAATACTTACTTAGGAGATCGAACTAATCAGTAAAAGAATGATTGGTGTGTCGGGGCGAGTACAAAGAAAGTAAACACAACAACAACCTACCGCGTAACCGAACACCTAAGAAGTGATACAAGAGGATATGAATTAAACTAGCAAGTAAGGCCAGACTTATTAATTGGTCCTACAATACAAAGGCTTATAATAGAAATACAGAATGAAATACATCAGTAAGGGGTACGGATACTCTGATAAAGAATATAACTAACCTGTCTTTCATCCCAACACTGATTACTTTGACTCTTTCGCTACTAACTCTAAAACTAACTACCTTGACTATCAGCCCGACTTTCCTACAATCAAAATCTAATTAGAGCCCCCGCGCCCTTGACTTGGCCCTACCTTTCCTGTCCTAAAATCTGCTTTTCCCCTCGATTAGTCTGTTATTCCTAGTCATATTCTGTATTGGAAGGTTTCGCCCTATAACCCCGAGACACAAATACTCCTTTACTTTTTCTTTATCTCATTCCCCTTCTCCTCGCTTTTTGTATCTTAGCTATGTTTTCTCATTCTTTAGCTGTTCCTTATCCCTATAAGTTGAAGTCATTAGCCACTAAGGTGGGATTTCGAAATGAACTTAAGTACTGGACTTATAATTCCGGATCCGAGCCTTACTTATTAGTAACTAAGCCCTACTTTGCGAGGCACCAACTTTGACTTGCTCTTTCCCTGCCTATGTTCCCAGCTCAAGGATCACACTACTCACTTTCGCATGAGCCCTATCTGTAGAGGATTACTTACGTAGATCTAGGTCTTTGTCCCCTTGCTTTTCTTCTCTATCACTTACGCCGGTCGGGTCCTATAATTAATGCGACCAGTACTTTCTATCAAAACAGAGAATGCAGCCATCGTCCCACTTACAATCATGAAGCTGGGAATACAGGCTTGCTCTATTGACTTCAAAGCTGTCCTTGCTCGCTATCAAACAAGCACTACTTATAAATACTGGCATTCTAACTATCCTGTTTATCGTTCCTTTTTGACTGTCTTTTGGTCTTACTTTCCTTGCAATAAGGATACAGCTGACGAGTACAAGACAAAACCCCATACTAAGGTCCGGGATGAAAGGGACAACAACAAGAGTCAAATAGCTAGCAAAGAGCCTAAGCCCGAAAGTGATGAATAGCAGAGCAGGTTGAAAGGAAAGAGAGGTATGCTTGTTTTGGTGGGTTAAGTTTTCTAAGTGGTAGTTGGCTTCCCAGTGAAGTTAGTTGAGTAAGTGCCTTAAAAGCACAAGTTAGCTTCTTGTTATCAGTTGCAGAGGAAACAGATGGTGTCCCCCAGGTATCGGACTGATAGGCATTAGTTACAGAAAGCAAGTAAGTTGTTTCGGTTGGAAAGCTAAGATCCGGGTGCTTTTCTCATAAGTAGTATTTTCGATCTCATAGGTATGGTAGCGTTCCTGTGTTCTAGTAGTAAGGTTACAAGCGAGTAAGGGCAAGGCCAATAAGTTCTAAATATATACCTGATACAAGGCGAAGTAGGCTCCATCTAAGAAGTCAGATGTTAAGAAGTAGCAGAAGGCTTTGTTGACTCTTTTCCTATTATTATATGGGCTAGCAATGTAGTATAGGGCCAATGAGTTGAAAAGGATAAGAGAGACCTGAAGTGACAGGCTCACTATTGAACTATAGAATAAAAGTAAGCGAGGACAGGCTAAGTTACTGGGATTAAGTTGAGAAGCAGTAGATCCATTCTAGTCCAAACCCTTAAGTCGAGTTTCATTATTGGTTGCCGGGGTGAAATTCTACATTCCAGCTACCAAGATTAGAGGAAAGAGTCACATGCTTGGGTGGATTCCCGTTAGTAGCGATATACTAAGTGGGTTCGAGTAACGCCCAAAACAAAGAAGCCTTGTAAAACAACAGCCCTATTCTTATTATCAGTTAATTAAGTCTATTCCCGGGTGCACTACAGCGTACCCATAGTGTAAGAGTTTCGCGGGGGGGCGCACAGCTTTAGGTTGGGCAGTACCAGCTTGAAGCGAACACAAGTAGGTCTCGGCTCGGCTACCGATGAGTATGGTTGTACGTACTGCCCTGTTATTATATATTATGTGTTTGACTATTTTACCTAGATGCGCTACATCATATCCGAAGTTGAGTTATTGTTGGCACCCTTAGAAACCTTATTATAATCAAATGTATTAGTTATGAGTTGAGCAACTGATACTTACTCGTTAACCCATCCTTATTCGTAGAGGAATCAGATTGAGTTCACAGGTTGTAAGCCCCACTCAAACACTCTGAAACTGATGTCCTAAAATCTGTAGTTCGCACCTATGCCGCTCTTTACCTTCAGTCTCATTTTCTCTTTGAAAGCTTATACTTATTATTCTTATTATTATTATTGTTATTACCTGCTTCGGACAGGGCTCCCGACTTTCCCCATATCTATTTGTATTTGGTTGATTGAGTCTAATGCTCCTTTCTTTCATGCTATAACTGGTGCGGTGCTTCTCGTAGTTTCACTACTGCCAGAGACTGCCTGCCGCTACACACAAACAAAGGACTTGTTTATAATAAGTTCTAACTCACTATTTTGTAGCTGCCGCACAACGGCCGAGCACAGATACGAAGACAGGACTTGGCGGACACTAGACTTGCTCATAACTCGCTATCTCTCGTTATTCGTTGCTGCCGCGCAACTGTAGTAGTTGTTTGTCCCGTTGCTTGTCCAGTTGCTTGGCCGTGACTTGCCGGATTGAACTACTAACTCTCAGATGAACACTGCCTAACAGGACAGGACTCCCAACAACTTGACTAATGATACTTTCACTGCAGATTTATATCCTTACTTATGTGGTTAACTCTGACCTTTCTTTCTCTTGGCCCGAACCTTCCCTTTGACTTTTCCACTGATGTTGTATCGGCATACAATGCATGAAAAGCTCTCTTTGGCATATTACATGGTGGATTAGCTATCCAAACCAATAAGTGATGGTTTAGTTCATTTGACACTAAGATCTTGATTGTTAAAGGAAGAGACAAGTACTACCTTATCGCTAACAAGAATAGCACTAAGAGTTGTAAGTTAAGCACTAGGATGAAACTCACCTAATAAGAAGAAGTCAACTCACACTGGTATGGTTTAGCGCATCCACTAATATAATAAAGAATAAGTGTTTACATGGGATATGAGAACGAAAAGAATAAGTGTTTACATGGGATATGAGAACGAACCCTTGTGTGCCCCTAAGAGAATGAACTGATAGCTTATGAGCCTTACTTGACCCACCCCAAGGACTCAAAAAGGAAAAAGCCTATGCTCCAGCGATAGCCTACCCTTGCTAGCTTCCAAACTGCAATGACTATTGGAGAAATGAAAAAAGTAAAGATATGAGTCGAAAGTAGAAGAATCAAAGCGGAGATATGTTTTTCAAGTAAAGAGGAGCTATAGATAATGAACCAAGGAGATATAGCCTAAAAGCAAGTAAATAAGTACACATAGGCAGGGTAAAGTCATGATCCGAGTCAGTGGATATAAGGCCTTTGTATAAGTGGTTGGTATTCTAATTCTAGTATTTGATAGCTAGGAAAGTCCGCCTCTACCCCAAACATGGGTGCTTACTCTACTTCTGATTTCTACTGCTATTAGTCTTATAGGTCAGTTGTAGCGTAGTGGAGACCGGTATCCTAACAAATATGAAGTTTCATTAAGAATTCCGGGATGCCTTAGCGCTTTTAGTCTAATAATGCTCTTAAGCTAACAAGGGCAGGCTGAGGTACGGTAGAGCGAGGTTCCATTCCAGTATTTGAAGAATCCAAGTTAAGTCGGTGAAGTTGGAATCAATAGGTAGGAAGTACATTGATATCAGTAGAGGGTTCCAGGTGAAAGCATTGTTGGCATTAAAGTCAGTCTTTTTTACAGCGATTTCATTATGAGAAGGAGCAGTTATATTCTTGTGTGCCTCTTAGCATTATGAGAAGTTCCATCAGTCGTCCAATTCCCTATCATAAGTAGAAAGTATTATCAGGCGCAGTCACTTCTTTCCACACTAGTAGCTGAGTTCCAATAGTAATAGGTAGAGTCGTCTTTACACTAGTTTAGTTCCTTGTCTTTGTGTTGATTATAATAAGTAGTTGTTCCATTCCGATTATCCTTTAGTTACAGCCTATTCTGTATGCACTGGGTCATATACCTCTGTGCTTCCTGTATATAAGTCCAATAGTACTTAATCTAAACCTGATTCCTCTTATAATAAGGTTCTAGCCCGGAACTAGTACTTCCCTGACAGCTATTCGGTTTCTTCAACTACTCACGTCTCTTTCGCCGAGTCAACTCAGAGACGCCTATAGGAAATGTAGAGGAAATATCCAGCTTTTATATAACAAATAAGAATCAAAGGTATAGTCAAATCATAATCCAAGGTCTAGTAATAATGGGTGGGAAAGGCAGACTAAGACAAAAGAGTAGAAGCCTACAGCAAAGAAGGAATAATTCAAGTCAGAATAAAGGTCTACAATACAATACCATGCTACGAGACCATTAAGACCGATAGGAATAATTGAACCAATCCACCAATAAGAGAGTTTAGCTACTATAGTGACAAGACTTCGTCTCTGTGGAATGAATCATACCCCCAAGAGTGTAGCGTCGGTGAGCTAGTGTAGTTCAAGCCTGATTTGTGTAGTTAGCTCTTTCAATTGCTCGAGTATAGATTCTCTAGTAAGCAAGCCTACTTCCTACTGTCACAAGCTTATTTCATTTAAAGAACTCCTGTTCGCACACCAGAGTACTTTCAGATTCCCCGACAATAACTCAACTTTGCAGAACAGAACCGAAATGATTAAGTGGCCACTTATATATCTGCACTTTCTCTACTTAACCTCGCTTCGGAAGCAAGTCCTTTGGGGGTTAACAAACCAGACTTACTGCTTTCTTTTTACATAACCCATATAGCATTAACTACTAAAGTTGGGCCAGTGTGAAGCTACCCTTATTCGTCTTATGAATGGAGTTGCATTCTGCTCTCTCTATAATAGAGTCCCTCCGAACTCCTACTTCATATATCGGTACCCGCACCCGTATACTGATTTACCTCGACTTGAAGACTAAGATACAAGTTCGTTCGCTTGATGCTTCATCTGGGCACTGCTTCACCTCAGCTTCTTAAAACGATGAAACTAGAACTGTTCATTACTCTTTTTCTTTTGCTTCAACAAAATAACCTGTCTCTAAAGACTTCTAGCCAAGAACTCTGATCTATAAGATTCCATCCGAACGTACCCTTTCTGGTCGTGATTCCACTGCGGTAACTTCTACTTTACTTGAATCTGGAACAAATCACCTGATCCTGCTTTTTCTCTAGTCGATGTTTACTTTCTTTCTCTAACAGCTGATAGGGGGATGTATATAACTACCCTAAAGAATAGACCTCGGGCTTTACGATCTAGCACATATGGGGAAGGTATAATAAACCAATTGTAGAATAACTGGGAAGCAGCCGAGCCTTACTCGTCAGGTAGCCAATCTGACTTATGACTTTCTAGAGCCCAATGCTTACTCACAGCAAGTAGATTAAGTATGCCCTTCTTTCTTTCTTTAACACTGGGCACTGATCCCTGCTCTACGGACTTTTAGGCTTAACTGATTCATTGCCAGCCCTTTTTCGAATACTTTTGTTTCTTTGCGCTCCTCTTACTTTAACTTCAAGAAGGGCACCCAACTACTAGGTAGAAGATATAATGTAGAAATAGGCGATCGAACTACTGCTTATTTATGAGAATTCACTAGTATCTTCTTAGGATTGCTTTACCGTATCTGAGAATAGTGCTGTTGTGCGCTACCAAAACCTTAACTGCAAAATAGGAATTTACACCAATACAAATCGGAATTGGGATAGCAACAACAAGGCTCGAGCTTACTACTAACTACACCCTTCGCCGTTATCTAATTCTTTGACAATGGGCTATGAGACTAAGATCTATGACTAACATAGTATTCCTGGTATGCAGCGTACGGGGTCTCCTAATAGGCATATATAGATATAAGAATAATAGCGTTTAGAGTAAGTAAGGATCCAATGTCATATACCGTATGAAAGGAGCAAGTCAAGGAAGGTAGTCAGACTTATGATTAATAGCTATAGACTTTAATAAGAGAGGCAAGGGGACAAACTTCAAGAAGACAGTGGTGGTTTGGGAGCTCTGGGCGGAAGACCTAGGTTTTATGCCAGGGAATTCAAACAAGTCAGTATGAATGAGACTTCGACTCGCACAAAGAAAGGCATTTAAGGCAGGAAAGCAAGACTCTGACTCATACATAGGAGAATGAAAGCCAGGAGAAACTCCAGAGACATAGGAGAATGAAAGCCAGGAGAAGAAGGCTTAGGCCAAGTCACTAGGATAGAGGGCTTATCTTTGTGGTTCGTATAGGCAGGCATAAACAAGCCCCATCTAAACAAGCATAGACTACAGCTTTGAGTCCTTAGCTACCGATCTAAATGTCCTTTCTTCAAGCCTTACTCACTAGCTTACCAAGCCCATAACTGTGTTTCGTTTTATCAGTCCCCCGCCACTAGATCCAACTCTATAAACACTGATCCGGGTCCACTAATGCCTTAGAGGTACGCACACCCACCTCGGTATAAGGTATTGCTTCACTTGCTATGAGCTTGTCCTTACTTGTTTTCACTCTGCCCCTACTGATATAACATATGTATTCCCTAAGGGATCAAACCATCGTTAACAAGACTCGTACTTACTACTACTTGAATGAAACCACAGTCAATGGGACTTTCACTAATAACCGGTAATCGAACTACTGATCCGGGGATCCTATTTATTTGATTGTTAGCCTACTCTGCCTTCCCCGTGTTCCTTTCAGTCTCAGTCGGAACTGTCCCTCTTCCACTCTATGTATTGCGTCACTCATTACTACTACGTGCACTACTGAACTACGCCAATCAAAATAAGAATAAAGAACAAAAGACCTAAGCTGGAAACCCAACCCCTTGCGCCGTAACTAAAGTATTGCTTTCCTGGCTCTCGCTTTAGGTTAGGTCAACTGCCTTACCATTCCCTGGTCTAATCCTTGTAGTTGGTCCTGGCATTACCATTACCTCATCTCATATTGATGATTCAGTTCATGTATATAATATTCTCCCCTATTCTATGAAGGAAATGTAGTAGAAAAAAGGTCTGTCTCTTCTATTTCCATTTCGTTTATGTTTTCTCTTTTCGATATTTGTCTCTTTTTCGATATTTGTCTCTATGTTTGTATAGGTGGGATGGACCCCCAAATACTAGTGTAGTGATTCTATCAATCATGGACGTAGTGCGGGCCCTCTATTCTTATTGGTATATCAATCATAGAAAAAAGGCAGGCTATTTGCAACTATACAGAGGAAAAGTTCCCAGGTAGAGTTGTTGGCTTTCACACCGGCTTGAAACTACCTACCTATTCTCTTAGGCCCCCTGATCCATCTCTTGAATCGACAACACACCCATTATTCTTATTAACCTTTAGCAGTTCCCGAACAAACATTAGTGAACGTTGATCGCACCCAAGATGCATGAACGAGCGAAGTACTTTATATGCCATGCCCCGGGACCATCGATGAACGAACGAGCGAAGACGTAGTTGCGTTGCTGGACCAGAGCAAAGAACGAGTGTGTGGACGACCTCTACCTATGAATTAATGATTGAATTGTGCCTCGGGGTCCGGGTCCGATGATCGCTCGCAGAATAGGCGAAGTGACTTTCATAATGATTCCCTTGCCTAGGCCGTTTGCTATGAATGAACGACGGTCCTACTATGATGTCCTCCATGAACGATGGTCCTACTATGAATAAGAGATGATCCACAGAGAACGCCGCTAAAAGAATGAGTCCAACGCAGCTAAAGGAATTTGTACCCGGCAGCTCATAGACTGTGCGATGCTCTCCTCAAAGGTTTTACTTGAAGAAGGTTTCATGGTCGAGGTACTTGTGATGCATGAACGTTGATCGCATCCACGATGCACGTACACGATGGTGATGCTGAATGATCCACGTAGTCCTAAGTTTCGACTAGACCAAGACAAGAAATACCTCTGCCCTTTTCTTTATGATACTAGGGTGTGCCATACTAGGGTTTCAATCCATAGGGGTTTGTCACGCATGGAAGGTTATAGGGGCGAAACCAAGAATCCAAAAAAGGGGTGGTAGACTACCGATCGCACTATGTCATTTAGGTCCGTAGCGTAATAAGGAGCAGTATATATGTATTGAGATAAAGGGCAGTGTGTCAGCTTCAAAGCAAGTAACTACAGACTACAAGTAAAGTAGCAGGCCTATAGTTAGTGATAGAAGAAGCAAAGGTTCAATATAGTATTAAGCCAATGCATTTAAGAGTGAAAGAAGGGAAGGGAATGGGAGACCTATAGTATGTAGTCATATAATTGAAGCTATTAGGTTAAGCCTGCAACTAAGCAAGGGTGGGTTCATAGTTTGTATTTGCATTATTTTCAGTGGTAGCTGGACTCTTGGTTTTACAATTGTTTACGTCGGTTGTGGATAGTGGAATTGCAGAATATACATTTCATAATTGGGTTCTCAACTTCATAATGTTATGCACCAGTAAGTTATCAACAGGGAATACGAGCTAATCTGTAAAAGAATCAATCTAGAAATAAGGAATCTCGAAACTACAAATAAGGAATCTCGAAACTACTGACGGGGCTGACTTTCCTGCCTATAGGGCTTCAACACCGAACACCTAATTACTATTCTATTGTATAAAACGGAAATTGCTGTCTTGACTTATGACTTAGTTTATTGACTTATGATAATATGCTTTCTATTGAGAGTATGTTTTCCTACTAATAGAAAATAGGACTTCCAAACTTCAAGGTCTAGCCCTAAAACTACCCCTACCAATACATGATGAAGTGGGGGAGCGGTGTCAGTTTGAAAGCAAGTGGGCAAAGGCAAAGACACAGCAAAGCAAGGTTATGGGTCAGGCTCTAAGGCATTAGTTAAAGAAAGAAAGCTAGGAAGGACAGACTAAAACAAGTAAGTTCAGAAAGCTAGGAAGGACAGACTAAAACAAGTAAGTTCACTTCTGTATTTCGAGTTTGGGTCTGCTCTATATTTGGACCTATGAGTTGATTTCTGACTTCTGTGCTTATCTTGCCTGTTGAGAAAATGATTAGTACAGGGCTTAGACCACTCAGTGCATTTAGGATTCTGTGTACGAGGGCTCCCTAGTTGCTCCTAGCTATGTGTTTCATTATTGCTTATAAGTGGGATTCCTGTTATCAGTGGTTCTATTCCATGGCCTATTGGTTCATCACTTTGTTCCCCGGTTCGATTCCCAGTTTCTTATTCCATTCTATTAGCTCGTGTATAAGCTTGAAACGGAAGAAAGGTAATTGAGATCATTAGTATCAGTACGAAAGCAAGGAGGGCATACTTAATCTACTTGTACAGATGTGAGGTAATTTGTATAAGGCTCTGAGCTAGGATATTCTATTATTCCTATTTAGCGGTTTCTTTCTGCTATTCCTTACTCCTAGACTTGAAGTTGAGTTTACTGGTCTATAGTTCATTCTGTGTTTGCTCTTTGATTCCTCTATCCAGGGTAAGAGTTCCAACCTTGTTCTGGGATTCTTATATTGAATCCAGTCTGCCCGTGCTCATCCACTATATTGCTTTTTCAATAGTTAACATAGTTAGTATCAAAACATAGGTAGTAGGATAGGTATGCAAAAACATAGATATGGAATTCATAGATATCAGAATGAAAGCTAGGAGAGGGACAGTGACTGGTAGAAACCATAAGAAGAATCATCATCATCATCATACAGTGGATACGGAATTCAAGCTAGTAGCGGTGGACTTAGAGTGGGGGGATGGTTATACAGGCCAATAGGAAGTAGTAGCAGACCTATAGTGAAGGAAGTGAGCCTAGATCCCAAGCAAAAGAATAATAAACAGTAGCTTGGTTACCGGTTGCTTGTTTCAGTCCTATGGGCACCTTTTACTTGCCTGTTTTGTTCTCTGACTTTTGAGTTGGATTCCTTTCCTAGATAGTAGATTATATCGTTGTCTGTCGAGTTATCACATTAGAAGCACTAGTACAGGTATAATAAGCACTAGCTCGATTCTTTCCAGTAACAGTGTCATTCCCAGCTTCTAGTTTCCTTATTTGTAGCCCGGGTTCGATTCCCTTTTTCTAGTGAAAGTATCGGTAACACACCCACCTAGTTGGAGAGGATGAGAGAAAACAGTAGAAGAATCGACTAGTAATCCAAAGGCAACAACTCGAAAGTAATAAATCAATTCTATAGTCGTTAGGCACCTAAACACACTTACTCTTAACAATAGGTGCGCCCTCTGAAACTGATATTGATGTCCTAAGAGCCTTTGCTTTATCTTAAACTCATAGCCTAAATTATACGACTACCCGCTCTAGGCCTGCTGCTGCTTAACCTCATTCTTTATCCACTCGCTTTGGGGCTTAGCTACTGTACAAACGCTCCTGTATAGCAGTCAAAAACTCCTTGCTTAAGTCGTACTCGTGCTTTTCGTTCTTACAAATTCCCCCCGGCTCCTATACAGCCTTTGCAGCCTTTTCATTATGTAACCACCGACTTGGATCTTTGCTTTACTGCTTACAATAATCGAAATGGCACCCCTGTGGGTAAGTCAACTATCTTCTTCAATTCAAACTGAGTAAGCGGAATAGGTGTTACACAAATTATACATCTAGTGGCTCCAAAGAAAGAATGCAACTTTAGAGCACCAATCCAATATCCCCCTTACACACCGAGCCTGATAATAATTGCACTCCTTTATCGTCGAGTCAAGGAAACTAGTACTCACTTAATTGCCAACAATCATTCGAAAATGGACAATTATGTTAGTGCAGTCAAAACAGTGGATCTTCAGTAAATAAGTACTTGATTTCATCTATAGAGCAAGCATCTAAGTTATTATGATTAACATTATACTCTATACCCAACTAACACCCCCTTCCCTTACACCTTTATTGCTTTATCCTCTTTTGCAGAACGATCACTTTATTTTCTAGTTACGTGGGCTGAGGGCTTCTAGAGCCTTTGATACGGAATCATCACTTACCGCTTCCTTTAGCGCCAAAGAAAAGCCCAGAATCAGTAAAGGTCAATTAGTGACGTTACCAACCTCTGATGCTATCGACACGCCAAAAGCAAGAGCTTAGAAAAAGGGATCTAAAGCGAGAAAGCATCAAAGAGTGACCCCTTAGGATAGGACTGTTACACTAAGATAAGATACCCCCTTTTCCCTTGGAATAGATAGATACATATTCTATTCTCATGTTGGTGCAGTAGATGTATCGGAGTACATGAAATTAGATTGAGATGTAGTAGCAGAGGATGGAGCGGAAGACGAATCAACCCCTTGTGGGCCAGTTCCAGTTCGAGTTTACAGTGTTGTCGGTTCTTCAATTCCAGTTTCGGTCGGGTCAGAAGAAAAAAGAAAGTAAGCAGTGAGAGAAGTGATTTACCCTAGTTGTACACGAGTTCTAGCAGAAGAATTACCTGTTTGTTCGAGTTAAGTCAACAATAGAAGGAAGAGTCTCTAATTCCTATTGGGATAACTGGGTGATAGGGAAGAAATTGATGTTCTAGTGAAATCTTTTAAAGAATAATAGATTTAGGTGTGAGAATCAGAGAGAGGAATAAGAGTTTAGATTTAGGTGTGAGAATCAGAGATAGGAAGAAGAGTTTGGCAAACGGGATGCTTGCTGGCTGTTAGGTCAGATTCAAAAGAGAATAGGGATTCAAAAGATAGGGAAGCAGGTGGTGTTGTTACAAAGTTCTATCATTGGTGCTCGAAAGGAAGAAGAGTTTGAAAGTCAAGTAGACCAGAGCAGATCCAACTGTAGTGGTAGTTGACACTGGCCCAGACTTATTTGATTCATTGTTGCGATAGCGGTAGAAAGGTTCTTTAGCCTGTGTTGTGTAAGGTAGAAAGATAGGATCGCTGCTCCCCCACATTGCAAGCAGTCGAGTATCTCGTTTGCAAGTACAGCTCGACAAGCAAGCAAAGCCCCAATTCGAACTTCATGTGTAATATTAGCAATAGATATACGATCTCGCAACAAACAATGAATTATGAAACTTTCCAATTACTCTAAGGGCGCTGATGCATTAGCACTTAATCTGGTTTTACACCGTTACTTGTTCGTTTTGTTGGGCCTGGGGGACTGGCAATACTTAACGCTTCAGCTTCAAACTCTATAACAGTAGCTTTAAGAGCAAGTCCTGTTTCGGGAGCTCACACAGCATCTTATCGAGTTGACAAGGAGGCGGGAGACCAAGCAAGGGAGCAAGGCTAAGCAGCGGGACAAGAGGAAGTAATGTGTAACCAACAAGAGAAGATCTTTAGAAGTTCCACCACAACTCATATACCTTTATAACTCACATAAAGTAAGACAAAACAAACATACTTTTTCGAGTCCAATGCGGGGAGTCAACCATTATAAGAAGCTAGATTTAGATCTAAAGCGGGATCTTTTCATAGGAGCAGATGAAGCGCAGCTATCGATTCTTCAAGTGATTGAGTTGCATCTATCTCTTAGTTTGTTAGCGACGAGCGAAGTTCTTTTCTTGCGGAAGAATCCATTACTGGGGCGTAGCGTAGAGAGGCTATTGGCCAAAGTAAGCGAGAGAGATTATTGGCCCGGCGTATAAAGTCAGTGCGAGTAAGTTTTATCCTATGCGCAAAAGAAATAGAATGGCAGAAAATGAGAAGTACTGGCTGACAGTAGTGGGAGAGTGCAAGCGGATATATGTTTTTCAAGCGAGTGGTTATGGGCATACTAAAGAAACTATCAATACAGGTTGAAAGGCAAGTAAGTGAAACTAATATAAGATAATATGTTGGACTCTCCAAGAATGCAACAGGGGCATAAAAGACTAAAAAGAAACATGGAGATGAAGAGTAAATTCACCAGTAAGAAGAAAACTCTAAAAGGGGATCAACCAGGATAAACAAAGAATTTCGTTAGTTATCTGAGTTTGGAGCTTGATTGTAGTTAGCGCTAGGTCGATTCTTTCTATAAGTAGTGATATTCTTGTATGCCCGGTGTTGGTCTTGTATGCCTCTATTAGCATAGTTATCAACCTTATAAGTAGCGATTTCCGTCCTAGAAGTAGTAGTTGTACGTTGCTTTATTACTTTTCTTTTGGAACCTAGGATTCTCTTACTGACTTGTTGCGTTGCTTGGTGGCCCGGTTTACCTACATTTCATTATTCTAATAATAAATAAGACAGGTAGTTGCAGAACGAAAGGTGCAATGCTGTTTTCATTAGATCCTGACTTGTGGTTGTTTTATCTAGAGTAGCGGTAAGTCCATTAAGGGAAGAAATTCTCACTA
Source organism: Musa itinerans (assembly GCA_001649415.1). NCBI lineage: Eukaryota > Viridiplantae > Streptophyta > Magnoliopsida > Zingiberales > Musaceae > Musa > Musa itinerans. Next base: position 42,768 of record LVTN01000027.1, on the reverse strand, counting down.
GTACGCCCAGAGGAAAGGGTCAAACCTATATACCAGTAAGGATTGAACTAATGTCAAACAGACTAGAATATGTCCCCCGACTTCTAATACTTGCACTTACTACTATCGGAATGAACCCACTATGTATAAGAACCCGCGCCCTTACACTAAACTAACATCTAACTTTCTGTGGTCCCCAACTCGAGGATAGGAATGAAGCGACTAATGCTAATAGGCCTCCCAGACTATGAATATCAAGTCATAATTCAATCAAGGGTAGTGAGTAGTAATTCCCGACTGTAGCTTCTCATAGGCTAAGTAAGCATCTAGTTTGCAAGTAAGAAGGCAAGAAAAGAGTCTAGGACAACAACTCATAAGTCAGAAGAAAGCCCTACTCCGAAAGTCAAGGATGATACCCGGGCATAAAGGAATCGCGCTATTGGTGCTATTGGAATATACTATACCTTATCTGAATATACCTCTAGGGCGACTAACAAGACGCAAGTGTCAATTTCGAATCATTACCTATGTTATGTGGAAGAATGGAGAACTCCCGTGAAAACCACTAAACTAGCATATCACTCCGACCAGAGTAGGAACTACAGCAGAATCCTACGACTAATGATAACTCGACAACTTACTATAAGGCACTCAAACTAATGCAACTGCCTATGAGACTTCAATTGGTGCTTACTAATAGGAAGCCTTACCTCTTAAGCAAGAACGCAACAAGTCAGTATGAGAACGGAGCTGGGGAATCACACTCGCACATTAGGAATTCAGGGAGGAACTCAACTCGGAAAAGGAATTCCACTGCCAACTATCAGATTGAAGCACAGAACCCGGGCTTTCACACTACACTATTAGACTATAGGTTTTACCTCCAGCAAGTAAGGCTTAGGGGCAGAGATATAAGTGTTAAAGAAAGTAGTGAAAGGCTAGGGATTTCATCATGAATATATGCCAATTGAACTAGAAAGTAAGAATCCAACTCAAAAAGAAAAGAACGTTTAAATCCGAATTGAAATCATCAGTCGCAACAGACCGACCTAAGCCCAGCCAGTACTTATAATTCTGGCCCTACTTTGCATCCCCACTTCTCAGCCTTACTTGACTCTCCTTGGCTTTAAGTCTACCATTGCTTTATTTAAGGCGTATCCTCCTTGATTTCGGACAGAGTAATAAGAATAGGGAGGTGCATAGATAACCTAAGGTCCATACTAACAAGAAATGAGCTAGGGCAGTACCATACTTCAAACACTAATAGGGAGTACTCATAGGGAGCCAGAGCTAGGTCATCAAAATACTTATTCTCGAATGATGTGTCTTCGGGTAGTTTTCTTGATTTGCTTGTTTGTTCATTTACTTATTCTAATACGAGAATTCATAAGATAATATTAACATTAGTTTTCTTAGAGTCATTCCACTAGGGTTCTTCTAGTAATTAGAGCAAACCGGAAATTATAAGTACTGGTGCTTTTCTCTTCCCTTGAGAACTATTTGTTTGGGTGTTCAGTAAACTCCCCTCTTATTACTCTCCTACTTGAAAACAGAAAGGTACTGGCCCGATGAGACTTTCCCCCTATTATAAGTAATGAAACTCCAAACCGGGAATCCCACTAGTGATAACAAGGCTCTCCACTAGGGCAAAGTCACCACCAGTACTTAAGTCACTTATAGTAATTTCCGGGCAAGCTACAGTACTAGAGCAAGAGACACGCTACACTAGATGTGCTTAGTTCAATTCTGAAACTACCCAGTGGACATTCTTAAATGACTTATTCCTTGTTTTGAGTTCAATATTACTAGGAAAGTTCACCAAAACACGGGTTTTTTAATAGCAACGTCTACTTATCTGTATTTGGATCCTGCTCCACCAGATAGAGAGTTTACTAATAGACCTAACTGCTTCCCTACTTTCTACTGCCTATAGATGGGATTCAACCCCTTATTATAATTGACTCGGTATTCCACTCTAACTCTCCCAGGACTCCTTGAATTACATATCGGCAGGCAGGCAAACGGGATGCTTGCTGGCTGTTAGGTCAGATTCAAAAGAGAATAGGGATTCAAAAGATAGGGAAGCAGGTGGTGTTGTTACAAAGTTCTATCATTGGTGCTCGAAAGGAAGAAGAGTTTGAAAGTCAAGTAGACCAGAGCAGATCCAACTGTAGTGGTAGTTGACACTGGCCCAGACTTATTTGATTCATTGTTGCGATAGCGGTAGAAAGGTTCTTTAGCCTGTGTTGTGTAAGGTAGAAAGATAGGATCGCTGCTCCCCCACATTGCAAGCAGTCGAGTATCTCGTTTGCAAGTACAGCTCGACAAGCAAGCAAAGCCCCAATTCGAACTTCATGTGTAATATTAGCAATAGATATACGATCTCGCAACAAACAATGAATTATGAAACTTTCCAATTACTCTAAGGGCGCTGATGCATTAGCACTTAATCTGGTTTTACACCGTTACTTGTTCGTTTTGTTGGGCCTGGGGGACTGGCAATACTTAACGCTTCAGCTTCAAACTCTATAACAGTAGCTTTAAGAGCAAGTCCTGTTTCGGGAGCTCACACAGCATCTTATCGAGTTGACAAGGAGGCGGGAGACCAAGCAAGGGAGCAAGGCTAAGCAGCGGGACAAGAGGAAGTAATGTGTAACCAACAAGAGAAGATCTTTAGAAGTTCCACCACAACTCATATACCTTTATAACTCACATAAAGTAAGACAAAACAAACATACTTTTTCGAGTCCAATGCGGGGAGTCAACCATTATAAGAAGCTAGATTTAGATCTAAAGCGGGATCTTTTCATAGGAGCAGATGAAGCGCAGCTATCGATTCTTCAAGTGATTGAGTTGCATCTATCTCTTAGTTTGTTAGCGACGAGCGAAGTTCTTTTCTTGCGGAAGAATCCATTACTGGGGCGTAGCGTAGAGAGGCTATTGGCCAAAGTAAGCGAGAGAGATTATTGGCCCGGCGTATAAAGTCAGTGCGAGTAAGTTTTATCCTATGCGCAAAAGAAATAGAATGGCAGAAAATGAGAAGTACTGGCTGACAGTAGTGGGAGAGTGCAAGCGGATATATGTTTTTCAAGCGAGTGGTTATGGGCATACTAAAGAAACTATCAATACAGGTTGAAAGGCAAGTAAGTGAAACTAATATAAGATAATATGTTGGACTCTCCAAGAATGCAACAGGGGCATAAAAGACTAAAAAGAAACATGGAGATGAAGAGTAAATTCACCAGTAAGAAGAAAACTCTAAAAGGGGATCAACCAGGATAAACAAAGAATTTCGTTAGTTATCTGAGTTTGGAGCTTGATTGTAGTTAGCGCTAGGTCGATTCTTTCTATAAGTAGTGATATTCTTGTATGCCCGGTGTTGGTCTTGTATGCCTCTATTAGCATAGTTATCAACCTTATAAGTAGCGATTTCCGTCCTAGAAGTAGTAGTTGTACGTTGCTTTATTACTTTTCTTTTGGAACCTAGGATTCTCTTACTGACTTGTTGCGTTGCTTGGTGGCCCGGTTTACCTACATTTCATTATTCTAATAATAAATAAGACAGGTAGTTGCAGAACGAAAGGTGCAATGCTGTTTTCATTAGATCCTGACTTGTGGTTGTTTTATCTAGAGTAGCGGTAAGTCCATTAAGGGAAGAAATTCTCACTAGTACGCCCAGAGGAAAGGGTCAAACCTATATACCAGTAAGGATTGAACTAATGTCAAACAGACTAGAATATGTCCCCCGACTTCTAATACTTGCACTTACTACTATCGGAATGAACCCACTATGTATAAGAACCCGCGCCCTTACACTAAACTAACATCTAACTTTCTGTGGTCCCCAACTCGAGGATAGGAATGAAGCGACTAATGCTAATAGGCCTCCCAGACTATGAATATCAAGTCATAATTCAATCAAGGGTAGTGAGTAGTAATTCCCGACTGTAGCTTCTCATAGGCTAAGTAAGCATCTAGTTTGCAAGTAAGAAGGCAAGAAAAGAGTCTAGGACAACAACTCATAAGTCAGAAGAAAGCCCTACTCCGAAAGTCAAGGATGATACCCGGGCATAAAGGAATCGCGCTATTGGTGCTATTGGAATATACTATACCTTATCTGAATATACCTCTAGGGCGACTAACAAGACGCAAGTGTCAATTTCGAATCATTACCTATGTTATGTGGAAGAATGGAGAACTCCCGTGAAAACCACTAAACTAGCATATCACTCCGACCAGAGTAGGAACTACAGCAGAATCCTACGACTAATGATAACTCGACAACTTACTATAAGGCACTCAAACTAATGCAACTGCCTATGAGACTTCAATTGGTGCTTACTAATAGGAAGCCTTACCTCTTAAGCAAGAACGCAACAAGTCAGTATGAGAACGGAGCTGGGGAATCACACTCGCACATTAGGAATTCAGGGAGGAACTCAACTCGGAAAAGGAATTCCACTGCCAACTATCAGATTGAAGCACAGAACCCGGGCTTTCACACTACACTATTAGACTATAGGTTTTACCTCCAGCAAGTAAGGCTTAGGGGCAGAGATATAAGTGTTAAAGAAAGTAGTGAAAGGCTAGGGATTTCATCATGAATATATGCCAATTGAACTAGAAAGTAAGAATCCAACTCAAAAAGAAAAGAACGTTTAAATCCGAATTGAAATCATCAGTCGCAACAGACCGACCTAAGCCCAGCCAGTACTTATAATTCTGGCCCTACTTTGCATCCCCACTTCTCAGCCTTACTTGACTCTCCTTGGCTTTAAGTCTACCATTGCTTTATTTAAGGCGTATCCTCCTTGATTTCGGACAGAGTAATAAGAATAGGGAGGTGCATAGATAACCTAAGGTCCATACTAACAAGAAATGAGCTAGGGCAGTACCATACTTCAAACACTAATAGGGAGTACTCATAGGGAGCCAGAGCTAGGTCATCAAAATACTTATTCTCGAATGATGTGTCTTCGGGTAGTTTTCTTGATTTGCTTGTTTGTTCATTTACTTATTCTAATACGAGAATTCATAAGATAATATTAACATTAGTTTTCTTAGAGTCATTCCACTAGGGTTCTTCTAGTAATTAGAGCAAACCGGAAATTATAAGTACTGGTGCTTTTCTCTTCCCTTGAGAACTATTTGTTTGGGTGTTCAGTAAACTCCCCTCTTATTACTCTCCTACTTGAAAACAGAAAGGTACTGGCCCGATGAGACTTTCCCCCTATTATAAGTAATGAAACTCCAAACCGGGAATCCCACTAGTGATAACAAGGCTCTCCACTAGGGCAAAGTCACCACCAGTACTTAAGTCACTTATAGTAATTTCCGGGCAAGCTACAGTACTAGAGCAAGAGACACGCTACACTAGATGTGCTTAGTTCAATTCTGAAACTACCCAGTGGACATTCTTAAATGACTTATTCCTTGTTTTGAGTTCAATATTACTAGGAAAGTTCACCAAAACACGGGTTTTTTAATAGCAACGTCTACTTATCTGTATTTGGATCCTGCTCCACCAGATAGAGAGTTTACTAATAGACCTAACTGCTTCCCTACTTTCTACTGCCTATAGATGGGATTCAACCCCTTATTATAATTGACTCGGTATTCCACTCTAACTCTCCCAGGACTCCTTGAATTACATATCGGCAGGCAACTACTAGACAAGGAGACAAGCAAGAGTTCAAAGAAGGAGCATAAGTTGAAGTAGTTGACCCGGCAAGCAACATAGTAAGTAGCGCGGAGGTTCTCCACACACGCCCTAACTTCTTAGACGACTTATATCACTCTGTATTTACTACTTGATGATAGCTATGGAACCCTATGTATGTTACTACTTTCTAGCTAGGGAACCGGTAATAGAATTCCTTATCTTATCCTCAATTCTGTGACTCATCAGTGCCCCCGCACACTCATTCCGATACTAATGAATTTCTTTCTCTCTTCTCTTGCCCTTGAGTTGATTTCTCTCTTCTCTTGCCCTGGTCGGGTAAGGGCTACTACTACAGAGTTTGATCCATGAGTATACTCGCCTATGCCAGTGTATTCTTGTTGGAATCTTGTTAGCACTACTGGATTCTTACACCTCGCTCCTCCCGCTAGTTGTTATTACTTCATTCTTCAATTACTAGTTCTGAAGTTCTCGTCTATAGGTTTGTGTACTATTGCATTCTTGTTAGCTGCCAGTTTCCTCTTATTTCTGTGTTCGATTCCATGTTCTTTTACTTAGTCCTATAGTTAGTAGTTGTGGTAGTAAGCCTAAGGATCCGAATCCGTAGTTATTGTTAAAGCATATGGGTAAGTAAAGGTAGGCTGCAAGACTATAAGTGCAGGAGTCTTAGTGTAAACCCACTATAAGGGTAATGTTTGTAAGCCGTGGCAGTTTGCATCAATCGAAGGAGAATTTCTATCCGTAGTTACAGGCCTATAGTTGCAGTAGCAGAAAGAAAAGCACAGCTAACAGAACGTAAAGCAAGGTTTGGTTCCAGTACAGCAGTCAAAGAACAGTATACAAGGCATTCAGACTAATAGGCAGGAAGGCAAGGCTTTAACTAACCAGTAGAAGAAGGGGCGATAGCTAGAATGAGATTGAGTAATGGCAGCTCGACAGTGAACTAAAGACTTGAAATAAGGAAAGTCAGGCTGAGAAACCAGTTAGAGACAAGGGCAGGGGGGCTGGGAGCAAGGTTTGACTCCGGCAGTGAAAGCTTAATCATTAGTGTAGCGCTCACTTCTTAGAATACCGAGTTTGTTTCTATTTCGCCGTTAATATACTTATTCTTATTTATAGTGCTCTTAGACCTATATATCTATAAGTATATGATCATACCCAGAATGAGAGAAAGTAATGTCAGGCTAGAGGGATAGTAAGGTTCGAGGAACAACATAGAGACTGGAAGCAGGGCAGGGACGGATAGAATGAAAACACAGAGAGGCAGCTTTAGGCTAGAGGTAGCCAGTACTTCTCATTTCTTGGGATCATTAGTTATAGAATAGAAGTCCGGTATGGTAGCCTTGTTAGTCAGAGTTCCATTCCCAGACTTAATAAATAGGGGTTGATTTCCGACTCTCGATTTCAAGTATAAGAGAAGTACAAGTGTCCGTTTGCAACTGGATAGATAGTCAGAGCACCGCGCAAGGCTCTAAGCAAGTAAAGGCAAGCTCATAGGCATTTGTGAAAGGATCTGTATCGTTGGTTAAAGAATCACAGTAAGTAATGGCAGAGTTAGCCTACGAGACCTATAAGTAGAATACTTCCGCTAGGCACGTGAGATCAGTAGTTCCAGTTTGAACCAAGGAGAGAGGAAATGTCGCTGACAAGTAAAAGGCTTGTGCTGCTCTTTGACTATTACCACACCCCCAGAAAAAACGGAGATCTAGTTAAGTCAGCTAAAGAATTAGGTTAAGTAAGGACATACTGATGTGTAGGTGGATGGGTAGTGAGAGCCTTCAAGCAGTGGTTCTATTCTGGATTCCTATAGTATGATGCCGACTACCGTTAGTGTTGCCACTGGATTCTTTGTTTGCTACTGGATTCTTCTACTTATTTATTTATGCCATGGATTCTTTGACTTATGACTGTGATTCTTACTTGTGTGTTGGAGTCGTTGGCTTAACTAAACATAGGGATGGATTTGGGGAATAGGCTACATGAGTTCATTCTGGATTTCCTACTTTGGAGTTATTGTCTACTAAATGCAGTAGTTTTAGTTTGATTCACTGAGTTGAGTTCAAATCCTTTACTCCTAGTTTGATTCATTAGAGGTACGAGTTATCGTCTTAGAAGCTGTAGTTCCATTCTTCTCCTTTTCCCCCCAACAACCTTTCTTGCTTTACTTATTTCCAAGCTATACCTCGAACCTGGCATTATGTACCATAGACCTTATACTATGAAATCTTACTTATGAGTTGGATTCTTTGTATACTTAGTTCGTTTCTATGTTCTCTAAGCCATATCCTTTATTCCCAGCATCGTTCTTGTTATCGGATTAGTGGCTCTATTCTTGCTATGGTGGGCTAGTTCTCTATTGCCGTATACGCTATATTCACCCATCAAATAAGAATGAACGTTGAAAGGTATAAGTTGGTAAATTACAAATGAGGATTCAAGGTCAACTGGATACTGTGCGAGGAAAAGAACAAGTGTAGTTGCTTTTGGTCATTATTAGTTGTTTATCGGCTACAACTTAGGGAATTAGGACTCTTGCCCAATAAGATGAAGTGGCTAAAGTGCAATTAACAGTTTCAGTTGTATCTGTTGAATCGAGTGTAGGCGACGAGAAAGGACTGGCACTCCTCTAAAACGTGTTCCAAATAAGGATTTACTTGTTGGGTTCAGTTAAGAAGAAAGGTATCTGACTCTGGCTTTGAAGCATAAGCAAAATAGGAATAAGGTTGTTCCTCAGCTGGATAAGAGTCTTCAGCTGGATAAGAATTAGAAGCATAAGATTTAAGGAGAAGTTTCAATAGATGAAGCAGCTACCGATGCTGGACTTGCTAGCGCCCTGCCTTACTTAGTAGAATTGAGTGGAAGCGGATTCCCATTGAGAAGAGAAAGTAAGCTTACGCGAGTTTGAGTATTGCTAAGGATCATCAGCATCAGTAAGGAGGAAGTTCAATTGAGTAATTAAATGAAAGTAGAGAAGAATCGGAAACAAGTGGTTCTTAAAGTGTAGCATTATGAAGTTGAGAGTGTTGGCGCACACAGGACAATCACCTCTCTACAACAAGGGAAAGAGCACCAGGTAGGTTAGTTACCCTAATACACAGTACAGCTCTTTCCACTTCAACTCAATTCTTAAGAGTCGATAAACTAGATTCAAATCATGTTAACAGAAAAACAATTCCAATAGAGTGGGGAAATGGGTAAGCCTAAAATAAAGAAGCGGGAGACTTTCAACAAGGACAGCTAGACTGAGATGAAGTAGCACCAGGCTAATCATTGGCAGTTCGATTCCTAGGTCTGAGTTAAGGTATTCTAGATAGTCGTTGGATTCCTTTCCTAGGTTAGGTAGTGGATTATATCTCTGTTGTTGCGTTATCATCTTCTGAAAAGTCCGAGTGAAAGTGCTTGTCTTTGTTTTGATTCTTGCAGTTGAGTTCGCAGTTAAAGCCCTCTTTGTTGAACGATAGACTTAAGTGCTTGTGTTAGTCGTTATTTCAGCGTCCTTTTGTGGGGAGCTACTTTTCCCATTCCCACGCCGACTTATAATCTAGTATCCATCCTTTGACTTTCTAGCTCGATTCCAGTTTTCTAGGTAATGTCTTATATTGGGGTGTTCTAGCTTGTTTCCCCAGTAGTCTATTCTTGTATGCCTTATTGGATTCCCCCTTTCTTATTTGAGTCCTTTTAGCACCCCTTAGGAGTGTCTCGGTTGCCTGTTTTGAGTTGCATTATTACTTGATGGATTACTTTCCTGTACCGAGTTGGATTATGCTACCGATGAGCCCAATTCTGATTATAAGCTAGTTAAGCCCGGTTTCTTAGTTTAGAGTAATAGAAATATGAGTTGGATCCCCTGTCTCCAGTTCGAGTATGATAGGCACTCGTTTGATTCCGAGAAGCATCAATTAAGGTCGTAACGAGACTAAGCCTTCAAGTCATAAGTACAAACAAGAACGCAAGGGGCAACTAACAGAATAGAAGTTAGGAGATTGAGAATCAACCCCGGGAGAGGGAGAGTTCAAGTCAAGAGTAAGGCATGGGAGCTAAGATACATTAAAGTAAGAGTGTAGCTGGGGAGCGGAAGAGCAAAGGTAAGGCCATAAGTAGAAGGTATTCAGAAAAGGAATATGGCAAGTCAGAGCAAGAATAGAATTAGGAGGTCGGTTTGATAAACAGTAGTGTCAGTCTCATATGCCCGGGTCGGAGTCCCCAGTTTTTACTTATAGGTCTATTAGGGTGGGGTTACTCTATTAGTCTGTTTGCCACTGGTGGATTCTATTTAGATTCCCCTTATTGTAAGAGAAAGTATGTAAGTGCACTGTTTTAGCTTAGGTGGAGTTAAAGCGTGGATAGAGTTTGAAAGTAAGGACATTAGTAATAGGAGTTAGATCGGGCAGCCTTGAGATCAGTAGCTCAATTCCAATATGCCCTATAGTTCAATCGAGTCAGGGATTGAGAAAGAGTAGAAGCAGTTGAGTGGCTTGGGAATTATAAGTACTGGACACAACAGTAACAATAACTCATATAATATATCTTAATTGGAACAACACTGCCGCATCACTCTTTTTTTCTCATACTTGATCGGAGGGACAGGAATAAATCAATCCATTCTTTTAGCTGCTGACCTAGAAACGGAACCGCCTTGCTTTGATGCTTACTATTCTTATTGACATTCTATAGTTGTAGTTAGGGACTTACCAATGAAAACAGTGTTCCCCATGTGCGAGTCTTACGCAAACTTGCTTTTACTCCGATACACGCCCTAACTACTTGTTCTCATCATAACTAGAGAGGTTAATCTAACTGTGCTACTGTCAGGACTGCGACTAGTGATAACACGGTCCGAACTGCTACTACCATACTATGGAACCAATCCCAATAAGAGAATAGAAACTTCCCTTTGAGACCAATAAGATGTGAGCAAGCTACTCTAAATATCATATAAAAGAACTATGTTATAGGATTACTTAGTTTCCGACCACTCTGAGGCTCCTGTCTTTAATGCCCATGTTTGAGTTAGGTCCTATAGTGGAGTATGTCTTTCCTGGCTATAGGGCTTACAACCTGGCATCTAAATCTTACTTATTTACATCTAGATCTGATTCCTTTGCTAACTGTAATGGAGCTCGGGCACATAAGGATAGAAACCCTGGCTAACAAGACCTGTACTACTAATATGGAAATCCACTAAGACTAATAAGGCTTTCGCTACTACCAAGAAGAGTTCAGCTACCTTAACTATAGGCCTGCGGCTAGTGCTTATAGGGCTTACCTTAAGGCGAAATTCACACTTCCAGCCCTACTCTCCCGTCTACTAGGCTTACTTACTTACTTGAAACCCTAAGTCTTCTGTATTGAGCCACAGAGCAAAAGGGGAGAGTTATAACCAAAAGTAAGGCCTGCTACCGGTGTTTTCAATCTAATGGGTGTATATTTCTAGTTGCGCTCCTGGATTCTAGTAGTAAGGTTGCAAGCGAGTAAGTCCGATATTGCCAATAAGAGGAATCAAAGTCAATAGCGTTAGTTTAACCAATACTAAGAAGAATGCAGTTGACTAATCATAATTTAGTTAACATATTCTAATGGTGTTTACTTCACCACTTATTACTTACACCATAGCTCCTCCGTTCAATGAGAATAGAAAATCTCTTCTTTTATACAAAAACAGAAATAGAACTTGCTTCTCTTGAGTCTAGTTCCGCTAATCAAATACTAGAAAATACCAATCAATACTACATACGTCAAAAGAATAATAAATATAGAATAATCATATCAAATAATGTAATAAGCAATTGAGTAATGAAATGAACAAGACTGCTTTAGGTGGCAAGCGATATAGGCTAAGGTTAAGGTACTGTAGAGCCCAACTCACTACCGCCGAAGACAGCAAGCACGGAGTAATAACAACAACCAAACTAGACCTGGGTTCGTATCTCAGGGAAAGAAAGCATGGATCTGTAGACTTAGAGCAAGTATATATAGGCAACAATAAATCAAAGCAAGGTTTTAGACCGTAAGCCCAAGTGATGTTTTTGCTTCTTATCGGTGTTGGTTCTTCTACTTAGGTTATTACTTATGAGCTTGATTCTTTGACCTTGCCCGGGCATTCCTACTTTCCTCAGTCATTCCTATGCCAATCAGTGCAATTCAAACGGGGATTCCAGCTAGGACTAGAATCTAGGAGTCATTCCCATACTACTTAGGGGAACTCTTCATTGCCAAGGGCATTCCTGTGCGTCTATGGCCCTTAGCCCTCACAGGTACCATTCCCTACTACGGTCTATTACTTGCTTGGTGGATACCCTTGTGCTATTGAACTCAACTCTTCATCTCTTATATTATTATTATGTTCCCAGATCGGTTGTTAGCATGGATTGAGAGCCTTGTTAGGCGCCAGTTCCGCCTTGGAGTCAGTAATTCGATTCCCTACTGAGGGTAAAAGTATTAGAAGCGAAAAGAGTGTTACTCGGCCTAGTTCACAGACCGAAGTGGAGCCCTCCTTAGATTCAGTAGAGGCAGTCCCTAAACTTCAGTCGAGTAATAAGGCTGCTATCGGTGTTCCTATTCCCAGTTGCTAGTTAAGATCTGTTAGCTGCTATGAATACTGCCCAGCTTTCTTCTCTGTGTTGTTCCTGGCATTCCTTTTCACCCTACCACTAGGCTTACTATCCTCACTTTTGGACTTTACTTTGTATTGGAACTAATTAACATACACTCCCTCCCTGAATTCTTTAGTTGTGGAGGCGGGAATGGGTTATAATCCAGCCTTCGAGTGTTTCGTTCACGGGTTTCGCAATTAATAGTCAAGACCACTGCCTTTATCTTACATAATCTAGATTGGAACTACTGGTAAACAGGCTATTCTCGCAGCGCTTAATCGCTTTCGCATAAATAAGGAAATGAGCCCACTACCTAACAGACTGCAAACGGTGTTTCTCATAACCCACCTAGGAACTGGGAATTGACTACTGTATAACAAGCTAACTATCTCTTTGATTCCTGTCTGGAATTATAAGTACTGGCGACCCTAATCCTGTCACTACTGCACTTAAAGCTACCTTTCCTTGCTCGACTACACACCTATGATTATTAGAATAACAACGGTGTAGGACAACTCCACTCGGAACTGGTAATGAATCAGCACACAAAGAGACTTGAACGAATAAATCATACTTCACTATCGCCATCTATGACCTAATAGGGAATTTCACTACTGACTATCGGATTGGAATCACTGCCAACAGGGAATTGCTACCCACAAGGGAAGACTTAAGGCACTATATCCATAAGCCTGAAACTGACTTATCTAACCTGGTCCGGATCCTTAATTGAGCTCTTCCGCTCCTTACTATCAAACGGAAACCTGGGTCTGATTCCTCTGAAAAAGGACTGTAATTGTTCCTACCGCTATTAGGCTCGAACTACAGCTTTGAAAGGCGGAAATCACAACTAACAAGAAGAGAACTGTTGCTCGCAAGGACTGATAGCACTTATAAGAGAAAGAGGGGCTACCCACTCCAAACTCGGAATTGAGCTGGTTAGAGTGGGAATGCTACTACTGCCATATAGAGTGCAGCTGCTAACTATTAGATTGACCTCCTCTGGGGGATCTATTGGAATGCAACTCCACCCAAGTAATCCAACTAGTACTTAGCAGACTTAAAACATCGATCCGAATCCTTGCATTGGCACACACACCACAAGAGAATTTCTTCTACTCTTTCACTAACGATATCCACCAAGCGGGACTTATATCAGGTCCAGACTTCTATATCGATTGACTTAGTCCTTCTATTCTGCAATGATAATAGAAGTTCTCAGTGAACGGAATAATGAAACTAAGTGAGCAGAAGGCATTCATTATATTTGGATCCCTTGAGAGAGCAAAAGTAGGCTTAAGGCGAGGAAGGGTAGGCGGATTGCTAGTAAAGCTGTACTTGAGTTAAGTGAAGTAGTTCATTTATTTATTCCTGGGTCGATTCTCATAAGCTGCTGTTTCAATCTCATATGTTGGGGTATGGGGGAAGTATCATGATCATACCTAAGTAAGCAGTAACAGCCTTTAAACAGGATTTTCAGTGTATAGCCAGTAGAAATGCCCGAGCAAAGCATTTAATCAGTTGCGCGAACCTACCGTGCTTTATTGCTGTTAAAGAAAGAAAGTCAGCGGTGCCTTACACTTACTTACTCGTTAGGAGCAGTATAGATCTTGTTAGTAACTTCTGTGTTTCATTCATCAACAAAATAATCAATATTACATAAGTGAACTGAATAGTGCATTTCATATAGAATTTGAACCAAGAGAGAATCCAAGTAGGTAGCTGGAGTCTAATAGCACTGCCTGAAAGTCCGCAGTTCACTTCGGAGTCTGCCATCACTACTCATTAGCCTGTCCCCTTACTTGATTCAAATCGGATATCCAACACAACATCTTTGAGTCTTTCGCTATTCAACCTAAAACAAACAGTACTCGCCCTAGGCACCCGCCCAATCATATAAGCTTTTGTACCATGGCTTTTACTCTTACTACACCGTCTCTCTCGTTCTTTAACTCATAACTAGGAGAAGCCAACTACTAACTACCTAGAATACTGACTTCACAACCAGTTAACTCTTGCGTTAGCTTGATTGATCCTTAGAATTGCCTCTTTCACTCTTCACTCTAGGAACACCACTCCTTGCGCTAGGTCCGATTTCCCTTTCTTTGATTCTTGGATTGACTTCTCATACTTACTTGCTTTCAAACCGAAACCACTTATGCATATGAGAATACCTCGCCCCGCTTTGGTGGTCTTCTTCTACTGTCTTTGAGCCTTAGCTGCAACCTGTAACTACTGTTTTCTAGGCATCAACTTAATTCTAAGCTCTATTAGTTGTAAGTGATTCTATTCTCATAATAAGAGTTTCAAGCGAGGAATAGCTGTCTCATCTGTAGTATTGAAAGCCTTAGCCTTGTTAGTGACTGTTGCATTCCTTTGGGTTTATTGGTTTATTCTAGTTAGTCAGGCAACTCCGTCTTTTGGTAACATAACTCATTCTACGTTAACCTTCAATATAGTAGAGTGGGTGTGATATGAGACGCCTATAACCAATACAAATATACCATATAACGTATCTCATAACATATTTCAGAATTCAAAACATAAGTCAGAATCTCCCAGACAGGAGCATCAGCCTAACTGCCGGGCATAAAAGAATGGAAGGCAGGGTTGGAGGTTGGAAGCTCACCTCTAGGAGCGGACTGGGCAGTTTAGAGTTGACTCGCATTAGCCGATGAAGACAGAGGGTGAATCATGAAATGGAATAATCTATCGAAAGCACTAGTAGAAGTAATATTCCCTTCTTCGATACAATACCACAGCTTGTTCTTTTGTCGAACTCAACTTGGATTCCCGCTTCATATCTTGCTTACGGAGCAGCTTCCTCACCAGCAAAGACATCTTCTTTACTGCTAGATCAGATCAGCTATATCTCTATCAGCTCAATTACATCGACCCTTACTGTGAATCTACTACTGGATATGCAAATACTTAGGAATTTCTTCTTTCCGTATCGAGCACTCTTCCATTAGCTAAAAAGGTTTGTTGGTATATTAGTTGCACTCTTCCATTAGCTAAAAAGGTTTGGCCCCGGCTTAGATAAAGGAATTATGACTTTAGAGTTCAATTATGATTGACAGCTGATTGACAGGACAGTGCTTTTGTCGGTGAAGAAAGCCCCCGGTGCTATAGTTCGGTAAGGTAGTAGAGGCTTTCAGGTGAATAAGAATACTAGTTTGGTGCTATAGTTCGGTAAGGTGGTAGAGGCTTTCAAGGGAAATAAGAATGATTGTTGAGAGGTCCCCCCGAGATGAAGTTTGAAGCTAACGAGTCGCAGTTCGAAGCTACAGCTACGGCGGAGTCAGACAGGATTGGCAGACTTGGAGCCAGGTAATTCCTGCTTAGATAAAGGAATAGCGCAGTAGGATCATCAGACTTATAGCGAGGAGCGGTGGGCTAACTTCTTGGTTTTTGATGAAAAAGCTCCGTAATTGTAATCGAATAATTGTCATTAATAGAATAGTTGTCATTGGTTCCCAAGCCAGAGTCAGTATTACCTCCCGTCAGAATCAAACGTAACCTGCTGCGATTTAGTTGCGCCCGTACCAAAACGAGAGAACAGTTGAACTTAACTCAATGAATGAGCGATGTAGACCGAAGACTTAGTTAACGGTAGCCCATAGATTGATAGATGCTGCGACAAGGCTAAGGCCCGCCCGTCACGAGAATGATTGGTTCTACTAAAAGAATGAGTGATGTTATAGAGAGAAGAGAATATTGGAACCCTTGCCGCGGAGGTGTATAGACCTTCCTTCTATGCATGGGGACCTTCCTTCTATGCATTAGGGATGTCGACCGAAGCGAAGACGGAGTGAATTAATGGGCAACGTGCCTGCGCTCGCTTAGACTAAACCCTTTCTTCGGGGGGGAGAGACTTTGATTCAACAACCAGAATCCGGAAGTACCAGGCGCCTACACACTCCTAACTGACCTCCAGGCACCATACCTATTATTCCCGACTTGACTATTAATTCTCTACTCGAGCAGTGGAATCAAACAAAGAAGTCAGAATGACAGCGCCAAGCCGAAGAGCCCGCGCACGCTGACAATGGCCGAACCTTGCCTTGCTCGATCTAATTCTAACTATCCCAGCTAGAAAATGGACATCGCCTATTTTGATACTCATCCGCATCCTTGTATAGGAGTTTCGACCCGCTACTCCTTTCTTTAGTTCGAACTTCTGTGGTTCATTCCCCTAAGGGTGAGCCCCCTTCTTTGTCCGTTCTCTTAGATTCATGCGCTATCCTCTTATCAACTACTAAGCCTAAGGGTGGAAAGCTATAATAAGAGAAAGCATTTTCTGAGCTAATACTGAGTGTAAGCACGCCCCCAACAAAAAAGAATCGAAGTTGTTAGTGGGAGAATAAAAGTAAGCATAGTAGGGCCGGGAACCAAGAGCGGAAGAGTTAGTCCTCCAAGTCAAGATCCCGATCGGCGGTTCTATCTATGTTAAGGGCGTGTTCGAGTCTGTTTGTCAGAGGTTCTGTTCTATTCTTTTCTTTACAAAGTTCATTCCTTTTTTTGAGCGTCCGCCCTGTTGGTACCAGCTCCATTCTTTGAAAAGGGTAGTTCAATCCTTGTTTCCCTTTACCTTAACTCTATCTCACCTTGCTTTAATGCTAGTCCCGGGCATGGGCCCTTAACAAAATGAGTATAGTAACGAGTGGAAATCCCTTGTTTCTACTTTGATTATTTGACTAATGAGTTGGATTAACATCTACTGAGATACTAACATATAATCTACAAACATCTACTATACTCATAGGAATAATCATATTGGTACGTCCCTTTGCTTTACTTGTTTTCAAGCTGTAACACTGCCCTTCATACGAGAAATAACAACTTGGAATCTCGCTACCTAACAAACAGGCTGACTATCCTTTTGCATAGCCTAGCCCTCTTTGCTTACAAGCTTACAACCTTTTCTTGAAACCTTGCTTCCTGTCTCTGGTCGTATGCCTATTACTTAAGTAGTCTGCTACTTAATATACTTATTGAATCATTTTTCTTTGACCTATCATTCTTCTACTATTTGATTTCGTTCTCCGCATTGCTCCTGACACCTTTGCTTGTTAGTTATAAAGAAGCACCTAAGAGCCTGTGCTTATTATTAGTATGCAAACCTGGGCTATTAGCCTAGCCTTCTTGTATATTAGAAAACAATCCTACCGATAAAGGGTGCTTATAAGCCTGTCCCCTCTGACTCCAACTCTGACGATCTTTGCTTTCTTTTCTTTAACAGCTGACCCGGATCCTGGCTTTGAGCTGACACCGCCTACTACCAATACCTGAACCCAAACCTTACTTTTCGTTTCTTATTCTTAGACTTGGTCCTACAACTCTTGCTTGTTGGGAACTATGTTATTACAACTCTTGCTTGTGAGCTTGGCTCTAGACCTCGGGCTAACAATCGTACACAGAGGGTTTAAGGCATTAGTTGAAGTTTGCTAGTAGGGAGTTGTAGTGTGAGCTAGTGTTGTTGACGAGAATGGACTACTCTCTTTGGTTTGGGCGGGTCAACAGGCCGATAATCATAATATAGTACTGGCAGGGCGGACACTGCTGATAACAAGAAGCAAACACTCCCTATTAGATCAAGCTACTTACTGGATTCGAATTACTAGCTGTCGGATAAGACCTTATTTCATTACTTATTAGACTTCTTGGCTTGTTAAAGCAAGATAGTATGTTAACATCACTTATATTATGACACTATGAACTGAAGAACTAAGCACTGCAATCAGAATCAAAGGAATAAGTAGAAGAACCAACCTCGAAACGGGAACGCAACGCAACCATAAAATATGGATTCCTGACAACAAGAACAACACTCGAGCTCAGAACAGGGAAATCAAATACTGGACCAAGTATAAGTCAACGACTGCTACTAATGCCTCTAAGCCTAACTCGCTAGCTTCCAAGCCCATAGCTCCTGTATCTACTTCTTACTACCTTTACTTTAGCTCCTTAACCGCTGCCGCGGATCTTTAACTACCCCTTACATTGAATCTGGCTATGTTGTCGATCATTCCTTATTGATAGCTTTTGTATGCCTCTTAATTACTTCAAACTTACACTGGTGCCGATAAGGCTTGAACTCGAAAGTGATACTGCCACCACAGCCATGCCTGTAGGGATCTCCCACAAGATGACAGGATGAACTATGCCTTTGACTCTGCTACTTTAGAATTCGAAAACCCTTTCTCTTTAGTGATATTCTAATGTCTTTTTCTGGTGTTAAAGCTCCTTATTCATAGGGATTGTCTCCCAGGTACCCTTATCTTTTGATTCTCTATTTCGTGTTTAGGAGAATTTGAGTAAGTCTCGGAACAGTTGACTAATCCCCACGGTGCAGTGCGGGCTGGGTAATAGGCTTCTCTTCTCCTCAAGTCTATCTAAACCATCAATTCATATTGCCCACGTTCTTTTTCACTACTCTACTTTCCAAAGGTTCTCTATCAGCAGGATGTCTACTAAACTAAAACGAATCCCATTCAAGCAAAGATAAGAAAGACGACGCTCCTGTCCTGGCAAAGTAAGCAAGCCCCTACGAAAGAGAGGACCTTTAAAGCATAGCCTTTCTACCCTCTGAGACGAAAAGCCATCAAAGCCATTAGCAAGGGAAAGCTTATTGTAAGCTCTCGTAACTTACTTATGAGGAGGAGGTAGATTAAGTATGCCCTTCTTTCTTCACCGGCTATCGATAAGAGAAAATGTAGCTAACTAAGCATAAAGCTAATCAACTTCAATGCATGGGAGTAAGTAAATTAGGCAGTGAACAAACACTCAAGGGAAGATCATGTCACTGAAGACCAAGCCGCGAGCTAGCTCAGTGAGAACGAAATTAGCACTAGATGAACCAGAATCAGATGTGTGATATACCTATATAGAAACACTTTTGTAGTACACCCATTTTGTACACCAATAAGAAAGGATAAGAAGGGATGGTTGATTTCACTAGGAGAAACGAGACCTGAAAGCTGCTCTATTGAATTTAATGGATTGCCAGGAGAAACCATTGGCTGAATTAAGGCAAAGGAGAAGGAGAGATAGATGCAGGATCGTAATGGCACTCCTCCATATCAGGCTTAGCACTATCCCTTAGATTCTGACTTGTTTATTGACTTATTAAACTCTGTATTCTATTAACTTATATTAACACAACACAATATAGTAGATTAAATGAAATAGCTAACTACCACTACTAGCGAGATTGAACTAAAGCTAACAATACTTATGCTCTAAACTAACTCCTTCATTACTAGAACCGATCTGTACTTGCTCTTAGTCTCACAGCACTAATCCCTATTCTCTTGTGTTAGCCCGCGACTCCCCGATCTAATATCTGTATTTGTATACAAGCTATTGACCTCAATGCCTATCCTCCTGTTATAGTCCGCCCTTACTAGATCTCATTCCAACACTGGCTTACTCAGATCTTTACTTGTTTATTTCCAACTACCTCCCCTTGATTTAAGTTCATTTCAAAACTACCTCCCCTTGATTTCATCCCTGGAACTACTTACTAGAATAATTGTAGTATTGTTAGCTTAATAGTTTATGGAACTCTACCTTGAGCTAGTGCCTCTAAATACTTCAACTCAAAGCAGCTCTGCCCTACTTTATTCTTCATTTAGCTAGTGAGCCCGCTTTTACTGTCCTTGATTGTTCTATTAATTGCCCCGCGACTTTGCTTTCATACCGATGATACTGATGTAAACAAGGCTTGCTTACTTTATTAGGTACTCAAACATAGCCTCTGAAGCTAGGAATTCACTACTTCTTCCCCAACCCTAGGGCTACTATACTATAATAATTGAGCTACTGTTAATATAATAATACTAGATATGAGGCAAAGGATTCCACTAGTGCTGACAGGACTTACCTTACTCACAGGGGATTCCATTACGACCCTGAACTTATAAGTACTGGGATGCTTCCAAACTCCATACTAGAATTATAGGACGTACTGCGGAAACATACCCTTACTATCCCAGCTCTCAAACCGTATCCTAGCTCTCAAACTGGCACCGCCTCACTTCTTTATGCATTGATAGGTTGACTCCGCCCCTACCTTATCTCAGTATATCTCTCCTAGACTCGATTCTTGTTCTCTCTCTCGCCAACCAACCCTAGCTTCGATTCCATAGCTAGAGCTCGGGCCTTACACTCCCTTCTATTAGTCTAGTCCGCTATTCCCTTCTCTTACTCTGCATTTCCCGGCTATCATTCTTTACTTGTGGGGGTTGATTGCTAGGCTCACATGAGTTTGTTTGAGTTTGGGTCTGCCTCTCTTGTCTTTGATTCTTCTATTGCTACCAATGCTATCAATCAGAATGAAACCTATGCTTCTAATACTTAAGTTGGAATTCCGTTAGTACAGATTATACTATAGCTATTGCCAATAAGAAAGCCACTAATGTCTCTCGCTCTCCAATCACTGATCCGGATTCCTTCTTTGTTATTTGTACTCTTATGCTAATTACAGTTAGCCTGCTACTACTGCACCTAAGGCGACCTTTCCTAGATCTCATTCTGACTATCCTCGCTTTCATGCTTAACGACTGACTTGCATTCCTTAGCTACTGATGGGTCAAACCTAGCTATGAAACTAAAACCTTTCCTTTGACTACTGAGCTTCAACCACCTGACTATCTTATCCGTCATTCTCACTAGAACTTCATCGACCTACCACGATCCCCCCTGGTTGCATTCTAACTGTCCTTGCTTTGATTCTTAATACAATTATTCCGAGTCTAGGACTCAATCCTATGCCTTCTCGTACTTTATCTCATAATAGAACTCCCTTACTTGCGCACCAACAAGACCTAAGCTCATAACTAGGAAATTGACTACTAGGTCGGGCGACTAATACAAAGCATTGACCCGGGGCATAAAATACTGGAACCGCTACTACCAACACTTGAACTTGTGCCGTCAATACCTATGCTAAAACTAAACAGACTTGAGCTGGAAACACATAATGTCGAATACAGGTCCTCTCTAACACATCTGCTAATAGTCAAATGGGCACCCAAAGCCTCAATCACCAGTTAGTAAATCTGACTCGCGGGTGTCCAAGCTTCCCCACTTGCCTACGCCTGGCTCTAAGCCTTACTTTCTTGGTTAGAAACCAGTACTTATAATTCCAGTACTTATAATTTCTGGCGGCTACTGCCTTTGAGTCTGCATTGCCACTCGAACTACGACTTACCTTATAGTAATTGATACAAGAACCAGGGAATCCACTCGAAACAGGAATTACACCCTGCCAAAAAAAGTAGTCCAACTTCACTGACTTCTTTGCATTCTGTAGCTCGAGATCTGGCCTGACACTACTCTATCTAGGTCGGATTCCTCTGTTCACCTTCTTATTCCTATATTGGAAAGTTCTCCCCACTAAATCAGTCTTATAAGGAACTAGAGCCTCATATCCTAGATTCTTATTACTTGTCCCGCGTACCTAGTCTCCGACTTCCCCCTGTCTTTACTGCTACTTAGTCTTACCTTGCTTGTTTTCAACCACTACTGCTTTCAAGGCTGCCCTTGCTGACTCTTAGGCTCCTCACTGAAAGGATTACTTTCGCTACCACCCAACGTTCCTGTCCCTAAGCCTATCTTGCCTGGCTCTGATTCTGACTATCCCAGCTAGAAAGCTATAACTACTTACAAGGGATTGAACTCAGCAGTCAAATAATAAGTAGTAACGTCAATAAGTAGTAACATCATGGGTAGCTAACTGCCCCGTCTCTTGTTCTCCAACTACGGACCTTGAAGCTGCCTCCCCTAACTCCCTTTCTCACTTTCCTGGCTATTGGTCTAACTGCCGTTCTCAAGCTACTTATTCTCTATTCTTTAGCTTCATCATTGATCTTACTTGACTGTACCAGGAGCCTTACTTTTCTTCTTGCTTTACCGAGAAATGGATTAGTTACAAATGCATTAAAACATAAGCTATTTCGTGTTGATAGCAAATCCTACATGTCATACGCCTGAGAGAGCTTAGAATTCTTTTGATGCCTATAACACAGGGCCAAGAGAAAGGAAAGTAAAGCTGGTAGTGTTAGTTTAGCCCTAAACAAAGGAGCGTTAGTTTGAAGAGTGAACTACACGATTAGATAAAGAAGTGGGAGCTATGGAAATAAGGCTTGGAAGCTATGAAGTAAGGCCTTGCTGGCACCAGTGGCTTTCTTTTGTACGCATTACACTAGTTCGATCAAGGTTCGAGGTTTACACATACCAAATAGTTTAATAGGAGACCAGTATCTTGTATGATGTATTTCATTCTTATTAGGTGCTAGTCCATTCCTGGGATCAAGTTCAAGTAGTAGAAGTAAAAGCCTTCTAGCGGAAGGGTTGTTCGTTCCCCTTCTATAGTTATGAGAACTAGTCTTGGTGTAGCATCAGTATAAGTTTCAAGGATAGGCAATGAAGGCTTAAACCCAGGAAGGACAGCGAGGAAGGGCATCCTTGTAAGCAAGCGTTTTCATTCTCTTAAGTAGTAGGCCTATATTCTTATCTTTAGTATAGTTTAGGAGTCAGAGTAGCATTGGAAGTTGGCATCAATAGATATGGAATTGAGATCAGTAGCTTCGGTTGAAAAGTAAGTAAAGCTTGAAAGCTATGAAGTGAGTCTTGTTGTCATCAGTGATAGTTTCATCACAGTGGGGATGTGGCGTAAGCCTGATATAAAGTGCAGTAATACTGGTTAGGCAGTTGAGTAAGAATTAGATAAAGGAAAGTAAGAAGGAAACTCTCATTATCGAAAGTAGGAAAGTAAGAATGAAACAACAACGGAAGAAAGAGAATCAGCAGTCAGAGTTAAGTATCCGAAACAGTTACAATAGAATCAACAGTATAAAGTTAGTCATCCGCAAGCCATAGGTCAGCAACAATTATGGTTCTTGCCAACGAGTCTATTTATTTTGATTATAGAGCACCAGGTACAGGTATAGAACATAGTTAATACCCACCATCCATACTTAGTTCTGCTCCTCGGGATGAAACTATCAATCTGGTCTTATACATGAAACTATAAACAGAAGAAACAGAAGAGAAGAGATTATCTATATTGCTATCAGCCAAGTCACTAATGAGGAATAGAATGAAAAGAAAAAAGGGGCAAGTCACCACGAAAAAGGGCCAATACACTACTAATGGGACGCGTTAGCATAGAGACGCTTATGGGAGGGGAATTTCTAGAAACCTAGCGAAACAGTGCTTGCTGTGCCTTAATTCCATTCTTTTGCGCTGTTCCTTGGTGCAGACTTAGTTCTAATGCAAGTTGACCTGACCGCTACAAGAGAATCCTAGGTTCAAAAGCAAGCTGCGAGCATAAAGTAGTCTGCAAGTAGTTCTGTTCACGGAGCGTTCTATCTTGAGTGGAGTCTCCTTGTGTGCGAGTGTTGTCTACATGATAAGAATTGCATTGTCTATCTGGTCAAGTAAAAAGTGGTTGTCCCGCTGTTGCTGGTGGTATTGTTGCAGGGTGAAGGAGAGACTGGAAATTATAAGTACTGGTCCAGTGGAAAGTCCGACAAGTCTACAAGCCCCTGAAACAAGAAAGGATTCTGATCTCGGCTGGGCTTCGGATGATGACTTAACTGCTTAACCGAGTATGTATATAAGTGTATAATTTGACCCTATTACTATGCTATGTGCTCGAGATATTCCATTCAATTAGGACTTGAGAGTGAGGAAGGTGAACTCGACTCTTATTGAAGCTTCTTTCTTTCTATACGACAATCTTATTGAAGCTTCTTTCTTTCTATACGACAACAAAGACAACTTGTATATAAGTAGCAAGCCAATAAGAAACTAGAACTGGCAATACAAGCTACTCCGGATGTAGTTATAAATACTCATTCATAGACTTACAGCTCCTCCGGGGAGATTAATTCATTCTTTCCTCCTTACTGCGACTCCTCTAAGTCACTAACTAGTTGACTTCTTTCTCGCCAACCGTTAACTCCTTCCTTTAAGAATTAGGTATTCCTAGAACAAGAACTGGGCAAGCATATACTTATTAGCAAGTCCTGTGCACTTAATTACAAGCTTCCCACGCCAACCTTTTCTACTGTTGATTCTCGAGTCGCTGTATACTTTCTTTCTTCTACTTTAGATCTTTATCCGTCATCTGATCCTAATTCTTTTTATTCAATGGGCACAGCGGATTCTCTCGTTGACTTCAAAAAAGCTTAGATGTTTTCGTTAACGGAAGGAGATGAGCATTCAACATTCAGTATACGATTCCACTAGAGATTCCACCTGTTTTCGGTAGCTCAACTAAGTATATAGTATAGTCAGAGTAGTATTGGCCACGCAGAGCAGGAAGGAAATCTGGGAGTTAACCAGTCAAGAGAGGAAGAAGTAAACTCAAGTAAGCGGTAAAGGCGGTACGGACTTCAACAAAGACGTCTGTACTCCCGATCGAGAAAGAGTCAAAATGCCATCTGCCCCTTATCCCAAGAGTGGAAGAAAAGGCTACCTACTTGGGGCGACTCAATGAATAATAAATAAGGCTCTAAGAAGCAGTCGATCTTAGCCTCCGGGACCGGCCTAAGGCACTATGGGAAGAGCTTTCTTGATCCGGGCCATCCATCTTTTTAAGTGAAGCCCATTTGATTCAGCATAAGGAAGACAGCGGACTTTCTGAGCGAGGCCTTTTCCGTAAGCTATAGGGTTCCTACTCTACCAGACATTGACCGGCTTCAATCCTTTTGGCGCTGGCTTTTCAAAACCAATATTGCTTATAGACTCGTCAGATAGAATTCTGATTCCTTGCTTGTGAAAAGAGTGCAATTATTAGAAGGTCGCCCGAGGATAAAGAGTGAAGTAAAGACACAGGTTACCTAGTGAAGTAAAGACTTGTTACCTAGATAGATCTCTCGCAGCACACTTTATATATATCTATCTATTTTCATTATCGACTGCATGCTATCGTAGATATAGCAATGGGAGGTTAAGTCTTACCACGCACCGCACTCAATTCAATGATAAAGCAAATAAGCAAGACGAATCGATTTCTCTTTCTATATTCAATTTCGGGGTCGGTAGTTAGCAGCGCAGCAACCAATGCATATAACGGGAATCAATCAATCCCGGGTCCAGTCCATGTAGCCTCGTGATTAGACGAGGAGATTACTTCATCATACACACCAAGGTTTGTTTAGGCTCCATCTTCTATATACGCAACTACTGAGATACAAGGAAGATCCATGTAACACTAGGAATCAGCCGCAACTAACTAGAGAAAGGAGCGTATGACTGCCAGCCACACTATAACAAGTCTATCGGTGGAGAACTTATTGTAGTAATTTGTGCTTTCTTTTTTTAGCAGGCTATGGAACTTATTGTCGTAATTTGGCCCTTCGGCATGAACTCTCTATTGAATCCCGGCTGATCAACCCAGCAGCAATCCATCCCATCCCGCCTTAGTGTTATTTGCAAAGCAAAGTGTATATTAGAGCGGAGCTGATCTCATAGCCTTTTATGGTAAAGTTATTTGGCTTGGGGGAGAACGAGTATCAATACAGAGTCTACGCGCGAGACAGCTTTTGATGTAGGGATGTTTTCACTTAGTAAGATTGCTCTGATTAGAGTTTCGTGGTACTGCGTGCAAACTAAATCAAGGCCTTTGTTGAGTGACTACTTCGGCTATGCGAGCTACATGAGATATACGAGGGAATGAGCCCTTTTTCGTGGTTGAGGGACAGCGGCATGAACACAGAACTCAGAGACCACACTGGCTCCTACTGCTTACGAAGAAAGGACGGAGATTCTCTTGATACGACAACAAAAGCACTAAGCCTCTCGCACTAGGCGAACTGAACTATACGCATCCCTTGGCTTCTATACCGACACTGTAGAAGAGCATTCCAAACTTCCTTACTTATACATGGCTCCAGCCTATTACTAGTGGTTGCTTGGCCAGTGAGAAATTAGGTATTAGTCAATTCTATAAGTGGTGGTGCGATCTAGATGATTTGAAACAAGCAAAGGCGCAAGCAAGGGGAAAGCAAATAAAAGAAGGGAAGGAAATAGGCCATAAGATGCATTTAAGCCATAGAATCTAGCCCTGACTGAGAGTAAGGAAGCAAAACTGTGTTGTTAGGTTACTGTGCTTATTTAATTGTAATAGGTGCACTCTCTTATTGACTTTAGAGTGATTCGGGATGGAGTAGTAGTTAGTTTTGGAAGGAGTGAGTTTGGAAGGATGCTGTAGGATAGCTAGATGAAGTAGATAATGAGTGGTGGGACTCTACTCTTGCTTAAGTAGAGGTACAGTGGAAGTTCAGTTAAGTTACTAGCTCACTAACGCCCATACGATTCAAATGAGAATGATAAGGCCTATAACTAATGGTAGAGTCTGCCTATGTCCTTATGTGTATAGGAGCACTTCATTCTTACTTTTTTACTTGACCGAAAACATAATACGAGTTCTGTTCTTTCCCGCTACACTTACCCTTACAAAACTTCACTAATGCAGCTTCTGGGCCAAGTATTCTGTACTACTCCACTCGGTTATTCTGTAGAAATAATAGAATAGCAGCTCTGCTAGGCGCTAAAAGTAGAGTGGGAGCTGCTGGGCAAACAAAAAAGCCTAGACGAAACAACCGTCCTGAACAACAATCACGAAATGCGCGCCCCGACAAAAGAGAGTAAGCTCTGTGACCCCGATAGTAAGCTACCTTTTGTTCATCTGAAAGTAGGGGTAGAATGCACCTGCTCCGTTTTGTTACCCAGAGCCGAGAGTCAGCGTCCTTTCTGGGGATGCCGCGTCAGTGTGAGTTTTACATAAAAAAGCAAGTGAGTAAGAACACAAGCTTAACGGGTTGATCGAAAGCTAGGGCGCCTAACAGGTTGGCGCGTCGAGAAGGGAAGTGGTTTAAGAGTCTTTCTAGTGTTGTTTCGAGAAGGGAAGTGGTTTAAGAGTCTTTCTAGTGTTGTTAATGAATTCTATACGTGTTGTTAATGAATTCTATACTATAATAGTCGTTAATGATTTCTATACTATAATAGTTGTTAATGAATTCTATACTATAATAATAGTACTTAATTCCAGGCGTGAGTTTAGAGTCACAGAGTTTGTGCGTTAGGTGTTTACAGCACCCAAGTAGACTCGTCGAACAGAAGGGAAGGACAATCAGCCATAAGAGTACTTGAACAGAGGTGAAACAACGATAAATACGCCTTCTGAAGCTTACTTGCTAGGGTGCTACGTGAGCTGAGCTGGAGGAAAGGTGCGCTTACGGGTAAGGGAGCATTGCATAGATCCTGGTTGGTAAGAAGTTATGACAATTCCAGCTTTCGTCGAGTGGCAAGGGAGCTTAGAGACAAGCAACAACTCACTCTTACTTTTACTTACTTGTTCAACTCAGTTGTTAAGAATTGCCAGGGCCCCAGGTCCAGTGTCATAAGATTCAAAAGAAATTGATAGTTTTAGGCTTACACTTAAGATTGAGAGTCGGATTAGTTTGGGGAAGCAGTTCTCAAGTCAGCTCTAGAATTAATGGAGCCAGAGGTATTTCTTAATGAAGCAAGTAAGAATTAAGTTAGATGAGCCGGAGGTGTAGTATATTAGTCCAGTTTCATTCAAGTAGTCCTGTTCCATAGATACTCGAAATATGAAGAACAGGCTATTCTTCTATCTATGACTTAGAGCTAGAGCACCGAACAAGCGCCAATCCTTATTTCTTTGCCAGGAACTAGTAAACTAGCAACAGCAAACTCACATTCCATAAGTCAAAGAGCAAGCAAGGGAACAAGTAGGGTCAAATAGACTAAGTGCGTTAGCGAGCCCAAGATTCCTGTCCAGTTTCCCTTGGCACAAAGATGGATTCCACTCATTCACTTGCAGAACCGACAACTGGGCTTCTTTCTTGCGATGAGTTCCACAAATAAAGAATATCATTTATAGAGCGGCGAGGCAGTAACCACGCAGTAGGGCAGTCAACTTCCACTAAGAATGAATATAATCCTTCGAGCTTAGAACTCCCGTTACCGAGTGACTCCTATTCTGATCTAATTACCTATTTTTTCTATACAAGACACAGCAGCATCCCTTTTGTCAACTTCAACTTAACTAGAAGACTAAGAACCGCTTGCAGCTGACAATTGAACTCATTTACTTTCTGAATCGACAACACGAGTACCTTTCTCTGCCTCTATCCTCTCCACTTAGTCTTGGGGGACTGAACTGTATTCAGAATTCATTGATTCTTTAGAGCTAAAGGTATATAAGGGAGTAATCTCATCTTTCTCCATACCTTATAGCATTTGCATCTCTAACGGATTCTTTAACCTTGCCTCGCTCACACCTAGCTTCCTTGTCAATAATGGATTCTTCCCCAAAGTCTCAACTGGAAGTTCTGCTAGCTAACCCTACCAGCGCCTAAGCATTCTTACTATTTCACATTACATAGGATTCTTGTCACCAACATAGATGGACACTAGCGGCCCTTTAGCGGAACTAACTACGTAGCTTGGCGGGATGAAACAAGAAAAAGAACTGTCTATTTGAACTCGGGCTCATCTAACTCAGGCTACTGGAACTATAAATGGAACTGGCCGAGCTACTGCGGAACAATCCAATGGTTCACCGGTTTCATAGAGCTAATGGCAAATTACCTTACCCATGTTGCCACCAGAAAACAGGTTGAATCCAAGTTGGCTACGAGATCAGAGGGCATTGTCATAATTTCCGTCAGCTGCTAGTGCTGCAAGTGGGAAGTAGTAAAGATAAGTTATTGGCTCTAAGTCTTCAGAGGATAGACTGGTGTTATTGAAATTCTCATTTTACCAAAACCCGTGTTTTTTGATAGCTTCGTGAGTAGAGTGGCTGCTCGTCTGCTTGGCCTTTATGGAGTTACGAAAGAGGAAAGGTTCGGAAAGACGAAGTGAAAAGAGCTGGGGATCTGATCTATGTTTTCTTTATCTATGTTTTCTTAAGAACAAATGCATGGACTTTTCGTATACCTCAATGATGGTGTGGTGGATTTGCCATTAGCGGGGAAAAGAGCAGCCCTACCGCCCTAAACACTGGACTACTACTGGTATTCTTACTAAACACATAGGAACTTGACTACCTGGCAATTCAATTAGTGGGCGTCAATGCACTAAAACAGTGTAGCTCCTACCACGCTTTTAGCTCGGCTCGCTGCCGCTGTGTATTAACTCGCTACCGCTTGAACTTCTTTTGAGTCCTGTATTTTCTCGTTTATAACTCATACAAATTCCTTACTGGTTGGCTGCCGCATCAGTGAGTTTTACCTACAAAAGCACAAAAGGGAAAGTCTGAAATACTTCTTCAGCAGTGTGGTATCAGTGCAAGCTTGAGTGGAGGTCAGTTATTCAGCAGGAGAGTAGCTATCTTTAATGGAAGTCTCCGGAGAGTAGCTATCTTTAATGGAAGTCTCAATCATCAACAGCAAGGGTAGAAAGAGTCCAATAGCAATTGGGTCTTAAAGCCGAGAGGAATTAGTTACACTGGTTTCACTTTAAGGTAAGAGACAAGCAGCGTTAATAAGTTCAAGTAACCACTAAAAGAAGCACCAAAAGAGACTCCCTTCCTTCCAGGTTGAAGAAGCACCCAAATAAACAGGACTTGAAGAAGCACCAAAAGAGACTCTGTTTGAAGAGCCAAGCGGCCAAGCTACAGTGGAGGTATAGTTGCCCGCTGCTTGTTGAAAGAAGTATTTGTTTACAGAGTTAGATTAGATGAGAGCCAGAGCTGTAGATTCCAAGTAAGGGTAAACAAGATCAGAAGCCTTAAGCCGAAGAATGTCCTGTTCTGGTTGAATCTGTTAGTCGACCTCTTGTTGGTAACTCTACTTCTTGTCCCGCAGTAGCTCCTTTTAATGACCAGAATTGCCTGATAGTCCCGCAGCTATGTAACTAAACAAATGGTCCTGCTTGAGCACCAAGCAACAGAGCAAGAACAGATAAATAAACAAGGGGTGGAGTTCCATAAGCAACAAGCTACAACTTGATAACAAGTGCATTAGTTGACTTTCCTGAGTGCACTCAATTCGTTCTTCAAGAGTCAGCAGTTAATAAGTGAGTTTCGAGTGTTTGGTTACTTTCATAGTCTAGGGTTTGCAAAGAAAGCAATGCCGAGGTTATTTACTCAAATCCATATGTTAGACACTCCATTCTATTCAATCAATAAGCTACGTTCCTCAAGAGGAAGAGATATTTGGCCTTGTTCCGTTGAGATACCTTCTGCTTTTGACTTGCTGCTGCTATCGCGCAACTACATAAACAAATACTACAGTTGGTCCAGTGTCAACAAATCCGGAATGGAATCCATCTTGCACATAATATGATAGACTCACGGAGCAACCGCATTGCTTCCTTGAAAAGTATAGAATATTGGCATCTCAAAGAGCCCAAAAGTCAACTAATGCACAACTCACAGAACTCAACAAGCACAATGTCTTTCTAAACTAACTAAAGAGCACCCCGAAACCATTAAATAGAGGCATTTAGAGGCATTGGAATTCCCCGAAACTCTCTAAACTAACTCCAGTACCCCGACAGTAAACCATTAAATAGAGGCATTTCGAACCCTATACCAATATCTCTGTTCTTGCCTTGTAGTATGTATTATCCTTTTCTTGCCTCGATGCTTGCTTGCCTTGTAGTATGTATTCTCTGTTCTTGCCTTGATGCTTATTCCCTTGCTTTTTGAATCTAGCGTAATCCTGCTCTACCTAACTCCGCCCATAAGCTCTTGCGCAACTTATAGAAAAGAGAGTGCACGCGACCACTTACATAGAATGAAGTAAATGACTCTCTGGGACAACTACTTATTGCCTTAGCTTCCCTAAAGTAAGAATAGATCTCTTTGCCCTTGCTTCCCTAAAGTCAGAATAGAGGCACCCCGTGCCGCAACAACAAGAAGTCTGCTTGCTCGAACTCACTAATGGCTAGGTTCTATCTTTCTGTCCTCAAAAAGGGCTAGGTTCTATCTTTCTGTCCTAAAAAAGTAGGTTGACTCTGGTCTCTGTTCAAGGCAGCGCTTTCTGCTCAACATTTGGATGCTCACTTTCTCTCAGGGTTGCTGCTGTTCGAGTGTTGTCGTATCCAGAAGAATGAATACTTAGGCGAAAGTCCTCTACTTACTTAATACGCAAAGGCAAAAGTACCCTACTTACTTAATACGCAAAGGCAGTGTAATCATAGAAAGAAGCTAAGCTAAAGTCAAAAGGAATAGAATGGAATTTAGTGTTGCATCATTTATGGAATGAAAGTAAGGTGGGATAGAAGCAGAGGTATAGGGCTAATACGAAGCTCTTTACTTCCCCTTTCCTTTGATTAGAGCGGTGTCCGGAGCAGCTTGTTCTTGTTCTGTTGTGCATTAGGAATTCTTTAAGGAGAACAATGCACCGATTCTAGAATTTATTAAGAATACTGCTTATCGATGAGTGCCAAATCCAGTCTTACTGGTTGGTTTAAGAAGGAGGCTATGAAAGTTCATGAACAAAGGCTTACAAAAAGAGGAGAAATGCAAATGGAAAAAGAAGCTACCTCCGGGCCACGTCCACGGCCTCTTTGGCTAGACCCCATCAACCTCTGGATTTTGGGATTCATGATCGGTCTTATTTCTGCCACCTATTCCTCTTTGTCCACGACCTCTTCTTCCTCTTTTTTCTTTTAGACTTCGATTCATCTTTGTTCTCAAGTTGTTGCTTGTGGTTTGTATAATGTGCTTGCTCCATAGATTGATCTTATCCATGATTTCTTAGGTTGATTGATCTTCTCGTATGGCCATTATGCTTCTTCATGTTATTATTATCCATCCTACTTATTCATCATGTTATTCGGTGTACCGATTCCGTGCAATCTTCTGTTGATATAGGAGACAAAGCAATCTTCTCTTTCAGCAGCAAGTGATAAGTCAGCAAAAGTATCATTCTTTTATTGGTGGTTATATGGCAAAAGCATTAAGAAGAACGAACCTTATTACTGGGTGGGGCAACATTACCGAAAGCCTTAACCTTGTAGAAAAGAAAAGATGAAGTAAGTGAAAGCCAACTACTCTCAATCTCGGTGGGGTTACAGCCCCTTGGTCCAAGTCATTTTCTCGGTGAGGATAACGCTGTAGCTCAAAGTATGAAATACGAGTATCATCTTAAAGTAAAGGGCACTAAGAACAAGCAACGGGAGCTCGCTCGTAAGAACAAACAACCAGCTAACGGGAATTAGCATCTTAGGAAACAAGTGAACTAGAAGCAAAAGGTAGAGAAGAAGCGGTTAGGTAAAAGTGTTCTATACCAGGCGCTCGATACGCATTCAATTCATTCCTGGCGAGTAGAGTTTGGATAGCTCTGTAAAGTATAGAATGTCCTGTTCCGTAGTTGCTTGTCCGTTAGTATACGCTTGGTGGACTTGGTTATAAGTAAAGACATTGGTTCACCCTTTTGTTTTTCCTCTCTTGGTCGACTCCTATTCCTGTCCTGTTGGATTCGGCACAAGAATAAGAGCTAACTGGAGTGTCAACAGATAAGATTTCTAGGAGAAATGCCGTAGAAGAGCCGACCGATAAGGGGAATTTGCCATAACCAGAGGTTCAACGGAGGAGAAGAATTAAGGTATCAAACTATAGAACAGGACCTTCTAGTAATTCCACAGGGCCAAGCTAACGGTTATAAACAATAGCCAAATACAAGTAGTAAGGGAGATAGGAAAGATAGGCTCCAAATACAGGGGATTAAGGGAGATTGATAAGATGTCAAAGAAGATATAGTGCAGCTGCAAAGGGTTAGGGTGGCTGAGAGAGAAGCTACAGGGTGCCCCAAGGCAGAGGAACAAAGCAACCAAAACAGCGAACAAAGGAATAAAGGAAAAACCAAAACAAAGAAAGCAAGGAGACAACGATGGGGGAAAGCCGAAAAGGAAGATAAGAGAAAAACCGAAAACAAAAGAACAAACGAAAAGAAGTAAACAAACACAGGAAGAAAAGAGCAACCTCAATCTTACTACTTTTCCCAAGCTTAGCGAATGCATAACATACGCCTTCTAGAGTCTATTTAAACCATGTTGGCTTTAACAGTACCCCCGATTTTAAGGGTAACTTAACCCTCCATTCTTATATTCCTTAGAAAACTCTCTTCTTAAATGATTACTTTGGAGAAAGATCGCATGGTGGGCGAGAAAGACAAAAACAGGACGTTGCTTGGCGCGAGTGGAATCCTTCTTTGTTGGTGAGAAGTACCAGAACTTATTAACCTGGTCGAGTTGAATCCTAGTTTGTTGTCGATTCAGAAAGGGGAGTTTCAGGAGTTGCCCTTAGATTAAGTGCTGTTCTAGTTAGGGTAAAGAGACCTGTTCCAGCCCTTCAGTTGATGGGAAGACTCGGAATGGAATAAGTACTACTCAGAGTTGACCTAAGTAGTCAGATCGGAGATAAGAATTGAACTCCTCAGAGTCAGTTTCCTGCTGAATCAGTATTAGTTTACTAACTTAGTTTACTTACTTTTACTGGGCAAGGGGCAGAGAGGATAAGAAATATGGTATACAACTAGACTACTACTTGCTGAGGGGAATTGGTAGGCAAGTATAGATACTTAGGGGCTATACCAATACTAGATACCCTAGCTACCTTAGCTACATACCTAGCAGGCACCGCATAAGTCTGATAATACCTTTAGCATCACCATACAAGTAATACCTAGCTGAAGTCTTAGTACCAATACAGAGCATCGGACTTACTACCCCGATCCCTTCCTAGGCAAGCAACAGGAGCTAGAGCCCGTAACTACCGAGTTGAACTCTTAGACTGCTTAGGGACATTCTGTAATTCACTCCTCTCCTCTTCTCTAACTAGCACTACAAGTAAGTAGGAGTAGCGGCATTGCGATAAGTGAGTTAATACTAGTTGGCAACGGAGTGAAGGCTTAGGTCTCGGGGTGCACTTTCATTCTGGTTCTTAGTGGTTGTAGTCTTGTTTCAGTCCTTGTTGTTACTTGGTTAAGTCTTACTAACACCTATAGTGGTTGTAGTTTAGTTGTCATGAGTCTTTGCTTAGTTGTTAGTAGCTTCAGTCTTAGTAGCTGTGGTTGCATTCTTTGACTCCTGAGTTGGACTCTCTTAGTTGTTGGTATCGGCTGGAATTATAAGTACTGGCACTAGTTTTAGTCTTAGTCTTTCTAGTAGTAGTTCCATTCCCTTACTTATCCATTCCCTTACTTAGTTTCAGATTTCAAGTCATAGGTGAAACGCTAGGAATAGAGAAACCCCGCTTTCAATGGCATTCTAATAGGATGGAACTCGGTATTAAACTGGAACTTGGAACTTGAACTGGCAATTAAGTTCCCGCCCATCTTCAGAATTAATGGATTTTGACCTTCATCGAGCTTACCCGCTACACCTTCTAGTATAGAAGAAAAGAAAGTAATATTCCCAGTAGTATAGAAGAAAAGAAAGTAATATTACCTGCTGAATATCTTGATTCTTGCCCGGCGCCAACAAAGACAGAAGGATTTCATATGGACTTATTATTAACACTTTCACCAGGTTAGTAACCTTATTACTTTCCTACTTGCCTACTTTCTCGTTTGATTCTCACTTTCTATATAGTTTCGTTCTTTATTTCCTGCCTAAGATCGAGATAAAGCTTCTTCCGTTGTTCCCACTCCGGGCATATATATCAGTTGCTTCAAATCTTATCTCCTTTCTCAACGACTGAAACTTATGCTCTTCCCACTCCGATATCTATTAGGAAGGTCTTAATTCTCCGATGTCTATTGGTAGTTTCATTATAGAAAGTCATAAAGATAGGCCCTTCTTGTAAGTTTCGGGTAGGCTTGTTTTCATTCCTATACTAGGTACTAGGCTCGGGTGGTTTACTTACTTTGTTTACTTACTTGGGTAGTCAAAAGATAGTACCATCTTTTAGGGTAGGGTAGTTGACTTACAAGTTTACAGCTCCAGTTCATAAGTGAGGAAAGGGAGTTGAGTTAGAGGAATAATCATCAAATACTTGCTTTTCAGCTAGGCCCTTATTTGAATTCGATCTTTGTTGGCTTAGAAGCGCTGGCACCTCGGTATTCCACTCTAACAGGAACAGTAGCTGGATCTGAGCCAGGATCTTAAAGTGAGGTCGCGTAGGCAAGGGGGCAAGCTAGTAGTTTCTTTCTAAAGAATTGAGTGGACTTACCGCAGCTTAGCACTTGTTTCATTCCTTTGACTTACTTGTTTCATTCTTTGACTAATGAGTTGGATTCTTTACTTCAGTACTAATTGAGCCTCTCTCTCTCTCCGACTTAATATAAGGGAAACTCTAACTTATGAAAAACAGGACTACTCCACTACTATACTACTTGTTTGGAACAGGACTACTCTACTACTATACTACTAGTTGTAGGCTTACTTCTAACTTACTACTCTCTTACTAACTATCTCACTTATAACTGAGGGGAAGACTTCATAAATAGGGGAATAAGGGGAAGACTTAAGAAATAAGTGATTCATACCTCTACTATAGCATTTGGGAATCGGTTGTATTGGTTAAGGCTTGGGAGTGTAGCTATAGCATCGGAGAATTGGTGGGCTTTGTTTCATTCTTACTACCACTAGCGACTGATAATTACCGAGTAGCAGTGATTGAATTCCTCCTTTCTTACTTACTGGCTTCTTACTTACTGGCTGAGTCGACTTAGTAGTTGTTTCATTCTTATCGATCTAACCTGGATGCACTGGTGGAATTATTACTTCAGTACTAGATACGGGCAATCGGTAAGCAAGGTAAGAATTGGTAATATAAGTGGAATTCTTTAACGAGCTTCTAGATGCAGGGAATACTTAAGAAATAGGGACTTACTACCAGACTACAACTACTTAGTTTCATTCCGATACTGACTTACATCCCCCTGGCTTTTAGGCTGTTACCCACTAGCTGAATTCTTCAACTACTCAGTTTCGTTCTATCACTGCCGAATTGCATTCCTATTTTTCTACTAGCTCACCTCGCCTTGGACTCCGGAGTTCTATTCTCACTTACCTTGCTTTAAGCCTGAGTACCAGTGGTTAGAGACCTTAGCGACCAATACAAATACAGAGAATCAGTAGCTCCATTCCCAAACTCCCCAGCTCCAGTCTTACACTTGCTTGTTTCGTTCTATCACTACCTCGTTGAAGTCCGGGCCAGCACCGGCAACTTATTTAATTACTGATCGATCTAAGGTTCATTCTTGCCCTCACTCGGTCCATTCTTGGATTTAGTAGTTGCATTCTTTGGTTACTTAGGTCAATTCTTCTTTCTTACTCTCGACTCCGAGCCCTTACCCTGACTGGAGAACCAGAACCAGACCCATACTTGTCAACTTCAGACTACACTAGGGATGAAACCGAACCAAGCATCTAGTACTCAGAGAAGACCAAGCATCTAGTACTCAGAGAAGAATGAAACTACTAACGACCAAGCAACGACTATACCACTTACCTATTACTACTGATGAAACAGGACTACCTGGACTACATGACTTAACGAGCACAATAACTCCCTCTCCCCCCTCATTCCTCGCTTTCTACTTACTGGTTTGGAAATTAAGTAAAGGTGCTGAAAGCCTTAGATTCCGAGTTTCACTAGCTTCATTCTATCCCTCACCAGTTCCATTCTGAGGTTAAGTCCTGTTACCACTGCTTTCAGTCTTTGATTGACTCTGGTTTTGATTTACTGCTTTCATTCTGGTAGTTAGGTGTTTAGATCTTACTTTTACTGCTGTAAGTCTTACTAGCCCACTAGCTCACCTCAGAGTTCCATTCTAACTTCTCCTCGCCACATGCCTCGAACACAGGGGACTTGTTTATAAAGGGAAGGAATCTAGTACTTGAGTTGAATTCTTACATTTCATATTCCTATTTGTGAGTTGACTCCTGTACTTACTAATCAGGGAATCGGTAGGCTTATTCTTACTACTAGATGCGGGGGCCAAGCAACGACTTACTAGCTTAATTCTTATACTTAGTAGTTCCATTCCTAGACTGCTGACCCACTAGCTTCATTCTGTAATTACTTCTTGCCTACCTTTTCTCACCATACTTTCGAACAAGAAAAGTACTACTACTATGGATATTCAACAAGAACCAGAACTGGACCGCTACACCTACTTCCTGAACCTAGCTTGATTGCAACTTAATATAAGGGGTTGAACAAGTAGTTCCATGACACAACTATAGCTTCGGGCTTACTCTGTGGGCTTTCGCCTAGGTCAATTCTGTGACTTATTAGTTTGACTCTGATCTATTCCCTAGCAGCTCTGGGTTTAAGGCCTATACTGACCAGTCTTATTCTTATAGAGGTTAGTTCCATTCTTACACTTACTAGTTCCGTTCTGATCTTAGGAGCTGTATGGACTGCTTGATTCTTATCCTGCTGAGGTCACAATTCTGTAATTCCCGTTTCTAGCTTTCCTTCCCGAGTTTGATTCTTATCCCCCACATTACTGTGCAATTCTAGGACTTACCAGTTTTCTTCTTTGACTACCTGCTAGAACTTAATTACTGGCTGGGGCAATACTTAATAAATAGGGACTTACCTAGCTACTAACTTACTACTTACTTACTAATAACTTAGGGCCTAGTTCCATCCCTACTTCTGAAACACCCGGCTCCTTAGCTCTATTCTGGAATTCTGTATTCCTAGGTTGACTTTCCTTACTTTCTCACCAAGTTCACCTAGCTCTATTCTTTGGAAGGAATTCAATAAGTAAGTAAACCACCATAACTAGTATGTAACCCAGCCTACACTAGCCTTTTAATAGGTAATAGAATTCCACAACCTTCCTACCCTACCTGAGTAAGTATGTCAACTCCCCAGCGTATACTCTCACAACTTATACTACTTTCTCCCCTCTTTCACTCTTGTTGTTAGTGATTGAAGTCTCACTTTACTACTTCCAGAACTTATAATAACCGGGTCAAATTCTAGTAAGGGTGGGATTCTTGGGTAGTGGATGCACTGTTTGATTCTTAGCTTCTATCAGGTAATTACTATACTTGCTCATCTACTTATCCTCTGCTGTCAACTATCATACCTATCGGAATTAGCATACCTATCCGAACTAGCATACCTATCTGAACTCGCAAGAAAGTAAGGTGCTTCAAGTAATTACTAGCCGAGCCTGGTAGTGGTTTTAGCCTCGGATGCACTGGTTTAAGAAATTCTAATAAGCACTCCCGGGCAGCTCCATTCTTGGTATGCCTTAGATCAGTCTGATTGTTACTTGCTGAAGTCTCGTAGTTAGTAGTTAGATACCTTAGCTGCTACCAATAGTTACATCCTAGCACTGGTTCTGGTTGGAGTAGTTGTGAAGAAATTAAGTAAAGGTGCTGAAAGCCTTTGAGAGACAAAGGAAGAAGCAGAGGAAGAGGATAAGAGCTTTATTAAGTTGGGCTCCTGCTTCACTGGTTTCTGAATAGCCTTTGACTTACTAGTGGAATTCTAACTTTCTTATAACTACTTCTATTCTAACTGCTTCCCTTAAAAGTGATTGCGACTTAATAAAAGGCTACTCACTCTGGATATCCCTATTAATACCAAGAATAGGTTCTCATACTTAGAATACAAATACAGGTCTTCTACTCAGTATATCCCTTACCAAGTAGTCAACAAATCATTCCACTAGCAACTCTCAACTACCATTAACTTGAGGGCTACTTTACCCATTAACTTAAGGGCCTACCCCCTACTAGGCACCAGTGGATTTGATCTGAAGTCAACAAATCATGAAACTGCTGGGTCTTCAATTTACTTAAGGGCAAGAACTTTACTACCAATCAGACTACCTGGCATGACTTAACGCTTAAGAATGGATTGAATCTCTAGGCTCCTCTCTGCTAACTTCATTCGGTATACCTCTTATCCGACATCTCAGGCTACTCATGCTGATGAAACTACTCTACAACTAGCCTTTTAAACTACTCGTCTACTACTTGGTGCATCCAGTATAAGACTCATCATTTCACTAAGTAGTATAACCTCTGCACTAAGGTCTCTTGCTCTAGGACTATAAGTAGCTTGGCTCTTCCCTTCCCACACCAAAACCAGACTTGAGATCAGTAGTTTGATACCTGAATTAGGCTCTTTCCATCTCATCTTTCTCTGGAAACTAGACTCCTCCTCTGGCTCATCTACTTCTGGCTCCTCTATTGCTACTAGAGACCTATGGCAACTCTACTAATCAACCTCTCCTGGAACTTAACCTTACCTGGAACTGAACCTTATGAGTAGCCTGTTTAGCCTAGCCCATCTCCTTAACTGGTTCTCTTTTGCTTACCTATTAGTGCAATTCTTCCATTCCCTATTCCTAGGCTGGAGCCTTTCTAGTAAGCTTTAATTAATTGGCTAGTTACTGATACTTACTTGCTTGTTTCGAGTGGTTCTATTCTGCTAGGGCACTCTGTTGGAGTAGTCTTGGAGTTAGTAGTTGTATTCTTATCTTAGGAGCTATAGGCACTTGGTTTGAGTCTTGCTAGTAGTTGTTGCATTCTTAGATACACCGGTTTGAGTCTTAGATATACTGGTTTTATTCTGAGTACCTAGAGGAGCATACCCATACGAGCTACCGATAGTTACATCCTGGGCACTGGTTTTGTTCTGTTTGGCAGTGGTTGTATTCCCAGTGGGTTCTGGCTTAAGTCTGTGATACACTGGTTGTAGTCTGGTACATACCTATATAAGAAGCAGGGAACAGATACCGCCGCTACCAATACTCATACTAGCTACCCTTGATTGCATTCTTGGACTTATGAGTTCAACAAACTGACTTCGGGCTTACTCATAACTAGTAAACGCCTACTTCTTTAAAGAAGCAGCTGGCTCCTCAACTTCATATAACTCTGTCAACGCCTTATACTTACTTAGCTACACTCAGTTTCATTCTTACTTTAGAACGGGAACTTGGCTGAGACTGCTTAGGTTCATTCTTTGATTGACTGGGGGAATTCTCCCACTAGAGCTTAAGTCTTGTGGTTCCTGTATGAAGCCTGGTTGCTAGGTGTCTTAGTCGTTAGGCACTCTTTAATTCTTTGACTGCTTTATAGGTCTCTTACTTGTCTGTGCGAGGTTCAATGAAGTAAGTAATTGGTCTACTTAGTTGGATTCTTAGCCCCTCTTTAACCACGGGGGCATTCTTTGACTACTTAGTGAAATTACTAGATTGGAAGCCTAAGCTACTGATGCAACAGGACAAGCCCACTTCTTTCAACAAGCATTCCTGGCTCGGCTCCTATAACTCTTTCACTCCCCTTGAAAACTCAAATGACTATAAGAGCTTACTATAAGGCCTGCCCGATTCTTAGCCTTCGACTTATGGGTTTCATTCTGGAATTCCCACTTTCCAACCAAAGTTTCAGTCTTTGTCTGTAGAGATTGAATTCTTGGTTTCATTCTCAGTCTACTACCTACTACTTAGGAGTTTCATTCTAATATCCTAGTTTCACTCTTATTCTTAGTGGCGAACACAAGACTTCTATCTTTCTCAACAAAATCCTTAATAAGAGCAGATGGAATATGGTAGTTAGAAGATCTCATTTAGTAGTGGACAAGCCTAAAAAGGTTATCGATTGTATTATTGCTTAACACAAGCAAGAACTTCATTACTTGCCCTTACTTAATAACCAGAACAGTACTACAACTACCGGTATTAAACAATCACCAGATATTCCACTTGAAGCTTGTAAACATTTCCAATAAGGGAACTAACTTACTCTTAAGGGCAACTAAGAAAGTGATGGCTCCCACATCTGCCACTTATACTAAACTAGTCAATCCTGACCTCTTACCAGCGCCTTAACCTTACTTGAGAACAGAGCTTTCTGGTTCCATTGCCGACCTAGACTAAGGCTACTAATAAAGTTATGGCTATGACCTCTGGCTATAAATACAGATGAAACTTTACCACTACTTAAAGCACTTAAGTAATGCAACCCGGATTCCCCGTTTCTTCCCCAAGTCCTGTGTAAGCCAATACTACTTGATATGATAGGATCGGAGTGGGATCGGAGCTCTTCTGTTCTCTTATATATAAGATATAACTAAAGTAGTTTGATACCTGCATTCTGATATAATACCTGGACTACGGCTTTCACTGCTGCTTCTAAGACTGGAGCTGCTAAGCATACTTTCACTTTCGCTAAGGTGCGGAAAGCCTAGCAAAAGCAAGAGCCAAGCGGTTACTATACAAGAATGATAAGTACCAGATTTGATTAAAGGGAAACAAGGAATTCCATCTTTCCAGCACCTTTTCTGGATCCTAAGTAAAGACATAGCTTGTTAACCCTCTAGCCAACACCAACTAAGGGACTTCTAGTAAGCTTCAACTCACACAAGTACAGGAACAAACCCGATTGCAGCTGGCAACTATCATACCTAAACTCTTGCTCCTACACCTATGTCAACAATTAAGAATGTAATCTTTCTTTTCTACTTGTCCTAGGAACAGGCAATTCTCTACTATACCCGTAATAGCTTCCCGACTTACTAGAAAGGCCTTCCCCTTACTTTACTTGAGAACCAGACCCATACTTGTAAACGGAAGACAAAACTACCTATTCCACTCTATCTCTGGCTACTAACCCTAACTCAACTTACCTTGCCAACCTCTTGAAAGAAGTATTTGTAGCCCTGCCCTAGGAGAAGAAAGAATCAAAAAGGAACTACCATATCTACAGAAGATGGAAAACAGAGGATAAGAATTCCACAAGTAAGTAAACACCAAGTAAGTCAACTAAGCCCTTATTATAATCCAACTAGCCTATCGCCCACTCACTACTTATAAATACTCTCCGACTTAAGATAAGGGTGATTAATCAGCTACTGATTCCACTGGTGACCGACTTACTAGAAGGGCCTAGACTCAGGCTACTAATACTGTTATACCAACTTAATATAAGGCACTACCCGGTTTGGTTTCGTAACTACCTTGGTTCATTCCTTGACTCCCTTGTCTCAGTCTTACCCTCACCGGTTCCATTCCTTGAGTTAGTTGTTGAAGTCTGATTGGAAGCAGTTATAGAACTTAATTACTGGTTGTTACTAGCTCTATTCTTGCTGGCACTGGTTGAAGGCTTTTAGTTAGTGGTTGAAGTCTAGCTCTACCTTAAAGCTCATTCCGAGTATACCTAGCTCATTCCGAGTCTGGTGGTTCCTTATCCATTCTTTGCCTTTCCACTCTTTCCCTTGCTAGCTCCATTCCTTAAGTTAGTATCACCGGTTTCAGTCTGAGTGGGCACCGCAACTGATACTTACTCTAACTCACTTGTTTTAGTCTTACTAGCATTGGCATCAATCTACCCAGCACCGGTTGAAGCCTTGTTAGCAATGGGTTTAGCCTGTTTCTACCTAGCTCCGTTCTGTTACTGACTTAGCTCAGATAGTAAGTTGCAGCAGTGGTATCAGTCCTATACTAACTAGCATAAGTCTGAGCAGCCCTAGCACCAGTCTGCCCAGCACCGGTTCAAGCCACCAAGCAACTACGTGAGTTGCGCGGTAGTCCGGCCTTCTCACTCGTT